>CM031857.1:73153226-73176970 GCA_018697195.1 Certhia americana | reverse complement strand
TGTGTTCCAGATATTTTCCTTATTAAAAACTACAAAAGTGACTACCCGTGCCATCACAGTTATAATATATTTTAGTATTGTGTTGCTAAAAAGATTGTGGCAACAGGCATTATCTGAGTAGCAGATTTACATCAAGTTTAAGAATTAAATAGAGTTTAGATTTACCTCTTAGAAGAAACTAGATCATCTGTACAGAAAACATCTTACAGATGCTTAGCTAGGGGAAAAATGTTTCTTATACTTTCTTAGATACCAAAACCATTCATGCTTCAGAACTTATGAAGCTGTCAGTCAGAAAGACTATTTTACTACTAAGACTATTAAGTTAGTGAGGCACATAATGGGTAATCCAGGTTTACATCTCTGTATGATGGATACCATGTGACTACTTAATCTCAGTGTATATAATCAATATTATATTTAGTATTGCAGGCACAGTTATTGCACAATTACTCAATGTACCTAGAGATAAATATGTATTTATCCATAAGCTCTTAGAGAGACTATTGGCTTATCTACTTGAAAACTTACATGAATCTGCTCAAGAACTGTAACTTTCATAGTGAGATGTTAAAGGGTACTCTCCAAGTGACTCTTCAAAGATGAGTCCTCATTCCAGGACAGATTGATTGCTGTTACAGAGGAATATGAAATGGGAGCAAGACCCTATAGTTGAAGAACTTCTCCATGGATACAGCTATGCCACAGTGTTTTGCCTAATATTGTTCTGTCTCATGGTTTTCATCATCAGAAGGGATACAATATTTTATAGTCTTTCTACTATGTTTTCTTGTCTATTATATTTCTCTACGTTATAAGTGTTTGTGCCTTTCTTCTTGGAGTCAAGAGGGAACAGGCACCTTGCCAGTGCACAAGAGCCTACACTGCAGAAACCCATGTTCAGTACTCACAGCTATAAGCAGAAGGTCAAATTAGCAGAAATAAAAAGAACACCATATTTTATAAACACAGACCAAACTCTTTAAGCAATCAAAGTAGGTTTGACCTCTCAGGTCTGAGTATCCTTCAGAAATACTAACAAGTGTTGGTCAGTGACTGGAGAAAGAGGAGACTATCTTCTGCCCCAGGTGACATGAGATAAGCTTACAGAAACCTATAGTCCTGTTTTTGTGGCTTACTTAAATTTATAGCAGAAATGACATAATTGGAAATATGTTGCGAAAAAACGAACCAGAAATAAAGACTTTTTTACAAAATAACAGGAAGAATGAATAGTGATTGCTAGAGATGCCATGGAAAAGATATGGAAAGGTTTTATTGGTCTGCAACATTTTCTTCTATGGGAATATATTAAAAGTTAGCTCCAATTTCTAATAGTATAGTAAAAAAAGTTTTAAAGACAGTCTTTACTCAAGCTTGATTTTATAAAATATATTATCAAGAGATTCTGTTGTGTTGAACTACTTGCTCTTAATCATAACTATCCAGGTCACTGTTAAGTCCCAACAATTCTTTCACAGAACCATCCCCATCCATCATAAAATTTTAAACTCAAGTGTTTTAAGAAATATGTAGACCTTGTATCATGGCTGCCTGCACCATCAGTTGTCCGTGGAGCAAAGATTAAAGCGCTAGCCCAAATTCTTACTAAAATTTTATCTATATATGTGATATTACAGTAGAACATAAAAGAGGTTTCAAATCAGATTTGTTGTTGTCTAGGAAGGAAAATTTTTTTCAGTAGAATGAACACAAAATATTGTGTCTTTTCAGATGCTTTTTTCTTGGTTTTATATGTTAGTTTTTAACCAAGCAGTCAATTTAATTGTTCTCTTGCCATATACTACTGAACATTTGCAAAATTGAATTTTTTTTTAAAGATCTCCTGGATTTTTTGGATAAAAATTGAGGTTATATTTACTCTATTGATGTCTGAATCTGGGATGTCTTGGAAATTTTTTATGGTATTTTGAAACAATTTTTATTCATATAAAATGAAAAACATTATAAAATGTTAAAGAATATTCACTTTAATAATATAAGTGAACACATAAGCGAATAGTTTTGCATTATATTGCTATAGCAACAAAGCAAAATGCTTTGTTCATTAGCTTTCTGTAAAAGGTGCCTGACATGTGATGATAGATAGCACAAAGAGCACATGTGGTGTATAAAGATCTCATTAATTCAAAAATTACCAAGATAACACAGAGAAGTGTAATTTAACCAGTATAATAGGGGTGATGATGGGGATTGATATATGGTAGACACAAATCTTTCATAAGGAACAATGGAAAAACTTTTGTCTAAACCTTGATAGCTACTGACTCTTGTGAAAATAAAAGATGTCTTAATTTCACAGAAAGTTAAAAGTGGCTTTGTCAGGTAAAATGATTCCATTTATTTGTTGGCTTATCTTCCATTTTAATTAAAAAAAAAATATACTCACATCTT
Source organism: Certhia americana (assembly GCA_018697195.1). NCBI lineage: Eukaryota > Metazoa > Chordata > Aves > Passeriformes > Certhiidae > Certhia > Certhia americana. Next base: position 73,174,555 of record CM031857.1, on the reverse strand, counting down.
TGACATCACAGAGAAATAACTTTTTCAGTAAAAATCTTAATTTGTTAACTTTCCAGTAACCACTTAGAACTTGATTTTTTTAGCAGCAATTTTTCAAGTTAATTGCTCAAGATCAGTCATATAATGATGGGAAGAAAAGATATTTTTCCTGTTTTTAGTTTTATCAAGGCTGATTTCAGAAGCCTTAAAATAAAACTGGTTGTTGCCTTGACATTAGAATTAAATTATCTCCAGATCTTTACTCAGCAATTTTTTTCCCAAATTTAAATCAGTCAAATGCAGTGGCGGATTTCTGTATTTTTTACAGTAAAGGCAAAATTACCAGTAGTTTATTTTCAAGGCACTGTTAATTTTTATGCTACTACTCACTTTTTTAGTGTAGTGGACTTCAAAAAGAATAAACAAGAATTTTCCGAACTGCTGGGACTCATATTCATCTGACTGCAAAGCTAGTCACTTAGGAGCCCTCTGTAGTCAACAAAGAGGAGTATTTATTATATAAATATAAATTATAAAATGGTTCTTTCTGTCCAAAGATATCAGAAATAAGCTTAAAGAATGTTACAAAGGACTTTTTCTTTATACGTACAGCAATTTTCATTCACGCAAGATGGGTTCAGACTTCTCCAGACTGGAAAGGAAGGTATCACCTGATGCATTTCTTCTTGTAATTTTGCATGTGCCCTGTATTCATCCTCGTTAACATATGGCATATCACAGGCATTAGCATTTGAAATATGAAACAAGCAGCAATAGATGTGAACTCTTCATGTCCAGTTCTCCATGTGTCTACAATCTTTTCACTTTATAGGGTGTTGCAAACTGGGATAGCTGTTAATATGATGATGGCAAAGAGGCAGGAAGAGTTTTTGTATGGGTTCTACAGAGATGTTTATTCCAGCCACGCATGCAGGCAGTCCAGGGTCAAAGACAAGGCTCATGGGAAGGGTTCAGGTTTAAGTATATGGGTGCTGGGGACTGGGAGAGCATCAGGGACCAATTACCAGGGGGCATCGGGCTACAGAGGTGGGATTGGGGTATGGGAGCCAATGGGGAAATTGGGAGGGAATGACTGAGGGACACAGAGATGGAGAGGGGATTAACAGGGCTGGCTGAGGGAGCAGAACAGGGGTGCATTGGCATAACAGAACAGGGGATCCTCTGAGAGAAGGTACTTGTGTCTCCTTAACATAGGGAAAGCCTCTCAGGGTCCACTGACCTCCACAATAGGGAGCACTAATTTATTTTTAACTGTTATACTGCGGTAAAGCCTATTTCCCGATCTGGAAAAATCTCTGGTCTTCTCTCTATTTAAGAAAAAAGAGAGTTGTGAATGTGTTCTAGAGATGTATTGCTTCCAGAGACCTGAGTTACGGTATCAGCTTAGTGTATTTCACTGCAAATATAAGGGTAATAAATATTTTTCAAACTCACTGATAAACTTCTCTCTAAAGGTTTCTTTTGAGAGGAATAGAAGACACTGACAAAATGATAATTTTTTTAACATTTCAGCACATATGAATATTTTATTAATATTTATAATAAAGAAAAAATGCATAATTTCAAAACTTCTATGGAGTTTTTTCCTCACATTTTATTCCCTAAATAAAGATTTTAGAAATCCTTGCACCTGCAAGAAAAACTGTCAAACTGGAGAAAGGCAGCTGTCAAGATTTTAATTTCATAGGAAAATATTTTTATAAGACTCTTGCTTAGAAAAATACAGCATAATCAGTAGCTTTCATTTAGTAGTGGAACTTGTGATGGACACATGAATTGTGAATGAGAATTTTTTTCCCCTTATAGGTTTAGAAAATAATTTCATAGAGTATTTTTAGAAATTATTTGCCTGTATATTCATGTTTCTGTTGTTCCTTTCATATGATCTGATGGTCTCATCTACCTTTTTCCCCCTACTTTTGATAAAGTAATATTTCCAAAATGTTGCAGTATCAAACAATCTTATGGGTTGTAAGTAGAAAATATATTAGTAAAATATTTCCAATACCCTGAATTTTTTTTTGTAACTTTTGATGGCCTGCTGTTATCAACCCAGTTTCATTAACCACATTTGTTATAATCTATCAGGTTTCCATGATGATAGGACACTAATTTTCTTTCTCAATGAAATATATGTACAGAAGAGTCATTATTATAAAATTTTGGAGTTAATAGCTATTTGAACTACTGAGTCATCCTGTGATCAAATTTCAAATTTAGTTCCCAGGAAAAAAAATTTATGAAAATCTAGTTATAGTTCGTGTTCTGGTAATTATAACATATTTGCTAAATATAGGAATTCAATTTTATCATCTAAATGTAGTGGAGAGACAAATACTCAGATCCTGGAACTGTAATTGAGTGCTCAATATACCCTTATTTTATTGCTATTGTAATTTCTATCAGTTGGCTGTTCTATATTGTATTGATTTTATGACAGGTTGTTTAAAATATATAGATCCATCCAAGAGACGAAAAATGTTAGCATGTAAAGTACTACTGATAACCAAATATTTGACTTCAGTCAAACCAACCATATGAAGTACCAGGGAAAGTGCCAGATTCTGCACCTGGGATGGGGCAGCCCTGGATGTACAGACTGGGGACAAGGGAGGGGATTGTCATGCTCTGCTCTGCTCTGGGGTGGCCTCACCTTGAGTGCTGGGTGCAGTTCTGGGTGCCACAACATAAGAAAGGTATAAAGCTGTTAAAGAGTGTCCAAAGGAGGGCAGCAAAGATGGTGAAGGGCCTGGAGAGGAAGCTGTATGAGGAGTGCCTGAGGTCACTTGGTCTGTTCAGCCTGGAGAAGAGTGAACTGTGACTGAGGGGAGACCTCATTGCAGTTACACCTTTCTCATGAGGGGAAGAACAGGGGAAGGTACTGATCTCTTCTCTGTGGTAACCAGGCACAGGACCTGAGGAAATGGCCTGGAGTTGTGTCAGGGGAGATTTAGGTTGGATTTTAAAAAAATATTCATCACTCAGAGGGTGAGAAAAGGGCACTGGAAAAGGCTCCCCAGGGAAGTGGTTGCAGCACCAGCCTGACAGAGTTCGAGAAGACTTTGGAAAATGTTCTCAAGTACACTGTGTGATTCTTGGGGATGGTGCTGTGCAGGGCCAGGAGTTGGACTCAATAATCCTCGTGTCCCTTCCAACTCAACAGACTGCGATTTTGTGACTACCGAACTATAAGGATGATTTTGAGGAAGAGCCCTAAAAACTGTTCAGATGAAAAAAAGATGGTGAAGGAGTGGTATACAGATTGACCCTTATTATTTAGAAGTACAGTTTATTTTCACAATCCCTGGTAATCCCTCTCTGTTTCATACAAAAGAACAGCAGAGACCTTTCACCCTTTACTGACTAGTTGTCCCTTGTAAAAAATGTGAAATTGGTCTCTGGTTGAGGACTCTGATAAACAGCTTATTGCTGCACATGGGATTTAGATTCCTGTATTTTTCCTTGGCAAATTGTATAAGGCAGGAATATGAAAAGTCATGAAAATTTACTAGCCTAGGGATAAAATCTGTCCATTGTTCTTCCTATATGGAAGCAGAAAATAATTCAAGGAAACAGAACAAATACAAAAACAACAGATTACCAAAGGACAGGGGTTTTATATATTTGATCACTGAGTACATTTAAATTATGAAAACTCTCTGTTCTTGCCCTCTTGGTTAAAAGAAAAATTTTGTGTCCTCATAGACTTATCAAACTGAATGTGTTACTTGAGTTGAAGGTAATTAATGTTCATTTTTTTCCCTAGAGGAGAAGCTTAATGACTTAGCTAAAATAAATGTATAAGCATAGTGCATACGTAATAGCTTTACTATATATCTACATGGATCAGCTGACTGTACACACATATTTCATTAATTTTTTTGTTAAGTGAAGTAACTCCATGCAAGTATAAAGAGATTTGATTTGTCTGTCATCATAAAGAATGAGTTGGCCAAAGTAAGTTCATTTAAATAACAAAGACAAACAACACAGCAAAAAAAGAAACCATTAAATGTGGCTTACCACGGGCTTAGCACACCTGATTTTACCTCTTCTGATATTCTCATCTGATCTATTTTCCAGCCCATTGAAAAGACTTTTAGGTCCAGATGTAGAAGAGGCTTTGTTTTAGGCAATCCACACTAAACATAAAACAATATTTCAGTACATTAATGGCAACTTGATGAAATAAATATATGAAGTCAAGCCATCATTGTCAAAAAGTCCTGTCTTAAAGTATTTGGGAACATAATCATCCATATCCGTATATAAATGCTGATAAAGCACCAGCTTGTAATCTGATGCCAAGTGACACTGAACAGCTTTTATCTAAATTGGGTAGAGCTTTTCCCTTTGTAGTGACTCTGTCACGGAAAAAAAATAATTCATGTGGTAAAGAATGCAAACAGGGGCTGAAATGACAGATAAATAGGATAGAAAATCAAGGCTTCATCGTGAGTTTAAAAGAAAACACTAAATTCCATAGTGAAAATTCCTTAGGTACTTGCAGGTAGGTTCATTTTATGTGAGTTCTGTTGCCTTAGGTCACATTTATGGTCAAAAAAAATGTTTTGATTCTTCTTCAGTTCATTAAAAGATAAAACAGTTATTTTTCTCTCAAAGCAAGAGTGATTGTTCATCTGAAAAAGCATACTTATTTTATTTGAAGGAAGAGTGAGATTTCCATACGGCAGAACCCTAAAATCAGATTTCTGAAAACAAATAACCCTATTTGAATTAAAACTAAACCTTATTTTCCTCTTAATTCTTTTTTTTCAAATGAGATGCTGTTCTTAGATTTTTTACTTGCACAGAAAAATTAAATTTAAAGGAAGAGTTGTTTGTTTGCTTTCTTCTGTTTTTAATCAGACTGCTTAAGCATTTTAGAGGCAAGAATAAAATAAAAATAAAATATGCAGTGGGTCAGCAGCAGTCTAGTTTCACTGATTATGAAATGAAGTCTGAAATAATGAATTACAGGTTCAGTGCTTACCTGCAGCTATGATATATGGAACCCAACTAGAAGATATTATAGTATTTAAGCCTGTCTCCCTGTACAACGTTTTCCATTTGCAGATGAAGCTAAAATCAGTGCAGTGATGCCCAGAGGTCATCTAGTTCCCAGGCACTTGCCATGGGCAAGGATGTCACTCACCAGATTGGGTTGTTCAGGGCCCCATCCAGCTTGGCCTTGAACACTTGCAAGGATGAGGCATACAGCACTTCTCTGGATAACACATTCCAGTACCTCACTAACCTCCAAGTAAAGAATTTCTTCCTAACCTCCAATCTAAATCTACCCTCTTTTAGTTTATAACTGTTCCCCTTGTCCTGTTAAACATCTGCCCATGTTAAAGTTTACTCTTCCTTTTTTATAATCCCCGCTAAGAGGTGGACGGCTGCAACGAGGTCCCCCCAGACGATTCTTTTTCCATGCTTTTTTGGAGGTGGCTGAACACCTGTTTGAAAATGGGAAGTGATGGATGAATTGCTTTTTTGCTTTGCTTGCATGCAATGTTTTTGCTCCAGTTATTAAGCTGTCTTTATTTCAGCTCTGGAGTTTTCTCACTGGAAGTAAAAAAACAGATGGGATTAGTTATCTAACTTTAAAAGTAGAAGAAAAATATATCCAGACCTAAGCAAGTCATCCTTGGATCTTTTTATAACCAGTTGAGAGAAAAAAAGTGCTCAAAGGTCATGATTTATCTCAAGGGATATATCTAAAAGTAGGTTAGATAACTTAACGCCCTTAAAATATTTGTTTCTCTCCACTGACTATATAGAGATCCAGGAGAGAATAGCTGACACATCCACAACAGATGAAGTTTCCTCTTTCAAGCCCCTATTGCCTTAATTTCATTCAGATCAGAGAGAATCTGAGATACTTCTTTCATCCTTCTCTTCTGAACTTTCTAGTTTTCTCTTAATGCATAGAACCACAGGAACGCAAAAGAAACTTCTTGACCCCAAGATCGGCTTTTATACTTCTCTGTTTGCTCCTTTTTATAATATCACAATTTAGATAATATTATTTTTATAATTTATGCATAGTCTCATTAGACAATGAAAGACAATCAGGTATAACTGGAACATTTACAGGTTGCCTAGCAAGTTAATACGTTTTTAAAAACATGTTTTCTGAGTTCTCCTCCCTGATGAAAAAAAACCTCTGAATGTTTAATAAAAATTCAATTTTAATTCTGGGTCAATCCTTTCAGATTTCTCAGTGCACAGAGAATGAAAAATTAGGGTGGATTCATATAGAATGTTTGTTAACTGAAGCAAACTGGACTTGCATAAATATAACCTTATCTATGCATAAGGTCATAGACCCTTATGAGAAGCACATGAGTGCTGAGGAATGTGGTTGATGACATTGCAAGGACAGACTCAATAATCTTTGATCAGTCACGGTGACTGGGAGAAGTGCCTGAGGACTGAAGTAAAGGAAATTTAACTCTTACCTTAAAGAAAGCAAAGAAGGAAGAACTGGAGAAATACAGCTCAGTTAGGCTCACCTCAGTCCCTGCTGGGAGCAGCTAAACCTGGAAATCATTTCCAGGTGCATGAATACCAAGAAAATCATCAGGAATAGTTAGCATGTATTCACCAAGGGGAAATCAGGCTTGACTTGGTAAACTTACATAATGAAGTAGCTGTCCTGATAGATGAGAGAAGAGACTGAATTATTTCTAACCAAACTTCACTGAGGCCTTTGACTCCATCTCTCATAAGATTCTTATAGACAAGCTCTTGGTGTATGGGCTGGTCGTGAGCTGACAGTAAGGCAGATTGAAAACTGGCCAAGTGGCTGGGCCCAGAGGATGGTGATCAGCAACATAAGGTGTAGCTGAAGGCCAGAAACTGGCACTGTACCCTAGAGGTACTGGGTATGGTCCTATTCATCCTCTTCATTAATGATCTGGGTGGTGGGATGGACTGTACCCCCCACAAGTTGACAGATAACACCAAACTGAGAGGAGTAAGTGATATGCCAGAGGATTGTGCTCTCATGAAACAAGGACTGCAACCTGGTCTAGTGGGAAGCATTCCTTCCCAAGATGGTGGGGTTAAAATTAGGTTATTTTTAAGGTTGCTTCCAACGCAAGGCTATCTATGATTTCTAAGATTTCTATGATTACTTGGAACAAATGTAAGAAAGCAGCTCAATAGAGCGGCTTTTAAATGTTTTATCAAGTTTAGTATGCTTAGAATTAAGACTCCTGAAACTTAAAAAAGATAAGAAAGTAAATAAAATCTATTGAAAACAATATAGAAGCTGGTAACTTTCAACTTATTCATTTTAATAGAAACAAATTATTTGCCTCCAAATTGTGTAGCTGTGTCTTTTGACAAGAGAAGAAACTGACTTCCTCTTGATTTTTGATATTTTTGGCCAAGCTACATTTGTTGTTTGCCCAATTCACTAGACAACAATATTGCACTTATTGGGCAAGTATGTTGTACAACTATTTGTTTTTAAACAGACACCCCAGCTAGGTATTTTCAAACTGAGATATACCTCAGTATTTCTCAGTAGCATATATTACTGGCACAGAAGTAACAGATAGTAGCCTTCAGCCAAAGTTGGTAACTTGAGTGTGCAACTTGAAGCCACTCACAGTGTGTGTGGCCATACTGACCAAAGCAGTTCAATTCTAGATTTTCCACTTAATTTAAAGAGGTAGGTATCCTGTATAATCTTTGTAGAGGTGCAAGTAAGCTAATTAATCAATAAAATTGCAACTCCAATTGAGTGAAATAAGTTTCAATAATTAATTTTTTCAGAGCACAGCTGCAAACTTCTTCAATTTAAACCATGACACCCTACTACAGATTAATCTGTAATTTGAAAGTTATAATAATGATTTGACCAAGCTGGGCAGACTAGTCTGACTGGCAGTTTTATCTCATTCAAATACGATGTTTCTAGCATTCAATTTATGGGGGAAAAGCTTTGTCAGTATATTGCAAACTGTGAGAGTGGGATGCCATGGAAACTGTATAATTATTCCTTAGTTTTGTTTGCTTATTAATCTTTTTCCCATGCACAATAATGTTTTGTTTTGTTTTGTTTTTAACCTAAATACCAAACTTGGAGGGCAGTATTTGTTACCCAGCATCACGTAAACATTTCTTCTGAAAGATCTTTCTTTAGAAGCTTGCTTTAATTGCTTTTTTTTCCTTCTTCTTTTTCTTTCTCAGTCAGTACTGCTTCACCATATGGCAGTAGGCTTTTAACTAATAAGTTGGCACTTAGAGAAGAAAGGGATGAATATTGTTTATGGTTAACTTTATATCACAGGTGCACTTTCAGATAAAAAGAGTGTGTTCAAGTGCCAGCAAGGCAAAGTACATTTGATTATATTGCTTGCCATCTCAAAGAGATAAACAAGGACTAAATATTCAGTCTTGACATATTTTAAACTACATTATTTTCCCTCATGTCCATGAAATGTCTTTAGTATCAAAGTGAAGGGAGCTTATTAAGACTTCACTAAAAATCTCAAGGAAATGCTTAATCATGATAGATCAGGGTCTGTGAGTCCTGGGAAAAGGTATTTTATCAAAGCATTTAGATGAAACACTTTTGGAAAACTTGTTTGTAGGATAGTAACCCATTGTTTGCTTCAGCTGGTAATTCCGCTTATGTTACAGAACTAGAAGAACTACAGTTACTTTGTGGGTGGAATTTACTTGGTGACTGTCATTATTCTAAATTCCACCTCAGTGTCAGAAGGTCAGGTTGGCACAGTGGGTCTGGCTAAGATGGAGATGGCTATCAGCCAATATAATCCTCAGAAGTGCTCATCTGAAACTCTACGTCAATCTTTACACCTGGTCATTCACCTAATTCTGCAAACTAGATGTCATTAGACAACTTAATTAGAACATCCCCTGGAGGTTACTTAGGAAACAAGCACATGAATAACACAAAAACCTTCTGAACACACAAGGGTGGATAATATTTGGAAAAAAAACAGAGTAAGTTTGCAGAAATCAAGGATAGAATTCAATTCCAGATCATATGCGCTGAGATTGAAGTGTCTAGATGTGGTGCCTGTTGGTTATAAGTTTGCACAATCAGGATACTCGAATTAAAACAAGCCCACAGTTCATTTGTTTCATCATAGGGGTCACATAATACTTGAGTCTCATTAGAGTAAGCCACCTGGCTGTGTGCTAGTGATACAGAAAGAGTCTAGTCTCCTTTAAAATCGGTGTCAGACTCTTCAGGCTTACAGGAGTTCTTCAGATACCTAGCCACTAGACATGCTTTTACACAGTTATGTTTCACTACTCAATATGGTTGATGGAATCTAGAGATTTAAATTGTCTTACGATAAGTTCAATTGTAATATTTCAATGGAATATTATTGCTGATGTTCTTCATCAGGAGCAATCCTAGCATGCTTCTGCAAAATCCTCTTATGGAGAACTTTACATGTCAATTTTGGAAATACAAATCCAATTCAGTATATTACTTTACCCCTAAGTATTGTCTTTTGTCCTCACAACATGATATAATTATCATACTTTGTTTATGGAGTTAAGATCTAATGGAAATGTTCACACACAGCCACCCCAAATCTGTGGAGCATGAGAATCTATATTTATTAAAGTAATTTCAGTGAAGATTTATTTGGTGAGCAAAGTCTTTACTCACCTAAAATTTATTACCAGAGGAGTTCAGTTTGATATGTGAAATAGTGGCATGTTTTATAGTTATTGTTTCTTTCTATTGCTATAAAAGCAAGGGACCTTTAACATCTCTCATGTTACACAGAAGCTGAAATAAAATGTAAAGATAAGTGTATATAGATACAGAGTATTATTGGCTCTGAGCTGTAACAGCTGTGTTACAATGTTTTCTGCCACGAATTAGGTATTTCCAGATGGAAACCATGTTGTAATTCATGAATTTTCAAAGGAAAGAGGTTGCATGCTCTAGGAAAAAAAGCTACCCATATTAATGACTGCATGAAGAAAACTCCACAGTTTGGTTAAATAAATCTGATTTGTTACAAGAAGGACCCAAAAATCAGCAGCTTTTTTATTGTGTTTTTTTTAGGCTGAATAATGAAACAATGACTCATTCCCAAGGTATTAGACAGATTTCAGAGAAATATGTCGATATAAAAGCTAGAGTAATACGAGTGAACTTAGACTATATTTTAAAATGTACTGCAATCAACACTTTATTAAACCCTATCAACAAAGCTGATTTAATAACTGCTTAACTTAACTTACAGCTTGTTTTAAACCTAAGTTAGTGAGGCATTGTTTTTTATCAAACCAAGCATATGAGAGAGAGCAAATGGAAACTTATGAATACTGTTAATCTAAGCTGACTTTCATTTTTAGGCTAAATGAAAACAGCTTCACAGGGAGAACAGCTACATTTGGAAAGATTTTCTCTTTCATCCTGGAGAGGAATTTGTTGCTTCCTGTTGTTTATTTTTCCTTGAAAACATGAATCTGTTGCACAGATTCAGGAAGAAAAGTAAATACTAAAAAGGTATCACTTGAACTGTTTCTGCAAAAATATTTTTCCATTTTGTAAATCTTCTAATAGACTTTCCATAGGAGACATCCACAGACACATCTGAGAAAGAAAGAAAAGAAAAGAAAATCACCGTACTTGGGTATTGATATCAAAGAAATCAATAAAATTTCAAAGAAATCTCAATCAAAGAAATATTTATGAAATTAACTTTTTTTTTTTTTTTCCTAGACGTGTAGTTCCAAAAGTATGGTGCTAGTTCTTTAATGTTCTTTTAAAGACTTACCTGCACTTTCAGGATCACAGAGAGTCAGTAGTGATTCAAACTGGAAGACTATGGCATGAGGGAGATGCTGAGTACAGTCAACATGAGTACGTGCAGGTCTGTCAGGTGCTGTGAACAGCTCTTTGCCTTCACGCCTGTGAGTACCTAGCATCCTCCTCGGCCCCTGGATAAATGTAGCCAACTGATTGTGACAGACGGATTAGTAGGCATCTGCCACTTGGAAAAGATGTCCTACCACCTACAATTCCTTTTCTCTTTGTTAAGCTCAAGCAGGATGCTCTCCTGTGAACATCCTTGCACTCCACTGTGGAAATGACAAATCAATTTCTTTTCTTCTGACAGCATGCTATCAAAACTCTAAAGAAAAGGCCAAAGAGCCAAGGAAACTCTAAATGGACATGATCTCTGCCATGTGCCTTCCCCAAACTGGAAGTCCTTCCACTTCAACAATACATGGAAGGTTAGGGAAGGGACATAAGGTCATTTGCACTCTGTTTTGTTTGATTTTTTTTTTTTTTAACTCTCATGTTAGTGCCAATAAATGACATTTTAATTACATACTTTATGATGTTTGAGTGGTTTTTTGTTTGTTTGTTTGTTTGTTTTTTGACTGGGACTGCTAGAAACACTTGTACAGTTGCATTGCATTATCCAATTTAGATATAGAGCAAAAATTTAGTAGATCATGGATTTTTATTTACAATATTCTTATGAATAAATTTGAAGTGGGTGCATTTGGTTCTAAGTCCTTAAATTTTGGTATTGTGTATTTGTTTTAATGTAAATATGTAGGAAAAGATTAATGACTGCAAAAACATGCAACTTAATATAATTGCCATATTTTATCTTTAAACACTTTTGACAAACATATCATTCACTTTATATCAAGGCATTGAAATGTATTCAAATAGTATTCATACTAAGGGCTTCTAAGTTCCTTTATTTTTACATATAATCTAATTAAAGGAGAAAAAACTAGTTGTTTACTTCCATATTGTTTTATCTAGATGCATTTCAGAGCAATATATTTTTTAAAAATTGTTCATATATTTTGGTTCACATTTAAAATAACATTGGAGAGACAGATGTAGCATCTGAAAGTGATCTTTCTTTTTGACTTTAACTCCAGCTTGGAATCAGTAGTATCTAAGTGCATATTTCCCTTTTTTGTCATAGGGTATATGACTGCAATGCATACTTGTTCTTGACTTTTACATCTGCAGTGGCAGTGAATACTAATAGAGATGTCCCACATAAAATATAAAACTAGTAATAAAGGTATAAATACCTGACATCTAATAATTTTAAGCCTCAAGATTGCCAAGTTGAAGAAAAGTCAGTTATATATTTATATCTTTATGAAAAAGAGGTCTCACAATATTTGAATGCCCCTTCCACATGCTTCTCTAACGTGATATGTGGTATGATTTCACCTCATATAAAAAGGAAAGCTACTTAACATATGCAAGACAGCTGTTGATTTTTCTGAAAGCTCATTTAAGCCTAAAAAGATGAGACTTTTGGGGTTTTGTCATTTCATCAAAAAACAGTTAGGATGGAAACATTTTGACAACAGAGAAGAAAAAAAAAAAACAACAAACAAACCATTACTAAGTATATTAGAAAGTTTAATTTCATTTCAGTACATCTTTTTTTATTGTAAAATGGTTGGACCTGTGCCCTGTATTTAAATGAGCTGTCATGCTTCTGTAATGGTACTCTCCAAACCACACTGTCACTTGTTCACTGCTGCCCTCCCCTTGCCACCTGAGGTGGGAATGGAGGAGAGAATTGGAGACACAAAAGGAAAAGATCTCGGCTTGAGATAACAATTAACAGAAACAGTACTGAGATCAGGGAATGAACAGTAGCAACAACACTATTAATAACAAAAATGTACAAGAGAGACGTGAGTGATTCACATGGAAAATGCTCAGAACCAGGGTTACCCTGATCACTTCCTTCACCACAATTACACAACCAGAACTCCTTCTCCAGGAAACAGACTCTGCTCTGCCCAGTTCTAACAAAGACATGAGGTGGTGTAGCCTCTGTGTCCTTACCATGTCTCCTCCTTTGCAGATACTGCAAAAATTAGCCCTGTCCTGGCCAGAACCAGGACATTAATAAATATCCTGGTTCATTTAGAACTAGAAGGAATTCTTTATGCAATCAGTTCAGAGCAACTGACCAAGACAAACACTTGAGTATGATATATAATAAATTACATGAAATATTTTTATTATTAAAAGTTATATAGACCACACACACAGACAAAAAGGCATCCTCACAGGGCAACAGTAAGAAGTGGAGATGTCAAATAGATGTTCTGAAAAAGGTTTTCCCTCTCAACAGGAAAAAATAGACACTTTAGACCATGAATCATCTGACTTATTTAAAGTCTACTTTAAATAAAGGATTAAATGTAGCTAAAAATACTTGTTTGTTCTCTACTGACTCTAACTAAAGACTAGATATTGACTTTAAAAATACTTGTCTACATTAGAGACCTTCAGATCAATTCATCTCCACGCTACAGACACATGAAAGATTCCTCCCCCACCAATCTTTTAGGATTAGCAAATCTATGTCTGGGTTTTATATGGGTTACATTTGTTTTGGTTTGGTTTTTTGCCCTGGGTATAAGACGTTTTAGCTGAATTTATTTTCAAAATCTGAAGGAACACGCAGTGATTTCTTCAGGATGTAAGTCAATATCTAAGATTTATTCTGGCTACTAAAATATATTGCCCTCTGTGAGTCATCTCTAGCATGTAAGAAGACTCAGCTAACTGAGGAGACAGAACAAGTATTTCCAAATCTAAGCAATTTCAAGGTCTCTCAAAAAAACCAACAAAAATCCAAACACAGAAGTTGAAAAACTTTGAAAACATTTCAATCTGGGAAGCTAAAATCTAAACATGACAACTTTGAGGAAGGTTTTTGAACATTAATGAAGGAAAGATAATAAATTATTTAGAAATTTCTTTTAATGGTACAAAATATGCTATTTTCTGACAGAATTTTTCTCTCCTTATTAGTCATGCTGAGAAATCATATAATTTATATTAAAATCGTATTAATTGTAATGAAAAATGGAATAAGAAAACTTAAAAAAAGAAAACATTTCCAATGAGTTTGCTATGTCTACAATTGACTACAAAAGCATTCATTTTTGACAGGTGGTATTGTGAAACAGAAGTAGAATTTTTATTTATAGCATGAAAAAAGGTCTTGAAATATAAATACAGACTTATCCTGGGAAAATAGAAGAAGATAGTAGAAACCATTTTTTTCTGCAAACCATAGATGTATACACTTAAGACTTATTCCAAATTAACTGGGGAAAGGAGATTTTGCATGTATGACAACCTCTGATTTGAAAGTCAGTTTGAGCAACTGCATTGGCAGATGAACTTTTCCTGTGAGAAATTGCAATAATTAGGCTACAAAAATAGCTTCTGAAGAGGCAGTGCTTATATAAATAGTATTATGCAGGATGAGAGTACAGAAATATAATTTTGGATCTATGCATGTACACAGTGCGAACTATAAAACAATCGTTGTCTTAGATTTGCTGTTGGTAATTTATCGAAAAAACCCTAGGCTAGTAACATGTAAATGTAAAAAAACCTCATAAAGCATGGTTCACTCTTGCATTTGACTTGCTTAGCATTATATTCTAAGTATATAGGATTTTGGCAGCAACAAAACATGTAGAATATTCTTGGATGTTGGTACTGTATAATCAACTTTTCAGTGCATTATATTAATGAAACATTTAAATTCTGACTCAACCTTGCAAAACTGTAGAAGTTTAGGAACTGAGGTTTTTTGCTCCTGCTTACATGTTTTATGAACCTGCTCATTACCTATTGCTATGAAATGGAATGGAATTCAATGAGGAATGAAGTAATTGCCCTTGCAGAAGAAACTTATGGCACGGTGGTTCACAGATAGTATGTCTGTAAGCCATCTTCTTAGTAACACAGAAGTTAAGGATACAAAGAATAATATAGTAAGGTCCCTACCATAGGAACAAGGGTATCTTTTACAAGTGAAAAATGAACATTATAGCCTGGAGGAATCCAACATGTCAACCAAGTCTAATGTCCACTTCACCAGTCAGCAGGCATTCAGCTGAATACAAAGAACAATTTCTCAGCCTCAAGTTCATGAAGAAATACCAAAAATTCATCACAGAACAGATACTTAGGGTACCAAGCATATGGATAATTAAAATATCTTGAATGCACAGACCCATATCAGAACACATAACACAGAAATAAATTGAGAGAAAATAGCACTCAAAGCAATCAAATGAAAAATTACTAATGTTCTTGCTGAATTAGTTTAATACTGATAAATAAGGGATTTTTTTTTTTTTTTTTTTTTTTTGTCAGCAAAAACCTACCTATTCATTTATAGGTGTAGAGGTTGGCTAGAGACATTAACATAACATCCAGCACTTGATGCTGGTATTTACACCTGTACTGCTTATTCCATGGAAATGAACAGAAGGGATTTTTCTGTAGATGTTGATGTGAGTATTACAGTTGAAAGAATATATATTCTTGAAATTGCTGGCAGTCACATAAGTTCAGATGTAATTTTTTCCAAATAAAATTAAAAAAACAGGCACTTGTGATAAACATGTATTTAATTATCCCCAAACAGACTCATGTAATTCAAGTTGCAGCAAGATATTTCCCTGTTTATAAGTTCTCTTCTATATGCCACTTACAATGTTCCATGGGTTGTTTTAAAATGTTTTCCATCATTACTACATTTACCAAAACAACCTAGTATATGGTGATACAAATTGGAATTTTCAGCCTTCTGTGACATCCATCCTTAAGAACCTTAAAGGAAAAATTACTTTTTTTTATTTTTTTCTAGTCAGCATACTGTAAGAAGTACTATAAGAATATTGGTGCTCATGATAAATTGGGCTGAAAGTCTCATAAGTTATATTAAATATTTTCTATGATTATAGCCTCTTGGTGAACTGCTATTTCCACTGTTGCATGACACCTCACTGTACCATGCATTACCTCATTTATTCTGTTTCTGCACATCACATCAGAATAAAGTCCAGCTGATGTTTAGGAAAAAAAAAAAACAAAACAAAACATAAAAGACAAACAAAAAATGTCAAACAAAAAGAAACAAGAAGAGACAACAAACAAAAAAATAACAAAGAAAGAGCCCCCACAAAAATCCCACAATCCTAAAATATCATGAAACTCTGAAGTATATTTATTTTCAGTACTATATAAAATGAAAGGGAAAATGTGACTAAATAGCAGCTTTTATAGGTCATAATAAAGTAGGTCTCTGTTATCTATCTAACCCCCATTCTTACCATTTTATCACCTCCTGAGATTGTGCTGTTGCCTAGTAGGTAATCAGAAATACCATGCCCTGTGGTGATTAATTTCCCTTAATGTTAAAGAAGGAATCTGCAGACATGACATTAGCAAAGGCTGCAACTTTTTATCATGTCATTTTGCAGTCATTTATCTTTGCTGTCTGGTCCTGCAAAACCCCATAAGGGCACTTTCCACTCTCATACTGTAAAATTGTATCTAGTTAATACAGATGAAGGATTTAACAGTTAATCTGCTCCATTTGTCCCTTGCACATTTGGGTCATTTTCCAAATTAAATGTTTAGAATATTTTTTTCCATTTTGCTACTGCAAGCAAGAGAACTAGATTCAAGGTAGATTTGCTGCTGTGTGTCAGATACAGTTCTGATTTGTCATTATATTATTGATCAAATTCTTGTCAGTTCTGAAAAAATATTACAGGTACATTTAAAGAAAAGGATAAGAATTCATAGCTTTCCCATTAAAATTTCACTTTTGTTCCAAAACACAGAGAATTGTAATGTCTTGTGCATAGTTTATTTACATCTAAACCACATATTTTCAATCTTTTAAGTTTTCTGTGTTACTTCTACCAAAACTGTATATACTTAGGAAGAATGGCAGGTCTAGAAACACTTGCTGGTGTTTTCAACACTAGATATTTAGCTCTTATATTCAAAGCTTTCATTTATTTTCAAGACCATATGTTTGATATTATATTGACAGCTATTGACAGTGTGCTTTACAGTAACACAAAAGAAATTACATGAAGGTAATGTAATTGTTTTGTTCTAAGTAACTAAAGTAGGAACCTCTTCATCTATCAGTCCCCTTTTGCTATGTGGCCTGAAGCAAACACCAAAGGTTATGAGGTTTCCTTTGTTGTCTTGGCCCCTGATTTTCACCCATAATCTCTCAACCTGTTCATTACTGTTTTGAAGGACTAATTTGTGCAGTCAGTCCATTTTTCTGCAAAGAGAAACCCCCCCCTGCCTCTCCCTCTTTCCCTGTCTGTTCTGAATGTTTTATAGCTGCTCGTTGCAGTGTTTCAGTGATTCAATTCACTCCAGCACTATTTCACCGATAGCAGATAGATCATGTTTCTAGATGGACAGTGGCTACCAACTCCTGATTGTTAGCCATACATTGATATAGAGCTGGGTATCATCTGTCAGCTTCTTAGAGGAGCATGTCCTAATTCCTTTGAAGCATTGCACAATAGTTTTCCCCTGTTGATTCCTAGACTATCAAGAGGGTTTGGGTCTTTGTTACTCTAAATTTCATCCCCCACCTCCACCCCCTGCTAAATCTAGTTAGACTCCTAAATCTGGCTGGTTTGTAATTTATCCTAATTTAAAATTTTCTTCTTAAGTTTCTTTTTCCAGAGGAAGGACTTTTAGTTTTTCAACAAGCAAACTAAACAAAGAACCAGTAATATTTATTTCTTTTATGAAGTGCCTCAGAGGTTAGAGAATTTATTAAAAAAAACCAAACCCAAACTTCTAAATCTTTTCACATCTCCAGGCTCCCCTTAGCACCATACTTGAAATATTAGTCTGCAGCTCACTCTGGTTAAATAAGACAGTACAAAGAACCTCAGTTTCCCCCATCCAAGTGATTAGGATTCACACCTGTGGCAAAGATTTTTAAAGAAGTCCTTTTGGAAAGAATGTGAGAGTGAAACTCTTCAAACTTATGTTAAGGATATTCTCAAGAAGTCTGGTTTCCAGGACTATTCTTAAACAAACAAAAATTGTTCTACCAATTTTTGTTTATTTGTTAATTTTTTTATTCTTGACAGCTATTGACTGAAATGCACATGCCAAAGTTACCTTTCTGTCTGGTAAGCACCTTAAGCTCTAGGCAAATAAGTTAGGATAAGTGAAATATTAAAGGAAAATATTTTCCTTTAAAATCTTATCCTTTCTGATGCTTGCCATAGAACTCATACGCATATGCTGATTTGTATTCTCTCAAGTAGAGTTGCAAGTCATTTCTCTGGTAGTTTAAATGAATCTGATTTTATTTTAAATACATTGAAGTACTAACATGGTCAGTCACCAGTCTCAGCTGAAAGGTATGACTGACAATTGGAAATGCAGACCCAATAACTTTCTGATTTGACTCCTAGACAACATTCCCTAGAAAAGCTTTATAAACACACCCTTTAAAGATAAAGACCAGCAATGGTACAGTCAGTCCCACAGTCTGTTTGCATATGCAGATCCATGTCTACTGCTTCCCCATGCTAGCCAATGTGTTCTGTGCATGCTCAGGGTGTCAAACCTGACAGGTGGCATCAATATCGGACTGAGGAGACTATAGGTAAGATCTATTTCCTTTTGGGTAAATTGCATTATCTACATATTTAATCCCTTTTTAAGGAGAATTGTCCAAATAACAAATATATACTTTTTAAATTGCCAGATCAGATTGGATAGTGGCTAAAATTTATTATTCTGTCTCACAAAAATTTTATGCTGTCATTTTTCTTCAACAAATTCCTTGTAAATTTATACATATCCTCAAACCTACTCAATATGTTTTGCATTTGTGATGCCTTTGGAAAGATGTCTTCCTTATTTCTTGGGCATTGTTTTTTTTTCTTTTCTTCCCTAGAGGGAAAGAAGCTCTCAGGTTTTAAAGGCTTCCTTCAATAAGTAGCTAAGAAAAAGTAATCATGCCATAGGAAGAAGCAAGCCTTGGTTTGCTAGAGGCATAGCACTCAATGGGATTTGTTTCATGTGTACTTATTTTATAAACAGAGCAGAAGAGAGTGTAAGTTCAAGTATGTTCATTATCATGATTTCTAGCATGTAAGTGTTCAATTAATTAATGTAAAAAACCAGTGCTTTCTTCTCACAATCATAAAATATTCTTGACTGGTACTAACATTTTGATCCCAGCTATTTTTCTATCTCATTTTTTCCATTTGCTTTCTCAAATGTGGCTCAAATAAAGTAAAATATTACTGATATAGGTCTACAAAATGCATCAGATCAAAATTGCATCAGAAATGGATCCCAAACAGATATCTCCCAATGAGCATACCAAGAAAAAGCTATAGGCATCCTTCACCTATCAGATCAATTTGTGCCAGCAAATTCTGTGATCCTGTAAACTTTTTAAACTCAGTTTAGTTTTTTAAGGTCATATTCACTTTACTACTTAAGAAATACAGGCTAAAGTGCTGAAATTGAATCCATGGTGGTTCTACCACAGATGTTTCTCTTAAAAATGTGCTTTTCAGTTAACTTTTAATGCTTCACTGGAGACTGAAGCTGTTTCAGTTCCTATCTCTTTGAATTGCAATCAACCTTTCTGACTTTCATCTGTGTGACTCTAATTGAAATAAGCCTCAACACATACTTTTCCATAGCTGCTGTCTACACTGGCTTTTCTTTTACTTGATGTGATTTATTTTTTACAGTCCTAGAGGCTTCTAGCAATGTTTGAGCCATGTTTCAGACTGTCAAAAGTGGTGGTATACTGTCTTCTAATTACTGTCTCTGCTGTCAGTCACTTTAGTGCCCAAAGGAATCTTCAGAATAAATTCAACTCCTGTATAATATTCCAAAATAACCATTAATACCCAGAATTGGTCAAAAGACATGCATGTTTTTTATTATTTTATTTATTTAAATTAAAATTAGAAATTAAATTTTCTGGAAAGGTGTTTGGTAGATTTTGTGCTTAAAGAATCTTGTGTCCACACCCATGAAGGAACACAGAGCGACTATGGCAGATGAGAAGCCCCAAACATACTCTGCCTGTCTCTTCCTAGGCCTGTCACATGGGTCATCATCCCACCAGAGGTCCATCTTCACAAGTCCAGAGGAGCACAGGGAAGCACAATGGCAAGATGGAAATCTAACATAATAGCTTCAGCCTAAGTATCCAAGTGTAAAACCTGTCAGGAGGAGATGAGTATTCTTCAGAACACTTTTCAGATGTAGGGGTTGCTGCTCAGAAGCTGGGGACCATTTTAAGATACAGTGGAAGAGCACTTTGGGATTGCATGAGACTCATTTTGGGATATTTAGAGGAGTTACCAATGGCAGTAAAAGGGAGAGGGTTAGATGATTCGGGGACTAACAATTGTGGGAAACAGAAGGATAAGGGAATAAAAGGGGGGAGCTGGTTCATGTGCTTGTCTAGCTATCCCCTGTGCCTGATCAGAGTCATGTCTTCCCATTGAATTCCTTTCCGGCTCTAACCTAGGTGAGGACTCTTGGTCCTGTGTGTATGTTGGTGTGAGCTGACCTCTCCTTTTAGTAAGGGCCTCTCATAGACATACATATATATATATATATATGTATGCACTTATGGGAGTCTGAGTTGCCAGCAGTTGGAGTGAGAGCAGGTCAGGCAGACAGTCTGTGACTGGATGTGAAGGTCAGGTGTGGGAATTATTTTAGGTAAAGGATTTCTGGGGAAGTCATAAAACAGACCTCAGAAGCAGAAAAGAAGAGAAAACTTAGAGTTATGCTGTAGATGCTGTTTTGAAAAGTAAAAAGATACCTTAGAGTGCTAGCAAGGACATATAACAATAGGAAGTGTGTTGAAAGTAGGACATACAAACCTTGGAACAGCAGAAAAATATATCTGCAAAGATATAGAAAGTTTTAGGCCTAATAATGAAGCACTCTCCATTGTACTTTAAGGCTAACAAGCAAGCATTGTTTCAAGCAAGCGTACGTGTGCTTTCTGTAATTGGCTAAAGCAAGTGTCAATATGCTTTGCAGTGTTTGCCATAGGCTGAGAGAATTTTAAAGCCTATTGTAACATAGAACTTAGTGACTGTTGTCTGGAAAGTGAGCTACTGTCATACTCCTAGAGTCTCAATCATGTAATGAGATTTTTGCAAAATAAAGTTAGTTAGAGACACGTCCAGTGGCAGTGCTGTCTCATTCAGAAATTGTAAATACTGCTGCCACTGGCTAGCACCTCATTGGTGCTGAGGTGCTGGGCTGAAGGGAAGAGGTAACAGACTCAGGAGTCACCCTCCCTTCAGGTGAATGGCTGAGCCCATTGGTGCTGTTTGTTTTCATGCCAGTGGAATGACTGTGTGAGAACTGAGGCTGTTGTCCGTGTGTACATGTAAGTATGTATGTATATACCCTGTGTGTGTGTGTGTGTGTGTGTGTGTGTGTGTGTGTGTGTGTGTGT
>CM031857.1:73125682-73153216 GCA_018697195.1 Certhia americana | reverse complement strand
GTGTGTGTGTGTGTGTGTGTGTGTGTGTGTGTGTGTGTGTGTGTGTGATTTCTGAACTTGTGTCTGCAGGATGTTTTCAACCCCTCTGTGGCTGGGACCTGGGGCTATGGAGCCTCATCTCTCTTGGGCTATCAAATCCTGAGTGGCGCACTTTTCTCTAAAAATGTTACGTATTAAAAATTTTATTTCAAAGCAATATTCTCACTTACGAACTTTTTGTCATTTTCAATAGAGTATATTATTTTATTATTAAATAATTATTTTATTATTTATTATTTATTATTTATTATTTATTTTATCATCTGTAAGAAATATTTAATTTGTTCTACTGTTGGAATTTTATTTTATCATCTTATTCTAGACATTAGGATTGCTGTAGTTTGAAGGTTCAGTCCTCTGCTTTGATAGAAACACTGACTGCTGGTTGGTCAAAGTCCTTTAATGAATACACTAAAAGAAATACAATGTGAAAGCACTTTGTAGTACTTTGACAAACCAAATTAAAAAAAAATATTGAGTCTAATAACAATATTTGATTTCTGTAGAATAATGTGTAATGATATTAAGAAAAAAGTAATTCCAAAATACATTTTGAAAATTAAAAAGTAGAAAAAAAACCCTGGAATACTTTTCATTAAAAAATATTAATTTTATTCATCCTCTCCATGCTATTTTGTTCCTTGCTGCTCTTTCAATCTGTAATGGTTATGTTACCACTGAGTTTTTATAATTTTAAGCACATTTTAATGTAAACAAAAATATTAAGAAAGTTAATCTCAACTCAGTTTTTCAGGTCTAAACCAGAAATTATGTGAAAAGTATAACTAACAAAGGGCTAGTACAGTTATGTTATGTAAGAGAAAGAGAGGAACTTGAGCTTGAATCCATGTGAGTTATCTGCTGAGAGAAGACAGGTGGTTTAAATTTCTTTGAGGAAGTACGATGGCAAAGCAATTATGTAAAGGTACGTAGACATTTTTTAAAAGAGCACTGGAGAAGGGAAGCCACAAACAATTTAAATTCAAGACACATACAAAAGTACAGCCGTATTCTAGTCTCAGACAGGTTCTGCAATTTTATCAGTAACTGACTTACCATATTTGCAAAATGTATTTCCACTTGTTTGAACAAGTTGTAAAACCTTTTCTTTACAGTTCTGGTAACTCTTTTTATTAGAGATGTAACACAGAATCATGTAAATTTTTGAAAAGGAATTAATGCAGGTTGCATTTGTTTGGCATAGTGGTACTTTCTTTTTCTTTTTGCTTTCACAGCTCTCCTCAAAGTGCTTGGAAATGTTTTTATTTTTACAGAATTTGATAGCAACATTGATGTTACGACTTTCAATAGAAGATGAGAGTCTTAATCTATCTTGAAAAGCATTTGAGAATCATAACTTAGCAACAATTTACTTGTAATAATATTCTACTACAATGTCACATAAGCACTTTGCAGAACCACCATTTAAGACTTTAAAATATTGTTGTCTTACATGGAGAGAAACATAAAGCATTCTAAAAAAGAGCAAAAGAGAACAATCTGTATGTTGTTAAATCTGTGAAATGGTCAGGACTCACAACAATTTGGTTAAGAAAAAAGAGCTTGTAAGCTATCCATATTAATTCTTCTGATTAAAATTTAATGTATGAAACATTAAAGTACTTCAAATTTTGAAGAAGAAAAATTGGTTTTAATTATGTTTTGGAATGTTTTGTATGTAATGAGCAGCTTTTCAGTGCTTTTCAGTATATGAGCAGGAATGTGGCATAACAAAGTCAAACTTTTAATATTACTACTGGAAAATATATATTTTTCCAAAGTGCTAAACATCATATTTAATAATTAACTCATATTGAAGTTACCCTTAGAAGGCCAAGTGCTGCCAAATAATGTTTCTAAAACACAGATGGTCTAAAACCTTTCAGCAATGACGAGATCTATCAAATTACATTATCATATTACCATGAGAAAGAAAATGGCTTTACATCAAAATTATTTCCATTTTTTTGCATATAAGAGCTATCATCTATTTATTACATACAATAAACAATGAAGCATTAACACAACTATTTGACTTCCTATTTCTAAGCAAATATATTCTAATTATAATTTATTTTCAATTAAAATTGTTCACATAAACCTCTATCTGAATAAATATTGCATTCATGAAAACAAGGAAAACAAGGAGTTTTCAATGGCAGTGCCTAGAATAGAAAAAAGATAATTGTTAAATAATTACTATCACGTCATAACCTTGAGCAATTAGAAGTTTAAAAGATAACAATCGTACTTGTGAAAGTTCCTTTTTTTGAACTAGAGTCACTTAGAGCATGTATTCCATTAAAAATAAATGTGTTTTACTTTCTGGTGTCATCCTTTAGAAAGGAGAGAGCAATACCATGAATATTTATTTATTGCTGAATTCTGAAGATCTCACGGGTGAATATTTCCATACATACATATTTATTCTTCAATTCAAATTATTGCTTGGAGATAACAGTGGGAATAACCACATAACTATTATTTTTCAGATAAAGAAACTAAATACAAATTGTGGCAATTAATTTCAAGTTTTTGTAATTTACATATTTAAATACGACCTAGTGTTGAAATTTAGGTGCTTAAATCTTGATGTCAGTATAATGTGAAATCTTCAGGTGTTTCATGTCTGACCTCTACCTAATTGCATAGGAAGGCATAATTTTTTTGATAGGTGCTTTATTTTGCAACCCAGACAGAGGTACCCTATATACTGGTGAATAATAAATGGCTTAAAACTATGCAAGTTAAGGCAAATAAATTCAGCTGAATATGAAATGAAGAGTGTTGTAGCTACACTGACAGTTTTAGGAGTTTAGGCCCAAATACGCAAAACATATGAAGTGAAAGAGCAAATCTAAAACGTTAACATGACAGTGACTCAAGTGTACAGCATCAGATGGAGGAGAGAATGGCAAAGATAAATATGATAAATATGGTTGAAATGAAGACAGTTTAACAGGTAACACAAAAGTTGGGTCCACAAGCAAAGCAAAGCAAGGAACTCATTCACTGCTTCCTATGGGCAGAGAGGTGCTCAGTCACCTCTAGGAAAGCTGGGCCCCATCATATGTAATGGTTACTTGGGAGGACAAACATCACCACTCTGAATGTCCCACTTCCTCCTTCTTCCCCTGCCTTTCAATGCTGAGCATGGCACTGTGTGGCATGCAATATTCCTTTGATCAGCTGGGATCCCCTGTCCCAGCTGTGTCCCATCCCAGCCTCTTGAGGCCTCTTCACAGCATTGGAAACAGAGACAGCCTTGACACTGTGCAGGTGCTGCTCAGTAATGAGCAGAACATCAGTGTGCTCTCAGTCCTGTTTTCAGAACAAATCCAAACCATAACACCATAGCATCTGCTAAGAAGAAATAACTATCCCAGCCTGTTGGATTGCAAGAAGATAGACCTCCTCTGACACCTTCAGAGGGAGAAAAGAATGTAGAAGTTGAGTAAAAGCCTTTAGAGAAATGAAAATATATTAAGCAGCATAAATATGAAATAGAAGTGTAAGATTTAGTGTTAAGTAAGTTAAGTAAGAAGAAATGCATTTTAAGTGCCTTAGCAGGGTAGAATACCCTAAGTCCTAGTTAAAAGTTCATTGCTTCCCTAGACATAACTAAAACATAGCAGAATATTGTTTTGCATTCCTAGATAAAGCCGTGTACGTAGATATATAGAACAAAAATAAATAGAACACAAAATATATTAAAAAAAGTGTAAGAATTGATGCTGCATTTCACATTTTAAAGCTAAATTTTAATAGGCATAAAGAGAATGTTTTAGAATAATTTTTTTAGCTGATTGGATGATTAAGGTTTAAAAACCCCCATCTGAGGCCAGTCCGCACTGCTTGCTTTTGCTTCACCTGCATGCTTACGCACCCATACAGGAGAAAAAAGAAGAAAAAGAAGAAAAGAAAGCTGCAAGAACTCCTGCTCCTGTCTGGGCCTTTGTCCCAGAACAGGCCTCAAGAACCCATGTCCAAGGCATGGCCAGAAAACTTTAAAGCGGACCTTTAGCATTCTGGACTTTTGCCTTCAGACTGATGCATTCATACAATAAAAGGCTTTATAGCACCAACTACAGCTCTCAGCTATTTGAAAACCCATAAAGCAGCTCGACACACTGGCCAAAACTGGTACGCGTTCATGTTTTTTTTTATTCTCCTTCAGAGCAAGAAAACCAGAAAAGAAATGTAAGGATACAAAAAAACCCAGCTTTACAAGGATGTACATCATTATCATTCAGATCCCTTAATATTTACTCTTGTAGAATGTACTCTATTTTATCAGAGGCATGGTAATACTTCAAAAACTAAACAACATTCCCCAACATTTTTGTATAATATGTAATATTTTTGAGGAATTTTTTTTTTCATTTTCTTCTAAACTGTTTTATTATTTCATGAAATCAAATGTGATAAGTGGTGTTCTGGTTTGAAAATATCTTGCGTAAGAAAAAAATAGGCATGCAAACGTAAATATGAATAAAGTCCTGTCATGCAGAAATCACTTGGGAAAACATGGACAATATCAGTGGGTTTTCTGTAGATGATAGCTTTTTAAAGAAAAGTCTTACATCATGATGGATAGAAAAATATATTGGGATGGATAAAAATATATATATATATATATAAACTCTTTCTTAGGAGTATTTTGTTATTGTATATATAGAAAAAGTCTCTGTTACTGAAAAACTGTATCAGTCCCGATGAGACACATAAGTTGAGCTGTCCTACTAAAAATAGCACAAATCAGTATTGGTTGATGTAAGATTTATAATTTAAAATTAATTATCCTAATAACTTCATTTTCATGGTTAAATTGGATCTTCTTGTTTGTTTTTTTTTTTTTTTATTTTAATTTTCCCTTATCATTTATTTTTTTTAAAAAAGAAAGCCTCAAGTATTCATAATCTTTTAAAAATATTTTGAATTTAAAAAAAGAAAAAAAAAGTATTAATCTGGTGACATATCATATATGTATATGTATACGTATATTATAGCTGACTGTATCAATCTAGTTTCCTCTCATAGCTAGTAGAGAAAAACAGAATATTGGAGTTTCAGCTCACCTTACGACACTGTAATGGATTGAACTTGACTTCAGCAGCACAGGTGGAGAAAATAAGATAAAAATTTTTCGGTGTAGATAAAAGAAGTTTAATGAAGAGAAAGAAAGGCTGCATGAGGAAGTAAAGCAGAAAAAAATGAAACTTATTCTCCGGTCCCCACCAGATGGTTATGTCCAGCCACTTCCTGCAGAGTAGGGCCACAGTACACACGGCAGCTGCTTTGGAAGACAAACACCTTAATGACAAATGTCTCCCTCCTCCTCTTGTCTCTTACTTCTTTTCTGCTGAGCATGACATCATATGTCATGGAATATCCCTTTGATCAGTCTGGGTCAACTCTCCCAGACTGACACTACTACCAGAACTCACCCACAGCCACTCCCTAAATCTTCCTGCTTACCCTGCTCTGCTGGCTTTTGGTGGTGCTTGCAAGTTGGAGAGACAGTCTAGATGTTATGCAACAGTAGCCAAAACTCTGGTGTCTTATCTTAGTCGGTTTAGCTGCAAACAAAAAGCACATCACTGTGAGGGCAGCTACAGAGAAAGTTAACTCCTTCTCAGCCAGACCCAAAAAGGCAGCATTAAAAAGGAGGAAATTAGTAATATTCTGCAGGCACACATTTCTACTTTTATAATATATACCTTCATTTTACATATAAAGTAGTTGAGAAGAATCCCCCACACTAAATATCTGTCATCAAACCAGATAAGCACCTTTAAAAAATAGATGCTTACCTGAATTAAGTACTCAGCAAACCATATAACTTTCATTTTGGCGAGATTTACATATTTGAGCAGGCAGATGCTTAGAAGAAGAAGCAGCACGGCAAACCTTGATGTCACAGACATGTGTCTACCATTCCTGAGCAAAAAAATGGATGCCCTGGTTCTTCTCAAGACCAAGGTTTATTTTGCCCCTCCCTCTGGGCAGTAGTTATGGGTAATCATGTAGAATCACAGATCCACAGGCCGGATCAGGCTGGGAGGGAATACAGAGGGTTATCTCATCCAACCTCCCTCTCAAGCATGGTCTTCCCAGAGTATGTTGTACAGCGTTGTGACCAGGTGGTTCTTAAATATCTTCAGTGAGTGATACTCCACAACCTCTCCGGGCAATCTGTTCCAATGTTCCATCACCTGCACACTAAAGGTGGTCTTCACAATACATTGAGCATCCGTTTGAAGCAGGACCTCTGTGCCTTGAAGTACACATTCAGGAGTGCAACTAGAAAAAGGCTTAACTTATTGTAGGAGCAAGTTAACCTGGAAGAACCCATTTCACTGAACAGAGTGATTTTGATTATTATACTTGTTTCTACAAGAATTGTTTTGCTGGGGTATTTTTCCTTTTTTTTTTTTCCAAACAGGCAAACAGGAGTTTTAAATCCTCTAAAATAAAGAAAGTAATTGCCTATCTACAGTCCTTTTCTCACTGCTTGGATATTATGTTTCTATGTATACTCAATTAAGATATCTGTAAAATAAAATTCCTAGAAAATATAGATCTACTTTTAGACTTGTAAATTCAAATCAAAAAGAAACATCACTCTGCAGTTCTTGATGTAGTGCTCAAGAAGCATAATTTGCATCTTGTCCTTTTCCTCAGTACTTTATAATTAGTGTCTTCATTCAGCCATATACTAAATTTGCTGACTGTCCACTGAAGGGTACAGCAGGTTGACTGCTCTGAACTGCCATTTGGGATTCCAAAATCCTACAATGTAAAATGCAGTTACTCCCAGTCTTCCTGTCTGTATTCCCAGCTTCACAGTGGAAGTGGTTTAATTACGCTGAATTCCCTATAACTACATGTATTAGGGCTGCATCATCTCAAGACACACAATGTTTTCTGTTAAGATGTGCCCCCTGGTGTTTCCTGTATCAATGTATTGGATATAGGACTATCAGGAAATGTACTACAAACAGAATTTGGTCCTATTTGTATATTCTGTACAGTGACTTACATTTTCATTTATAGCCTTTCAAATGGAAGCATAATCTAATGTAATTTTCTTTCTGCTTTTTTTTTTCCTAGAACTATAAACTTTAATATCTATTGACTTTTCTCCCCTATAAAGAGAGATTATGCTTATGTATGTCCCTCCTTATATTTAATTTTGAATCTACTAATATTTGTGTTTTTGAAGTCTTCCTGATGACTGTTTATGACTAACATGTTGCTGCACGCTGAAGTAAAAAAAGGGTTACAAATCTAAGTTCATAAATGAAATAAAAAAAATAAAAGGCCATTTCCCAGAGGAGCACAGTATTTTCTTGAAGAATAATGGGAATAATATAAAAGATAATAGACTATTATTAGGGCTTCCTTTACTGCAGTGAAAAGAAACAATAGAATTACTTCATTTAGGCTTCTACAATCTCTGTAAATCTGCCCACATTATCAAAGGAAAAGGAAAGAGAAGATCAAAATAAACTATAGGTATATAAGCATATAGACAATATGATACCTTAACTCTTGAACATTTTCATTTCTGTAGACAAGTGTAATGAATTTGTGCCTAAACACTGACATTCAAAAAACAGTTTTGCACTTTCATGCCTTGAAGGTTAAGCTGTATTTTCACCTCTGACTATTTCTGAGCTCAGTACTTAATACTGGGTAATATATCAGGTCATAATCAGAGGTCAAACAACAGCTCAGAAATATTCAGGAGAATCATTTCAGTAAAGGCTCCCTGGAAAATGAAAGGATGCAAGAAATGTATTCAAGTTTCAAATTTCTTGCAATGCAGAAAGCATAATGCTATCTTTAGGAGCAGTATTTCAAGGCAAAGAGAATTCTTGTCAACTTTGTGTTCTTAAAAATGTCTGGTGCAGAACCAACAAGCTTAAAATCTTCTAAAAATTATTACTCCATTTTATTGAAACCTTTGAAAGGAAGCCAAAAGCAACATTTGCTGTGACTTGACCCACAGCCACCTGAGTGTATGTTTTCAGGTTTTAACTTCCTCTACCCATCAGTTTGGGCATAGAATGAAGAGAGTGAGCTCTGGCAAGAACATTAGAGCAAGGCATCAAGTTGTACTACATTGTTATTTACAGTGTTCCTCAATAAATTCTTCAATATCAGTGAACGGTTTATGCCTTATCAAGCAATGCCCAACAGAATGCATCTAGGCTTTATGTGCTTTTTTTCTCATAAAGTTTTTGTTTTATAGGTGAAATGTGGTGTACTTACATTTTCTGTGCTATTACTTCTCCACTCCTACCTTTGAAATACAAATGACAATATAGCTAGACCAGATTTAAGAATATTTGGCAAACAGAAAGACTGAAAAATCCAAAGAAATACCAAAACTAGTTAGGAAAACAGTTAGGAAAACATTCTTTTGCTATCATATGGTCTGATTGAAAGCTCACTAGAAATTTTCGTTGACTACATCAAGTTGTAGTTCAGGCTGTAAAAAAAAGTTAAGAAATAGTAGAATAACCAAAAGACATTTCTTTCTATCTGATTGAGTGCCTGATTCTATTTTGTGCCTTCTTATTTTCATGACAAATCTGGATTAAAAGATAATAGAGTTGAACTTAGAGTTTGTTCCTCAGTTCTGAGATTTGTGCTGTATTTCAATAACTTATTCTGTAAAATTACTCTACTGGTTTGACTTTGCAGTGAAAATCACTTACCATATCATTAAAAGAGAAAGAGAAAAGAGGAAAGAAATATAAGAAATAATAAATTTTGCCTTTAGTAGGGAATAGGCAAATGTCTTATAGAAAAGAAGGACATTTGCATGACCTTTTTGTTTAATCACTGTGATTGACACTGAATATCTATGAAAAATCAAAAATTTTTAAACTGTGAAATAGCATTCTATCTAAAAATGAAATGATTGTTGTTCAAAAAGAAGCATTTATATCAGATTATGACCTCTACATTTCTATACAACTTAAAATAGGTCATATGAAAATTAATTGTGTTAGGATGACATGTTTCTTAAAATACACATTTTAAGAATGGAAAAAGCACGACATTTTCATCTAGCTTTGTGTGGCAGTTTTGGTGAAGTTATTACTAGTAATGAAATTTATTTCAAAGTCTTTTGGCATCATATTGTTTAGTCTGGATATTCTGTATTTCCCTGCTACAATTATCATTTCTCTGAAATAATTAGGACAATGAGGCACAAAAGACTCACTCCAGTCTTATTTGGAAGAACAGATTTCATATTTTCTGCAGTCCAGGAGACTGG
The DNA here is from genome assembly GCA_018697195.1 of Certhia americana. NCBI lineage: Eukaryota > Metazoa > Chordata > Aves > Passeriformes > Certhiidae > Certhia > Certhia americana. The sequence goes on along the minus strand of CM031857.1, from coordinate 73,143,885 downwards.
CAAGAATTTTAGCTCTTAATTTATGTATGACTGACAGTCATGAAAGTTACACTTTTCATTTTGTTATGACTGTGGTGTATCTGCACAGCAGGACTGTGCCTCTGTGTTCTTGTCATCACTTCTCAGGGTGGTCCAATACCTCTCCAGGCAGTCATGTGCAGGAAAGAGCTAGCAGACTGCTTTTAAAGAAGGACTCACCTTGAAACTTCTTCCACCAGCTTTTATTGGTTTTCATGATGCCATATGTTATGGAATATCCATTTGGTCAGTTGGGACCAGCTGTCCTGGCTGTGTCCCCTCACAATTCTTTGTGCACCTCCAACCTTCTCACTGGTGGGATGGAGTGAGGAGCTGAAAATGTCTCAACACTGTGTAAACTGCTCAGAAATAACTTAAACATCCCAGCATCATCAGTTCTGTTGTCATCACAAATTCAAAACTTATCCCCATACTAGGTACTATGAAGAAAATTATCCCAGCCAAAACCAGCATATTAATAAAATAGAGAAATTAATTTTCCCATGAGAAATGGAATGTGCAAAATCTTACCAAAGAAAATCCTTAAAATGGAGTGATAAAAACCCCAAACCACCCAGGAAATAGAGTCACCACCAGGTTACTTGAAATCTTCTAATGAAGAGTTTATAGAAATGACCAAAATGTTAGGAAGTCATAATTCCATTTTATATGCATTACACTGGACATCCCCTGAACATTCTGTGTAAGGTTGTGCTTGAAAACATTATTTGTTCAACACAGGAGTGTTGAGATACTTGTCTCCTAAAGCATATGTGGAACATTTTTTTTTTCTGCTAGGGTGAAAGGCATGGTTAAGAGTATGAGAAAAGTCTATGTTGACAGTTGTAGCATCAAGATTTTATGTTTTACGAAACAAATTAAATTTGAAGGTGTTCCTAATGTTTAAGAGATCAAGATGAAATCTTTTAAATAGACAAACAAACAAGCAATAAACAAAGATTTAAAAAAAAATCTCGATCTGTGACTGTTACATGGTATCTAAGGCATGGGACAATATTTCAGCTTGTTATTCTGTTATTCTAAAAGACCTGTAGCTTTCTATTTAGAGAACTGTGAGCTCTTAATAAGAATGGCAGTTAAATTGCTGTTCATTGACAAGAAAAATCAAAATAAAATGCAGGGGGACAAGTTGTCCTTTTATAGAACATATATTTCTCAGCTAATATCCTATTTCAATTAGTGCCCAACTGTAAGAACATCTAGATGCCTTGCCTTCCCTCTCTGCCTCATATCACCCTGCCTCATCTCACCTCATTTGAAAATATATAGGAGATAATGAACAAAAAGACACTAAAACCCATATGTTATGGAAATTGCAGAATCCAAATCAAATATACATTCTTAAGCCAGAGATCACTGTTTTCAGAAAGTAAGAATAAGTGCCACAGGGATTACCTAGCATGACAGAAGGAAGAGAGCCAGAGTAATAAATATATAAATAATGCAAGTAACAGTGGAAAAACAGAACAGGAAAGGACAGGAGACAGGTGGATAGCAGGGAAGACTATAGCCTACCCTAGACCTGTGTTATCCTATATCAGGGTAAAGAGGGAAAAGTCAGTAGGCAGAAGAAATAGGAGATGACAACTGCAAAAGGGAAGATAATCTGGAAATATAAATTGAGTGGAAATGAATGAGACAAAACCAGAAGATAGAAATAGAAAGCAGGTAGAGTAGGGGAGCATTAAACTATTATAACACTTTTGTCTCTGTATACCTATTCAAGCATATACACAAACAGAGCTTGGGAAAACTCAACAAAACTTCTCAGTGAGTTCTGTCTTGGGCATAGGTTTTTTCATCATCAGTCTGATGGTGTAACATGCTACTAAATTATCAGTGACAGCACTATGATGATATGCTATATTAATACATCTTCAGAGTAGCTGTGATAAGAGCTGCCACTCTGGTGATATATTAGTCTGGTCCATCACAAAAGAAACACATATTCCATAAAGATGTAATATAGATATCACTAAGTTTTTTATGCCATTTCTTATTCATTCATTCATTCATTCATTCATTCATTCCATAGAAGACAATATCAAAAGCTTTTTAAATTAAATTATGTGAAAAGCCCATATAATCGTGTTAAATAACGGAAGGAATGTTTGGGCATATACCATAAACAAGGAAGTGGGACCATAAAATTTCAAAGTAACACACTCTATTACATTACTTTAAAACTAATCTAAAACTGTCACTATTTTATTCAAGTGTTTTCAAGTATTTCTTCATAAGTAATTATTTTATGTGCAGACTCACATTTTTAATATTAACAGCAATAATAAAGAATAAAGAACATTGTGGTTCTTAACAAAGAGGAGGTGTCCCACTATACTTGAAGTAACAAGAATTTTAAAATTTAAAAGTTTAGTTGATTTTAAGGCCAGTTTGGATGGGGCTCTGAGCAACAATATCTAGTGGAATGTGTTCCTGTCATTCCAGTAGGCAGGGGGACTACAACAAGATGATCTTTAATGTCCTTTTCAACCCAAACCATCCTGTGATTTTATTATTATTTTCACATGTATCAATATGCATTAAAGAATACAATGATCCAAAACACATAAAATTTTTAATTTATGATTATATGGAAAGTATCCTAGGTAAAAAATGGGTCTCTATATGTGTTTGTAAAGTTTGTAATATTCCAGTGATATATATTTGGATTATTATTATTGTTAGCATGAATATTTTTTAAATGGCAAATAAGCTAAAGAATTACTCAATTTGACTTCACAAGCTCAAACTGAAAACATTAATACTTCTGACACTAAATTTCCTGATCACAGTATCATTGGACCCTACATAGACTGGTGGGAATGAAAAAATTTCTCTAGAGACATTGTCTGTATGGCAATGGGTGCATCAGTGGGTCTCAACAAGAAATCTCTCATTACTTTACACACTTTTCTGGTGGCACTGGTTTTAATCTAGGTAGGTAATTGGATCAAGTTCTCATGGTCAGCTTCTCCCAAATCCTCCTATGTTACCCATGTCTTCATTCTTCAACCTCAGAGCATTGTATTTTTTTATGTAGGCATTCCTTAGGGGAAGGTTCTTCCTCCTGCCCAAGTAGTAACTCATTTTGTGGGTTATTTGTGTCAGCCAGCTCAAGGTAGAATTCAGGCTTATCTTCCCCTTGCATGGCCTTAACTGCAGGCCATTGCTCAGCCTGGGACAACACACAGTCAATAGAATCCATCTCTCACTCACATTCTGAGATACTATGCTGCTCTGTGTCTCTTGTAACATAGTGTCATGGTTTGAATGACAGGTGTCTGCTAAGGAAGGCAGGAGCCTTCCTTGGAATGGAGAATGTAAACCCCTTCCCTCCGAATTATTATAACTTTGAAATTAAGGGGCTCTCAGGTGAAGATACGGGGATAGGAATAACAGTTCTTTATTAGGGGAACTACAATAAACAATTAAATCAAAACACATGCAGCATTACAGAGCAGAAAACAAGCAAGCAAACAAACAAACCCACTGACAGAGTCAGGATACAACCTGACACCCTGTGGATCAGGGTGTTGGTGGCAGTCCCATTCAATGCTGGCTGCAGTCCCAGTCGCAGATGTGGCTCTGTTGAAGTGATGCACCTGTAGAAAGGTATAGATTTCTGCTGAAGGTCCAGTGGTGATAGATGAGCCTGGTCTTCCTCTGAGAATTCCATGGAAAAGGCTGCTCGTTGTCCCAAATCTCAGATTTTTAGTCAGGTAGAATGTTTTGCTCCTCCCCCTGGTTGGAACATTTCCCAGTGGGATGATTTAATTTTATCAGTGAGACTCAATGGCCCATTAGCAGAAGAGGGAGGATGGATCCTCCCTGGAGGAAGGCTGGGTTGTGGAAGAGATAAGAAAACTGCCCCAGCTGTTTTCTTTGAGAATTGGCCCATTGACAGAAGATTACCAGCTCCCCCCCCCCCCCCCCCCCCCCCCCGGGTTTCAACAGATGGTGATGGAATGAATACACAGTTTTGGTTACATTTTGCACTGCAACGCATGACACATAGCCACTTGTTTGAGAAACACTTCTAGCTGGGCAAACTTGACACTGTAACATCCACCACTGTGTTTAGCTGTTAGAGGCACTTCCTGATGTTGGAACCCTATGCAGCCTGAGGTCTAGATAGCTATTTCAGTCCTTTTGAGGTCAGTTTGGATGGAAATGACAGCATAGCTTTTCTTTCAGCAGGCCATCGTCAACTTGCACTTTTATAAAACGGTAATTGTTTTGAAAGATTTTACACTTCTAATTCCCTGGAGACCTCAAGCTTCCGGTAACTTTGCATGGCCACTTCCTAGCTGGGACAACCATCAGGTTTGCAGCCTAAACCTGTGGGTGAGCAGAGCAGGCAGTAATCCAGTTATACTTGGCCACTTGCAGTTTGAACTGACTGTAGGGACCATAAGCACTGCCCCACTTTCTTTTGCTCCTCTCATGAGACCTGGGCGGCTGGGACCTGCTTTTTCTACTTAAGTTTCTAGGGCTTAAACTGTACACTTGGTAGACAGGCTAACTACTGATGATATTTTATACAGTCTCCTATTAAATTGCACTGGAGTATTCTTAGCTTAAAAAGATCAAAATCATACAGAAATGTAGTTTTTATTCTGCTGACTTGTATTTCTATCTTTTTGAAAACTTACTGATAATCTTTTATGCTGACATGGGTATTTCTAGTTGGCATTTTTTTAACTCAGCACTTTGAGATCTTACAGCATGAATTGAATATATTTTAACAAGCATCAATCTGTCACTCTGCTGGCAATTAATAGACAGACAGGTATCTTGGAGCACTACATATTTATTGATTTTTGTACATTATTGTATGTTATAACTCACTATACAGACATTCACTTATCATACATAGAAACTGCATTTAATGCTGACAAGTCATCTTCTTACACTAAGGTGTCTGAAAAGAATGGAACAATGAAATTTGGATTATTAGAGATTAGAGCAAAGAGGATTTGAGGGAACAAAAGATAGAAATGCGCATTTTTTTAAAAGAAATTCAGTATTCTGTGTCACTTTATTCTAACATGCCTTAAAATATCAGCATCAGCACCACTTTGTTTAATATGGGAGCTAGGAAAGCTTTTTCTCTTTCTTTTTACCACTGCCTACATATTTAAAATAAAGTTCTGCAATATTAAGAAGATAGTAATATTTATAGGCTCAGCAGAGGTACTAATTTTACTACAGATAATTTTCTCCATATCTTGCCCCAGGGAACTACTCAGTTTTCTGCAGATGATATTCATCTGCCTTTTCCTTTCTCTGTGGAGGCTGATGGATTCATTGTCACTCCTGTTGCAGACATCCTTTTCTGCTCCCCATATTCCAGCAGTCCATTTGCCACATTATTTAACTGATTTATATAAATAAGTTAAACCACAATAAATTGTATACTTAACTGGAAGATTTCAGCTTTTGAAGAAGAAGGGTCTGTGTGTCCTCCTCACACAAACTGTGTGTTTCTTGACGACAATCCCATAACTCCTGGATCACTAGGATCATAATACACTTAAGATACCAGTACATGTAAATGAAAAAATTAGTTGCTCCAGGCACTGAAACACTGATTCCCTTGCAACTTTTGGAGAACTCCCAATAGAGCTGATATCCACACAGCAGGCCATGTTCCAGCCCATGCTGAAGGAGATTCCTTTCTGGAACTGTGAGCCATGAAGAGAAAACCATACAGGAGCAGCTTTTCTAGTAGAACTGTGGACCATGGAGGAGCAATGCTGGAGCAGACTGCTCCTGCAGGACATGGAGAAGGTCCATGCTGGAACATGGGAAAAATGTGAAGAGGAAGGAGATGCAGAGAGGAACTGTTAGGAAGGGATTCCATGTGAACTAAAGTACATGGCAACCAGACGCCACATATCTCATGAAGAGCTCAGTCTTCCTGCCCTCAACTGCAAAGCACAGACCTGTGGAGAGTTCAAGGAAGTTCAGCTTAAAACTACTCAGAGATATTAAGAGAAATACAAACATCTGTCTTCCCTGGAAGTTTGAAGATGATGGCTGGGTAACCTGAGCAGAATAGGTGTACGCAGTGCATTTCATTATGAAATGCCTTTCACACTTATGTAAGAAAATCTCAGATCTGTGTGCGGCAGCGTAAATTAAAAGATATAAAAAGAATGTTTTCCTTACCAGTAATTGATACAGTCCTCAGTGTAGCCTAGCTTCTTTTTCATCAAGTTCAGTGTTTTTCTGGATTTCAGCACAGCCCCACTGTCACTATTGAGGCTTGACTTCAGAACTTGCCAAAAGCAGAGCTGTGGTTCTGTAGGAACCTCCAAAAGTCTGTGCACACTGACAGTTTCCTGCTTCCTCCTTCTCAGTCCTGACGTTGCATGAATTTCTTCCTTCTTAACAGTTGCTCAAAGGAAGAGTAAATATCATCCTTGTAAACATTTCCAGAAAATTTAGTTTGTCACAGATTGAATACGGCAAACATCCTTCTAAGCAATTCTTTTAGACACAGTAAACTTGATCTTCATGTAAATAGTGAACAAGCAAATTAAATGACAATATATTTCTCACAGAAATATTTGATAAAAACAGACTAGCTTTTGGCTTCATAATGTAGAATATTATTTTTACATGTGTTTGATTCAACAGAAATTTGTAAAATAATGATGATGTTAAAACAAGCACTTTTTGACAAATATACACAGTAGAAGCATTTAACTTTAAATGAATTACAGTGTTACTGTGAACTGAAAAATACAGTGATACTACTCAACTCCATGATAGAGAAAAGGTCAGTAAAACAGAACATACTTCATATTTCTGAAGGCAGCACATACCTTATTATTATATATATATTGTGCTATCAGAGAACATTAAAAACTGAATTCACTTTTCAAGTTGGAAAAATTCTGGTATTTTAAAAGTTGTTTAATTGAGGTACTTTTCAAGTTTTCAAGTGCTGAAATTTTTATCAGATACTTCAAAATGTAACTTTAGGAATACTTAAATAGCTAAGTAATACTTTTAGACATTTGTAAGCAATTAATTCCATTATTTACTTGGTTTTCGTATTTCCTTGTGAAGTCAATATTGAGTATTTTGGCATTTCATTTATATAAAAAGTGATGTTTAAAATTATACTCAGAATTATTATTTTTGCCTAAACTCTGTTTTTCATTTAAAAAAAATACATTGTAAGGGAAGGCCAATGATTTTCACTAAAAATGCTTCAGAGATTTATTCATAACCCAAGGGAATTTACAATTCAGTTGTGTTCCAATTCCTACAAGCAAGTTGTAAAAAACAGTTTTTCTTTTATTGCATGCTCATCACCAGGGTTTTTTAGTGGTACCACCATGGCATTTATGGTTATAAAAATTGTTTGGGCTTTAAAAAATATTTATAAGATGGCTCTTGTTGGGGTTTCTCTGGTATTCTAAAATGCCTTAATTTCTAAGTTAAGAAATGTGACAACTTGCCAACAGTTATGCTGCTGGAGCAGCTTGCAGAGGCAATTGATAAAAGCAGAAATAGAAAAGCAGAGGAACACTTAGGCAATACAGTAAATTTAATTTCTTTTCTACTCAGCTGGTTGTTTGCAACCATAATTTTTACCTATCCTTTTTAAAAAAAAAAATATGTTTTAAAAAAAAGTATTTGTATTATTGCTAAATAGTGCACATTAATACAAAAGAAGACAAATATATATGTGTGTGTATGTACACAAATCAGAATCGTAGCAATGTGATGATTGATTGAAAGAAGATTCATTAAACTATGGATATAAATTGGTTGGTGTTTGACAGTGAAATAATTTTTACTGTTTTTCAAGTTTCTTATGAAATAAATCTGCCAGCAATAAACTAAACACCTTGTTTCATAAATATTGAGTAGAATGCTTTGTACTGGGGACTGTTTCTAATATGATTTACAGTTAGCCTTATAGTCCATATTGCAGACATTTTGAAACTCTGAAACTCACAGTGTATTTGTAGTATATACTTGTCAACCAGACACTGATTTGCCAGGAGCTCAGATATTACAAGAATATAAGATATAATGCTTGCTACTAGATAAGCAAAATTTTTCCAAGAGGAGGTAACATTTTTTTTTTCAGATTGGCTGTGGTTTTGTGTTGTTTTGTGGGGTTTTTTTAGGTTTGGATTGGTTTGGTTTTTGGATGTTTTCAGTAGCCTTTAAGTTGTGTTCTCTTGATAGCACAGTTTAATATTTACTATCACAACTTAGTCATACATCTTGCTGATTTAGGTTGACTGAATAGCCACAAATACATTAATGTCCTAAGGTCTCTGAATAGTTCACTCAAAAATAATAATATACATACTAACATATTTGTACATATATTCATTTTTTATCAACTTTTTATCAAGATCTTTTTGACTTTTTGGCATATATGCCCAACAACTTTTTTTCTTTTTTTTTTTTTTTCTTAGTTGACAAAAATTTCTACATCTCTGAGCAAAAGCAGAACTTCAATGTTCTATTTGTGACTCCTGGTGGCAATACTGTTTTGAGGCAATTTCAACAACTACATCTGTAATTTGTCCTTAGAAAAACAGGGACATTAGTCAAGGATTTCTCTGGAAAGAAACCTGAGAATTCAGGCTGAAATTCTAGTTTTGTAGTGTTTTATGTATCTCAGATGTCCATTTACTAAGCCCAGAAAAACACTCTATGGCAGATCAGTGCATCCTTAGTCAGCTTTGTGACTTATGATAGCAATTACTTTTTTTCATGATGGGCCAATCGTTGGGGAATATGAAACAAGAAAGCCTTATAAATATAATTTCCTGGCAAAAGATTTTGAGAATATAGAAACTACAAACAAGATTAAAATGAAAGCAAGCTTTAACATACCAAGCCTGAGTTACTAAACAACCGTAAAACAATAGTATAGCTGGCTGAAAGTAATCCCCTTTTAATTAAACAATACCCTCTGCTTGCAGACAGATCCAAGGGTCAAAGCAGACCCTTCTAGCTTAACAAAAGAAGTCCAAAAAGTAGTTTTTAGAGTTTAAAATGTAACACAGTAGAGCAATGTAAAAAATCTTATAAGCTGTATGTAAATGCTATGAAATTTGTATCTTGTACTAAATTAATTAGTAAAAATTAAAATATTCATCACAGAAGAAGATTTATTGTAATGAGAACTTTGCTCTCTTTGGGGCTTGCTCTGAGGTGCAGATGACAGCTCCAAGCAGAACCCCTACACCCATGCCCTTTGCAATAAACCACAAATTCCAAAACTTAGCTTCAAAAATCTCTCGTCTCCCTCTATCCCGATCGTTCTACCCTTCATCAATCCTACACCAATAGTCACAAGTTTAAAATCCATAAATCTTTTATAGATATATCATTTGAAGTTAATTACTGTGATATGGAGGAACCAGAGTGGATCAAGCCATTTTTTTCTAAGCTTTTCCTGATAAAAGCAAAGCTAGAACAAGTACACACGTGTTGATTTTGAAGTTATTTTCAGTATAAAGTTTCCTGAGATTCAGCATGGACACTCTGATGAGTGAATTAGAAAATAAAGCAGAAAATGAGAAGAATCTGCCCATTTCAACTGAGAATAAATTGCTTCAGTACAAGTTTATTTTTCAAATATTTCAGTGGGTTTTTTTTGCAGTCCAGGGTAAAATCCTACTTCAAAACTTCTGATACTTATACCATAAAAATTGCCACAAACTAACAGAAATTATTCTAAAGAGTTAAAGAAATTAAATATATGTTTTTCAAATTAAGTCCTTGTTTCCTTACTTTTTGAGGAATCTCGCCACAGTAAACTATTTTTTAAACTTTCTAAACTGTGATAATCACACATGGTACAAATTGTTAGTGTGGGTCTGCTTGGTGGATCTGGTAAAACAAAAATAAAGATTATAGGAACTGTCCATGATTTGCAGATTGTATAGAGTGTTCCTTTTTTTAATTGTGTACACCTGCATTCTTATGTGTGTATCAGCTGATAAGAAACATATTTATTTCCAAATTCTGAAATTATCTAAGTAAGATCTAAATATCTAAGTAAGATATTGCGCTGCTGGATGATTGTGAAGATGTAGTCTTTGTTTTCAAAGGATATTGTATTAGACCTAATCATGTTAGCAAATAATTTAGACTTTTTACAAGCTGCAAAAATATAAACTCCAGTAGCAAATATGTTGGGGGTCCACAAGAATTTGGGAAAGGTTGCAGAGCTGACCCCAAATGACCAAAGGGATATTCCAAAACATATTGCATCATGATCAACATATAAAGCACGGAAAAGAAGAAGGAAGGGGGGACATTTGTAGTGATGGTGTTTTTCCATCCAGGTCACGATCACATGTGATGTAGCCTGGCTATTCTGGAGATGGCTGAACATCTGCCTGCCTACGGGAAGTGGTGATTTAATTCTATGATCTATTTTGCTTGCACATGTGGCTTTTGATTTACCTATTAGACTTTCTTTATTTTAATCCATGAGTTTCCCAGCTTCTACCCTTCCCATTCTCCCTCCCATCTCACAAGAGGAGACTGAGCAAGCAACTGTGTGGTGCTTAGCTAATGACTGGGATTAAACAACAATACTTTCTTGGGGGGAAAAAAAACACCTTAAAGATAGATCTCTAACATTCTGAGAGAATCTGCTTTTATATTTTTACCATAACAGGTAGGAAAATATTTGATAAACTTAGAGGTATTGGGATACTACTAGCACATCAATTTGTATGATAATTTAGAAGTCTATTCCTTATTGAAAAAGTGCTGGTTCATGAAGACTGGAAGCAAAACTACAGCATAAAGAATAAAAACTTTTAAATAATAATATCTCCTATAAAAATATAATATCTTCTATAAATATCTGTGCAGAAAAAACTGAGCTAAAGATGGGAAGATTATACTGTTGGACAAGTATAGTCTTGTATTTTCAATACTGGTTTTGTTTTATTTCAAGTTAAAATATTTTTAAGTGAAATCTAATTTCATTTATTAACTTGTTTTTCATGGTTTTAATCTCTGTTAATTCAGCAGAGCTTCAAGTGTTTTCAGTTATTCAATTACACTGAGAAAATCCTTGGTTAATAAAAGTTTAATAAAATTTAAACATCCCAAGACCATTAAATTTCAAACTCTTAATGCTATCAAATGCACACGTCATTGGAAGAAATTCAGAATTTAATTTTGAGGCATTCTGCAATTATAATGAATTAAAATCTCTGTAATAATTGAGAATAATGTACAGAATATTCTGAATGAGAATGAGCAAACTTTATCTTCATTTATATCTTTGTCTTTCTTAAAATATTGTAAACCCCCTAAATTATAATAAACCACTCCTGGTCATATTTTTCTAGTATCTAGCAAACGTTTGTAGTTACACTGCTGTACAGACATGCATTTATGTTAAGTCATTATCTTGAAGTAAAGTCAGTGCAATTCTGAGAACTGAGCAGTCCCTCTTAAGCTGAGCTAAGTGTAAGAACTGTGTTGTTCCATGACGTCTGAATCTAGACTGACTCCCACTAACCTTAGTAAATGACCAGATGCCTTTAACTAGCCAATGCCTTTGCTGATTTAATAATTAAAGAGAGAATAAAAAAAAATGTAAGCCCTTTCATGATTGTTCATTAAAGCATGTTCCTTGACACTACAAGAGTTTTATGGCATTGATTTAAATTTTAACAGAAAAAATTGCCTTCTTTTCTATAGTTGAAGAATGTATTCCAGTGAAATCATCAAAACACCAACATTACTACTTAAAATACTTTTTAATGTACCAATTAATATCAGTGGAATTACACAAAGTTTGGGATTCATGCAAATATTTTTTACTTAAATTCAAATATATGAAGTGTATTGCCTTTCTTTCTTAAATGTTAAATGTGTATAAGGTTATCCCTACTGCATAGTATCAGTTGATTATTTCATTTCCTCTGTAAGAGTAGAAAAGAATGCAACAGTGAGTTAATGCTGCTATTATTTTTTTTCATTCCAAGATAATATATTATGTGACTTTAAAATGTCTTAAATTTTTATGCCTATGTGTGTACAGTAGCATTTCATTTTGAAGCACTGAGAAATTCAATTATCAACAGATTATTAAGCCTGATTATGATTTTAAACCTCATCCAATCCCTTGAGCAACTTGATCTGCTAGGCTGAACGTACACTGATGGGGTAAAACAGTCCTACAAGTTACTTCATCATAGAATGTTTGGGATTATTTATTGCAAATTTAAGTAAGCCTGAGATAAATATTTTCTCTGAATCTCAATCATTTTTTGCTGGTTTACTTTGGTCAGATCTTTGCTTAGCTTTGGTGTAATGCATCTCTGAAGGGGTCAACTTTGTTTATACTCTGCATGTAGAGTTAAATTGTGTAATAAAGAATTAACAACTTTATGGAATGGACCTTGTCTAGGTTTCTAAGTACCTAAGTGGTTTTTTGTGTTTTTTTTGTTTTTTGTGTTTTTTTTAATTTACAATCCTTTGAGCTTTTTTATTATAATAATATAATTATTAATTTTTAATAATTACTTAAATTATTATAAATTTACAGCATTGAATTATAATTATATTATATAATTATATAATATCAGAGAATTTTAATCTAATATGTTGTAGTATAATAATTTACAAAATTTAAATGCTATTGCATATTTGTGGTGAGTGTGAAATAAGAATTAAAACTGTATATATTTTTATTTTCATATTGAATGTTTTAGCATTAGTTCCATAACCTTTGATGTCCATTTTTGCAGCAATTAAGGAATATGTGGTGGGGTCTTTTTAGTGTTTCATTACTGTTTTTGGCAGTCAGTGAAAGAGTGGTTTGAGTTAACAGTCTGATAGTTCTAGGTTTCTAGAAAAGCAGTCTTGAACTGCTTTTCAAAACTTACACTGAAAAGGAGATGATCATAATAGAAGGTCCAGGGAACCAGTACACCTTATACTGTCTTTCTCTTTTATTTTAATATGTTCTGTAACAATTTGATTATACATGTTCATTAACTTTTACTGTAACTGTATTTTTAGTATAGTTCTCATTCATCTTAAGCTGAAGTTTTACTTTAAAACATCGTAATTCTGAATTCATTGGTTCAAACATGTAAGACTCTCATTTGTATAATTTTTGAAAGCAATTGCGAATCTTCAAGTTGATCTAAATAAATTATAAAAATAAATTTCTCGTTTGAAGCCCTTTAAAGCTGTTGCAACTATTCAAGTGAGAACAGATAATTTCTTTAAATGAGGCTGACTGATCAAATCCTATTAACCATTAATTCAAAATACCCCTCTAGCACCTCTTAACTCCTGGAATTTTTGACACCTTCAACTTATGACACTTTACTGTGCATCCTCTTCAACAGATTTTTTAAAAATTAAGACAAAGAATCAGTGCAATGAGGGATCCTTACAGAACTTCTCTTTTGGGATTTCACTGTAAGGAAAATGAAGTGATAGTTTTAGGGGATTTGTTTGGGTTCTTTGTTGGGTTTTCTTTGTTTTGTTCAGGGGGTTTGTGGGTTTTTTTGTGGTTTTGGTTTGTTTTTGGTTTTGTTTCGGGTTTTTTGGGAGGGAGTTGTTGGCTGTTTTGTTGGGGTTTTTGTGTTGTGTTTTTGTTTGTTTGATTGATTTTTTTTTTTTTTTTTTTTTTTTTTTTTTTTTTTTTTTTTTTTTTTTGCTTGGCCTTAATTTGGGCACTATTTGCTTGATGATTCAGTTGGGGTTTTTTTTCATTTGCATCCTTTCATAATCCTTGGTTTATATCTTCTATGCTTTTCTCATCGTCTTCTATATAGTAGCTCTCTGGAAATATATTGCAAAAAGTTAGATAAATGAGGTTAATTTAGAGTGCTGTCTCCCTCACAGAAGAATTTGCAGAACTGTAATAGATTATCTGTTACTGACTGGAATAATTTAACTTATGCTTTATTTTGACAGGTCTCCTAGTTGTTCAGTTTTCTGTAACTTCTGTGATTTGACAGAAACCAATATAATGCTGAACACAGCATTAAGCAAATTTACTTCTGTATGTATTTTGCTTATAATATGCAAATGAGTTCTATCCTTGAAATGTTTTTTGTTTGTTTCTTTGTTTTTTTCCTGTTTTTCATTAACTACAAAGGCATCCTAGAGAAATTGAATTGGATTAATGAATCCATACTGTAAACATTTCTGACAAATTAATTCCACACAACAAATCTAAATGTTCAATGTCTCATACTTATTTTACTGGTCTATATTAATTTGAAAAGTAGTTGTTTTTATGCAGCCTCTTCTGGAGTTTTCCAGGGACATCAATTAGATCAATTTGTTACCTAAACCCCAAGTAATTCTAAATCTCTCAGAAGTTATTTCTCATCTGTGTTACTGTGGACCTACTTTACAAATAAAGAATCATAGAAGAAGTTAGAAAGGACCTCAAAACAACACCTAACCGCAGCTTCAATGGGAAAGGGAGGTTAGATGAGAACCTCTTGTATCTTGTCCAGATGGATCAAGTTTATTTGTCTTCCAGGACTTCGAGGTTCTTTTCATGCACCCAACTACATGGAACCAAGCCTTCAAGTGCAGGGACTTGTCTTCATTAAGCTTCTTACAATGCTTGCTGTCCACTCTTCCAGCCCATCCAGGTCTCTCTGTAACCATGGCTCTCCCTTCAAACTTTTCCACATCATCATTCAGTTTTATGTTGCCAGCAAAACTGTTGAGGATACTTTCAATTCTATCATCTTGACCACTTATGAACATATTGAACACCATAAGGCCCAGTATCAATTTCTGTTGGACTGCATTTGTGCCAGGCTGCTAGTGTGAGTAAAAACTATCCTCTGAGTGCTGCTTGTTAGCTAATTTCCTACCCATCTGACAGACCACCCATCCAACCTTGCCGTTTAGTTCAGGAGAAGACTGTTGGCAATGATGTCAAATGCTTTGCTAAAGTATTTCTCCTCCATCTCAACAGAAAATGTCTGTTTTGTTGTAGATAAGGATCCAATTACTCTGTAATGATTTGCCCCTTCATAAATCTGTTCTAACTTTTCCCAGCCACCAGCTTCATTTGGTTTGTACTAATTTCTAGGAGGACTCATCCCATTACTTTACCAGGAACTGGAGTAAGACTAGTGGTCCAGTAGTTTTCTTGGTCCTCTTTATGGCCCTGCTTGAAGCTGAGTATGACATTTTTCCTCTTCCAGTCATAAGGGATATACCCTATTCTCCGCTGTTTTTCAAATAGTATAGATAGTGGCTTTGCAACACTGTCAGATATTTCTCTTAATGTCTTGCTGTGAATTATATCCAGGCTTATAGATTTATGTGGGCTAAGACCTTGTAAGAGGCTGAAGACAACCCTTCCTCCACTACTGGAGGGTCAACACATGTTGTCATAGCTACTTGATCCTGTGGCAGTGGAGACAGAGGTAAATAAGGTATAGAGAACTTCTGACTCAGCAGCATTAATAGTTTCCCTGCCCTGTGTAACAGTGAGCTCTATATTTTCCCAGTGCTTCTGTTAATTGCTCATGTGTCTGAGGAACCCTTTCTTCTTGACTAGTTTAATTTCTAGCTGAACCTTAGCCTTCCTGACTGCACCTCTATATGTTTTATCAAGGCTATTTAAGTCCTTCTTGTCTTTAGCTTCCTTTCCATAGCTAGTATGCTTCTTCTCTTTTTTGCTTTTAAGCACATCCAAAATCTCATAGTTAAGCCTGGGTAGTCTTTTGTTCTGTTTTCTTCTTTTCCCTTTTCAAGGGATGGACTGTTCTTGCCCCTCCTAAGCCATTCAGAAGGTTGTTTTTGAAAAATTCCCAGCACTCAGAAACTTGTTTGCCCTACATGGTTGTTTCCTTGGGAATTCCTTGTGGCTGGGCTCTGAACATATTGAATTTGGCTCTTCTAAAATTCAGGGCCTTTGTCCTTCTCCTAATGCCAAGTGTGCCGTGCAATATCTTGAACTCCACAATGTTATGATAGGTGTATCCATGACTACCAATGTTAATGATGTGGTCAGTAAGTTTTCTCCATTTGCGAATAGTAAATCTAGAAATGTGCTGTTCCTAGCTGACATGACCTTCATCTGCAGCAGGAAGCAGTCCTCAGTGACTTGCAGAAACTTGATGGGCAATTTGTATAACACTGTATTGTTTTCTCAACAAGTAAAAGCAATAAGAGTTCTCCATCAATGAAGACCATGTTCTATTGACACAAAACTTCTTCAAGTGGCCAGATTAAAGTTTTGTTGGCCTCATCATCATGACTGCAAGGTCATAAGATTCCAACTTCATGATGATCCATCTAATCTTGACAGGAATTCAATAGAACACCTGTGGTCTCTATAGCTCAACCTCATACATTTAATTTTCTGCTTTACATAAAGTGCAATTCCACCTTCTTCTCTTCCCTTGGTATCCTTCTGAAACACATTGTAGCCATCTGTTGTGATCTTCCAGTAACATGGGTTTCCCCAACAGGTATTTCTGATTCCTACAGCATCATAACACTCAGACAGGGCACAGAGTCCCACTTCTTCCAATTTATAGTCCGGAATAACTGCCTTGGTATAAATGCACTTGAGATGTCTGGACTAAGTAAATTGTTCTTTAAATTTTTATACAGACAAGAAAACTATGTTGGCCAATTTAATAGTGAAGATGCACCTGCCTTTTCTAGATATGTGGATCCTATCTCTCCCAGCTAGGCTGCACGCATTAGAAAAGATATAGCAGTTGTAAGCCCTTGTGATGACACCAACCACAGATTCAGATATTGATGTGGATAATTCATCAGCTTCTGCCTGCACCCTTTTATCTGACTGGCAATTTAACTGACTAGTCACACTGGGTTAAAAAATGGTAAACAAACCCATAATGTGTTAATGTAGCTATTATTTTCAGTACATTACAAATAATTTCCTTTACATCACTGCCTGCTATTTTCTAGTTATTATTTTCTTTAAACTTGTACTACTAGAATTAAACACAATACTTCACAGAGCATCACTGAGACATGCTCAGTGGTCTTTTGTAGTAAGGCTTTAATATTTTTCTCTTTCAAATGGAAGCAACTTGTTATCTGAGGTCACATTATTCTTCCCCTTTGTGAATAAGCTCACACGTTCAGCTTTATGCTTCAATGACATCTGCAGCTGCTGAGCTCCTAACTAATAGGCGAAATTCTGTTTCTTAGTCCCTAAATTCATGATCTTGCACTTTCTATTATGGTATTTTTCCCATTGGCCTTAGATCACTGTTCATACAGTTCATACTCCATAGGATTCCAGTTTTCTCCTTTTTTAGCAATATCCCGAAGACTTACATCATCTAACATTTTGTTAGCAGCTCTGGATTTCAGTATAAAGAATTAAAATATTAACAACAAGAGTACTAGTCTGCTATTGATGTCTCCAACCTGATACCCATTGCATCAAAATCAGGTGTCATCTCTTCTGGCTCTACTTTTAGTAGGATATCATAATTTATAATATGTAGGCTTTATTTGCAGTAGCAATAGGTTTTATTTTCCCTAATTGTGTTTGTTTAATTGTAATTCAATATTGAAGTAAAAGAAAGATTCATTCAGTGTTGTACATAGAAAAGTATTATTTTTTTTTCTGGGGTTTTCAATTAGCTGTCAACTACAGTCTTTCAAGTTTGAGTGAAAAAAAGCAGAAACAGAAAAACTGTGAAAATGAAAGCAATTACATGTATTCAGTGACTGCATCATCATGATTTTACAAATATTGAACTCATGCAAGTAATCAGAAGGAAATACAATGTGCTCTTACTGCCAATTTAAACTAATGAAAGAAGTACTACAAAGAAATCCACAGAAGAGAAATTACCTGTGCAGAGCAAATTCCTCTGTGACTGACATGGGAAAGAAAGCTACTAGCATATAGAACCACTAATGTTATTAATCTATGTGACAAGCAAGAAAATAAAAGATAACAATGGGCACTGACAATGCACACCATGAGCAATGAATCAATTTACCTTGACACTGATAGTATAGAAAGGACATTCATCTGATCACATGGCTAAATACAATGTTAAATTCATCCAAAGGTAGGGGAGCACAACTTTTTGTTTCTCTTTTTTATGTGAAAACCATCTTCCTTCCTTCCTTCCTTCCTTCCTTCCTTCCTTCCTTCCTTCCTT
>CM031857.1:72993818-73125672 GCA_018697195.1 Certhia americana | reverse complement strand
TCCTTCCTTCCTTCCTTCCTTCCTTCCTTCCTTCCTTCCTTCCTTCCCTCCTTCCTTCCGCACCTTCCGCACCTTCCGCACCTTCCTTCCGCACCTTCCGCACCTTCCGCACCTTCCACACCTTCCTTCCGCACCTTCCTTCCTCACCTTCCACACCTTCCGCACCTTCTTACTTTCTTATGTTCCTACATTTCTACCTTCCTACCTTCCTTCCTACCTACCTTCCCTTCCTTTTCACAGAAACAAAGATTAGCTGAGGATGTGAGAGACCTCCAGAAATTTCTTGATCAATCACAAGCTCAAAGCAGGGTCACCTTGGGACATTTGCTCAGGACCCTACACAGACAGCTTTTGAAGATCTCCAAGGATGGTGACTCTACAACCCCCTGGACAAGCTGTGCCAGAGCTTGCTCATCCCCACTGAAAAAAAAATGGAGTTTCCTGATGTTCATATGGAACATTCTGTGTTTCTGTTTGTCCCTCTCTTTCCTTCCCTTCCACCTACCTTCCTTTCTTTTATTCTCAATCTTTCTCCTTTTTATGCTTACTTCGACTTTCTAGGGGTTTTAAAATATTTTTAGAATAATTTCACTCTTTTGGATAATTATTAAGCTTTTATTTTATTTTGATAATTTTCTGGAAAAACACACTGTGAAATGTATTCCTCATCAATGCCATCATCTTCATCACATCTTCACTACCATGAAACAGAGAAATTCTGAAGATTGAGAACATTCTGTCACAAAATGTTTAGTTCATGCACTGTGATGACCAAAATATTTTCTCAAAATTGCAAAATCACACCTTCACCTAAAATGTAACTTGAATTATCCTTCTGTGTTATTTCTGCTTTTTACAGCACTCTCCTGGGAAGGAGAAATATTTGTGTTGAAGAAATGGAACTTACTGGCTTCAGAATGAGTTCTGTCACCCTGAAGATGTTATATATAAGCTAGATAGTGACCCAAACAACTTCTCTACGTGTGCTTTAAAGCAAGGGCAAAATGTATTGCCTATAGCAGTCTTTATGCTGCAAATCCTAAGTAAAACTTAGTCAGGATTTCAGGTGCTTATTTTCCAGCAATTTAGCTGGAAAAATTTATGCAGAAATGGGCATGTCTATGCTCAAAAGAAGCAGAAGACCCCTGCACTGCAGTTTTTCTCTTGTGTATATTTAGGGAGCTTGAGCAAAAAAATAGGGAGAATAAAAATTCCTTCTTGAGTCCAATTTTACTAGTCAATAATGCACAAGATAATCTTGATCTGTTTGATTTAAATCTGTTTCAGAATGTCGAGGGTTTCTTTACTGAATGCACATTTACTATACCTATTGTCCATATTACACTGGTTTAGAGGTTTTCTAATAGTTTTAACAGAGGGGTGAATGTTTTCCATTTTTACAGCTATCATTTATTTTTAATAATCAGTTCTTCTAATATTACTTCACAAGCTTTAATTGTGTCACATTGTGAGGGGGCACCAGAGACAACCTGGGCTTCCTGGTATTTTCTTTTATTTCAATAGAGTATTAACCTCTTAAGGCTGCTGTTATATTTACATATTTTCTGTTCTGTTTTTAAAAGAAATTACTGTTAGTACTCCAGTTAACCTCTGCACTGAAAATATAATTCTCTTTTCCCTATAGATCCATCTCCCTAGAATAAATCAGTAACCTTTGTCTGAACTTCCTGTTTTACACAAATTTTAAACAATACTTAGATTTAATTATTGTTTTTCTCTTTAAAGTATTCATCATGGGACCTTATTTTTCAAAAGAGCTACCATGTTGCATTCAATTATGGTCTGCTTTCAAAATTAATTATAAGGAAAATAATTTTTTACCAGTAGAGGGAGATATAATACTAGCAAAATATTTGTTACAATATGATTTATTATTTGATAGAGGAAAAAAAAATTAAGATTTCTTTGTGTTAATTGACCACAGCTTGAAAATTATTTCCAGGGCTACAAAAATGTAAACATCCAAATGTTAATGTAATATTTAAAGCTCAAAATATTTTCTGGACACTGAGAATGCTCATAACAATATCACCAGATTCGCTAGGATTGAGATTAGATCCTTTTTCACAATTTTCCTGCATACATTAAATTAGCAGGTAATACATACACATGTGAAGGCGTCCATATTTCAAAATTTGGGTTTCAGAATATGAGCTTGAAAACCTTTTTATTGCAATAAAATCATACCAACCTTATTTCCACTGCATTTAGAAAATTGCATTAAACTATTTGTAGCTTTTATAGTTTGATTAGAGGCTCTTTCTCTCAATAAAGTGAGATAGGCCTGTGCAAGGAAATTCATCAAGCTTACAATACCAAAAGTACAGATAAGGTACCTTGCTCCTAAAGCTTTAGGTAGTTATGCAGTTCCTTGACTCCTAATTTAGTGTACTTTTGTAATCTAACAATTTGAGGATCTCAGTCCTCACCTTTTTTTTTTTTTTTTTTTTTTTTAATTTAAGTCTATTGGCTTGCTATATCTCTACTATAGTCTTTCTCTTCTGCAATAAATTGAATCACACAACCTCAGGAGGAATAAGGACACAAATGACATCCCTAAGTACTGCCATAAAGATACAAACCAGCAACATATCCTTTAAGTAGAAAATAGATTCCATTCACTAACATGTTCAAGTACAATCTTACTGTCTATAGTGCTTGAAGGGCTACATCAAGATTCTTATGAGACAGTATTTTAAAGGCTTGGATTTTGAGCTTTGTGGACTGACATGTATTTGAAATTAAATCTGTATGCAAATATGATGGAACTGTATTCTACATTCCTTCCCTTTTCCCTCTTCACTAAAACAATGTAGATTATTTTAATTATATCAGGAAGGCAAAGAGTAAGGAATTTTTTAATGAGAGCTAGTCTAAAAAATTAGCGTAACAACAATAGCAGAGATACAATTACTATCCTTCTGATACTATCTATTAAAAAACTGTATTTATGAAAGCAGAGAAAGTCTGTTTACCATCTTTGCTATTATAAATTTATAAGCATGGCACACAGAACATCTTCATTCCTCATCTTGTCTTCTTGTTCTTGTCCAGTTTTTTTCAGCCATTAGGCATTTCATAGAATCCATCATGGAATAGAATTTAAAGTGATACATCTTTAGAATCTATAAATAGGGAGGGTTATTTTAATGGGAGTTCCACAATTATCTCTGCAGAATTATTATATTATGAGAGCAAAACCATCCATATGGTGGCATACAGATTAATTAAAAAAATGTTACATCTATGACCTTTCAAATTGAAAGGCATTACGCTTTATTTGAAGCAAACTTAGTTCTATTAAGTAGCGGATACAAATTGTTGGTTTACAGTCTATGCTGCCCAGAATAGAGAAGCTTTCTTTGGGTAGCTCTTTTCACTTTTTAAACAACAATTTCAAAAGCAGCAGAACTAACGGATCTTTCAACAGCCTGTCATGTTACTTTGTCTGGTATTCTCTGTTAGTGCTGCAGGAAAAAGTAGAAGATAAAATTAAAAAGTGATGTACAATATCTTATGGGCTTCTGCTTTTTAAAATAATTATTGCGTAACAGCAATAAAAAATAGGTCCGACTCCAATATTTTTATGTGGGCTATTCTTATCTTGATATCAATATAACAGCTTTAATTTTTAGTACCTTTCAGTAAATGCTATTTGGGACTTGGAAGAAAAAGTAAAATGCTGCCTGAATTATGCCTGTTACAAAGAACGTTCATCATAAGATATATATATATATACAGAGATGTACATTAGAAAAGCCCATTAACCAACTAAAAGGAGACCTGTTATAATTATGCTATATAAGATAAATTAGCATATATTTGATTTGTACTGCTTATCTATCACTGAAAAACATATTACACGAAAATACTGTTCACTTAGCAGCTGATTTGATTAAAGCTGCAAATACAGCATCTAAGTGTTGCTGAAGAGTAACCTTTGTTGCTTAGTAACACCACATAAAATTCAAGCGGTGACATAAAAGCTAGAATCCTGCTGACTGTTAATCACTGACTTTGCTGTGCTTATGAACATTTTGCTTAGTTTGATTTAATATATTTTACTAGTTTTAATATTTTTCTCATGATATTCACCATCAGCATTATCAGTCATTCTTACATTAATATGCATATAGTATTATTTGGTCTTATATAATAGAGAGTAGCACATTTTTTTAAGCAATGAAAAGCAAACTTCTAGTATATTAAAAGAATGAAAAATAAAGAACTTTATCTTCCTATACAGAACATAGAAAAGAGAATTTTTTTTATCAAACACAAACATCCTTATTAGGGAGTGATAAGCAAAGAAATGTTGTGCCTCTAGTACCATGATTTTATCTGATCAGCACACAGTGGTGAAAATTTAGCATCCTGAAATTTCAGTGTTGTATTCTTTATTATAAGCTGTCCAAGATATAACGGCAAAAATCTTATACAGGATTTTGAAATTAGGATTCAGAAGAAATTTGAATTAACTGCATGGTGCGTTTAAAGACAGATCCCTCACTCAATATCTCCTCATATTTTGTGCTAAATTTTTGGCGTTTCAGCATCTACATTAGCTACCTGAAGCGCTTTGGTTTTGCATCTGAGTAAGCAACCTGGGACTATATCAAAAGACTGAATTTCTTTCAGATACTAGAAGATAAAATGTAACAGAATACTAACTTCAGGTGGAAAAAGTATCACCATACAGTTACTCTTTGTGGAGGAGGTGTTTGAGAACCATAACCCCTTCTCCTTTGGGACAAATAGTTACAGCTTTGTGAGAGAACATAGATTTAAATTAAGATGGTGCAATCATACACTGATACACAACTTGTGATTTCAGTTATAAATATCTGGAGTTTCTAAGTTGGTCGTGAAAGTTTGCTGAAGGCTAAACAGTGATGCACAAGGTATAAATTTACAGAATAATTTATTGAAGTTTTGTTTGAAAAACAGGCACACAAGAACAAGTACAATACTTCATGAGTAAAATGTTGACTAAATATATTTTAACTATTACTCAAAATTATGTATTTAAAGATTTCTTAATATTTTTGTCATATTTGACAAGGAAAACAGACGGGATTGCCACCTGGACTGGTGATATACAACAACAATATGAAAACTGAAAAGAATGCATCTAAAATAAAAATGCAGCCATGACAGAATAGCAGAATAATCTCCCTTAATGAACTCTGGAGAACAAATGCATAATACTGTATGAATAAATCTGAAAAGTGATTTTAATAAATATCAATATGTATAAAGAGAAAAAATTGCAATACATACATATATGTACCTCTGAAATTGCTTGTTCTTAAATCATATAAGTTTTTAGAACAAATATTTAAGGAAGAATTATTAAAGCCTTGAGGAATCAAATGTGCATGACATGAGCTTGCATAGAACATATAGTATCATATGACAATAGCTGCTTTGTTGCATTAAAAAGAAAATATTAAACTGTGGAGAAGTCATACTTGGAATTTATTAAGGATTGGGAACAGTCACAGTATTTCAATATTAGATTCTGACCTTGGCTCAAATGTTTAAGTGAGGTAATGAAATTAGATGATATCACAAAGTTGGCAGTCATTTTGAATGGAGGGAAGCAGTGAAATATTACACATAAATAAATGAAAAGCCTTAGAGAGTGAAGTAATAGGGCATGGGGGAATTTATGAGAACAAAGTGAAAATCCATTCATTTAGACACTCAGAACAAGAATCTGTAAGGCAGTCTCGAGCCTGAAAACAAGATGGAATTTTCTCAGCTGGAAACAAGAAATTAATTTTAAAAAACCCAGGTATCTATCTGTTTATAAGGATGAGAGTAAATCAATAATGGAATAAATTTTTTAATAACAGTAACTGTGGTCTCCCAAATCAGTAACCAAAGTACTTCCAGCTAAGCAGAAATATTAGTACGTTTGTGCAAGACATCAGTGAGATCCTAACTAGAATCAGTTTACAGGTACAATCACCCAAAGTGGGAAAGAACCATGGGCTACTATGTAGAATTTAACAAATAAATAAATAAATACAAATTTAAATTTGTAAAAGAAACTAGCTTATCACAATGTATTTAGCAAATGAAGATTCACTCAGACTTTTCTGACGGCCATGATTTTTCAAAAATGCTAAGATAATATCTTAGCAACCGAGCAGAAATTACATTGGCCTGTTACAGAATGAGGATGGGGACCTCAGAAACAGGGACAGGGACAAGGTGGAGATGTTTAGCTCATTCTTTTCCTCCATCTTTACCCCTCATGATAGACTAAGGGGGTCTCAGTGCCCTGAGGTGGAGGACCATGAATGGTGAGAATGACAAACTCACAGTTAACCTTGAACTTGTGTGTATCTGCTGCTCCACCTGGATCCCTATAAATCTATGAGTTCTGATGTGATTCACATATGGGAATACATAGAGAGCTGGCTAATGTTGACATGATGTGTCCCTCAGTGATTTTTGAATGGTCTTGGAAATCTGGAGTGGTTCCGGATGACTAGAAGGTAATTTTTTCCCCAGTTTTCACAAGAGGCAAGAAGGATAGCATTGTAAACTACAGGTCTGACAGTCTCACTCCAGTGATGGTAAAACTATGGAGAAAATTATGCTGGAAAGTATTGAAAAGCACATGAAGGACACTGGAATCATAAGTCACATGGCTTCATTTATGCTTCTTGAACCTGATTTCTTTTTATGATAAGGGAACCCACATAGTTGATCAAGGAAAGTCAGTTGATATGATATTTTCAAATTTCAGGAAAGCTTTCAATTCCACCTCTCACAGGATCCTTCTGGGAAAAATGTCCAGCAGATACCTGAATAAACTTACCATATGCTGGGTGAGCAACTGACTCATGGGTTGGCCACAAAGGGTTACATTGAAGAGGGTGATATCAGACTGTCACTAGTGGGATTCGTCAGAGCTCCATCCTCAGTCCTGTGCTCTTCAACATCTTCCCAAATGACTTGGACACTGGACTGGAATGGATACCATGCCAATTTGCAGAAGATACAAAACTGGTAGGAGCTGTTGACTCCCTTGAGAGCAGTGAGACAATGCAGAGAGGCATGGATGAATTATGTCAATGGGCAATCACCAACCATATGAACTTTAATAAGGTCAAGCACTGAATTCTGAACCTGGGATGGAACAACCCCTGGATGTACTAGGGAATGACATGCTGGAGAGCAGCAGAGAGGAAAGGGACCTGGGGGGTTCTGGTCAATGTAAAGTTGAATGTGAGTCAGCAGTGACCTGGCAGCCAGGAGTGCCAACCCTGTCCTGGGGGGTCATCAGGCACAGCATCACCAGCCAGGGGATTGTCCCACTCTGCTCTGCACTGGGGTATCCTCTCTTTGAGCCCTGTGGTGCCATAATGTAGAAAAGGTATAAAGCTATTGGACAGTATCCAAATGAGGGCTACTAAGATGGTGAAGAACCTTGAGGGGAGGCCACATGTAGAGCAGTTGAAGTCAGTTGGCTTCTTCAATGTGGAGAAGAGGGGAGAAGACTGAGGGGAGATCTCATTGCAGTCTACAACTTCCTTGTGAGGGGAAGAGGAGGGTCAGACACTGATCTTTTCACTCTTGTGACAAGTGACAGGACCTGAGGGAGTGGCCTGAAGTTGTGTCAGAGGAGGTTTCAAGATGCATTTGGACAATGCTCTGAGGCACATGGTGTGACTCTGGGGCTCTCCAGCAGTTGGATTTTGGTGATCCTAGTGGTTCCCTTCCAACTCAGAATACTCTATGATTCTCTCAAGTAAAACTCTCTAGAGGAAAACTCCAGCTGCTGATCTGGACCATCCACACTGATTAGCTCCTTGACTGTAATTTGGAATGCTCCAACTAAGTTTTTCCAACAAAGCCTCACCATTGTTCAGGAGGTAGTTCACTCCTGTAACTATTCTTACATGTCAGTATGGTCAACACAGAATCAGGTACCAGTTGACATTTCCTACTTTTTGTCAGAAACTCTTTGTACCTCAATACTAACAATATTTATAATCAGTTTTATATATCAGGTTTTTATAGTGTAGCCTTTTTTATTAAGACTGTACTATAGTCTCAAACTCTCTGAATAAATTTTAAATAAAAAAGAACCCCAAAACAGACTATGTAGCAAAAATACATAATTTTCTAGAGTCACAGAAGCAGAACATCAAACCTAATTCTCTACAGTACTCTTGCTCTAAAGTTTGTGGTCATACCTGTTTGTGTTCTTCCTGGCCACAAGTACAAAATTGATGCCCTGGATTAGAAGTATTTAACAACAGAGACAGAGACAGACTAAATATATTTGATTTCTAGAAATGCACCAGGTAACAAACATTACGAAAATGAAAATAAACATATAATTCTAGAACACAGTGAGCACAAACTATGCCATTTAAAAGCAGTATTTAATAATGACACAAGTGAAATCCTGGAGCAGCAACCCAAAGGAAACAGTGGGCTTAAGAGAATACTGACAGTTTTTAGGCAAAACATAATGATTTTATGACAGCTATTTCATGAAGTTATTGTTGGCAATAGAAAGAGACAGGACTAAACAGTAAAGGGAACTATTCTCAGGCAGTTGTTTGGACAGTGAAGCATATTCATAATTGAACAGAAAGCTAATAGTTTATGTCACAAAGATTCACATGGTTCAGCTTTTAAAGTAGCATTACTGCAGAAAGGTCCTTTTGTTTGGACATCCACAAAGTTTTTTAAGTCTGCTAAAAATCTGTCTACATATTGAGTATCTCGTCCACATTGTTACTAGAACTTCCTTAATTGCCAATAGTGACCATTCAAAACTTAGGTGGTGCCTCCTCTCTGACCTACTCTCTAAAGCAACCTGTCTTACTGATTAAAATGTGAACATACATACTATTGTTGCCCAAATACTTTTTTACATGAACTACATAATGTCAGGTTATCACTAAAGAATAAATGTTTCTGAAAGGTACATTTGAAAATCTGCCAATAGAAACTTCTCATATACTAATCATGAACAAAAACCAGACTGTAAAGGAGGAGACTTAGGGAAGATCTTATAGCAGCCTTCCAGTATCTAAAGGGAACTTAAGAAATGAACTTTTTACAAGGGCAGTTAGTGACAGGACACGGAAGAACAGCTGCAGACTAAAGGAGGGTATGCTTAAATTAGATATTAGAAAGAAAATTTTCACTGTGAAGTCGTGAGGCACTGTTATCCAGAGAGGTTGTGGACTCCTCATTTCTGGAAATGTCCAAGACCAGGCTAGATGGGCCTCCTAGTTACCTGGTCTGGTATAAGGTTCCCTTGCCATGACAAGGGGATTGAATCTAGATGATCTTTAAGGTCCCTTTCAACCTTAATGATTCTCCAAATAATTTTATGTTTTGCCTTTATGATTCTATAAAAAATGTAGTCATTAATGATAGATTCTATTTACTTCCTTTATTTCTTATTTCCATTTTTCTATTATATATGGGTGTGTGCATGCAATTTTAAATTATTATTGCCACAGGATAAAGGTGACCCATAACATCACTCTTCCAATCTTAAAATTATAACTGTTCTCTGCATTTTTAGTCCCCAAAATTTCAGGGCTAAAATAACGTGAAGTTAGTATCTCTTGCAGCAAATTTGGAAAACAAAATGAGACTAATAAAGAAGTCTTTAGAATCCTTTTGTTTTTTTAAGGAAGATTTGCATTTACTGTATAGAAGTGTAAGATTATCTCATTGACTACTCATTAATTAAGATTATCCAAAATGCAAACTCTTTAAAACACAGAGGATATAAAGTTTCTCATTTGTTGACACAACATTTTCTCTTCCAGGAACAGCGAAAAATCTTCTAGATTCTTGAATTTGTGTACCTATATACAAT
The DNA here is from genome assembly GCA_018697195.1 of Certhia americana. Taxonomy (NCBI): domain Eukaryota; kingdom Metazoa; phylum Chordata; class Aves; order Passeriformes; family Certhiidae; genus Certhia; species Certhia americana. Next base: position 73,115,786 of record CM031857.1, on the reverse strand, counting down.
GTGATTTATTCTTCCATTTTTTATTCCATTATCTCATATCTCTGTAATTTCTTACAAACATTAAAAAAAAAAAAAAAAAAAAAAAAAAAAAAAAAAGTTGAACTTACAGATGAAAGATCCACAATGACCAGAATTCTTTCTAGGAGGGTGAGCAGCACAAAGTGCTGGGAAGATCACCAGGACAGAGAAGATGAGGAACAGTATTGAACAGCATTCTCTCTCAGGGTGTTGTAAATTGAGCTTCAGACACTCAGTGATTCAGAGGTAGTGACTTCATATTAGTAGAATATTTTTTCCTCCATGAATTTATTATGCAAGAGGTGAATGCAGATAAGTATGAGGGCATCTGCATTGTGTTAGACCTGCAATCCAGGTTTGTGTTATTGTGAGAGGACCCACGTAAAGAAATGACAACATGACTTACAAACACAATGATTTTCTTAATTACTCTTCTAGGTCTGAGTTATTTTCACCTTTGTTGCCTTCAATGGATTTACCTCTCAGTCCAGTTATCCCATATGGATTCCATTTCTTGTTGTTAAGCCTTGAGTGGATATAAACTTTAAGCATTTTGAAGTGAGCCTTTGGCATTGAGTTCTGTTTTCTGGAAAGATTCAGCCTTCAGTTCTACAGTATAAGCTCCACTTATATGCTACCAGTTTAATTTGATATTCCTTATTTAATATATTAGAATAAGCTGCTTACTTTCATTAGACTTAGAATTGTAGATTTATTTCTTACTCTCTTCACTTATGTCTTTCCAATCAGAGAAGTTTTAGCACTAATACCTCAAGTGAGAATTGTTTTGTGACTTCGATCATCTTCGCGGCCATTTGCAAGATGTGTTTGAAACAGGAATTTACAATTTTGCTTTTATTTTTTGACCACTACAGAACAGATGCCAGTTTTTTTTTACTGCAAAGCCCTACTTGGGGGATAATAGCCATGTTATATGTTTGCTTTTTTCCATGCTGCTGCAAGTTTCTTGATGTCATAAACCTTATTTTTGGTCCTTCTGCAGTTCTGCATGATCAAGCTGCATGACCACATTATCTAGAATGACTCCATATTTTCAGCAATTTCTTTTTTCACTTGCTACTCAAATCTAGTTCATTTATGTACACAAATTACAGCAGAGATACTTGTTTCTTATGAAGAAAATTTCATTATTGTCATTAGCTACCTGTGGAAACTGAAAACTAAAATAACAGGTGTATTAGAACTGTGGAATAAATATGACATTTATAAAGCTATTTAACTACACTGAGAAGAGTAACACTTGTTATTTCTACCAGTATAAGTGTTGGATGGACGCTAACCTGAGAGGAGATTTTTTTTTTTCTATTTACAAATTTAGTTTTTCATAGTGGTATGAAACAAGAATGCCAATAAAAAGCAGTGTAAAACAGTTGGGGGATGAAATAGCTCAAAATTTTTATATTCAATAATTTTCATCCCTGTTTCCTAAGTTAAATTGGAAGATTTTATTATGGTTTTTGATGATTTTTTTCATACTACCCATTACACACTGGGGTGTCCTTAACTAAATTGTGTTAAGTGCAGCCAAAATGCAAAAGTGATTTGTGGGACCTGCATCAATGCCAGAAGTGAAAATTAATTTTCTGTAAAACATAAGATAATCCCCCCAAAACACATTCTAAAATTATAGTGTTGTTAACAGTCCTGTTCTTATTGTAATTTTTACGCATTTATTTTTGTTAAGTAAATTGTTTTTACCCACTTTTGCCTCTGCACAATTGTATGCTAAACAAATTCATCTTTCTTCTTTCAGCAAACTACATTGCCATGAGGGTGCAATGTGCACAGTGCATCTATACTTCAAGTAACAAGGTCTATAAGAGATTTTTTGTTATCCATTACTGGTACATTGTAACACCACTTAATAGCATAACACATGTTTTAAGCCTTTTCCAGCTGGCATGGTCAGCTTCTACTGACTTCCAAATTCCCAGATAATGTGAATTTGATGATCGCTCTCTGTTGCAGAGATACAGGAGTGCATAGCAATGCAGCTAATCACTAGTTCTGTATCTATAATGTTCCTATAAAAAGTTGTCACAATGACATGGATATAGAGGGCCTGACTCTCATTTAAAATACCAACTCTCTTCTCTGCAATTTCAATCCTATTTAACAAAAAGCAGAGGATTTTGATGAGCACTAGCAGAAAGGCAAATCAGGTCAATATGATGTAAGAATATTTTTTTTTTTAATTTATTTTTGGCAGACATGGCAGTGATTTACATGTGTACATGAGCATCTATCTGATCCTTTTTTCCAGACAGTTTTTTACAAATTTGTGTAATCCAAGTATGAGAAGACACTGTAAGATTAATGGGTTAAAGGAACCCATATCAATTAAAGAAAGAAGCTTCTTCAAATTGACATACGTATGATGCAATCAAAAAAAGAATGGCAAAAAAATTTACATTAAGTACATCAAAATCTTAATTCATATAAAAAATCTTTTATATTCAAGACATTTGCAATACATGTATTAGCTTTATTTTCCATTAGTTATTCTTTTGCTGATTCAACATTCTGGATGAAAATAAGTTCTTACAAATTGACCACATAATTAGAAAGTTGCTACATTTAGTACTAACATGCCTCTGCTAAAGACAGTATGCTTTGCTGGGGTTTCCTATATTTTTTTGAAAAAACAAAATTAAAATGAGATCAATTAAATGCAAAAAACTCAAATAAGACACCTGGGGTAAGGATTCTGTTAGGATATTTTTATGTAGCACTTAGTTGTTTCTGAGATCTTCCCATTTTCAGATATACGTATATCTTCATCTTGATTCATCAACTAGATTCACAATATCATTCAAAGAGATGTATATTACTTCCAAAATAAATTTCTTCTAACACTTTTAGGTATTTATACTATGATGAGATGGATCATGTTCTAGAAATACCCCTTTATATTCAAGGAGTAAAACCTCCAGCTGACAACTCAGATGTGGATGTCCACATTATAAAAAATTAAAGGTAGATGAGGTAAATCCCACTGTATTTGACTTATTTCAGTGGAAAAGAATATGAATTGCAACATAATTCCTACTAAGCATCTGATGTCGTGGAAGGAAATTACATTATCAATTGTATAAGAAACAGTGGTGCTAAAGATAACTTTTGGTTACCTATGATTCTGTGAAATATTGCATCTATTTGCTCTATGCTACAGCATTGTTTTTAAAGTGAAATGAGTGTTAAGATGCTGTCTGGAGAAGTCTGAAGAGGAAGACGGTTGCATGAGTTTATTCCTGCACCATTAAAACAAAAGTGACCTCAGTCTGTTCTCTGACTGTGGCCACACAATAGCTGATTTCCATACTGGTGAACATGCTGAGTGACAGAGCATCAGTATATGCATCAATGCTAGATTTTGATAAAGGTCTCTGACCCACAGTAACTATGGACCCGTGCCTAGGAATTGCATGGAAAAATGCCAGCAGGAATGGATAAACTTTAGGCCAAGGTGTTTTACTTGTTCAAGTCCCAGAGTCATGGAATATCCCCTAAAACTATTTGTACCACTAATATATATATTCTTTTAGATCCCATAAATACCTCTGAGCCATGCTTATAAAATAACTGCATCATACTTCTTTATGCCATATCACATTTTTAGCCTCTGTTTTGGATATAAATATAGTGGGAATGGAGAGTGCTTCAAGATTTACTTGGTATTCACTTGTTTATTCACTCATAAGAAATAATGACCACTTATTTTTATATTCACAAACCCACTCAATTCAATCTATCAGAAAGAGGAGAGAAGGAGGTCAGAAAGATTTTTATATGTCTCCTGATAAGGATTTCCATTATTCATCACATAAAAGATGAGAAAATAATACAAGTTGAAACAGAGGTCAAAATTAAAATAAGAATTCAGGAAACAGAATATTCTGGTGAAACATCAAGGGTATGGCTATTTTCAGAACTTTTGGCATATATCACAAATACTCATGTACTGTAAAACCTAAATCTTGATAGTTTTTGACAGGAGAAAATGGTTGGAGATAAGAAAAAAGAATTTTTCACAAATATACAAAAAATGCAACTTCAACGTATCTTCAGATAAGAAGTTGCATCAAATTAAAGCCTCTTAGGAAAAATGAGTTCATTCATATGCTTTCTAGAATATCATATGTCATTTTACAAAATAGGTTTTTTCTATCCATAGCTAAAATACATAGAATGTTGAATGGTCATCTATTCTTTAAAAATTGCATCAGTTACCAATTTTTTTCAATTATAAAGTGGCAATGGTTTTACCAGGGTATTTTTCAGTACGTTTGTTTTTTTTTTTTTTTTAAATGTTCAGTATCAGACTTCAATAAGAAGTATAGAAAAATATAGAGTATAGAGTTTTATAGAGTTTTTAGAATGACTTGTTTTTTTATAGAAAGGTAACTTGCAGCAGATAGAGAGTTTTAGGAGAATTTGAGGTAAATTCCCTTTTGTAACTTCTTTAAAGTATTTTCCAGTAATTCTTGTTAATATTCTTTGTTTATTGAGGGAAAGTTGTAATTAAAGTTTTTGATGTGTAACTTATTAACTGAAAAATCTGTTTTCTGAATAGTATGCTACAGCAAATTTTCAATTAGTTCACAATCCCTCTTTTTTTTTTTTCTCAATGCTACTACACATTTATTTTCCTGGTGATGTGGGTTTTATTTGGGGGTTTTATTTCTTTGTTTTGTAGTTGGGTTGTCTTGATTTTTTTCCTGGAATTATTTATGATACGCATTTAAAAGTAATTAGATACAAGCATAAGAAATTTCTTATTCCTGAAGTTTATTCTTTATACTGAATCTATACAGCAAGTTAAGAACAATTGAAATGATAGTTAGGCTATTATTTTACAGTCCAATTTTTTAAAATAAAACCTAGATTTTTAATTTTAATAGCATGATATTTTCCTGCTTTTATAAAAACTATTTATTCTTGGTTTCTAGTTTACCCATGAAGGTCCTAGGTTAGAACTGAATTTCTTTGAGTTAAAATGTGACATTTATTTTGCCTAATACGGTAAGCATAGTGCTTAACATGATGGAACATCTCACAAGCATTGATAATCCTATCTATTTTGGTAGAGGTTTTGGGGAAATTTAGCAAAAGTCCTTTAGGAATAGCTGCTATAAACATTTAATAATAATGATTCTAGTCTTCTTTAGAGGCATATATTCCAGCTGATATCATAAGGCTGTCTTCCAGCTCATTTCAGGAGGAATTTGAATGAGACCTTATGAGTTCTTTTTAATCTGGTACTCCATTTCTCCATGTATCACACATCCTTCATGACAGCACTGACAGAGCAGGGACAAAATAGTTTTTTAGATAAATTTGTTAGAAGAGAAAGAATCCTGTCCTGCACACTGGGTTATAGAAAACATTACATCAATCGATTAAATAAACTTGATTATATATGTAAGCAACTAATATTAAACTCTACTTTCCTCAGATATCCATCTTTTGTTCATGAAACACAATTTCTTGCTTGATGGAAACCAAAGCATGCTTTCTCACATCAGTGAAATGTCATTTTTAGAATGGCATGCGGTGTCTGCACTCAGGCTCACACATAAAAATCAGCTGCAAAATGACTTTTGTCTATTTTTTAATGACTCAAGTTTTGGTGTATGGTTCCCAAGGTGATTTACAGTTTATATTTTTCTACATATTTAACTACCTAATAAAGATAAAATAAGCATTTTGGGACAGCAAAGAATAAAGTTTGAACCGAATAAATTTTTATTGCAGAATTTGCTTGCAATATCTTGCCCTTTTAATGTCCTTAAATATACCCCAGACCCCTCCTATAAGTTCATCTGACTTCTCTCAGCAGTGCAGTCCATATGTCTCTTAATATCCAGAAATTAACAATGATAATTTACCAAGCAGTCTGGCAAACGATTGTCTGTATTTGAGGGAACAATTTCTCCCTATGAATTGCAGTAAAAGGCAATTTTGTCTAATTACATTGAGCGTATTGAAATGTTAGCTTTTCCCTCATGGGTGCTAACACCAGATTTGTAATTGTTGATGGGACTGTATTTTAAATGTCCCTCCACTTGAGAATTAGAATGCACAAGTTTGCTCTTGAATATATGACCCTTATTTGTTAAAGTTTTAAATATCTTGACTGTGTTCTTACAATGCTTATGTCTATCCTATTATGAAAGAAAGACTTAATTTTTTTGGAAAAGATTTTCCAAGTTGCTGTTTTAATCTGTTTTACATGATAATCCATACATTTTTTAAACAATTTCTACCATTGAAAATTTTCAAATGTACAACTGTTTGTAATGCTTTTTAGTAATTTTAAAAAGTTATTATTTTAAAATCTTGTCCAAATGGTCTTGGCCAATTAATGAATTGGTTTTGAAAATGCTGATTTACTGAAGAGTTTATACAAAATACATACAATAATGTATAGTCAATATATGCCCTTTCACCCGTACTGTCCTGGATTATAAAGTATGAAATAACCTTCCATCATAGAAGATGTGCAATTTACATTGGATTTCCCCTAAACAAATTTCCCAGTTTTATTCATAAAAATCAGGGAAGAAAAAGAAAGAATAGATTTCTTTCTAGAATAGAGAGATAAATAAGAAAACAGTAGTTTCAATTTTTCACCTTCAAAGCAGTTCAGTTTAAAAAGTTACGAGGTGATAACTAAGTTTTCTAAAGAAGTTAGGTTTTTGTTCACGTAGTGTTAATATAAAACTGTTCCCCAGTATAATCTGAAAAATAGAATTTCAGTGAACCAAATTATATGAAGTAACTTTTTTGTCAAATACATTTTTTAAATTTTAGTTCACAAACTGATCCATAAAATTTATGAATGTTTATATGCATATATAAGAAATAACAACAGGAATAATATTAGCACTGGGGCTTTATTGTGTTCATCCTTTCATGTGATAATATGCTTATGTAATGGAGAAATCAGCTAAAAAACTACAGTGACCCACACCAAGCTAATGATATCTTAGCAGCAACAAAGTTTAAAAAAAGACAGTTTCACACATAAAGAAAATAGAATATTTTTAATAAAAAATAGTAAATTCTGTACAAGCATCTAGTTAAATATGAGCAAAATACCAGATGAGCATCAGGAAGTATTTCACTAATTTAGTGGTTTTATTCATTAGAATCAAGAGTTTAAAGTTCAGAGTAGATTCTTGCTCAAATCATGACCCCTTTTTAAGGCATGCTACATATACATGTATTTAACCTTATATACATTGAAGCAAAATAATTCTGTATTTTCCTTGGAATATTCTGTTTTCACAGGTAAACAAGTACAATCTTTGTACAACTGCATTTTCATCCAGTACCTCAAAAACTCGAAAGAAGGTGACTGAAACTATAGTAAGTCTCAGAATTAATGTAATAGCCCAGATAAGCACAAACACAGCTGCTGTCCAGATTCTAAATGGATATTTTTGATGTTTAGGAAAGTTTTCCATTTTGTTTTTTTTTTTTCCCATCATGATCACCAGTAATATTTTTACTGATCGCACACTTGTTTGACATAAGGATTGATGGAGATAACAGATAAAAAATTCAATGTTCAAACAGCCTGCATTCTCAAAATAGAACTCATAAATAATTAGTACTACTAAAGACAGAGGAACACTAAGGCTGTCTTTATAGTCAATAGGAATAAATCCACTTGATGGTTAAATCAATAAATCAATATTTTTATATATGCTGTGTTCTCCTTTCTATGCTTTTACTGTATTTTTTTACATGCATTAACAAGGCATTAAAGCATTAACTCTAAAACTGTGTTTTAGCATAAAACTAAAACTATCAAATGCAAAACTAGTTTAGCATAAAACTCTAAAACTATCAAATAATTACTTTATGGAAAGTGGAGGAAGAAGAATGCCTGTGAAGACATTAAGAAAGCAACCCTGTAGAAGATACCAGGTTCTGAATACGTACTGCTGAAAATGTGTTCGCATATAAAGGTGTTTGGCAAGGAAGTCATGTGAATATATTTATTACACAGCAGAAGTAAAGCTGGAAAAAATTTTAGCCCTAGGATTTTATGTTACATGTCCTTCTTGATGTTCCAGATTTCCCGAGTCACTTAGATTGCTGACTCCATTCTTTCACTGAACTCTTCCCTGACAATTAGACCATAGCACTGAGTGTCACATTCAGTTGTTGGTGATTTGATGGCGACCCTACCCCTGCCCCGGGCAGTCCATTCTAGTGCACCCTCTTTGCTGAGACATAGAATATATATCAAGTAGATATTGAGGAAAACCTCATCTCTTGCTTCACTTTTTAATGGGTTTTGTGAAAAATCTCTGACCACGCAAGTGGTCATTAGATTTTCATGTGCCAGACCTAAAGTAAGAGATATCTTGTTTAGCAGGTAACATTGGAGCAGCCCATAATGGGATATATTTAATCCCTTTCCTCCCCTAATTATTGCTTCCTGACATCGAGATTTGGGACTTCAGCTAATCAGTGTTAATTTGCATACTTTGCTTTGACTTAAGTTGAACTACTCTTGTATTTCATTTCTCAATCTATATTAAATTACATTAGTTTCCATATTTCCATATTACTCGATAAGCAAAATGTCAGAAATTTTCTCATATTCCAAGGAGAATGGAATTTTCAATTTGAATGCTTTAAGGCAAATTCCTGACCAAAGTGATTCATGAATTTATTAATGACAGGCTATTTAACTGACAATTAGTGAACCATATATTCAAGATTAGTATCAGTAATGAAACATACAAACTGTAACATTATTTTTGCACAATGAAACACTTGGGTCCTATCATTCTGCTAATTGGGACCAGGCTACTCTCAATGACCCTTGAGGAAGATGTGCTACCAAGCCTGAGCAATTGTCAGACGTCTTGGGAACACAGGACAGCAGGGAAAAAGCTCCGAGATTCTTCTTTTCCAAGGTCTCTATCTCCATGCTAGAAATGCTCATGGTTCTTTTCTATTTCTGACCAGACTGATTTGTCCTCTGTTTCAAAAGTCTTTTTAGTATGTCCTAGTTACTGTTGAGTCCAGCTGATCATCAGCATTCATTTTAGGCTGATGTTTTCCTTCCACTTTAACAAGACAGGTTTTTGTCAAATGCCTTCCAGATGGTTTTGTTTGCTTTGGGTGAAATATGCAGGCACACCCACACCCCTCTATCCTATTGTCCCAACCATTTTTTTTTTGTAATTTACAAGGTTTTAAAGAAGGAATGACTATCCAAAGAAATGTCTGAGGATTAGAAAAATTATCTCTTTCATTCTTTCTTTTCTTGTCAAGGCAGTGTGCACACATATACTTGAAGATATACATGCATTTTTTTGCTATCAGGGAATATTTGAAAACTTGAATTTGTAGAGCTGGAGTTGATGGCTTAAAATAATGGAATAATTTTTAAAATGTAACACCATGTCAAATTAAAATGTGAATACTTTAGTTTCTTGTGTCTAGCCATCACCCGTGGATTCAGGAAAATTAAGTCTAATTCCATTGTATTGTAAATGCTGCCAAAGGTTCTATAGATTTTTAAGAAGGGATGTGAATAAAATAACGAAAACAGAAAGGTAACTTAGATCTTAAACATACTTGGTGTATGAAATCTGATTAAATAATATTGAATTTACCTGGAAAATACACATTTAAATATTACTGCATTCATAGAGACACACACAGACACACACAGACACACACACATGCATACACACTTTTAAATCATTATGGAAATGAATGTGTACTTTTTCAAGATTGTATTCATATAGCAATGTGATATGCATCAGCTGCTTATTGATCAAAGATTTTTTCATTGGACAGTCTTTTGATGCAAAATTTGGATCTTCATTTTAAGTAGTGGGACACAAACTTTGCTCCAAGGACAAAATTCTAGACAGGCCCTTGCAGAAAGAAGTATAACCACTATCTAAGGTGTACAACAGACATTTCCAGAAAATTGCCAAAGGCAAGGTTTAAATGAACAGCAGATTGGTGCTGTTTAAGTTCAATGGACACAGAATGTCACTTTGAGACACTTCCTTATCCTGTTAGTGAATTGATCAGAACAGAGCTCTGTTCCTGGTTCTGCCATAAAGGATAAATGGCATTCCCTGCCTTGTCAACCTGTCAGCATGGCTTGACCTATAATATAGACCTAACTTTTGCTCTGAGTAACTCTTAAGATATTGATTCCCCAGAGGAGATGTGGCTGTTACACAGTAGCTTGGAATGATTCTGAAAAAAACACTGGCACATTGTTAAGACTCAAAAGCATTTTCTGACCCCCTTAGTGGGGGAATAAAAAGTGTGAAAAACATGAAAGCTTTTCTTCCAGTCTGTTTCGTAGGCTGCAGCTCAAGATGATAGATGTCACATCAAGTGTTCTCCAATTTTGATCATTGACTCAACACCTTCCATCCAGGAAACATAACACATTTCACATCGCCACTGGAATATGGATGTCAGAGGACTTAGAAAAATCTTCTGATAAAGATCAAGGTAGTATGAACTTAACTACTGAATATCAAATTTCCTATTCCTTTTTTATTTTTTGTGTTCATGTCTATTTTTTCTGTGTCTATGCACTGACTTTTATACTTATAGAAACCTTAACAAGGCTTTTGGAGTTTTTTTTGTTGTTATTTTGCAATTCTGACAATTTTCTCTGTATCACATCAACATTAACAAAGACATTACAATAAATATTTGAAAATATCTTTAATGTATTCAAACTGGATTTTTTAATACTTCTAAATATTGTTAAGAAAAAAGATGCTTTACCAAACTTTTCCCACATAGTATTAAGTTCTTGATCTCTTTTGTTCTCTTGCGTGTGAATTAAATTTTTCATGGAAAACAAACATAATGCTTAATTATGACATTAATTTTAATTGGTTTTTTATATGTGAATTCCAACACTGATGAAATTCATCCTATGAAAGTGTCCTTGTTCCATCCAGGAGCGGGTTAATTTTTACAGTAGCTAGGAGGGACATGGGTAGGGCATGGAGGATCTACTTATTGTTTCTGAGCAGCTAGCCAACACATCAACTAAATTATTTCCAAAAGTTATATCACTTTTTTCCAAAGATGAGGTTGGGAATCATTAGAAGACACTACACAGAGATAGGCCTTGTGGAGGTGGAGATACATCTGTTTGAAAGACAGAAGAAACTGAACTAAAGGCTGGGCATTACCATTCAAAGTAAAATTCTCTTTATGTGATCAGAAAAATGATTGCATAAAACTTCTATCGATCTAAGTAATATTGTCTTTTTATTAAACATATTCAATATGGTTTTGATTGTTTTCATTTTCTTTATAATGCAATAATGATATTAATAAGATATATGACATCAACTCTGATGAGAAGAGCAAAAAGTTAAGGCAAATGCCAAATGAAATCCTTGTAAAAAAAACCCCCCAAACCTCACAAATGCATATTGTCTGTTTGTTTGGTTTCTTTTTTAAGTGCAAATGAGAATGTCTAGGAAAACAAAACTGTCCTGGGTTGATGCTGAATTGTATCCCCCATTCATCCATTTAGCTCAGAAATAAGGTTTGCACCTTTAAAACTGGATCTGAGAGTGAATGAAAAGTGGTGGAATGTCTGAGGCGGTTGTTTTCAAAACTAGAGATCAGAGTTTTCCGCTTTCCCTCACACAGCCTGTGTTGTCTGCAGTGTGGATGGAGAGAGAGAGCTCTCCTTTGCTTTTTGTTAGTTTTTGTCTAGCTGAAGCAGAGAAGTTCTTTGTACTGTGGTTTTTTTCTTCTTTTCCTTGGAACTGTTTGAACCTGCTCTGGACTCAAACCCAGGGGAGCCCCAGGAGCTCAGACCCATGTCCCACCAGTCCTGGCCTGGGCCTGGCATTTCCCAGCACGGAGGGACTGACAGCAACTGAGTGAGCCAAGCTACAGCCCACGGGAGAGACTTTCTGAATTCAGCATCTCTGCGGAGCAGAGAGAGGTTCTGTTGTTTAGTATTGTTCATTTGTTGTGCTGGGTAGTGGTTTGCTTGTTAAATAAACAATTTTTCCACTTTCCTCCAAGGAAATCTTTTTCCTGAACCAGCTGAGGGAGGGGCCATTTGGATTTGCTTTCTAGAGGGACCCCACTCAGAAGTTTCTTCCAAATTTGCCCTAAACTAGGACAAAGCCTAAGAGAAAACTGTCTTGTACCCTGAAGGGTGGGCAGTGGTGATATAGTTTATATGCCATTTTAAAATTCTGTTTTGTTTCATTTTGATGTGTTGCTTAGAGATACTGCTTCGAGTTGCTCAGAGCCAGTATTGAGACAGCTGAATTCAAATGCCTGTAAAGGAAACTCTAGTTTTCTAACCTGTTCATGAAATCCACAGTCTTCTGTGATATATTTTTGTTGCACAATTGTTATATTGGCCTAAAATATCTATGGTTTTAATTAGAGGTTCTGCCAGCTTGTGTACTTGTCTCTGCCAGAAACAAGTGTAAATTTTAACTGCTAAAATACCTGGTGTCTGGCTCCAGTAGCTAGAATAAAAAATATTTTTTTTCCTCAGTACCTGGTAAGGTGATAGAACAGTTTATACTGAGTGTCATCATGCAGCACTTACAGGATAGCCAGGGGATCAGCCAGCATGGGTTTAGGAGGGGTAGGTCGTGTTTGACCAACCTGGTCTGCTTTTATGACCAGGTGACCCACCTGGTGGGTGCAGGGAAGGCTGTGGATGTTGTCTGCTTGGACTTCAGCAAGGCCTTTGACACTGTCTCCCACAGCACACTCCTGGAAAAGCTGGCAGCCCATGGCTTGGACAGGAGCACTCTGTGCTGGGTTAGGAACTGGCTGGATGGCTGGGCCCAGAGAGTGGTGGTGAGCAGTGCTACATCCAGCTGGGGGCCAGGCACCAGTGGTGTCCCTCAGGGATCTGTGCTGGAGCCAGCTCTGTTCAATATTTTTATTGATGACATGGATGAAGGTATTGAGTCTTTCATCAGTAAATTTGCAGATGACACTAAGCTGTGAGTGTATGTCAATCTGTTGGAAGGTAGGAGGGCTCTGCAGAGAGACCTGGAATGGTTGGATGGATGGGCAGAGTCCAATAGGATGAAGTTCAAAAAGTCTAAGTTCCATGTCCTGCAATTTGGCCACAATAAACCCCCTGCAATGTTACAGGCTGGGGATGGTGTGGCCGGGCAGTGCCCAGGCAGAAAGGGACCTGGGGGTGCTAGTCCACAGCCAGCTGAACATGAGCCACCTCTGTGCCCTGGTGGGCAAGAAGGCCAATGCCATCCTGGCTTGGATCAGGAATGGTGTGGCCAGCATGAACAGGGAGGTCATTCTGCCCCTGTCCTGGGCACTGGTGAGGCCACACCTTGAGTGCTGTGTCCAGTTCTGGGCCCTTCAGTTTGGGAAGGACGTTGAGATGCTGGAGCATGTACAGAGGATGTGACAAGCCTGGTGAGAGGCTGGGTACACAAGCCCTGTGAGGAATGAATGAAGGAGCTGGGGGTGTTTAGGCTGGAGAAAAGGAGACTCAGGGGTGACCTTTTCACTCTCTACAACTCCCTGAAAGGTGGCTGTAGTCAGCTGGGGGTTGGTCTCTTTCTCCAGACAGCAACTGACAGAATGAGAGGACACAGTCTCAAGCTGTGCCAAGGGAAAATTTGGCTAGATATTAGGAAAATGTTTTTACAGAAAGAGTGATAAAGTACTGGACTTGTCTGCCTGAGGAGGTGGTGGAGTCACCATCCCTGGATGTGTTTAATAAAAAACTGGATATGGCACTTGGTGCCATGGTCTAGTTAGGTGTTAGGGCATGGGTTGGACTTGATAATCTTGAAGGTCTCTTCTAACCTAGTCATTCTGTGAATTCTGTGAATTCTGTTCTAGTTTCTGTTCAAGTTTCTGCTCCAAGTTTCTGTTTAAACATGCTCCTGAATTTAGACGCCTTATGGATTTGAAGTAGGAAGAGAGAATGGTCTTGAGGGAAGGTTGCTTACCCTCTTAGCATATTCTGGACCCATCTACATCAGACTCTTCACAAAGAGAAATAATCTAAACTCTACATAGATGCATATATTTATACATACACATGCCTCATCTTTTATGTACATTTTGGTCTATATAAAGTGTAAATTGTACTGAATATATGCAGTGCCATGTTGCATTTACCACACCAATTACATCTGTATGAACACAAACAGGTGCGTTCATTTATTTGTTGAGTTATCTTTGCCTTATGGGTAATGGAATGCTTCAGAATATTAATGTGTTTGTAATAGAAACACCCATCTAAGAGAAGCTATATGTATTCATCTATTACAAATAGGGAACATGAACTGTAAGCATTTATTTTTATAACTCTAGGGTCTGACTATATTATTATACTGTAACTCGTGTGTTCAAAATCCTGCTCTTTTAAAATTCATTACAGCTGGTAGTACTTAACATTTTGTGACAAATTTCTTGGCATTAAGTCTGACTTCTAAAATGTGACAAGTACATAGTAGCTACTTTATAAACTATTGTTAACAGGCAGCTTGACATCAACTCAGAGCAAATTCATGGAATACTTCTTTTTTACATTTAATGCTAAGAAAATGTCTGCGGTGTATCAGCTACAGTCCTTCTATTCATGTCAAGAAAAAAAGTTATTCCTTGTATTAAGTAGTGAAAGAATTCCTTAAAAAGTACCTCAGGGTACCCACACAAGGAGACTAAATGATGGCTTTATTATGTCCTGTTGTGAGCACTCAACTTCTCAAGCACAACTGCAGAAATCCTCACAGGATGGTTGCTCCATGGGATGAGGATGTCCCCTTGGAATATCATGGCAGGGACTGGCAGGCAGGACCCACACTTCACCATCCCAGGAGGAGGGCAGCCAGGGAGCACCAGGGCATGTCTAGCCCTGGCATCGGGCTCCTTGCAGGGCTGGATACAGGATGAGACCAAACAAGAAAGGTCTGCATGTGTGCCTGACTTGGTGGGGCACACGGCCAGGCAAAGTAGAGCTGTGGGCAGCTGGAGACTGGCTCTGCCATGGTATCCCTGGAGCAGAAGATGTAAGACGTGGACATAAGGGTCCAGCAAAAGCCTGCTAAGAAGATGAAGGAATTGGAGCATCTCTTATGAGGAAAGGCTGGGACTGGAGAGGAGAAAACTCCAGAAAGGTCTTTTCAATTTATGCAACCACCTGAAGGAAGGGTGCAAAGAAGATACTGTGCTCTTTTCTGTAATGCACAGACAGCTCAAGAGGCACAAACTGACACATAAAGGCTACCTTTGAACGTCAGAAAACATTTTTACTTTGTGTGGCCGTGTCTGAACACTGGCAAAGGTTGTTCAGGAAGGTCATGGAGTCTCTCACCTTGGAGATATTCAAATGCCATTTGAACTTGAGACTGGGCAACTGGCTTCAGGTGGATGGCCCTACTTAAATCAGTTGCTTCCACACTCTACTCATGAAGTCCAGTTCAATCTCTGCCATTCTGTGATTCTGTGATTTATCAACTTCTTTTTAATTATTTTTTTAATTATTTTCTTTTATTTTTCAGAGAGCAATGGAAAAAAAAATAGGGCATATGGGTTTCACAATAACAAAAACATGTAAATTGTGTAAAATCCTAATACTATTGTTAAGAATAATTATAAACAATAGAATTACTGTTGCTTTGTCCTTTTTGATAATTTTAATTTTCAAGCAAATTTGTTATAATATTAACAGAAATGAAGAATGCATTGTTGTAAACTGAAGAGTTATGTACGTTTTACTTGCTTCTTTTTCTCAGCATCCTAGAGCTGCAACTTCCTAGTAGGGTATAATGCAAGATTTTATTGGAAAATATGCTTTGAATTATGCAAGATTTTATTGAAAAATATGCTTGGAATTAATCAACAGAATTAGCTATTTTGAGAAATCTAATCACCCACATTTTGCCATCTAATTATGCTTATAATTCTCCTTTAGAAATATTATTATTGCAACTGTATTTAATAGTGTCTATGACATTTGATTAAAAGTTGTGTTTAATGCTGACTACATAAGATCATGACACATACTAAAATGTAAAAAACCAAAAAAAGTGCTTTGTTTTTGAATTGATAATATGTTATTAACCATTGTATAGAAAATGAAACAATTTTAAAATATATTCTACACTTATAAGCATTTAATGACATTCCAGTAGTAATTACCTTATTACATAGTAAGGAACTTAGAAAAAAGATTGACAGCCAATGATGATGATAAATAAAAATGTGACAAATTGCTGAAGTGTCATAAATGCTGGACATAAGTCTATGACAAAACATACTTTCTTCCCTTTGAATGGAAAAGGAGCTCAATATTTTCCCATTATTATATTTGGGAACTCTGAAAACAAATGTGAGAGTCATCTCTAAATAGTGTTTGCTTTCTTGGAATGAAGAAAACAAATATTTCCTGATATTATCATTAACCAGTCAGTTCATTGAGGATCAGTGATAATTGCACACTGATTGTAAAGAAATAAGTGGCATATAATTAGCTTTTTCAAATATAACAAATTGCAAGAAAAATAGCAACAAAGTAATACATACGAGAGTGTGGTAATTAAAGACAGGAGGACAGAAAATCATATGACCGTAATTACATGATGTAGTAAACAATAAATACTGCCTGTTAACTTATTTCTTATTTATTTGTTAATTTTGATTTAATTTTTATTTTTAGTATTCACTTTTTTATATATTGGCATTGAATTAACCCCTTGGCAAAAAATAAATTTCCTACCAATTGCATATGGACATTTGTTGTGGATTTTTATTTTTTTTTAATGCAACAAAGGCAATCAGCTCAGCCCTTTGGGTCTTTTCATGTGCATTTTGAGTCTGTTATTTTTAGACTTCTAAGAGGAGAGAAAAATAATAAAATAATAATAATAATAATAATAATAATAATAATAACAATGAATAAATAATAATTAATTCTTTAAAGATAACAATCCAACAGTCTTGAGTTTACTTCTGAGCCTCATAAATGCTTGAAAACAGTGGGACAATTGGTGCTTATCTTTCTCACTTAATTTGTGCAAGTGCATGTCTCACACTCAGCTGACAGTTTTACAGTTATCCTGAAAATGATGTCAATATCTTCTCATTTAGTTATATTGCACGTTTGAGAAAACAAATATTTTGTAATATATATATAGAGACAGAGAGGATGCTGTTTATTACTATTCTCTTATAAGGAATCTGCAGCAACTCCTTTATCTCTGAGATAAAGGAGAGTCTGAGGACTTTACATGAACTGCAGATCAGGCTCCATCTTTCTTTGCAGTATTCTTTGCATTCGCCTTCTTTACCTCAGTGAGTTCTAGTTTTACAAGAAATAGCTTTTTCCCTTGTCTATGCTGCAGAACATGGTTTCTGCTTTTGAAACATCCTTTATTTCATGATTGATGTTATTCTCCCGAACATTAAACAATTTATTTACAATTTTCTCAATTTAACTATTAAAACTTTTTGATTTAAAGATGAATAAATCCTTACTTGTACACAGCTAGGAAATTAGTTCTTCTAAAAAAGATCTAAGAGATTTATATCAGATCCTTATATCTGAGTACAGTAAATCATTTACACTCTTTAGGATTCTGCTGTATTACATATTTTCACACAAATGCAGCATGAGAGCACTCAACTGCTCCAAAGTGAAATTATGACAGTTGGACTAAGGGTTTTCCAAAGAGTGTGATTGACATGAGAAGACATAACTTGTTCTTTCAGATTCAGGTACTAAGAATCTTCTGATTTAGCAGGTCATTTATGGAATATTAGGATTTTTTTTAAAAGATGGAGGTTTTAATTGTACAAATATCTTTAGAAAACAGTAAGGGGTTTCCTTAAGAGCATTGATATATAGAAATGAATATGCATATTTATATACTACATATACATGGATGTAAATATCTATGTGTAGAAATATATATATAAATATATAGAGATGAACATGTCTAAAAACTTCTTGTCAGTCAACAACCACTGAGAAGTTACATTTCTTTAAAACTAAGACAGGAAACCCAAAATCTGTTCTATGTTTAAGTTTCCAGTGCCATAAGCATAAAGTATCTTCCTAAAACTCATTTTGCTACATGTTGATGATTTTCCCTTCCCTGCCCTTCTGTCCCTCTTCTGCTTTCCCTTCTCCTTCTGCTTCCCCTCTCCCTTCTTCTTCTGCTTCCCATACCCTCCCCCTTTTAATATGTGAAATCAAAACATCAGAGTTAAAGTAAATTCATAAAGCACCTATTTCCATCATGTGTGAGTTTGCAGAATTACAGAATGGTCAAGGTTGGGAGGAAATTCTGGAAAACGTCTTGTTCTACACATCTGTTCAAGCATGGCCACCTTGGGCATGCTGCCAAATGGTGGAGGCTGCCCATCCTCTTGGGGCACACTCTTCCTGTGCTCAATCACCATCACAATAAAAATGTGCTTACTGATGTTTGAGACAGTAATTCATATTTCATTTTGTGCCCATTGCCTCTGGTCCTGTTACTGGTCACCACTGGAAGGACATTGCTCCACCTTCTTTGCAGAATTTTGAGCTCAGTCTGCTAAATGTGGCGTGGTTATTTCAATAAAAGAAGGTTAATCAGAGACTGCTGATTTCATGTGCATTCTGAAATTAATAATGCAACAAAAATGAGAAAAAGAAAGCAGCAAGATCACACATTTCCGTAAAAAAATATTGATTAATTGCTTCAATAAAAGTGAGATCTCTTGACTTTTATAATTTTGATTAAAGAAGCAGAAGCATCTGGATTGATAACACTAGGGAAAAAAAAATTGCACTAACCTTTTCCTTGAATACGTCATTAAAATTAAAACAGTAAAATTCAGCTTTCAAATGATTGGATAATAACTGAAATTTCACTTTAGCACATCTAGTGAAATAACCCTGGCATGTATGAACAAAATGAGATCTTGTAAATAGCATATTTACTGACTGAATTATTGAACCTTTGCATTCAATGTCACAGTTTTTTAGCTTTTTAGCAGGCATCACTTTTTATTATCTTTCCATTCTAGAATTAATTCAATAAAGATCAGATTTCTTGACCTGGAGAAACACCATAAAGATTGTTTACTTACTCAGGCTTTCAGTGGAGGTAGACTCTTCAGGAAAGGCTTTCACATAGACATTTATATCTCCCACACATTCTTTAAAATGAAGAAATGCACAACATGAGATGCATTCAAAAATGCATTATAAAATAATTTTCTTTTCAATAAAAAAATAAAATGCAAAGTAAATGTTCAGTATTTCTTTTTATGAGACATTACGCTGTACTTCTGAGACTTGCCACTAACAATTCCAAATTCAAAACAATACACAAATTCTACATATATGTGCATTTAAATTTTAAATTCATAAAAGAATCAAGAATATCTTATATTCTTTGGTACCCACAAGTAGTAAAATCTGTAATCTGTAAGATTAACAGATTTGTCAATTAGTTGAAAAAATAGTTTGAAAAAATATTCAGTTATATGTTAAAACCAAGCCATTTTAGACCAAGAAACAATTCTTTTTTATGAAAACACATTTTATAAAAGAAAAATTTTATGCTATTGTTTTAAGAAGAAAAAGTTGAAACTCAGATTACTTTTTGCCACATGTGATCCAAGAGATGACACTTGAATTTTCATCAAAGTCTGTAATGTATTTCATTGCTCTGGAGAAAGAGTTTGATGTATGATTAAGTAGGATTAAAAATCATGAAGGTAATGGAATAAATTACTGTGTATGCATAGATTTATACCACATAAAGCAAAACTGGCTGCAACAGTAATACGCTTCATGTTTCGTATGGTGACCCATTATTCGAGTGAGATGAACAATTAATACTGCCATAGTGTCTGCATGCTTCAGTTGGCATCATTTTGTCAGGTGGTTATGTAAAAAGAAAAAATATTTGCTCTCTTCATTGTTCCTCACACAATTGTTTGGTGCTCAGAATTAAATCTTACTGCAAAAATATTCACTTAATATTTAATATTAAATGTAAATATTTCAGTCTAACTTTTTGAACTAATAACGAAGGCATAGGCTATACGTATCTAGTTCTAGGAGTATATGTGAATGAAATTTAGTATAAGCAGAAAGGATTGGAGGGAAAGGAGAAATGGAAGTGAAACCAGTCCTCATGAAATAAAATGAGACTTAGGAAGAGGTCTTTTGCTGTGATTATGGCAGTGAAAATTAAAATAATCGTGGAACAGATTTTGTTTTTCCTGTCCTAATTTAAAAGAATTATAACTTCTTATTAGTGGTTGGCTGACAAGAAATTTCAAAATAATTTCTTTTATAAAATACCAAGTATGAAGTGACCCGTTAAAGGCTTTTACACATATGTTCTAACTAGTACTCTAAAGGATAATGTTAGACACAGGTACACTGTCTTGTACTTATCCTTCAGCCTCCTGGAAGTCAAATTCAGCCTATGCAAAGAAGATTCAAAGTGAGGTTGTTTCTGAAGGAGTTTCCCATGTTTAGCTTATCATCCACTCCATCTTATTCTTGTTTGGTCTAAAGGTGTCTTGCATCTCTAAGAGCATTTCATCTATATGCATACATGTCACATATTTGTAAGATGTCCCACACAGTTTCAGCTTCAGCTTCTGTTCCTTATGTCCTCATTGGAGAAAAAAGAAAGGGACAGTGGTAAATGATCAATCTATTCACATATTTCAACAAATAATAAAGTTTATGTGCAAGTATGCTTCCTATGATATAGTTACTTGTCAACAGACTCCAAGGATATATTCAAATTCTTATTCTATATTTTTTACGACTTTTCCTAGCATTGCTACTTCAGTTTTGCTCAGTCACAGAGTTGATTTATTTCTAATAAGCCAATCACTATAATGAGCTGGATGATTTAATTATTTTGTTCATGGCTCATAGATTCGCCAATATATCTCAATACAATATGTAGAAAAAGAGGCAACTCTCTAGCAAATATTAGAGATTGTAAATTTCAGACAAATTAAGAAATAAAAATTTGAACTGCTAACATTAGTGCTTGATTGTGGAAGTCTCTGTTGATAACTTTAAATTAACATGATCTTAATTTCCTTGAATGTCCTACATATTCTCCCATAGAGTTACAGTGAGTTAACTTGTATTCAGCAGATAAAGAGATTCGGTATTCTAGAGCTGACTTTTACTCACACAGGGATTACACTATGATTTTTTTTTTAAAATTAGTATTTTCTTTGCTGTTGTCTTGAACACATTGAATCATATGTTTGTTTCACCTCAGAACTTTACAGTGATCTGACTTAATAATGGATTTTATATTAAACCTCACATACTAAAAAGTATTTAGAAATAATTTTTTTAAAAATTGAAGCAAGCATATGTTTCATTTGCAGAAAGCTTGATTTGTCTTTTATTCATTATCTCAGGGCCTAATGTGCATAATAAATAATACCCTGTCTCATTATTTCATATGGGCAATAGTGCATAATAGTCTTAAATATCTAGACTGTATTAACTAGATATTTAACTTAGATAACAGATATATACTGGTATTACAGCTCTGCAAATTGTTATACTTTCATGATAAAGTAATGAACTTTTTAAAAATAAAATTACATCTTCCTAGGCAGAACTAGACACAGCATATGGAATTTTCTTTTTAAATTTTAGGGTTTGTAATAAAACCCCCTATTTTTCAGTTTCACAGGACCATTATACCTTAGGTTCATTGTGCCTTTTGTCACTTTGCTTTTTACTTCAAGTTTGTTTAATTAAACGTATCCTATTTGAGTTATTACTAAGTGCATTGTGTTCGTGTGCCAGGTTTTGGTAGAGGTGGGACTACAGGGCTGGCTTCTGTGAGAAGATGTCAGAAGTTTTCTTCATGTCTAGCAGAGCCTATTCTGCTGACTCCAGGATGGAGCCACTGCTGGCCAAGGCTGAGCCAATCAGGAATGACAATAGTACCTTTGTGATAACATATTTAAGAAGAAAGAAAAAAAAAACATTGGCACATGGTTGTAACTGTGACCAGAGAAGAGCAGAGTGAGAACACGCGGGAGGGACAGCCCTGCAGACACCAAGGTCAGTGCAGAAGAGGGGCAGGAGGTGCTCCAGGTGCCAGAGCTGAGGTTCACTGCAGCCCGTGAAGCAGCCCATGATGAGGCAGCTGTGCCCCTGCAACACATGGAGGGACATGGGAATTACAGAGATCCACCCTCAGCCTGTGGACAACACTCATGCTGAGTCTAAGAGGAGGCTGTGGCCCCATGGGAACTCTGTGCTGGAGTAGGCTCCTAGCAGGGACCTGCAGACCCATGAAGAGAGGAGCCCACTCTGGAACAGTTTCCCTGGCAGGACTTTTAAGTCTGTGGGGGACCCACACTGGAGCAGGCAGTTCTTGAAAGACAGCACATGGTGGAAGAATGACCCATGATGCAGCAGTTTGTGGAGAGCTGCTGCCCATGGGATGGATTCACATTGTAGAAGTTTATGGAGAACTGTTTCCCAGGGGAGACACCCCCCACTGGAGCAGGGGAAGGACTCCTCCCTGGGCATCAGCAAGAACAGCATGTGATGATGTGACCATAACCCTCATTTCCTTTCTCCGTGAGCCACTGGGAGAGGAAACAGAGCTCAGGGGAGGGAAGGGTGGTGGAAGATTTCTTTTACTTCTCATTAATGAGTTCTAATTTTATTAGTAATAAATTCAATTAATATCCCAAATTTGAGTTTGTTTTTCTCATGACAGTATTTGGTGACTTATCTCTCTGTCCTTATCTTGAATCCATGAACCCTTTGTTATATTTTCTCTGTCCACTTGCAAAAGGAAGTGAGAGAGAGGCTTAGGTGGGTACCTGACATCCAGCCAGGGTCAACCCACTACATTAAGAAAAAATTAAGATGAAAACTTCTTTAATTTATTAAAAAAGCAGATTCCTGTATTTCTTCAGATTACTTTGCAGAGAATCTAAAAGGTTGAATATCACAAAGAGCCAGACAAGATTTTAGGGAAAGTTTACTCTGAAGTCTTTTATTATTTTAGTAATAGAGTGTCAGATTTTCTAGCTTCTGCAAGTTATGGTTCTATATTCATATTAGATACCTGAAAGATGCTAGAAATTTTTTTTTTTTGTAATTATGAATTTTCAGACATTTTAAAAGGTGAATGGAACTTTTGTATAAGTGAGCTGTCCAATAAATCATATGCTTATATCTGTCTTAGAAATGATCACAAAATAAATGTTCCAAAGTGAATAATAAAATAAAGTGAAATACCTTGAATTATTATGATATCATAATAGCATATTTTTAATCAATTAGACTCCTTGTCTTCATAATTCTTTCCAGTACGGACCAGTTAAAGGCCAAGTCCTGACATATTTTTATCTGGAGATTTAGTAGCTGGAGAATAATTTTCTAGTGGAATTTGTACATTCATTTTTTGAAGACTCTTATTTTTTAATTCTCTCAGATTCTTGCAGTATGTTTACCTGAAAGATTTGCTTGCCCACTGTTGGAATCCAAAAATACAGAGAACTCTCAGAATATTTGGCCTGTAGACCAAAGCTTAAAATTAAATAAAGGGTTTAATTTGAGACCTTAGAAAATGCTTCCAAAATTAGAAGCAAATATGTAGATTTGTAATTTAAATAAAAGCATGTTCAGCTAGATAAAGTTTAGAGTTTTGAAATTAAGATATAAAAGTAGTTATGAAGAAGTTTTAAAACGTAGTATTATAGATTTGTGTGTCATTAGATGATTAGTTAAGAAATTCTGCAATGCAGCAAATCATATAAAACATAATAACAGATTATTGGGTTAAAAATGTAAATATTCTTAGTGGTGGCATTTTATTAGTCAATAAATCCTTAAAAAGTCTTGTAACTCGAAGTCTTGTGACCTTCTGAGCCATGAGGTAGAGATGTGAGAACTCACCCACCTGTCTGTATAGAAGATAAGAAAGAAAAATTCATTGTCTAAAGCAGCTCAGAATTCCCACCTCTGATTTATTATACTCCTAAATTCCTCAACAGCCCCCTACCTAAAGTTCACCTCTTCAACTGGTGATTCTAAATCAGATGTTGTATGAAAAATTTTTGATAACTATTCATATTTTAAATGTCATGGACTGTTCCAACTAACGTTAAACAACATGCAGTGCAAAAAAACAGACTTGACACTACAGAAGAATAAAAATTCTATTTTATTACATAACAAAAAGGATGCTTTTCTCAAGGGTAGACATTCTAAGTCTACAGTTAGAATCACTCCTCTGAAAAACAAACCTTATTACTCAAACAAATATGACTATGTCAGAATATGAATAGTAAGAGGATTAAAAAATTATTATAGCCAAAATATGATTTTTTATTCATGTTTTAGTAATAACGGCTTTCCAAAACTGAATTTCTTTGTCTGCTCCCTTCACCTGAGAGGTTATTTTAATTTAATTTGGGGTCTTTTTTCATCCTGTTTTAGTCTGATTGTTTTAATTTTTCAAAGCACAATATTATGATTCCTCGGATATTTGTTTCTAGTTAGATCAGGAGTTACAAGTGTTCTGTCTTTTAAACACCTGTTTCTTAAAGAGTGGGCACTATTATAACAAGGATGTTTCACAAGATTATTCATTGTGAAAATGGAATGCATTAAAATAAATGTTGAAGATAGACTAATTATCCTATCTTTAGAATTTATCTCTAGCAAGTTTTCTAGCTGTTCTAATAATTTCTTTGCAGTGACTTAAGCTTGCAGAACACAGCTAATCTGTGTGGTGTCTGAACATTTTTCCAAAATAGTTCATTACTGTGTTGAGTAATGAACACTAATGTTGAGTAATGTTTCACCCCAATGAAACAGAATTCATCTTGCCATTTTAAGTCTGGATATTATAGTTTTTATATTTCTGCACTGGGCTCATGTGGCAAGGTTTTGACAGTGAGGATAGAGTTGGATTCTGTGAGAAAGTACTGTAGCTGGCTCAGAATAAAAGGAGAGGGGAGGGAAGGGAAGGGAAGGGAAGGGAAGGGAAGGGAGTGGGCAACGGGGGAGGGAGGGGAGGGGAGTGGGCGGGAGGAGGGGGAAGCGGATGGGAGTGGAAACTGCCGGGAGGGTGATGCCGGTGAGGGTGAGAAGAGTTTAAGAGAATATAAGCGAAGAGTAAGCGAAGGAGAGAGAAGTAGTAAAGAGAAGAGAAGAGACAAAGAAGAGAAGAGAAGAGAAGAGAAGAGAAGAGAAGAGAAGAGAATGAGAAGAGAAGAGAAGAGAAGAGCAGAGAAGATAGATGATTTTCAGTCTGAAGGAAACCTACATGAGCATCTTGTCTAACTGCCTGGACACTTCATGGCTTACCAGAATTATCGCTTGCATGTTGTCCAAATGCTTTTTTAAAAACTCACTACAGGGGCCTTCAGTCATTGATCATCTCTATAGGAAGACCTATTAACCATTGCTAAACCAGCCTGCTGCACTGTTTCTCATAGATTAAGAATGATCATGCAATTGTTTACACCTCAATTTTTTCCCCTGGTGCAGCTTTCGAACCATTCTCCATGTGTGTCCCTATCACTGGACCGTCAGAGAGAATAGCATCAACACCTCCCTCTCCCTTCCGCTCCTCGTGAAGATCGACTCCCCTCAGGTTTTGTTCTTTTTTTCCAAAGAAGACAACACAAAGTCCTTAGCTACTCACATGGTCACATTTTTTCCATCCTTGAACCAATTTTTGGTGCTTTCCCTAACTCTGGTCTGTCATTCCAAAGGCACCTTCATATCTTTCCTACATCTTGGTGCACAGACTGCATAAAGCAGAAGTCAGAGGTACAAGGCCGGCAAGTCAATAATGTCAACAGAGTACAACCACCCTTTTTGGTAGGCGCTGGTTATGCTTGACGTTGTGATGCAAGCCCAAGGTGTGAGTTCACCTTTAGGATGCCAGGACCATGGCTGACTCCGACTGTGATCCTGCTGCCAGTAGCTACCCCATATCCTTTTCCTCCATCCCATTTTTGTCTTCGATGGACAGACGACGCCCAGCTCAGCCAGACTCCAATGCAGGACCCAGAGCTTGAACCTTTCAATCATGAAGGTGGTTTCGTCTTTTATTAACATATTTAGGAAAGGGCAAACAGGAGAGGGAGCAATGCAAAAGTATTATTGTGCGAAGCAAAAAATTGACAGCAGGGCAACGTACAGCAGATGTACACAACGCAAGCCAATTACAGTCCCACAATCCCCTCTGCAGTACGGTGGTGGAAAACAGCATATGGAGCAGGGGAGAACTAGGAGGACACTAGGAATGACAGACAGGAGCATTTCACTGACCACCTCCCCCCCCCATTGTCCCTGGGCTACTTTTGATGTGATATCAGTATCAGGATGTGTGCGACTGAAGCCTTGGATCAGAACGAGGGCTGGGGGAAAGTGGCTTTTGAGGTTTGTTCAATCAAGTGCTAAACTCTGAGGGCAACTATGTGGCACATCTCGCATCTGATACAGATATACAATCTAAGAGAAAACTGAACTTAGTAATAATAATGTTCCTCCTGTAATTCACCTATTTATCTTATATTTAGTAAAGAAAAGCAATATATGTGAAGTATAATTACAAGAAGAAATGACATAGTTTCTATTCTATCATGCACCAATTTTCTTCTTTTATCTGAATGAATCTTTTTCAAATGGTATACCCTTCAATTGCCAAAATTTTTATGGCTTGAATATCTGTGGGTTTGGGGTTTTTGTTTTTGTTTTTTTTTGTGGTTTTTTTTTGGTTTTTTTTTTTTTTTTTTTTTTTTGTAGGGTGAGGATTTTGAGGACAAGATAAATATCCGTATTCAGATTCAGATTTTATTTTGTCCAATTATGCATTTGATATCTGGATGATAGAAATTTCTTTATCTGGAATCTAGTACAGAGAGAAAAGTATTTCAAGTTTGGGAGGTGCCTAAGCCTGTACAGAGTGCAATATTTAATGTTTGAATTTAGTTTCTCATTGCTTAGAACAGAATATTCCTTTAGCTAGAAAACTAGAACACTAGCGCTGGGATCTAGTGAAATCAAACACAGCAGACCTGATGGACAATGCGAATGTATCCACAAATATATTTAGTAGAGAAAAATCCCCCGTACAGAATAATTAAAAAGATGACATATGGAGGGCAATGGTTACGTGGGCAAAATCTACGGTCAAGCCCCAGCTGAAAATCAAATAATGGTCCCAGGAACATATAAAGAACTATCCTGTGTTAAAAAGGAATTAGTCTGGAAAGTCTGGATCTGATCTGCCTAGCCTCGCATGCCCTAGTGCACCAAATACATCTGCAACGCAAATTTTCTCTTGTTTAGGGTTTTCATAGAAAAGCAGCTGTGCAAAGAACATTTTTTTTTTCCCACATGAGTTGGTCACAGCATGCTGTCCTAGTCACTGTAACCTGGCTGAGTGGTTTCAGACGTAACTGTTTGACACAGAACAGTCTGTTTTTAGTATTATTTGGACCACTAGGTGTCAAGCAGGTTTTGTATTTTCTTTGTATAAATTTTTGGCAGGTATCTGTTTCTTCATGTTCTTGCTTTCCTGACAGAAGTAGGACATTTATTTACTATAAAATAATTCATGGCTGTATCCTAAATGTATGAAAAAAGAGCACGACAATTGTGCTCTCTGAGCCTTTTAACACAGTCCTTTCATGAATAAATTGTATCAAACATATAATAGAGATAATCATAAACATCTATTATTACAATACGAGCTACTGGAGTCATCTATTTTAAAATTAATATCAGAGACTCTTCAATGGTTTTTACCTTCGCTTTATAATAATTGTGGGATTGTATTAATTAAAATGGACTATTTGCATGCTGCTAAAATGGAATTAATGATTGAGCTGTCCTCACATTTAGACTGATTAATGAAGACCGTGAATGACACAAGGTTTAGAGAGACATTAGTGCCTGAATTAAAAGATAGGACCAAAAATAAAATCTATGAAGTTAAAGAGAGAGAGTTAATTAAGTTTTGCATCCATCTGTATAATCTTTGTCTTGCTTAGTTCTAATATCTATAAATCCACATGAATACATTGCTCATATTTCTTTAACTTCCAGGAGAAATTTCCTGCTAGACATTTTTGATAGAAAACCTAATAAAAACCTTCATTGCAGTATGTTTACATGAAAGATTGATTGCCCCACCCACTGTTGGAATCCCAAAACTACAGAGAACTACAGAATAGTGGCCCGTATTAGACCAAAGCTTTAAAATTAAAAATATAAAGGGTTTAATTGTAGCCTGAGGAATAGAAAATGCTGCCAAAATTAGAAGACATAGGAGATTTGTAATTTAAATAAAAGCATGTCAGAGAGATAAAGTTTAGAGTTTTGAAAAAGATTAAAAGTTAGTATGAGAAGTTTTTAGTTTTTAAAACGTCATTTAGTATTTTAGTATATAGTTTAGATTATTAGATTTGTGTGTCATTAGATGATAGTAAGAACATTCTGCAATGCAGCAAATCAATAAAAACATAATTAAACAGATTTATTGGGTTTTTAAAATGTAAATATTCTAGTGGTGGCATTTATAGTCAAATAATCAGAAAAAGTATGTAACTCGAGCTGGTGACTTCTGAGCTATGAGGTCGAGATGTGAGAACTCACCCACCGTCTTGTATAGAAGTATAGAAGAAATAAATCATTGTATAAAGCAGTCAGAATTCACACCTTGATTTATTATACTCCAAATTCCTCAACAGCACCCCCCCCCCTACATCCCCTGCTACCTAAACACCCTCCTAGAGTTACCTCTTTCAACTTGTTGATTCTAAATCCGTATGTTGTTATGAAAAAATTTTTGGGTAAACTAGTCATATTTTGATTTTAAATGTCATGGACTGTTCCAACTAACGTTTAAAAACTAGGCAGTGCAAAACAAAAACCCGCTTGACACCTACAGAGGAATTATTTTATTCAACATTCTATTTTTATTACATAAAAAAGGGCTTTTCTCAAGGCTGAGGAATCTAGTCTAAGTTAAATCAATCTCTGAAAAACAAAACCTTAGTTAATCAAACAAAATGGAGCTATGTCAGAATTGGAATATGGTAAGCGGATTAAAAAATTATTATAGCCAAAATCTGATTTGTTTATGGTCATGTTTTAGTAAACGGCGGTTCCAAACAGCATTTCTTTGTTCTGTCCCTTCATAATCTGGAGATTATTTTAATTTAATTGGTGGTCTTTTTTGTCATCCTGTTTTTAGTCTGATTGCTTAATTTTCAAAGAACAATAGTATGATACTCGGATATTGTTTCTAGTTCGATAGGAGTTACAAGTGTTCTGTCTTTTAAAACACTGGTGTAAAGAGGGGCACGATTATAACAGGATGTTCACAAGATACTGTATTGTGACGGAAGCAGTTTAAAATAAATGTCTAAGATAGACGAATATCATATCTTTAGAATTATCTTCTAGAAAGTTTTCTAGTGTTCTAATACTTTTCTTGCAGTGACTCTTAAGCTTGCGAACACAGCTAATCTGTGTGTTGCTCTGAACTTTTTTTTCCCAACAAAATAGTCATACTGTGTTGAGTAATGATGGAACATAATGTTGAGTAAGGTTCACCCCAATGAAACATGAATTAATCTGGGCATTTTAAGTCTGTTTTTGTCGATATTATAAGTTTTTATATTCTGCTTATACTGGCTCATGTGGACCAGGTTGACAGGAGGATAGAGTGGTTATGTGAGAAGTTTTACTGAAGCTGGTCATGACAAGGGGAAGGGGAGGGGAGGGGAGGTAGGGAGGAGGGATGGAGTGTGGGTATGGGGAGGGGCGGGGAGGGAGGGGAGGGGAGGGGAGGGGCGGGGTAGGGGGGGGAGGGGAGGGGGGGAGGGGAGGGGCGAAGAGAGAGAAGAGAAGAAGAAAGAGAAGAGATGTGAGGAAGGGAGAATGAGGAGCGAAGATGAAGGGAGGAAGGAAAGAGAAGAGCAGAGAGAAGAGAGATGAAGAGGAAGAGCAAGAGAAGAGGTGAAGGATGAGAAGAGAAGAGAAGAGAAGAGAACAGAAGAGACAGAGAAGCGGAGAGAAGAGAAGAGAATGAGAGAGGATTCAGGTGGTAAGAAACCTACCATGATCATCTACGTTAACTCGCCTGACCACTTCATGGCTACTAGAAGTATAAGCATGCTTTCCAATGTTTTAAAACACCTACAGGCTTCAGTCATTGATCATCTCTATAGGAAGCCTGTACCATTGCTAAACCACCTCTCAACTTCTCATGATTAAGAAATTCATGCTAATGTCCAGCCTCAATTTCCCCTGGTGCAGCTTTGAACCATTCTCATGTGTCCTATCACTGGACCTCAGAGAGAAGAGATCAACACCTCCCTTTCCACTTCCGCTCCTCGGGAAGATGACTCCCCTCAGGTTTGTTCTTTCCAAAGAAGACAAGCCCAAAGTCCTTAGCTACTCACATGGGACATTTTTTCCATCCCTTGTACCATTTTTGCTTCCCTACTCTGGTCTCATTCAAGGAACTTCATATCCTTCCTACATCTTGGGGCACAGAACTGCATAAAGCAGTCAGGGTGAGGCCACAGCAATTGTCACAGAGGTACAACCACCACTTTTGGTAGGCTGGTGATGCTGCGTTTGATGCAACCCAAGGTGTGGTTTCACCTTTAGGATGCCAGGACACATGGCTGACTCACACTGATCCTGCTGCCAGTAGCTACCCCAGATCCTTTTCTCCATCCATTTTGTACTTGTGGACAGACAGAGCCATCTCAAGCCAGACTCAATGCAGGACAGAGCTGAACCTGTCAATCATGAAGGTGGTTCTTCTTTTATTACATATTTAGGAAAGGGCAAACATGAGAGGGAAGCATGAAAAAGTATATATTGTGCAGAAGCAAAAATTGACAGCAGGGCAACGTACAGCAGATGTACACACTGCAGCCCATGAAGGTCCCAACAATCCCCACTCTGCAGTAGGTGGGAAGAACACATGATGGAGCAGGGGAGAACTAGGAGGACTAAGGAATGACAGACAGGAGCATTTACTGACCACATCCCCCATTTCCCTGGGCTACTTTGATGTGATATCAGTATCAGGATTGAACTGAAGCCTGGACAGAAGAGGGCTGGGGGAAAGTGTTTTGAGGTTTGTCTTCAATCAAGTCTGAAACTCTGAGGGCAATAGTGACTCTGCATCTGATACAGATATACAATCTAAGAGAAAACTGAACTTAGTAATAATAATTTTCTCCTTTACTTCACCTATTTATCCTATATTTAAGTAAAAGAAAAAAAAATTGAAGTATAAAGTACAAGAAGAAATGACATATTTTATCTTCATGCACCAATTTTTTCTTTATCTGAATTGAATCTTTTTCAAATTGTATATTTCCCTTATTGCACAAATTTTTTTTCTTGAATATTTGGGTTTGGTTTTTTTTTTTTTTTTTTTTTTTTTTTTTTTGTTTTTTTTTTTTTTTTTTTGGTTTTTTGTTTTTGTTTTTGTTTTTTTTGTTATGGTGAGGATTTTGCAGGACAAAATAAATATCCAGTATGCAGATCAGATTTATTTTTGGTCCAATAATGCATTTGATAATCTGGATGATAGAAATTTTCTTTATCTGGAAATAGTACAGAGAAGAAAAGTATTTCAAGTTTGGGAGGTGCCTAACTCCTGTCCAGATTGCATTATTTAATGTTTGAATTTAGTTTCATTGCTTATACAGAATATTATTTAGCTAGAAAACTAAGAACACTAGCGCCTTGTGTATCTAGTGAAATCAAACACAGCAGACTGATGACATGAGAATGTCATCAAATTTTTAGTGAGAAAAATCCACCCTAGATAATTAAAAAGATGAAATTGAGGGCAATGTTTTGGCAAAATCCCTACGCAGCCCCAGCTGAACAAATATGGTCCCATGAAATATTAAAGAACTATCCTGTGTGAAGAAAGGAATTAGTGGCTGTAAATCTGATCTGAGCTTCCTAGGCCCTCATGCAGCACCTCACTGACAATTTTCATAGAAAAGCAGCATGTGCAAAGAACATTTTTTTTCCCACATGAATTGTCACAGTGCTGTCCTAGTCACTGTAACCTGCAGATGTAAATCAGAGGGTACTGTTGCACAAGAAAAGTTGTTTTGTATTATTTGGCCACTAGGTCAGAGCAGGTTTTGTATTTCTTTGTATAAAGTTTTAGCAGGTATCTGTTCTTGCTTTCACTGACAAGAAGTAGGACATTTTATTTTCTATAAAATAAATTCATGTCTGTATCTAAATGTATGAAAAAAAGAGCACTGAAATTGTGCTATCTGAGCCCTTTTACAGTCTTTCATGAATAGAATTTGTTCAGAACATATATTAATAGATAATCATAAACATCTATTAATTAAAATAGAGCTCTGGAGTCATTATTTTAAAAATTATATCAGAGACTTTCAATGTTTTCCTTCGCTTTTATTAATAATTGTGGGATTGTATTAATTAAAATGGACTATTTGAATTGCTGCTAAAATGGAATTAATGATTGAGCTGTCTCATTAGAACTATTAAATGAAGACCAGTGAATGACACAAGGTTTGAGAAGACATTAGTGCATGAATTAAAAGATAGGACAAAAATAAAATCTATGATGTTAAAGAAGAGAGAGTTAATTAAGTTTGCATCCAGCTGTTATATCTTTGTCTTGCTTATTTCTAATATCTATCACAATCACAGGAATACATTGTCATATTTCTTTAATTCAAGAGGAAATTTCCTGACTAGGACATTATTTGATAGAAAACCTAATAAAACCTGCTCCTATCAAATGTCTCTGTGCTCCAGAAGGAAATACTAACTGGTAGCCTGTATTTTTAGAATTTATAATATGTTACCAGATGTGTGACTGTAGGCATGCAAAATATTGTAATGCAAATTCTTTATAACAGGGATAAAATAAACAGGAATTAGTCTTTTCTGTAACTTTTCCTAAAAATATTTTCAAATAAATGTTGATTTGTTTGTTTTAATTTATTTATTTTGCTTATTTATTTTAATAGGAGCAAAGGTATATTCTGTTTACAACTCTTATACTTTATACTTTATATCAAGTATATGATTCAAACACACTATGCAATGTTTTTGTTGATAAAGTATCAAATAATCTAGCTGGGTATTTAAAGTCTGTGAATGTACTTATACATTAAGCCATCATAAAAACTTTAATTAATATGAAACAAGTAAATAAATCCTAGAATCCTCTATAGTACAGAGCAATAATAAAAGCTTGAAAAAATCCAAATCCATATTCTTGAGATTGTTGCCATCCTTATTGTCTTCAACCTTTTACATTTTTGAGCTATAGATATAGAATAGAATGGTTTGGGTTGGAAGACCAGCTAGCTCCAATCCCTCTGCTGCAGGCAGGGACACCTCCCATGAGACCTGGTTGCTCAAAAGCCCATCCAGCCTGGCCTTGAATGCTTCCAGGGATTGGGCACCCATAACTTCTCTGGGAAACTTAATCCTGTGCCCCACTTCCCTCACGGGGAAGAATTTCTTCCTAAATCTAATCTAAATCTCTTTCACTTTGAAATATCTTCTTTCACTTTGAGACTATCCACCCATGTTCCCCTTGCAAAAAAATCTCTCCATTTTTCTTCTAAGCCCTCATCAAGGTACTGAAAGGTTGCAATAAGATGACCCTAAAACCTTCACTTCTCCAGGCAGAACAGTCCCAGTACTCTCAGCTTTTCCTCATAGGAGAAATGTTTTATCCCATTAATCCTTTCTCTGGACTAGCTCCAGTAGGTCTATGTCCTTTCTGTGCTGGAAATACTAAAAATAAAATTTAAAAATTATTCCAGACATGGGAGTGGAGTGGAGTGGACAAAAAACGTACCCAGACAGGCTGAAAGAATAGACTGACAGTATTTTAATAAAATTAAAAAGCCCTGGCCTAAGGAAGGAAAAGCCTGCAAGTACAATCAGAGTACTTCAAATAATTTATCAGCACACAAAGCAATCAGACATTTCAAAACTAACTCTAGATTCACTTATTCATTTTTAAAGTATTCATGTCTAATGTGCTAAAACTATTACATTTTTATTTTGGTTTTATATTTATCAAATTTCCATTCCTATAATCAAACATTTCATAAACTGTCAAGTAATTTTCTTAGTAGTCATTTGATAAGGAAGAGGTGAATCTCAAGAAATTTAATCATATTCTGTGAATATTACCAATTTTGAGCGATACATATAATTCTAAGTACAAAAATAATTTCTGTGTTTGCATTGCATAATTAGTTGATTTGTCTTCTATTGTTTTGTATGATTTCTGCTGAAATAAAATGAAGTTGATATTTTATATCAATATGAAAGAGAACATAGCATCTGTAAGAAAACTGTCTTGAATAATCAAACTAAAGATATTGTCTTATTCATGTAACTTTTAAGCAGCAAAGCACAAGATTAACTAACTGTTAATATAGAAGAAAAATCACTAAGAAATTCTTTTCTTGGCTAGGGCTTACACAATCTCATAGAAATATTCTTGATACAAAAGAGAAGTTGAAGCAGAATTCTCTGTAGTCCCTTAAAAGAGGAAATCAGGAAGGTGATTCATCTGGTATGAAGATAAGCTGCTGGAAAGGTGCAATGACTCACCTGCAGAGGTGTCAACACTTCTTCATTGATTTCAGGGAAGAATAGAATGATTTATTTAGATGACTTAAGATATGGGAAATGAACCTCATCCTTATTCCCGCTGTCAACAGTTACTCTAAGGAGAAGAGGGTGGAGGGAAGAGAAAGGGAAAAAAAACATGGGAGAAAATAGTAACTATGATCCTTCTCTTTATTCCTGATTCCATTTGTCATCAGGCTAGTCCATGTTTTACAGACAAGTGGGGGTAGTATATAACATATTCTCCCTTTTCCCACTGAGGAATTCAGAAATCAATACAAAAATGCTCCTGTTATTTTTAGGCAAGAGAACTGTGCAGGTATAACAGAAGTCAACCTGAGGCCTAATTAATTACAGCATAGCTTGAATCAGGAACATTGTGTGGGTTTTTTTTTTCATGTGATTGTTTTTTCTCCTGCTTTTTTTTTTTATATATATATTTTTTAGCATTGGAAAAAAAATTGTAACTTATTTAAGAATTAGCATCAGTCAAAGTCAGAAAAGAAAATCCAACAATGTGTATCTCAAGTGTTTTATGGTGATTATTGTCATTACTGTCAATGAAAGGCATGTTGGCAGCCTTTGATTGCATGAAGCTTCTATTTTCTTTTTTGTTTCAGTGGTGAAAAATATTTACATAGACTTCTCTGTGTGTTTGCACTGTGTTCAGGTTTTTTAGCCAGTACTTTACTGGAATTAAGGCTGTTTGCAGTAGCAGCCTAATAACTTAAAAACAGCCCAAGAATCTAAGGCAAGATCCTAAAATGATCAAAATATTACAGAGACATATTTTTATTTTTATTTTTTAGGTCATGTTTGAGTGGTGCTAATAAAGACTTTCAAGATTCTATACTTCCAAGCAAGATGGATGAATTATCTCTCAGTATATGAATATAGTAAGGACGATATCTGAGTTGGATGTCAGTAGTTAGAATGTAATTAAACTTAAATCAATAAACAAGAACAGTAAAATTAAACTTGAATCAATAAGCAAAAGCAGTAAGGTTCAAATCATAGGTTTATTTTCCCAAATTAAATCAAAAGTTTGCCTTCTTTCTAGTATTGAACTTCCAGCCTTACAATGGTGAGTACTCTATTCTAAATGTATTCCTAGATATATTTCTGGAATTTCTACTAAAATGTAACATACAATGAAAATTCATAAAACATCAATAAAGTCAGTAGTGAATTAAAAAAACAAACAACAACAACACACAGCTTTTTATTACACCTTCTTATTGTTAGACAGTCATGTTTTTATTATTGTATGTTCCCATTAGATGCACCTCTATATTTTTCTGATCAAGTTAAACCCCTATTTGCTACTGTTTTGAAAATGACTCTATCATTTTGTATGATGTAGACTTCATCTTCCCTAAGGAGACAGGCAGAAGTTGCAGAGTGTTAGGGGATACTCAGGCAGTTCCCTGTATCTGCCACTATGATTTCTTGTGGTAGACTGACTAGCAAAATGCAATTGCATGCTGATGTCAAGAGATATGCTGGCAGCTCCCATTTAAAAGTTTTCAAGAAATGCTTTTCAGGCTCTTTCCTTTGAACAAGAAATTAAAATGTCAGCATAGATTGTCTAGCATAGATGAATCTTTATTTACTATTGTATCAAAGAGGAACAAAGTTTAAGCAATTTTAAGATTCTAGTTAATTTAAATTGCAAATAGAACTTTAAGATTGTACTATACAAATACAATTTTACTATGACATGTTGCTTTACAGTTCCACTAATAAATATGCAGGATGGTGGTACAGGTAGCTGTTGTGTAATTTTTAGAATTACATTTACATACCAGAGCTATTTAGTCTGAAAATATACAAGTATTTAGCATAAAAGCCCTTTTCTCAATTCCCGATTGAGGAAATCAAAAGTCATTCTATTAATGTAGTGAGCAATAATTTATCTAAAAAACCACCAACTTTGTAAACCTAGGAGTTAATAACTTTGTATATAACAAGCAGTAATGACACCTCAAATTTCTTACCTGTCATTTTTGGTAATTAAATGTATTTTAGGGTTTATGTGCGAATATTTTCTTTTCAGTCTCAGTATTTCTTTGTGCCTCTATAATTGCCTCTGTAAAACAGTGGTCTACTGTGAAAAAGGCTAGCAATTGCTTATAAAAGAAATAAGTATTTTGATTGAGGCAATGATTTATGGATTACATTAAGAGCTTTTCTGCTTTTTTCTATTTGGCCTTATGTATACTTGCATTTCTGTTGCAGAAGGAGTAGAAGACCTGCTGCAGAATGTCTTTTCTTCATTTTTTTGACTGCATGAAGCTCCTATTTTCTTCTCTGCTTCAGTGGGGAAAAATTGGTACATAATGACAAAGTTTGCAACCTTTGAAAGGTGCAAACAACGAAAAACCACATCCAAAAATAGGTGACAATCTAAGTTAGAGCCAACAGAGAGACTTTTCATCTGAAAGTGTAGCTTCTAGGGTTTCTTGGGTTTGGTTTTATCTTGTTAAAAGTTTACAAATTACTCAAATTAAAAAAATACCCCTTTTGGCAATAATCTAACATGCAATGAAATATTTAAGCTTTTCCTGTTGACCAATCATGTTTCAAACAATTTCAACCCAAGATTCACATATTTTCTCTCTACCCTGTTCCTCCTCTCTTTTTTTAATGTATACCTGTGGAAGTCATGTTTTATCTGCCTCCAAGATCTGTCAGTGCTACAGGAGTACTTTCCATGCCTGAATTCTTGCAGTTCACATGGGGTGTATATCAGCAACAGGTGTTTGGCAGCAAATTTTCTCGTCAAAGAGAACAGGATATCAGACAAGAACTCATTTCTGAACACATAAATGCAGTTTAGATTTGTAATGACTTGAAATGGGTACAGACTAATCCAAACCACTTGACATATTAAATTAATTGTGAAAACCGTCATAATATACTGTATTCTCTGAACGAGCCAATTTGCGCTGTACAAAATAGGAAAACTTATACCCATCAAGTTTTAATCAAGTTTGGAATAAAAATATCCAAGCTTTTTGCAAGTAATGAAAATTAGAATTTTTGTTTACCTTGGTTAAAGTGAATCATGTTTATAAATATGTGTGAAACTCTTATTTTATTATTGATAACAGAAATTAGTCATTTTAGTAAGTTTGTCCAAGATAAATTTTGTATCCACTTTTGGCAATACTCAACAAAAAAATCAGGTGTAATGAAGTACAATTATTTGCTTTGTATCCTCTACATTATCAAAACTTCATCAAAGATAATTTAATAAGATCATATATTTTTAGGAACAAAATTTAGAGAAGTTGGTGATCCCAGAATGTTTTAAAAAATATTATTGATTACTTAAGAGTCTTAACTATCACCTGAGTATTTCATAACACCACTGTTAAAAACTTATCTTCAATCTTGTGACCTTAGAACCTTGTTCTTTTTCTTATCGGTATTGAAAAAATATCCCCAAATCTCATGTATTTTAAATATTCATATAAATGAAAAAAAACAACCCCATAAACTCCAAAACTGCCACCCACTCATCTGATTTACAACAACGACTAATAGATATTACCAGTTAAGGATTCATGCAGATTTGCTTCCTGGAAGTTAAGTCCAATGCTTTGTTGGAAAGTGTGTCTTATCCTTGTATCAGACTAGAACACCATTTGCTATATATACTTAAACCCTACAAAATAAAACCAAAACCAACAAAGAATTCTAGTTTCTCCATTGCTTGAAGTTTAAATTCACATTTGATTTTGGACTTATATGGTTTAAGTAAGAAAAAAGTTGCATACTTAATTGTGAATTTAATGAGTTTCTAAAGTTTGTATTAAACAGACAATAGCAACATGATTGAAAATATTCTACAAAGTAAAATATTTAACTTAACAAAGCATTACGGGTTTTTTTATAAGCTATGTCTGGGTTATCACTGTACTGATCTCCTTGGCTTATCTCCTCACCATTCTTCTGCATTTAGCTATACAAGGTACTTTATTTTAGGTTTTGATCCATTATTACTCTTTTGGAAAAGGAGTGGCTGAAATCCACCAGCTTTATTATGCAACCCTGAAAGATTAAAGTCTCTGAAGCAGTGATTCAAAACCTAAAACTATTATTGAATCAAGGGTTTTACCAAGACTTTTGGATATACACAATGAAATCTCTGGATTTGCTGGCAAAGGATACCAGAAAATGTGTTTATTAAAACAGTAATTAAAACCATGATCCAGGTAGTGGGAAAAATGAATTAAATTTATTCCTGTCAGATTGGATTCACATCCTTTTTCTTTGTTTGTTTTTAACAAAGAAATCTATGCTGGCAGTATTTCATGTTTAGTCTGTATTACTGAGTGAGATCAAACAAAGATCAATGGAAAAAGAACAAGTGCAATCATGAGTGCAGCCTGGAACATGTAGTTATAAGGCACTGGCTAAGGCCCTGATACACCTCATTTTTGCACTGAGAGCATGTCTCCATATATGATGGAAGAGCCTTACTGCTCTAAGAGCAAGAAGCTTATTAGACATCTGAATCTTTCCTATTTCTTTGCTTAAGCAACAAGAAAGTTTGAGTTGATGACCTTATAAGTACAAATTCAGTTCCTTAAACCTTTTTGGCCACTCTCTTTAAGTGTTTAAGTTATTTATTTAGAATCAAGCTTCTAATCAATTAAAAAAAACTGCAGAAAGAGGGTAACATTCCCCCAATAATAGTGGTCACTGGTTTAAAAATATCTGTTCCTTTTATAGATTAATAAAAATTTAGAGAGATAATATTAAAAGCTGGTAAACTCAAACTGATAGGTTTTTGATATATCAAGTTACTTACTAGGGCAAGTAACCTGCCCTAGTAGGTAAATAACTACAAGTTACTTATTGAGCAGGCCTTTTCAGCATGAACAATAACAGCCTGGCTTACTCAGTCACTCGTGGATCATTAACTTATAGCTGTTATCTCTGAGGCTTTAAAAACACCCTCCTAAATTATACTACATGCACATTCAGGTCCTTTCTCAAGTGTCTAAAAACTAATATACATGTTTATATTCATGGTTCACAGCATTTTTTTTTTTTAAAGTTGTCTCACATTGTTTCCTAACTAGAATTAAGTGCATCTAAAAGTAATGTCAGACAATTTTCTCCTATTTAAGAATTATTATTTCTGCAGACTTTATAGACAAAATAAAAAAATAAAAAAAACCCCCAAACCACCCCCCTAAAAAAACCTGGCAACCAATGTTTCCAATAAAATATGTACCTACTGCAATTTTTTTCAATATTTAATATACTTTGTTTATTATTTGTTTATTTATATATAGTATTCTGCAAAACAGAAAAGAAATTCTTATCCTTTTTCTTGCTTACTTGCTTTTTCCCCTTCGAGAAAATTTTGCATTTTGTGAAAGCCATCAATCTGACATTTTTAAAGATGTGGGCCACACAAATACAAATGAAGGTCATTTAATCTCTATCCCACTGTCCTGTATACTTCAGGTGATTCAAGTTTAGCAAAAATCATGAGGAATGTTCATTCTGTATTTGTTTTCAAATCATGAAATTTTCACTGAAATAGTAAAAAAGAGACCATAAGAAATATTTATGGAGCTTGGGACACTCTTATTTTAAGTAGGTAACTGTAATTCTCTTCAGTAAATGTGTCTGGATAGACTTATAGACTGAAAGTAAGAAGGCTACAGACGCTTATAAACAACAACAGACATAGAAATACTAGCAGTGTTAAAACCTTCCTCGGAAACGGTCCCATACTCACTCTCTAGGTCCGATGATTGCTCTTATTATCAACAAGGATCAGTTCTGCTTAGCCATGAATATCAAACAGCATTTCAAGGCATGACTAAGAAAATATGATGTTTCCAATTACTACTTAAAGGCTTTGTTCTGACACAGAGCACTGAGTCTCAGAAAACTTCCACACTTGCCTTGGTATGATTGGGTTCCTGCTTCTTAAACTCTGGTAGCAGCTTGCTCAGATCAGCTATAAAGTCACTGATTGAATTAACAGTGAACTCCTAGCTCTGTGTTTGCTCATAATTATAATTTTAAAAAAATGTCTTCAGGATGAAACCTGTGGCTTTGGAATTTGGTTTCCATAAGAGGTAATTCTCATCAGATAGAAAACAAAATATATTTTCTCTCATATTGCCCTATTATTATGCAAGTCAAGCTATGAAATTCTTATGCTGTATCAAAGGTAGCTTTGCCACCCTTGTATCCTTTCATCCAACTGCCATTGTATATACTTTGTGTAAAAAAAATTTCACTTGGATATTATGGTCAGGATTTTAGGTATTTTTTTTTATCCCAGTAATGTAAAAAGAATTTTATATATGTGGAAACAATTCTTCTAATAAAAAAGCCCTTAAACTACTATGAGCAAATCAAACTATTTTTTAATAAAAGTTATTTAATAATTTAGTTGCTCAAGAGTTGCTGATAATCTTCTTAGGGAGGATGAATATTTGAATGAAAAAGTAGAAGCATGATTTCATCTCTGAAAAAATTGTTTATTTTATCTTATCTCCAAATTCTGACTTCTATGAGTTGCTTGCAGACACGTGCTGAGATTCAAATATTTAATATGCAATTTGAATGTCTAAAGTGGTCTTGACCAAACTGCTAATCCAGTAGGTGGCAGTTATGCAGAACATTTTGCTCAACTTCAGTAAAGATCTGGAATTACACTAGGTCTTGATTTACAGTTATAAATTCTTAGTAGTGGCTTCATTGAGTTTACAACAATTTAACTTCATTGACTGTACAACAAATTTTAGAAAGAAAACAATATCAAAGAATCTTTTCAAATGAATTAAAATAGCCATGCAATCAGAACTCTCTCTTTTGCTTTTCATTTTCTTGAAAAATTGGTCTATTAGAAATAAAATACAGAAATTGCTCTTCATATCAGAATAGAAACAGAAAGTAAAATAACAGTTTTCAAAAGTGTGCTTTCAAATAAATAATATAAATGTAACATTAGGGAACATGGAAAAATCCAATTAGATACACACAATTAACCAAAACAAACCCCAGAAAAGATGTTGCAATTACTGCATGGTCTTATTTTATGGATACTGATTCTCAATGGGTCTACTGAAAAGGAGGATCCTGTGATAAATCCCAAATGAAGATATTTCTAAACTTACCAGTTTAAAATGTCTGAAAAGAAGGAAAGCATTAATTAATTTTAATTAATTTAATTTAATTAATCTTAAAATTACTTTGTCTTCTATTTGTTTTATAATATTAATCTGCACACTAACAAATACTACAATTAAAGATAAAGAGGCAAACAATACAATTGTACAAAGGAAGCAATTTCTCTAGGTAACGAAGATAAAAAAGTTCACTTCTGAAGTTAATTTAGGCTTTTTTTTTTTTTTTTTTGTTCTTCTCTTGACCTCAAGAAATTCTATGCAATTCTCTTACAGTATTACCTTCTAGACAGCTGAAATTCAGGGAAATGTACCTAACAATAAATAAATTTAAAAATAGACATTTTTTAATTTCTTTATTATCATCCACATAATTCATTTCTTAATTCAATAGGGTTAGAAGAAGCATTAACTTCTTAAATGAACTTATGTAAGTTTTTAATCTATAGCTTATCCCAATATTTTAATTATCTATGTACTTGTGAAAGTGAGAAGACAGAGTCCTAACACCTTGATATCCTGTGTTGCAAATTAAGGGATTTTCTTGTTGCTTTCCTATGGATGGAAAATATTTACTTTCTTCTTCTTTATGATAATTATCTTCCAATATGGAATTTCTTCATATTTTGATCCTTTAGTTTTAGGTTTTCTGAACCTAAGGAAGTCACATAGAAATTTTTTCCCTCTTATTCTTTTTGTATTTGTTTAAATTCTTTTGTAAAATACTCTCTCAAAATATACTCAGATAAATAATTCTCTTGTTTTTCATGTTAAGCAACCTTGTTAATTCCTTAATTAATTAAATCTTTCATTTGATTTCCAGTATCATTAAATTGACTAACATTTAGCTAGCACTAAACACTTTTCCTACAGTCCTAGAAGAAGTCCAGTTTTTCCTCTCATCCTGATTTATTTTGTAATTCTTTATTTCCTTTCATGCACTTCCAGATGTAATTATCTTTATTTTATAATTTTATCATTGCCTTTTTTTGTTGAAACTTTGTCAGCTCTCCCTTTTTTTCAGGATAAAAATGAGAATTTTGTCTTATTAAGTGCAATAATATTCTCCATTACAGAGGGGTAAGTTAGCTGTACTAATGTTTGCAGTTCTTCCAAAGGCATAACAGTTGTGCATGCCAAATTGATCCAAGTTAAAAAAAAAATTGTTGCATTTTCCACTGCTACCCACCAACAGGTCTTCCATCCCTTGAATAAAGACTGGAGACAATTTAAACAGATACATTAATAAAAGTAGCAAGAACTTTGAAAACTTTTCTGTAGAAACAGCAAAATTTTGACAGAATGTCTTCTATCTGACGATGATCAACAGTTCTGGAATGGCAGTATCTTTTTAATGGAAGGCATTTCTCTTTTTCTCACTGATTAGTATAAGTTTACACTATTTAAACATTTGTATGACAGCATTGCGTGCTACTGAAAATGATACATCTTATTCTGCAAAGACAGTAAAATTATTTTCTGATATTCCTCAAATCTTTGATTTTCTAACAAGTAGAGTTTGCTTTCAAGATTTGTCTTCAAACCAATCAGGCCTAAGAAATTATGAATCAGCTTTATAATGTTTTAGACATAAATGACAATAAAATGGAAATGGGATTTGCACGTACAATAGATGTCTGTCTACATATTATCTACCTGTTTATCTATTAATCCATCTCAAAGTGAGAAGAAAACAGATACACTGGTACAGACTTCAGCTTATATTAACAGAGTGTAAATTCAATGCACATAAAGTAGCTTCTGTCTGCCAAACTAAACTTGGTGGGCCATCCCATCCACCAGTCATCCTCCTGTGAAGAAAGGTTGAGAAAATTTGACTTATTAAAGCTGGAGAAGAGGAGGCTGCCGGGAGACCTTAGAGCAGCCTTCAAGTGCCTAAAGTGGGCTTATGAAAATGATGGGGACAGATTTTAGAGGAATCGATAGCGGTAGGACAAGGGACAATGTATTGACTCTCAAAGAGGGTTGGTTGAGACTAGAAATAAGAAAGAAATATTTTACCATAAGTATGGTGAAACACTGGAACAGGTAGCCCAGAGAAGTTATGGATGCCATATTATTGGAAGATTTCAAGGCCAGGTTGGATGAAGCTTTGAGCAACCTGGTCTAGTTGAGGATTTCCCTGACCATTGTAGGGGAGGGTGGACTAGATTCCATACTTTTATGATTTTATACTTTATTTGTTCTTTCAGCATAACTTTTGTACGTGATATATGAAAAACCATAGTTATAGTGTAAAAATAAAAATACTCTAAGGGGGTTAAATTGTCTATATGGTAAACAGGAAAACCTTAAAACCTTCAAAGTTTTCTTATTTTAGACACATCATCTAGGTGTATTAATTTTTAATCTAATAACAATACTAATGATAATGATGATGATTACTACTACTACTACTACTACTACTACTACTACTACTACTAATTATAATAATGCCCTACTTTCTATTAATTTTATTTGGCATTTTACTGAGCATTAGGATACTTGAAAG
Source organism: Certhia americana (assembly GCA_018697195.1). NCBI lineage: Eukaryota > Metazoa > Chordata > Aves > Passeriformes > Certhiidae > Certhia > Certhia americana. Next base: position 73,071,376 of record CM031857.1, on the reverse strand, counting down.
TATTGACCCCTTGTAAGAGGATTAATTCTTCTAGCAGTATATATAAAACAAATTTGACAATAATTTTAAATTTGGAACAACATGCTGGACGCATAATTCAGTCCATTATTGGACAGGATTTGTAATTTCCATAAAAAAATCTGTAAGAAAAAAATGTATTGTAATGGGGTCTTGCAGTTTATCCTATTATAATTCAGTTAGTGCAATTACATTATTTTCTACCTCAGAAAGAATACCAATTACAATTATTTTCTTCTCTAGAAGGCAAAGTATTTACTTAAGGGTGATGAAATTTGAGTTGCAGACTGCAAACACTTGTGTCATATTTTCTTTCTTGTGGAATTATATTTTGCAAAGAATAAAGCTGCCAGATCTGATATTTAAGGAAGTGCAATGAGTCAATGTATTGCATGGTTATTAGATTCAGACCACTAATAGACAAACTTGAAAAGACAAGTTTGATATGTCAGAAAATATGCTTTACTCAGCAGAAGAACAAAAATGCCTATTATATTTGCTAGGTGACTGGAATGAAAAGAGCAAAGAATTAAAGGTTAAACATCAGGGAGCAGCTACTTATGTTCAAATAAAAATTTTACATTTATAAAGGAAATTGTAGCATTGTAAAGACTAAGAATCTGTGACCTGTGACAGAGGTAAGTGAAAGGAGTGCACCACAGAAAGTATGAGAACAAAATGATGTATAAAAATTTTGCTTATTTCTGTAATTTATTTGCCTAGTTATCTAAGCAGTAACATTAATTAGAATATGCATATTTTTCACATTAACTTATGAAATGACATCTCTGAGTGCTTTGACCAGGAAATTTTCATTATTTATACCATATAATGTACAATATTCTCTTCAGAAATATGCCTGAATCTATCAGATTTGTTTAAAGACAATTACTGTATTTTTTTTTGTCTTATGAACCAGAAGAATTGATTTAGCCTTATTATTTTGAGTTAAGAAAAACTTTTTAATTTCACGAATTCTAAGCTTATGTTTCTTTTGTACATGCCTGAAAGGTGTGTACCACTTGCATCTGTATTGCTTGGTTTCCTTTGCCTTCACTAGAAGTGCACAGTTTTCAGAGGTTTTATAGGATCAGAATGCTGGGTTATCTTCTTTTTCTCTTCAGTGGTTTTTAGTGGCCATGAGGTTGGGATAAGGCCCTGTGGAGTGTGGCCAACACCAAAAGCTAATATTAGTTTTTCCAAATACACTATTTGGTAGCACTGAGCACTGTTCTAGTACAGGTTTTCAACTATGTAGAGAGCATTTTCTTGTGTGATAAAAAATTATTTGTCAATATTTTGATGTGTTTGGTTTACATTATTTGCAAGGTTTTAATAACTGGGGAGAGCTGCAAGGGTGGGATTTTTGAGAAGGGGTCAGGACGTTCAGCCCAGTGCTGAACATAGGTGGTTCCAGAGGGCTCCAATGGAACACTGCATAAGTGAATGTCACAGTCAAGGTCTTACATTTCTATTGTAATGCAACAAAAAAAAAAAAAAAAAAAAAAGAAAAAAAAAAACAACCCACCAGACAAAAAAAAAAAAATATGAACAGCAAGGTAAGAAAAAAAGGAGGGGAAGAAGGGGCTCCAAGAAATGTAGATATGCTCCAGAAGCCCAGAGAGAGGACCAAAGTGGAGCAGGTATTACTCTCACATGCATTGAGGGGACCACACCAAAAGAAATAACCACACTGCAGTCTGTGAAGAGCCCAATCTGGAGCAAATTTCTGATATTAGCTGCAGCCCATGAAGAGTATCCATGATGGAGCAGACACATCCTGAAGGACTCAATCTGTGGGAAGGTCTCACCTCAGAGCAAGGGGAAAGTATGAGGGGGAAGGGCAGAGAGATAGTGTTACAAACCAACCATAATCCAACATCTGTCATCCTTCATGTGCTACTTGAGAAGCAGCAGAAGCAGGGAGGGAGATTGAGGACATGGCAATGAAAGAGTGAAGTTCCATCTGTGTTAAAAGGGTGAAGGTGACAGGAAGGTGTTTTAGTTTTTTGTCTTTTATTCTCACCACCTAACTCTATGTTAATTGGCCATAAATCTTTTTTTTTTTTTTTCCTCTGTGTCAAATCTGTCTTGCCTGTGATGGTAATTGGTAAGTGATTTCTATCTTTATGTCACCCAACAAACTTTTTCATCTACTTCTCTCATCCCGTTGAAAAGGAGTGAGCCAGTGGCTGGATTTGAGATCTGGCAGCTGATCAATGTTATCCTACTGCATTGGTGAAAAAGACTTGCAACACAGAAAATATTAGTTAGGTCTTAGGTGTGTATGGTGTGAAACAGGTTATAAAACAAACAAACAAATAAACCAATAAACAAAGAAGCTGGGCAGAGTCCTTACCCTTATCTTTAGCCTATTTAAGTCAATGAGGGGGAACTTTTGATAGGATTTAAAAATTATGTATTTCCTGCAAGAAACTGACATAGTAGTCTGTGCCTGCCACTTCATATTTTTACTGCCTTACATTGACACGAGAATAATTTAGTTGTTTTTATTCACTTCTTTATCATCTGTTCATGTCTAGGTTCATTTCTGGGTTTTTACTGTATTAATTCAACAGGGCCAAATACTAATGAAAATAAATCTGATAAGATGTTCGATGCATTTCTGTCAGGGTGAAAAAGCTAAACAAACCAGAAATATTTCTTTCCACTATGAAGAAAGGAAGGACTTGGATTTGAATCTAGAGGGTAGATATTTAAAATAAGTACTTTCATTGGTCTTAGAGAATTAAAACTATCAAATATGGAAAAATGCCAAGTTATATTACAGAGGAGAATGAGATGAATGTGTCTAGTCTATTCACTGAAAAAATGTTGTGCTACTCATTTTACTACATATTAAACTCAGTTGCATCAGGGAGAAGTAATGACATTCCCAGAAGCCATTAAGTGAAAAGCTGCACTATGTATTAAATTCATTGTACAGTACTTATTTTAAACTGCTTGCAAAGGTTGGTTCATTAAAATATGCTTCTGTTGGAGATGCCAAAATTTATGATAGGCACTGGGGGATGAAAAATCTAAGTGTGAAGACTAGCAAATAAATCAATAAATGGTTTAGGGAGTTTTTACTCCTTGTGATCTTTGAAAGATATATTGATAAATACTCCTCAGATATGACAAACTATATATAATGTTTTGGATGGTGGAATGAAGAAACTTGAGTTCTTTCTTCTTAATGTATATCCTCTGGTTCATTGAAGGAACACCTGACTATTTGTAAGGAAAAAAATCTGTAGTCTTTTCAGTTTCTCATTATTTTCCTTTGTTGTTGTTGTTGTTGTTGTTGTTGTTGTTTGGAGAGAGCAGAGGCAATCCATAACTTATTTAACATTTAATTAAGAGTAATGTTCTTTCAGGGAAAAAGAAAAAAAAACAAAGGAAAAGTAAATTTTATCACTTTGTGTAAAACATTTTTAAATACAATGATAGCAATAAATCCAACGTGACCTGCTTCCTAATAGTTTCTCTTTGGCAGACTTCATCAGATGCTTGAGAATAATGTGTTAATCTAAGTGTGTCAGAAAAGAAAGTCATCACAAGGAGATTTTTACACCAGGCATTTCAGGTGAATGGCTAAAAGCTTCTGGAGGTACTTGTCTCTCCCATCTGACTATGGAAGGAGCTTACACAACCAGATAATCTGCATGACTCTAAGATAGTTGAAATTACAAGAAATAAATAGTATTCTACTTGTGAGTCACCTACAATGAATTACAACTTTCGCCCCCCCCCCCCCCCCGCTTTGGGGAAGTCTGAATAAAACTGAACATCTCAGCTAATGAATTAATAAGTTTGATTTTGACTGTTTAAAGAGTATGCATAAACCAAAAGATACATATAGAAATTAAATAAGAATCCTGATCAAATTTTCTGACAATAATTAATTAAGTACTGCAAAAGGAATGGAAATACACTACATGTGACTCCCAAGGTACATTTAAGAATTATCAGCACCACTTGTGGTTTTGTGCTATTGTCAAAACCAAAAGATCAATGTGGCTTCCTTTATGGTTTTCTTTTCTTTACAGGAAAACAGAATATGAATGAATTTGGATTCAGGCATTTGGCTTTATGCACATAAATAATTATTTTTCTTAAAATTAATTATTTTTTCCAGAAAACTTGTTTCCCTTGGCTGACTCAAATGTTGAGTTTTAATCCCTGCATCACTTTATATGTCATGTACAAAATACATAACAATTTCCAGAGAAGGTGACCAAACACTGAGAATACTGAAGCTGGATATTCAATACTTTTTAAATACTAGCTTTCTTGTGTTTCAGTACCAATTTTCAAATCTACCTGCAAATATTACTTGGGGACCAATTACAAAGTTGTAAATCTAAGAAAGTTATTTGTGATTAATAAAAGATAAGAAATGTATACCCAGAAGAACTAGTAATGAAACAGAGAAAGATTATGCTGGTTTGAAATGAAATTGGCAGACAGATTTAGTTATTTGCTACCTTAGAGTTACTAGGGGCAAATAAAAAGGGGAAAAAGAAAATAAACACAGTAAAATTTATCAGAGTTTTATATTTAAAAAGAAAGAAAATACAGTTTCATTCTGGTGATTTTAGTGACAGCTGTGAAGCTCAAAGAAAAGTCATAAAAAGAAAAGAGACCTCTTAATGTACGTAACTATAAATGTTGCACTCAAGAGTACATTCAGTTCTTCTGTCCCAATAGTAAGTTTGCAATAAGGGTGTATGTATGTTCAGTAATGCATTTATTGCACAACTATCAAATATTTCTCCCCATAAATTCCTGCTGTTAATAATTATTTCCAATAGTGATCGAAACCCACAAAATAATATGTATATTCACAGGGATATATTTTCTTTTTCTAAGAGAATAGAGAAAAAAAAAAAAAAAAGCTTTGTAATGAGAACATAATTTAATATGAAGATATTTTGACATAAGTGGAGAATGGAGGAACTTATTTATCTTAACAGTAGTCACATGCTAAGGTGATTAATCTTTGGCAAAATTCTCAGACTGCTCAGGTAAATAGACACCCAAATGGCTCTCTTAGGATTCAGTAGGTCACCTGGGGAGCTCATGTAGTTGAAATTAGAGGCCTGAAAATGCTCATGCTGGATCATTTATACTTATGAATATGTAAAGTACATGGATAGGTACCTTTATAGTAAGTATAATGATGCATCCCTACATATTTTTGATATTTAAGGATCCTTTGCCTCTTTAGGATCCTTAAGCACCTTTGCCTCTTACTTCTTGGTTGTCAGCTGAAAATTAAAACTGTTGGTGCAGACCATTTCCTGAAGGAGTTGTGGTTTTGGTAGCAAGGGTAACTTCTGTGAGAGGATGCCAGGATTTTCCCCAGGCCAGACACAGTTGGCTTCAGGCAGAATATAACTGAACGCATGAGCCAAGCTGTGGTCCCTCAGAGAGAAAAAAAATATTTAAGAAAGGGTTAAATTACTCTATGGAGATTGGAGGGGAAAAATGAGCAAGACAACAATGAAAACAGCCTGAGAAGTTCTTGCTTAGAGAAGTCAATTTCAGTGCTCCTTTACCAAGTTTAAGTGGTCCTACTGTGTGTGTTTTTATTGACCATGCTTAACTAAACCACTTAATTAATTCAGGTTAATGGTACACTACTTTTTTTTCCTAAATAGGATATGATCATATAATTTTAGTAAACTACTTTATAATACTATTAATATCTTTGTTGACAGTTAAGGGACAGCAAATTGTGTCACTGAAACAGAAAAGACTGCTGGAGGTGGGAGGAAGAGCAGAAATGAATCAGTTCTCTTGCTGAAAAAGGAAAGTCTTACAACACCATAATCAGTAACTTGTCTTCTTTCACTTTTCCTTTTCCTTTTTCCTTTTTCCTTTTCCTTTTCCTTTTCCTTTTCCTTTTCCTTTTCCTTTTCCTTTTCCTTTTCCTTTTCCTTTTCCTTTTCTTTTCCTTCTTCCTTTTCTGGCTTTCTTTTTCAGCTTTCTTTTTCTTTTCCATCTTTCTCTTTCTATCTTTTTAATTTTTTAATTTTTTTTTTCTTTTAACATCCTGAATATAAAATAACATCTTTTGTGATTTGAGATAAAAATGAGATGAAGAGCACAGATATAGCTGTGAAAGATAATAGAGAAAACATTTGCTTTTAAATTTTTTCCTCTGGCAAGTGCACAGCAGTGCATAAAATCTTCTAACTGATTTCTTTGTTTCAACCAGATGTGACAGGAAGAGTACCATCCTATTGACAGATTTCTTTTACGGAAATGCAAAACTGCACTACAGGAAAACAATTGCATACTATCAGCTGGGTGGGACTATCAGAAATTAGTCTCTTGGACTCATTTCAAAACAGTATTGGACCCATTGGAAATCACCTCCAAACTATTCTTCTGCAAAATAAACAAGAAAGTGAGAAACTTGTCTACTTGTGCTTATTCTTACTTATTTTGGAGAAAAACAAGGTCAAACATTTACTTACAAAATCATATCCAGTAGAAGTTTCAGCAAGTTCAGTATCTTATTAAAAACTTGCAAGTAATAGCAGAGAAACTAATTAAAGCCTAAGGGATACAGATATCACTGTTTATAAATATGTAATTAGCAAAAGTGTTTTAAAATATCCCAGTAAAGCATCATGTTTCCCTTGTAATTACAAAAAATTCACAAAAGCAACAGCAAGATAGCTAATATTCCTGTACTGTACATTTTAAGTTAAGAATGTTGATATCAAATGAAAATGTCAACGCTTCCTCCATTCTACATTTTGCAAGAGAAAATTAGATATTAATATCATATCCTATTTCTCTCCATGTCCCTGATTTAAAAGCTAATACTATGAGAATCACAAACTAAAAATTTTTAAAAATCATGGTCATCATAAAATTATCGCCATTTTTTTCTGGTAAAAGAAATTATAATATGTTTATGAATGAAAGGAGCAAATGCAAATGTTTAGCATGATTCAGAACCTGTAATAGATATGTGGCAAGATGAAAGTCATGGTCCATGTTCACCAGTGAAAAGAGAAATGCAGAAATTATGTTGCACTGTGCCTACTTAAATACATGGCATGCCCAGTGTATATAAATTTAGGTGAAGTAAAAAACCCCCAAAAAACCTAAACCAAGAAGAAAAATCATTCAGTAGGGCTTTAGAAATTGATATTGTATAATTTAAATATTTTCCCCTATTTAAGAAGAAGGTCACTGACTGTTGGCTGAAATTTAGCTCACATGCAGTAGTAAGTTACATAACTTTTTGTGCCTTACTGTCCAAATCAGAGATTTCTCACAGCTACTGTGGCTTCAGGATGGCTCCAACACAAGGGAGTTTGAGGCAATACAGTCCCAAATCTGCCTGAAACCTAATCATTGCTGGAGCACATGCTGGACTCAGAAACTGATGGGAGATAGGGATCCAATAATACAGACACCAGCTTTGGACACATTCCTAATGCTACGGAAGCTTTTAATGACTTGCATCATACCTCTATAAGATTCTTATTCAGCTAACTCCAACAAAATTCTGAAGACTTAAGATTTATGTTACTGATATTTCACAAATTGAAAGCTGGCAAAAGATGGCATATTGCACCATCAGAGAATTGAAGCACCAGATCTTTGAAACCACATATATTTTAAAAATTGCACTCTGAATACAGCCCAGGAGTGCATCAAAGTCCATTGAAAGCAAAATATTTCTCTGTATGGATTTTTCTAAGCTGGTCCCAAGACAGGAAATTTGATGACTGCCAGAGATGTTGTGTACAATAAACAAATTTTGTATGTGGCAAAATGGGACAACCAAATATATTATACTGATAAAAATGAAATCAAAACTTATTTATTTTCAATTTTTTGCTTCTTCACCAACAGATTTTGGATTGGGGAGCTCTAGATTCACCTATCAAATTCTGGCATAATCAATCTCGTCAACCTTGATAAAGTTTTTTTCCTTATGGGAGTTTTATTCAATTCAATTTAATTCAATTCACTGATGCTCATGACACATTAAAGTTTTTCACTTTCTGTAAATCAAAAAATTAAAAAAGTAGAAAAGGAAAAACTTGGAATGGTCTACTGTACTTGAGGAGAAAAAGAACAAGAGCTAAAGGCCTACCAATCATGAAATAGTATTAAAAATATTTCTCACATTCTGGCCAAAATTCTTTCGCAACTTTTCCCTTTGGGCCATTTTGACCCACAGTTTCTACCCTGAAAGAGTAGAATCTGAAGGGCTTGACAAACTACCTGGTTCCAAAGCTGATTCACCTCAATTTTTTTTTTTTTTTGTAAACATTGCTACTGAAAAAATCTCTCCAAGAAAATCTGATAACATAGTGGCCATGGCCTTCAGTTGATTGTCAGTAGACAGAAAGAGCAACTCAGGCAAACACCCACAAATTGTGTGCTCCCTGAAAGAAACTTGTTCTTTCACACTAGAATTTACCCCTTTGAATTTTGCATGCCCATAGATCTTTCCAATGATTCCAGGGTCTTACATGAACCAAGTTGTCCTGAAACATCACAGAAACTACATTTAGGCCCTGTATCTGCATTCTGAATTCTCCTAATTTACAAGTAAATTTCTTCTCATAGTTCAAATTATATATAAGAAGACTCAAACCCCATTCTAATTTGTTGAAATAACAGATATGCCCAGTTTCAAATGCAGTGGGAATACAGGGACAGTGCAATTAGGAACAGAAAAAAAGTATTTTCTAAAGCATAAAAAGCGAGGCTGTAAATCAGAAGCTTATTTTTGAAATTATTAAGTCAGGAGTCAATGAAAAAATACTTTCATGACTTTTGGTAGAATTCCATGATCATAATTTTGGCCTGTGATTTCTAGTTCTATTCCAAGGTGAAATTTATTAAGGAATATTGAATATTTCAATGACCTGAAAAAAGACAAAGCTCTCAATAGAATTTACAATTAGCCTGTATGCCAATTGCACATTATCATATTTTATCTTTTTGACATGAGTGATATGTTTCACAAGAACACAATACTCGTATGACTACAATATTTCCACATAACCTTAAGAAGGAGAAAGAGGAATTAAAATTTCATAGTGAATTTACATGCTTTGTTGAATATTTTATTTTCTTGTTTAAAATAATGTTTTAATAGAGCAGGGAATTATATTCTTTTTTCAGGAAGCAGACCTGGTAATCTTCTCTTTTATATTTCGCATTTATGTTTCTAAAAGAAGCATGGTAGAAAATATTTTCACTCTTCTTCCATGTAAACAAGATTTAATTTTTTTTTCTTTTAATAAATCTATGAAAAGAATAATAAATTTACTTTAATCTCTTACTGTGTTGTTGACATTTCTGAATATCGGTTTGAAACACACATTTAATGTCACACCAATTTTTTCTATCTTGTGGCTATTTCTGCTGTATTGTGAAATTCAGATGTATAACATGAATCTAAGTAATAAATATGGCATGGCCTTGGTGTAATAAAGGTTTTATACCTCTTGCAGAACTGTGAATAAAAAATATTTTATCTGATACTTGTATCTAATTGCAAATCTCATATTAGAACTGATTGAAAGAAAATATTTAATATTAGGGATATCCAGAAGTCAGGAAGAAATCTCTGCTTCTACACTGTGTGTCACATCCTCTCTGACTATGAATTCTCTTGTAATATCCTGCAATGCTGATAGACACAGGTGAGGCCTCCCTTAGGCAGTCACCCAGTGAAAATCAGATCAACTTGCAGGACTAACAGTAGGGAACGATGTGTTATGTTAAAACTCTGTGTAAAGATTGTTTCATTTGTTTTAAACACCTTTCTCAAATTTAAATACTTTAAGTCAGGTAAGTTTTGTTAAAACCTGTTTTAACTTGAACTCCCTAAATTCAGAGAGGAAGAAAGGAAAGTCACCGTTTTCTCTATCTGAATGAGTCATGAAGAAATTGTGAATACTATTAGTAACTGCACTTCATATTTGTGATGTACAATGGTGTTGCCATCTACCAAGGTATTTCTACTTGCAGTAAGTATAACTAATAACTGTTGATTGCAACAACTGCAAACTCTTATCTGCTGCCCTCCAAGATTTTTTGCTTGTAATTATTAATTTCTAACTTTATTTTCCTACTATGTCAGAAAATTAAAATTCTAGCCACTGTTTTTTTTTTTTTTTAGACTGGTTCCCCTTCCTTTATGTTTTTTTTTTTTTATATACAGTTCAAACTGAAAACATGCTGTGCCTCCTCTCCAGCTGATGTGCAGTGGGTACCGTGTCAAGGTGCAGGGCAGCTGTGAGAGGCTGTGCAGCTGCTGCAAGGGGAGTGGAAGAAGCAGAAAGAGCTGTCACTGCAGCATTTTTCTCCTGTTGGAAATTCAGAAAAAAACTGTAAAAAAATGTTAAAGATTGTACTTTTTGCCTGATTAATTTTGAATGCCATAAAAACTCCTTATTCACAGAATTTACTCAATCCCTTCCCAGAATGTCAGCTGTGAAGTAATCTTCCCTCTACTTCTCAAACTGTAACACAGGTATACTGGAGACATTGCTATTTCCATTGAGTTTGTGGGAATATTTCATTCTCATTCTGTTATACAGAGTTTAGGATCAGCATTTTCATGACTCATATTCAAATGTGAAGGCTAATATTTTCTTGGTATAAAAATATTTAATAAATTAGGCAATCAAGCAACAACAAAAAAACAGGTTAAGCATAAATGACCTTAAAAAAGACGACACAAATATTCAAAGAATGGACAGATTAGTATAAACTATTTGATGTTACCCTTTGTCTAGCAAAGCGATATTAACATATATTTGACTTTGGCTTCACATTATATTGTTCTTAATTATTATTATTTTCATTTTCTGTCTCTCTATACTCTGCCAACATGTCAACCATATTGACTAGAAGTATTTTTTCAGCCTTGTCTTCAGAACACTTTATGTTTTAAGGTTAAATATGCTAACATAGTACTTTTTCAATTAAGAGCAAAGTTTAAAATCAAGTTGAAAGTTTGAACATGGAATAATTTAATTAACAGATAAAATTCCCATTTCAATTTTGTGTATTTAGCTTGTTGCCATTTTTCACTGACCAAAAAAAGAAGCTTTCTACAAAATACCTGAAACAGCAGTTAACCTTTGTTATTTCTATTCTAATTCAAGATAACCCAAGTCCATAATCTAGTGGGGACTGGATTATGATTGCAACTCCTGTAGCTTGATTGTCACTGTTAGACTGTGTTAGAAAAATGGAAAGAGAGGGGTAATGATAACACTTTCAATTTCCTGTATGAGGAGTAATTTTCTTCCAGCAACCGAATGTCCAATAATTTTATGAACAGTTTTGCACATGATGCTTCTGTACCATATTATCACAAACAATCCTGAGGTCCACAAGTAAGATTTTTCTGAACTTTTTGGTATGTATTTACTTGATCTTCGAGGGATTTGTTTTTAAGAATGAAATTATTAAGCAAAAAGGAATAATAACTGAACAAAAGCCATTGAAGTATTCTGTAACTGTATTCACATAAAATCAATCAAAATAGTTACATCATATATCAGCAGAACAAGACACATTCGTTAAGAAAGACGGAAGTCTGATTCAGCAACTGATACAGCATCAATTAATACATGTCTTGCACAGGTAGTTCTACAGTTAATTATTGATAGATTTCTGTTCATCTTCATTCCAGGCTAAAGAGTGATAAAATTCTACAAAGAATTGTCAAAAAACAGCAGAGAAGACATAATGCTGTTGTAAACGTAAAGGAGTGCTGAAATCTGGGCTCAGAGATAAGGAGCCAAAGGCAACTACTCAGACAGATGAGTCTTTAAAATAAACAAAGACATATTTGTTCAAGAACAAATCCTCTAAGTATCTGCACTTCTAATGGCTAATGTAAAGCTTTGAGTGGATTTAAAGCAGCACACTGAAGCCTGGGGAACTTTAGGTGGTAGCTGGTTTGAGTTATTACAACCAAAAGCAGTTCACTGGAGTCCAGAAAAAAAATTCACTCTAATTTGTTAGTGTGATTCCTTCATTTTTCTCCTAATAAAGTACATAATAATCTATGGCCCAAATCCCTACTGTCTTTGTGCTTGTTTTCACTTTTCCTAATTTCCCTCTTTTCTCTCCCTCCCTTACTTCATTTCTTTATTCCTTCTTTTTAGCCAGTAGTCTTTTCCTCTTACTTTTGGAATGCAGTTTACGAGACTTTCACAAGGTCATATTATCCCCTGTTTTCTTATTGGGCTGTTAGCTTCTGCAGAACCTGCTGACAGTGAATGTCTGAAGTTTTCACAACTGTACAGACATCTGCTGGAGGTGCCCAGTTGAATAATACAGTCCCTATAGGCCACCATTCTGAAAAGCAGAGATAATTGGCCATTCAGAGTGTTTCTCAAATACATCTTAATTCTACTCAGTACTTCCCCTCTTTCCAAATCCTCTCACTGATTGTCTTCTAAGTGTCTGTTGCTTTTATTTAGTATTAGCTTTTTAAAACAGAATCCATTTCTGAGATCATAAGCATTTGGATATCAAAGGAATTGTACTGGTGGTATTAGCTTAACTGACCACTGTTATCATCTCCAAGGTATAATTAATTAGACAAAATCCTCACATATGAATCAGAACACAAGAATAATCTTAAATAGGTTAGAGAAATGTCTATATTATCTCCAAAAGGTACAGTGATTAAAAATCTCAGATTAGTTAAGAAGAATGCCACTTTGAATGCCTATAAATTATATGAAGTAAATTCATGTTATAGATGAATCAAAGACACCTCATAAGCAGATTTTTTATTTCTGATGTAACATCCACTGATACTGTGAATGAGAGTGCTTCCCTTAACAGTTTCGAATGCTATTTGAAGTTCAGCCTTCATGGTGTACAGATAAAATTTAACCTCATAGGAATTACAAAGATATTTGCTATCAGTTTTTCCTCTAGTTCTTTATTAACAAAGGCCTAGTTTCAAGTTGCTTGAAACTAATCTATCTTTAAAAACAAGTTTCCTGCATTATATTTAAAAACTATAGATAAGACATAAAAATCCTAAGTCTTGCAGTCTCTGTGTGTGTCCATTTATGCACATCTGTTCCTTTTCATTCTTAGAATAAAAATTTATTATTAACAATAAAGTAAAATGAAGTTGTCAGTACAATGTTGCTGTTTATTTTGGAAGATTACAAGCTTTAATTTTTTGAAGTGTTTTATTTCTAAGCTGAAGGTGTAAAAAAAAGTTTTATAAATCTTGAGGTCTCAATGTTTGTTATTCTTAAAGTACTAGAGAATGGTTTTTAAAATACTTTCAGCCAGTTCCATGAAAAAAATGTAAAACATATAAACCTACTCCCTCCTATCTGTGTGTGAACATAAAAATCTAAAAAACCCCTAAATTCCCAGCAGTATTTGCATTGCTCTATAAGGATGTGAAATCTGTAGGTGTCTTATTAAATCTCATCTGGCAACTAAAGGATTGTGCCAGCCCAGAGAACATCAGTTCTGAGCACATATTATAATTTTATCCAGACAAGAATTTAGAAGACGATTTGGCTGTCTTTAAATGTTAACACATTCAGGAAAGAATCAATGGGGCAAAGGAGGGGTCAACACCAAAAGACAGGACCAGAGGTGGGAAACATAGGAAAAAGTACCCCACAGCATATAGATTCTGAATTAGATTAAGCTAAATCGGGGGAAAATCTGATCTAGAAACAGAATGGGGATGAAGGGCATTGCTCCTCTTTCTTTCTTCTTTCTGGGTACTCACCTAAAATAAATAACTGCTGTAGAATTTTGCTCAGTACAACCTGTTCACTGATACACAATATTTAAAAGGATCAGTTTTTTAAGACTTCTATTTTCATAGAATCACAGAATCATTAGGATTGGAAAGGATCTTAAAGATCATCTAATTTGAAGCCTCCTGCAATGGGCAGGGACATCATTCAGCAGACCAGGTTGCTCAAAGCCCAAATTTATCTGGTCTTGAGTATTTCCAAGGATGAAACATACACAATTTCTCTGGGAAATCTGTCCAGTGTCTCATCACTCTTACAGGAAAAGATTTATTCGTGATATCTAATCTAAATCTACCCTCTTTCAGTTTGAAGTCATTATTGCTTGCAAAAATTCCCTTTCCTGATGTAGCCCCTCCACCCTTCGGATACAGTAAGGCTGCTAGGAGGTGTTCTGAAGCCTTCTGTTTTCCAGGCTTGGCAAAACTAACTCTCAGAGTAGGACAGGTTCTTCAGCTCTGTGATCAACTTGATGGTCTTCCTCTGGACTTGGTTCAAACAGGTCCGTGTTCTTCTTATATTGGATGTCCTGGAAGCAGATGCAGCAGGTGGGATCTCATGAGAGTAGAGGGGAAGAATCACTTCACTCAGCCTTCTGTTCATGCTTCTTTTGATGCAGAACATGATGTTATTTGCCTTCTGGGCACTCACTGTCAGGTCATGTCCAGCTTTTCATCCACCTGCACCCCTAAGTTCTCCTCAGGGCTGCTCTCAATCCAATTCCCACCCAGCATTTACTTGTGCTTGGGATTGCCCCATCCAGATGTTGGACCTTGCACTTGGCCTTCTTGAACTTCATCATCCTTTGCTGTATCAATACATTGAGTATTCCTCTATTTTTTAATGATTTTGTTTCATTTGCTTGTCTATGTCTAAAAAAATTGGGGTGTACCGTGCTTTATACGTCAAAAAAGAATACAAAGTTTAATGGTATTATTCATTCCATTAAAAAAAAAAAAAAAAAATTGGATAGCTGAATCAAAACTCAGATTTGCTCATGTAGTTCTCAATCTTTCAGTAATTATTATTAATAATAATTAAAGATAATATAATAATTATTTCAGTAATTTTTATATATATTTATTTTTTCACTATTTCTCAAAGTTATCTTAACCATTTTACTACTAGTGAACTTTCTCTCCTTTCTCTACAATCATATTACTTTTTTTAGTAATATGATGATCAGAATCAAATCAACTCATAGTCATTCTTCTGCATCTATACACATCATTGAATTCAGTAATGTTCCTTGCAGTATAACATCCTCTATGAACAGAAAAACAAGCTCTTTAGTATTTGGAGGTTATATTTGAAAAAGACCAATAAAAATGTACCTAAAACTATAGCATTTCATCACACACTTTTCTAGTTTCTTTTTATATAATATACTCTATAGATATTTTTCCCTTTAATTTCAATTTTGCAATAGTAACAATGTATATTTCTTTCAGAAATACAAAACTGGAAGCTACATATATTGTGATACTTCCTGAATGGAGTAATAGAACCAGTGGATCAAAATGAAACATTACTATTTTATAGATATGCTAGCTTCTTTTATAGTTATAGACAAGGTAATAGAAATTATACCTTAATATCCAAGTTTTTTTAGAATTGAAAAAGGGATGAATACTCTCACAATCCAAATGAAAATGAAGTTCTGTTAGAATGGAGTGTGGACTGAATATAGAATAAACTCCCAAGAAAATTATAATATAGACTCATTATATGTCACATTGACAGCAAAAACAAACATGGAAAGAAATGTAGGACTATACAAATGAATTCTCTATTCAATTACAAGAATAAAATAATTCTGAAATAGTTTTGAAATACTAAAACTCAGTCAATTGATTACCACTTGGTTCAGTAACCAGGAAAAACCTTAGTATGAGTTTCTGTAAACCCTGCAATAAAAGTAGAAGTCAGGGAATCAATTCTAACAACTGTTGAGCTCTTTTAAACTTGCAGTTCCTAAGAAATTACTTTTTACAGTGGAATTATTGCAGAGTCCTTTTTATGGTACTTTGCTGCCCAGAGTAGTTTCAAACTAAGAGAATGAAATACTATTTTAAGTCTAAATAATACTAGGATGAAAACAAAAAACAGATTCTGTATTATCTGTCATAAAACAGGTCACAAAACATTTGATAAAACTGGCCACTCCAATGGTATGAACTTTCCAATTTCATATTTTATTTTTTATTTCTGTATTTGTGAAATTTTCTGTTGTTTAAAGATGAATAACTAGTAATAGTAGTAATATTTTAACATGTCTTTATATTACGCTATTCTATTTTCATTCAGTTACATTTTAGATCAAGATTAGCTGCTCCCAATTCTTTTGGAATTGACTCTGGACAACTTAACAGACATTACTTTTTCCTGATATTTCATGTTTGTGGATTGTGTTTGAATAGCATCCACAGTGTGAAAAAAGTGATCATATTCACTTGAAAACAGGAAAAAAAAATTCAAAGATTATCTATGACATTTAACACTGGTATTTAAGGTTTTCAAGGTTTTTTGAAAATTTTATGAGAAATGGAAGGGACATGTTTTGTCATTGGATAAATGAATAACTTTCTGTTTACATCATAGTAAGGTGATGCATTTTATTACTACAAAACAGAGAACAACTTTTTGAAAAAACAAACCAACACCCAAACATACCATCAAAGTATTTTTACATGAATTATAATAACTTCTTTCCTTATTCTTTATGAAAGCAGGAAAAAAAGAAGGGATGAATTCATGATAAGCATTCATATGTACCTATGTAAAGAAATGCAGGATGGTTTTGGAATCTTCTGAAGTATTTTTTTGTGCATATGTAGTAAGAATCTCTACAGTTAGGCTTTATTTTTGTAAACATTTATATTTTCTTCCACTCTGTCTAAGTTGTTAAAATTCAAAATGTCAGAATTCAAATCCCATGAAAACATGTGTGGAAAAAAAAAAAATAATGTCTGCAGCACAATAGATTATTTTAAGGTATCAAAACAGTAGTAGATGAATTTGAGGACACAAGGAAGAGGACTTTGTAGATTACAATAAAACACTTTATCTTTCTACCAAAAAGTATGACCTCATTTTAAACAGCAGATTAAAGAATAAAAGATTAAATGTTATGAGCATCTCTAACATTTTGATAGTGAATACTTAATTTATAATTTACTGGAGAAGAATCAAAAAATTAGTAAGCAAAAATTAATGACTATAGACAAAAAGCTGGTTTAAGGCTTAGATTGTTGTACTACAATAGAAAAACGATGAGAAGGAGTAGATCATGTTGACTGCTTAACTCAGCTCTCTAGCAAAATGTTCACAGATGGATGACCAACTGCTTGAGGGCTTGGCAAACATATAGACAAAATCCAGATAATTTTGCTATGCACAGATGTGTGGAATAAGTATAGAATAGGCAATATCTAGTGCCTATTTTGTATTTGGTATATCCATAAATTGCTTCATCATTGAACGCTTGTTCCACAGATGATGCAAACCCTCTTTGGAAAAACACCTGAAGTCTCAATGAGTAGATGACCTGCTGGGCTGGGTCTTCCCTCCTGCTGCCCTGCAGGGTGGTCCCAGGCCTTCCCTTTGCTGTGAGATTTGAAAATATAGAGAATAAAAGAACACTAATTTCAGCATTCTTGTCCTTTTCTGAATGTAAATCCATTTGTGATGTATCTATCACACATCTGATCACAATGGAGAGTAAAAGCCACAGTAACTCAGATGTTACAGTAAGTAAAATGCCAAGACTTTCAGAATGCTTACTTTGAAGCACGCAAAGCAAAGTAAAGAAAAAGGTAATATTGATTTTTTTCCTGAATGAGTCACAGAGTGAATTCTCAGAGTGTATGTGAGTTGCTACCTAATGAGAACTTTGTTTTCATACTAGGGGAAGCTGAAGAGGGTTCATCCAGAGAAGCTACTAAATCTGAAAATTATGAAAATATATGAAAAGCAACAAAGATAAGTGAGGAGAAGGCATTTGGTGACATAATCTATAGGGATATATAAGTGCAGCAACAGCCACTTGATGGTGCTGACGAAGTAGAAAAAGAAATTTGTACAAAAAACTAACAAGAAGAAATAAAAGACATAAAGGAAAACATTCAAAGAATTACTGAAAAATTACAAAAGACTAGAAAATATTAGTTACAAGATGTCCCAGAGAAGAAGAAGGAACATCAAAATCAATTGCTGGTTAATCTTAATTGGGCAGGATGGTTGTCATGGCCAAACTAAGGGTCAGTTTTAGTGAAATGAAAATCTGCTTATGTGGAGGACAGTCAAGTGTTACAGGCTGGTTTTCACTGTTACTCAGCAAAGTGCAATAGGTATAAATCTGGGGAGGAGACAAAGAGATATTAGCGGTTATAGATAATAATTTAAATGGTTTAATAAACAATAGTAAGTTTGCAGTGATTACTCTGGGGCAATATTTTTTGTCTACAGGAAAACAGGAAAGATGAATTGTTCATGTAATGCACACACTTCAACAAAAGGGAGAAGACATATCCAAGAAAATAAAACCAAGAAGAATGTAAGTGGAGTAAAAAAAAAACAAAACAAGTGTAATACATCTTCCTTAATTAAACAGTAACTTCATTACAAAGGCATCTTTAGAAAGATTTAAAAATGTTTTGAGCTGTATTTTATGTGAGCAACTATGCAATTAAATGCATCTCAATGTGCATTTCCAAGGTATTATTTTATAATAAAGCTGGCATTGCTGATAAATTCAAAATAAAATCTTCTGTACTATCTTGATTCATGTCAGATACACCAGTAGCTGGTCATTTGCTACTGTGTGGTACTAGTAACAGCTATATTGCCTCAGGAACTTTTCACTCTTTTGAGTTATTATTTACCAAAATATAATTTTCCAATTTCAAACAGAAATTCTACTGGAAAATTTTTACGCTCATCTGTCTTTCATGTTACTGCAGAATAATAAAAATTTGCTTTTAATGATATAATAATTTGTGGAAATTTCCATTCAGATAAGGAGAATACAATGAAAACCCTCAGATACACCAGAATAAAATACAACTAAAAACTAGCTGTACATATTGCAAATAAACTCATAATATCTCAAGAGGAATTTTTTTAATACACTCACATTTTATGCTTTTGTATACTATTTTTTGGTATATACATACAACTATGTGACATACTTGCTATGGTATACATTTATAATTAATATTTTTACCTGACTATTAATATTAACTTGATCCTGACAGGTATACTTAAAACCCTTTAAATTGCTAGTAGTTTCACCAATAATGATAATTGGCAAGTATTTGAAAATTACATTGGTTTTATTTATTACAAGATACATTGAATTGCCTTAAAAATTACTGCTGATCATTTTAGTGTATTAGAGATTCTGACGTATCAGAAGAGTCTGAGAGACTTGGAATTGTTCTGGATGGAGAAGAGTAGGCTTATGGGAACTTTACAGATTGTGAAATACTTCAGTGAGGGAAACATTAAGGAAACAGAGCCAGATCTTTCTGGCTGGTATTTAAAAAATAAGTGGCATTTAAAAAAAAAATTAAAAAAGAATGTAAAGGGTAAAAATTTAATTTCAAGAAAATTTGTTTAAAGATCAAAAAAATAGCTTGTTCCTTGTAGAGGTGATCAAACAATGAGATTGCTTTCCCCCCGAGGATTTGCAAATATTTAGGGAAATATTTGGAAATATTTAGGGAGTGATTTGACATAGTCCTTGGGACCCAGATGTAGCTAACCCTGTCTTGAGGGGAGGTGGACAAGCTGATTTTCAGAGGACCCTTCCAATCTCACATATTCTCTGTGTGTGTTTTGCGTCTACTGATTTGTTTTGGGTTTTGGTAGATTGGTTTTTCTTCTTAATATTATACACAAGATGCCTTAGCTCAAAATATTTATTTTGAACGTGCATTTCTGTTCATGTATAAATGTAAGAAATAGGGATCTAATCCAAATAAAGTCTACCAAGTCAAACAAGAGGATGCCCACTGACATAAGAATTCTTACTTAAGGATTCACTAAATATTTGTAAGTCATTCTACATGCAGAACAAAAGCACATAATAAATTATTATTAAGTAAAATAGTCTAGAAATAAATAAAAAAATCAAAATATATTGAAACTTCATAAATATTTAAATTCTGCAATTATTATTACAAAAAATATGTGTTGGGTCACAGTTAAGTCAATATTTTTGAAAGGAAAAGTGGCAGCTTTTGCTGGGTTTTTCCTGGTGCTTTATGAAGATGATGTAGATTTTTCATCCCATCTTGTGCAACACAGATTTGTTCACGCTTATTGTGACTAGATTGAACTAGTTTTATTTAATGATTAGAATTAAACAGAATTAAAGCAGAGATGAGTGAATTTTTGCTTAAGTAGCAAAATGCTCCTGACTAGAAGAAAACAGAGTTTTAATTACTCCAACCCCCAAAATGGATGTTTTGACTAAAATCAGGTTACCTTTCACTCTAGAATTTATTTGTATAAAAGATTCCCTGAAATAAAGAAAAAAACTAGAGACTTTCAGCCTTTCCTTAGGAGTGTCACTGTCAGGGAAACAATGGCAGAATCACCTCGACACAATGTGTCTCTGAAGAGCAGATGATTTACCATAGGAAATAACCAAATAACAAAGTGGTGTATAAGGGCGTTGTAATTTCAGTTTTTCTCTAACAGACTGGAAGTTTTGATAAAACATGAGAGACAATGATACACTTAAATCATGCTTCACTTCTGATTTAAGAGTTTCACAGAGGAATTTATTAAAACCACCAAAACTTTTTTATCACTTAGATACAATAGCTAAAAAATAAATGTTAAATTTTAATTTATCTTGTTAGGCTCTTTTTCTAGTCAGTATGTTTTTATTGGCTACAGACTTCTTATCCATAGAGGCACTTACCCTGGTTACCAAAACAGTGAAGCCAGCAATAATAATTCCTTATAAGTTAATATTCATTCTCAATTTTTACAGCATGTTTTACTATGACTTGAAAAAGAAATATCAAATTTTCTTTTTTTCCAGCATACCTAAGATATAGAAGTCTGTGCTGCTTCAGGTTGGTCAAGCAGGAAATATAAACTACTCTCATGAGGGAGAATTTTGCATTCCTGCTGATATTGCAAGTTGTTTTACCTCTGCATCTCTGCTGAAGATTTCAACACCTTTTGCAGTACAGATTAAGTAACTGAAGAGTGTGTAGGACTGTTGCAGCTTTCAAATGCTAAATATGAGACTTTAGAGATAAAAAAAATACTCTCAGTCATTGAAGGGAATACCTAAAGTGAAGCATAAATTCTGGATAACTGTTGATTTCAACAGACTAACATAACATAAACCCTGACCTCATCATTTGCCTACATGTAGACAATGCATTTCTGAAATATTCATATAAAGAGAGATTTATTTAGGTGAAAAATCTGAAGTTTATTGACTCTATATTTTATTTATTATAAGAAATAAATGATGATGTGTATTCTAATATACCTGCCTCCAAATGCGGTCCCAAATCTTCACATTCCAAAAATAAGGTCCTTGATTGGTAGTAGGTTGCTAGTCCCTTGTTTCCTTCTTATCTCTAATTACTAGTTTCTTTAAAAGGTAGAAAAACATTGCCTTCGATTTTAATTTTTGATATTGACCTTGTTTTCCAATTTAAAGCATTAATGTTATTCTCTCATATATAATAAAATTACCAGTGGCAGAGTAGTAATATATGTGAAAATTATTTTATATATATAGTGTACCTTATTAGAAGATTTGGTACTTGTGGTGTAACACGTAAAGATACTACATTGAAATCTCTGAGTGGAAGTCTATAAAAAATTGATTTTGGGATGATCTTCTTTAGGAGATAAAGAGAGAAATTGCCCAAATGGTATGTTGTATCATATGCAGTTACTTAAAAAGGGAATTTATGGCATGGTTGGTATAAAGCATTAATATCTTGCTTTAGTACACTTTCAAATCCACTTTACACTGAAAGAAATTGCTATATGCAATAGCAAGCAAAAAGAAAATAAAACTAAATTTAAATTAAGTCTAGGGATATAAGTATTGTCATTAATACTACTTTGTGTTAACAGTCTGAGAAAATTGCTAAACTGTTTTTGTTTGCTTGCTTTATATGAATAAAAAAGCTAAAAGGCTACCTGGATGACAAATATGACTGAGAGAGAAGCAGAAAATATTGGAAGTTTCAAGATTTTAAACTTCTAGATAGTCCTATTTTGGAAAAGGAAATTGAATAACCATGACACAATTAGGCATAGATTTATAAGACCTGAAGAGCCTTAAGGTAGCTAGAAAAATTTTACTGCATTTCTACCTCTTTTATATTTTCTTTATAACTCCAGTTCTTCTGATGTGTGCAGTCAATATCCTGTTTGTAGCAATAGTCTCTTTGTGTTGTGGCATTACATCAAAATTATTTTGGAGGCAAATGTCCTTAAAGTCATAAAAAAATTATTAACTATGCTTAAATTACATCTAAAATAAATCTTTATGTATAATAATATGGGATATGCCAAAGATGGCTGAAGCTAAGCTGTACATAAACCTTTATCTGTTGGATAAGCCAATTTTCCAGACAAATAAATACAGCAGATTAGACATTGTTAAACAAGAGAATTCTATCCTAGAGATGTTTCGGTGAGAATACTTGTGTTTTAAAATAAACATCAATAATTTAATTTAAATTATTTTGTGATGTGTATATTATACAAATATTCTTTTTTTTGCTTTCTTCACACCTAAATTCTTATACAGATTTTCTAGCTTCTTTCCCTTTCCAATAACAATATTAAACATAATGTGCACTTAACATGGAAAAAATTACCAAGACAGTGAGAGAATTGGTTGTTGTGAAAGGGCAAAATTTGAGCAAGCTAACACTGAACAGAGAAAACCGCCAAACTTCAATACTAATTAGCAAACAGAATACTAATGATTGAACAAAACCTTGTCTTTGATGTCTCTCTTGGAATGTTGTGATTTACCATTAATTTACCACTTGGTCTGTACTATTTGGCTCACGCAAACTAAATGTGACATGGAGACACGTGGCCTGTGTCTCCATGCAACAAACAAATCCTTATATTTTAAGACATGAAAATAGCTACAAAACTCTTAAACTCAGGTACATGAAAATGAAGGAAATAAAAATACATAAGGCCAAGCTATTTAATATCTTAATGCATAAAGGATTATTTCCAACCACACTAGTTTTTTAAACTCAACTTTTCCACAATTAATTTGTCAATTGGAAACACCCCTAACATGAATCTCTTTTCTCCATTTAGTTCCTTCCCAAAATAGTCTCCCATTGTCCTTTACTCATCCATCCTACTCTCTATGAATCTTAATTCCACACAGCAAAACATCACTTAATCACAGACCCCCAAAAACTATTAAACCATTGTTACATAATGTTTTAACCAAGATCTTTACACAATGGAGGGAAATATAAATAAGTATGAGAGGAAAGTTCTTAAAAGAAAGCAACAGGCTTTCCAATTTTTTCATTGGAAAGACAAAATGTCATGATCAATTCAATATGATTGCACATCTATGTTTGCATATTGTAATTGTGTGAGGTTAATATTCCAAAGTTCTTTTGTCTTAATTTTGGCTTGGTTCTACAGAGCATCATGTTCATAACTGATGTCCCAACACATCCTGCCACATAAGAGGACTGGAATGATTTGGCTACAGTGATCATAAATGTCATATTTCATGCCTGTCTATATATACACAGGACTCTCACTTCTCATGACCCTTCACTAAACTGTTTCTCCGTTGAATATTATACAAATAAATATGACTATTATAGTCCATATATAAGTATGCATGCACAATATTCTGACTAAATGAGTTTTTATGAAGTTTTATTTCATGTTTTATCTTTTTAGCACTAAAATTCACACCATATCCTTCTGTGTGTGAAAGAATCCTTCTTCTGCAAGTATAAAACACATACGCTGTCATTGCCATAGTGCTTATTCCAATGAATCAAACATACTCTGTAAAAGCTGTGTCTTTTACATGTGATAACAATTTTTCCAAGACGAGTCCAAAAATACACCATGAATAACTGTATTTTGTAGAGAAGGTATGCAGCTCATAGACGTTGTATATACAAACTTGTATATATAAAGTTGGAAAAAAAATCTGAAAATTAAGTACTGCTAAAGCAAAGAAAAGGAATCACATATGGTCTCAGCTACTTCCATTTACCTGGAATAATCTTCTTAATGCAAGATTATGAAACACAAGTTAAATTCTTTAATCCCATGCTGTGTCTTGCTCATAGTTAATGTTCAGATTTTTTTCTATCCAGAATAGGATATTTATATGCTTCTTCTACATGTTTGGAAGGAAGAAATTTCTCCCCACCCTGGGGAGAAAGCATCAAACATCATTTATGTTCTGTGGTGACTACTGCAATTCTATCTACAGTCAGTATTGATAACCTGTAAATAACTTTTCAGGTTCATCTGACAGCTCTCTAATAGATTAAGACTGCATCTTATACAACATCTATACATGGGATTCAGCCTGAAGACCCTACAGGTTATGTATACCAAATGATGTTCTGAATATACGATTGCTCACCTGTGTTTGTGTCAATAAACAGACACTTAATGAAGGAAGGCTGAAAGTCACAAAGCTGTCCTGAATGATTTCTTTCACCTCTGTCAATGTTATACGTACCACAGAGGAAAGTAAAAGTTAAAATCTATAAATAATTTATGCAAAGACATTCTAAACCCGCTGATATCTTAAATCCTATGTGCTTCTTTCACCATAGTATAAAAACTGAGAATACTTAAAAGCAGTATTTTACATCAGCAGTCCACAAGCAACACAACTAGGCTCAGCCTAACTGGCCTCTGAATGCTGCTCTTGCCTCAGAGAAAAGTAGCTGTAAACTCATTAAATTGACTCCTGTAATTCATGCTAATATTAAACTTCAGAACTAATTCTTGCAGGAATTTTTGCTTCATTTTAATTACCTTAATGTTGCAGTTGCTGCACAATAGGTTTTGAGACCATGCACAGAGCCTATGCTGAAGGTAGATCTATTTATCAGCCATCAACTTTTCCAACAACTAGAACCATGTCACCTTTGACTTTCTTTTGGATTTGATAGCTTTTGTTGAGTAAGATAACATTTATTGCTTCAGGTAAAAACATAAAAAAAAAAAAAAGAAAATTATCCACTTTTTACTAAAATCAGACATCATATTCAAAGCATAAATGCTATATTTTATTTATTCTGCAGTTATTTCCTTTATTTCCAGTGTAATAAATGTCAGATTTCTATATATTAAGATTAATGACTATACATGTAATGTGTAAATGCTGTGTGATAGAATAAACCATCTATTATTGTGGTATGACTCTAGGAGTATCTGGTATATTATTAATTGAGATATATGACTGAATGTGATGTGATCAAGGTTTCTGCTTTTCCTGTTACTATAATACTTCAATGTTGCCTTACTGCACATTGTACTTAGTACTCTCCCTATAACAGTTAACCAAAAGTCTTTGTTCTGCAATAGCCAGAAAAGAACATGATCAAGACTCTTAATGTATCAAATCAAAGTTGGAATGGGTCAAATATTTTACCTAACAAGTCTGTTCTTAGTTCACACGAAGGTGTATGTATATATATTTTATATATATAAAACCTACCACTTTTGTTAGTAGATGTTTATTGTGAAAAAGAGAGAAACAGAATAGTCCTGCCTAGAAAAAGCACATAAAATTGCATGTTAATTTTGGGGTTTCCCCCATGAACATTGGGAAACAGGACTCCAACTCCATTTCTTCTTTTGTACTAGTGGCTGAACTTTTCTATTTAATAGTCAAATGGGTTAAACAACTACAAATACAATCCTCTCAATAGCTCTTCTCAAGTCTGGTTCCACCACCAAATCAAATTTGGGCAGTGCAAGGTCAATCGCCTTACCTGAACTTTCCCTTTTGAGGTAGGCAAGAAATAGTTTCTGTCCTACTTGCGCTAAAATTAATTGAAAAATCAAGTCAAACAGAGATTTTGCCAAACATATCACAAAAAAGAAAAAGAACAATTTTTCCAGAGAAAAGAAACACTGACTAAAGAGAAGTCAGTAGCAGTAAAAAAAGTAGTCATGGTATATTTACCATGAAATTCTTCTTTCCCCCTCTTAACTGTAGAGAGGATAACAAGGATAACAATCTAGTTCAGTTCATTAATAAATGCAACAACTTCTTAACCTCGTAACTTGTGATAGATGGAGCTTTAATTTGTATTTAATGCAGAATTCAATCTAGAACAGACTGAGATTGATGAGAAATTAATCAATCAATCAAATCTCGGTCAGAGACAAATCACTAAAGAAAGGAAATGGACAGTTAATATATCCATTTCAAGTGAAAAGAAGAATCTAATTAGCTTTCATAACAATTGATAAATCCTAAGAAAAGCAATTACCACTCAGCAGTTTCTGGGCTTGGGT
Organism: Certhia americana; assembly: GCA_018697195.1. Taxonomy (NCBI): domain Eukaryota; kingdom Metazoa; phylum Chordata; class Aves; order Passeriformes; family Certhiidae; genus Certhia; species Certhia americana. Next base: position 73,045,016 of record CM031857.1, on the reverse strand, counting down.
ATATTTTTTATGTTGTCTGTTGCATTGTAGAAGCATAACACTAACAAATGAACTATAGACCAGCATATTTTTGGGCATTATGTATTTCATGAAAGGACTGGAAAAGCAATAAATGACTTTGGGAATTAGAGAGATGGTGCTCTCTCTTTGTGTCTATTCCTCTCTCTGTCTCTCTCAGTAATAGCATCTGAAGCACCAAAGAGTTAGTTACTCTTCTAAGAATAAGTGTTAAATTGGAACAAGAAACCCCTATAATAGAGAAGAGAACAGGTCTTTCAAAATATGTTTACTTATTAGAAAAGGCTGCTCCTAAAGCAACTTTTTTTTAAAAAGAAAAGGTAAAAACTGAGGAGAGGCAGGCAGTATAGTGCTCTTGACATCTGACTTTGTCATTACTAACAGGTTCTTCCCAGATTTATTTGCATGACTAAAGAACAATGATATTTAAAACCAACCAACCACCAACCCCAGCTATCTACTGACAAGAAAGGAAGAAGAATTACAAAAAGAGAGAATGATCAGGGCACTTTTTGCTGAAAGCTATCTAGGTGACAAAGGTTAATCCCAGCATTGTATTATAGTTTGGATTCTGTTGCAGCTGGAACAGACACAGCACACAAAGAACAACCCATTTGACTCCATGAAGGCCTTTTTTTATTGTGCCCACATATCCCTTTTTATTCATCTCCCACCCCAGCTTGCTCTACACTCATTGGTTACAATAAATTAGCCCCACGTGGTCATTGGTATAATTACTGTTCTGGGAAAACATTTGCAGGATTTCTCAGTTACAGATAAACTTCCTGTCTTCTTCTCACAGATGTTCCTTTTTTTCCCTCTGTTTGACTCACAGACCCACTGTGAATCCTCTTCCATAGGGTTGGAAGGGATTTAAAAGATCGTCTAGTTCCAACCACTCCCACAATGGGCAGGGACAACTTCAACTAGACTGTATTATTCAATGCCCCATCCAATCTGATGGTCTTGAGCACTCCCAATGAAGGGTCATCCACTGCTGGTTTTGGCAACCTGTTCCAGTGTCTCACCATTTTCACAGGAAAGAAGCTCTTCCTAACATCTGATCAAACCCTACCCTCTCTGTTTAAAGCTGTTACCCTTCGTCCTATTACTACCTGCCCTTGTCAAAACTTCCTGTCCACCTTTTTTGTAGGCTTTCCAGGTAGTGCAAGGTCACCACAGAACTTTCTCTTCTCTAGGCTGGAAGACACAAGCTGTCTCAGCCTTTCTGCTTGGGGAGATATTCCATTTCTCTAATAATACGAATTGTCCTGAATTGAGAAGAATCTATTAACACTTTCTTTTAAATTCTTTTAAAATATATTATATGTATACTAGATCTAGATATAGCTATTGATATGGATAGATTAGATATAGCTATAGATACAGATATAGATACAGATATATCTAGATATAGTTGATATCATCACTGATTTTCAGGCAAAGAAACAGTATGCACAGAATAATGGACATAGGCCAGCTATGCCAACCTTTGGTTAAATAGATTATTCATTTCTTTTCAAACTGTATCAACTAGGAAGCTGTGAAAATGAACAATATGTTTACTAGAACCTGGTAATAAAAGCTATTGTATAGCTGTCAGTTAGGTTTGATCTGTTAGCAGTTTTAATTTAGGCACACTTTCCAGGTTCTGGCCTTCCTTTGGAAGAACCTCCAAAAGTTGAACTACTTCATTGCCACACTGCAGATTCATTTATAAAGTGAATCCTATAACTGGATTCATGAATTCTGCTCTAGTACCATTACGGATGGAAAAAACTGGTTTATCTTTTACCTGAGGTAAAAGATAATGCCATTCATGTTCTATAAATGCTTTCATGTGGACCAAGATTTTACTCCCTGAGCTTCTGCAGTAACACAAGAGAGAAATATGGCTTTCCTTTCACTATGACTGAAAACACTTGGAAATCTAAGTTTTCAACGTGTTATTTCTTTTGCATGTCATTTGGTTTGAATTAAGATTGGTTTTTTTACTTAGATTATGCTATTACTCAGAAAAATATGTGGAAGGATGATGGGAAATTTTGAGAAGATTTTTGAATTAATTTAAGAATATTTTTGATCTCGCTTCTTAATTGAAGAATAAGTAGAGAACTCATAAAGTTACAGAGTGAAGTTTGGACATTTCCATAGACAGCATTAATAACAAAGTGATTCAGCTGCTCTGAAACGTGAAGGAAGAAAATAATTTAAGGCAGCTTTAAGGGAATTATGTGAAAAGTTTCAGACATAATCGGAAACAGCAATTACAGATAGCAACTTTTCTATTGTTCCAGTGGAATGATCCTCTTATTTTCTTATTCATTCATGCTGAATCATTATTAATGTGTTTATTTTCCATGGATTTAGAGAGCACTCTTCATTCCCAAGGAGAGAATACTGAAATGGGAGATTCTACAATATTAAGCAAGCCATATCTCTGACAAAAAGAAAAAAAACACTCCATAAACCTAGGGAATGTGGGAGAATGAGGCCCTTTTAAAAATGCCTTTAGTGATCATTTCCTGATAAAAAAAGGAAAGAAGTTAAATAAGAGATAACATCCACTTTTAAAACTTTTTTATCATTGATAGTTAATGGATAGAAATATCACATGATTTAGAGTTACTTGATTTACAAAATTCTCCTAATAACTACACCTGGCTTTTGAAACACTTCCAAATTATTTTTCATAAAAAATGCTTACAAAAAGACTTTAATAGACTAAAAAGCAGATTTTCAAAATTTTGTGTTCTTTATCAGAGTTCAGTAATAACATGTTTCTCCAAGAAGGCTTTAGAATACAATTGTTCCTTCTTATCTTTCATCATATATAAAATATATCTTTCTAATATTATTGCTAAAACTAAGTTGGTGTGAAATTCTTTTGAAGATAAGACAGGTGTAGTTTTTACTTGGGAGGTTGTAGAAGTGAATTATAGATTTTTTTTTTTTTACATTTTTATGAAATAAAGTTAAAAACTAGAGCTTTCTTAGAAAAAAAAAAAAGGCCTTTCTAATGTCGTTATCCTCAAGGAAATATCTCTAATAGTTCAAAATAATTATCCCTCTAAAATGGACATGATGCTCCAATAACTATAAAAGAAATATTTAAAAGGAGGGGGTGCTTAGATGTTATTTAAGTTTTAGAGTTTGTGCAATCTGAAATACCTTCATGAGGATAGCAGGTAAGTCTGTGGAAGATGAGATCATCTAAAGTCATGATGGAACCCATGGAAAATATTACAGAGATAAAAATATCACAATAAATATGGATGTTAAGGCAATTGAATCCCACCCAGAGGGGCTACCTCAGATATAGATGTCTGGTTTTAATGACCTGAGTTTCACTCCTTTTGCTCTTACTAATTGTGTGAGAGAGTTTTTTGTTTGTAGGGGTTTTGTTTGTTTGTTGTTGTTGTTTGCTTGTTTGTTTTTATCTCCCTTGTCAAAGACCTTTTCAGTTTATATATTATCTCAATGAAATATCATTATGGTCAATTGAACAATAACTCTGAGGGAATTACCACTGAATGTTATTTCCATTCCTATCAACAAAAAATTTTAAAACCCCTCAACTATAGAAAACTACAAAGTTGTTCAAAAATGTGTTATACTTTCTCAATAGTATCTGTGTGGTAACATCAGATTTTCTAGAAGACTTGTATCCTGTAAGAAGAAAGAATCCTTTTAGTTTGCATTTTTGTTCCCTTTTTACACATGCTGGTATTTTTATCAATCTGATGTACTTGAATTGCAGTATGGTAGAAAGAGAATAATAATATACCATCATCCAAAGCATGTTGCTACAGTTAACTCCTGAAAAAAGTGACAATATGGTCTCAATGAAAAAAAAAAAAAATCCAAACAAACTGACAAACTCCAGCAAATTCTGTAAACATATATGCCTTGAATTATTCAAGTCCTAATATAATTGTGTGGAGATTACCTGCATTAGCTTGCCACAAGATGTCAATGTATCCATGTTTAAAGTATAAAATCTACATGCTTTCTGCAGAATCTAAAAGCACGTATAGCCATGTTTATAGGTAGTTCTGCAAAAGCTCTACCAAAGCTATGACTAAAATATAAAATTGAACATTCATGAAAGCAATGTGGGTGGGCCTAATGGCTTATACAAGCTGCGAAAACCTCTTTTAATCTTGAAATGAGTTTGGAAATATAAAACAGTTTCTAAAACTACAGTAGTGTGAATTCCTCAAACTCTCACTGAGCTATAGCTATAGCATTTTCCTTGAACTATAGTATCTTCACTAAAAATCTGTTCTGGAAGCATCAAGATCTTACTCAGAAGGAAAGATACACACTGATATTGCTATAAACTGATCTAGATATAAACCCACACAGTCACAGAGACTGGGAAAACATTGTCACACATACGTCCAATATTTACAGAAGTGAAGGTCTTGAGGAATCTGTTCCCATCCCTGTCCAGATCCTAACACAGACACTGGAGGGAGTGGATATTTTGTTTATCCAGGCTGGACCATACTCACTTACTGGCATTGTTACTGGGCTTGTCTAAACAAATAGGAATTTGTTATGTATGTGTGCATGTGTATGTGAGAGTGTGACAGGACTCAAGTGAAATTTTGCTGATACAGAACTTCTCCCATTTGTCCCATGTGTCATTTTTAATTTTCTTTCCCCCACAGTGACAAGGGATAAGTAAATAAGAGTGTTTCTGAGCATGTTCCCATGTTATCTTGTAGAAAGAATAATATGCAATCTGGAATTTCAACAAAACTAAAATCCCCAAAGAGAAAAATATACCTATTTCTTAATGATAGTGGTGGTACTTTGTGCTAAGAAAAATAAGCAAGTTGAGAGAAAATGGAACGAAGTTAAGATAGTCTTTGGGGATTTTATCTGAGAAAGTACAGGAAACTTAAAAAATATTAGATTTCAGATATGCATATACAAAAAAACAAATATAGTTTAGCCTAAGGGAAGAAAGAACTCATATGCACAAAGATGCCCTTATTTGATTTTCATATAAGAAAGTTACTATTCCTTATTTCATGAAATGGGCAAAACCTGAAAAATGCCAGTGATAAAATCTGATTTCCTCTGAAACCTTAGCCATATACTTATTTCTTTCCACTGTATTCTGCTTTCCTTCCCTTTTTTTATGTAATATATATTTTTTCCTCATTTATTTTTTTTGGTTTCTATGACCAAATAGCAGTACAGGCTGTGACTTGCTGATTTTTATAGGAAAAAAAGCTTTTTTCAGTAGCTTTCATTTATAACTATTTTATATTGGCAATTGACTTAATGAAATCTTTTGTCTTTTAAAGCTTTCCTACTTTAACTACTTTAACAACTTCTGAAGAGTTATTTAGAATTTAAAGAATTATTTAAGAGACATAGTAGACAGAGTGATTACATCTCATTTGTAATTAACTCTTGAAATTAAACAATTTATGGAGCAATACGTTTATTCATCATAAAAACCTTATCCTATTATTCCTTCAGACTGTTATCCCATGTTGTCATTGAGGGCCAAGCAAATTTTAAGGTGTGATTTTCATCTGTAGCGTTTCAAAATGCTGTCTTGGTTTTATTACTCGTGATTGGCCTGCTTTTATTTTTGCTTTCTTTTCACACAAGTTCAATAATATATTTTACTGGCTTACTCATTTCTTCAGATTTCTGGATCCTAGGTCATATATGCAAATAAGAACATCTGAAAAATTAGAAAGAAAAATATTTAAGATATTTATATTTAACATTCATTATTAATACAGTTATTGTTCTAATATTTTTATTGCTTTAACTTTTTAAAGATAACTTCATGCTTTCCAACTATATTTCTGATCAGTTGTACTGAAGACTTCGGTATAGGCTGGCACAATTATTTTGGAATCTATGGAAATTCAAATGATTGGAATTAACATTGGAAGTACCTTAGTCCACCTCACTTCTTATTCATTGGTGTACAGCCTGAAGCAGCCTGGACTGAAGGCATTCCCAAACAAACTTTAGGGACCATTTGGAACAACATGGTAAACGTATTCATTGTTTCCCTCTTATCTGAATTTTCAGTCAATGTAATTTGAGATATAATGCATGATCTGTCCATAAATGTTAATAATTTAGATTCTGGATGTAAGAAGCAAGATCAAACCAAAACATCTGCCAATCAGAAAGCCAATAGACAAAGTTTCATTTCCTGGATGTAAGATAAGTTGCACTTGAAACTTATAACTCCAGATGTTTATATTGCTTACCATTCCTTTGCCTCCTTTTTTTTTTTTTTTTTCTTTTTTTCTCCTTTTCCTCAGTTTTGTTGTTTGCTTGTTTGCTTGCTTTTTTAATCTCAGAAAAGTATATTAGCTGCCTGAAGTTCAGCAGTCTCTGCCATACACTGTCACTTGCAGACCACTAGTTTAGGTGCTAATGTGATCATTTCACATCTACAACCATTTAGATTTAATTAAATGAGTAAGACCTTCTGTTGTGGTTTATCACTGATGAAGTTAGAGAACGAAATTCCATAGTAGCCTTGTTACTCTGGTTGAGTTCCTTGAAGGGAAAAGCTATTAACCTTTTGACCCTTAATCATATTTTTAGTATCTTGAATTTGTAAGAATTTTCTCCTACATCCAGCTGTGTGGCACACAGAATTGGTTTATTGTAATTGCCAAGTGACATAGAAAAGGGACATTTATCACTGTTTGTGTGTTTGTTTGGGGTTTTGGTTTTGAGCAGGACTACTTTTGAGCAAATTTGTTCAATAAGCTAATGGCATCAAAGCACACGTTCCTCACCTACCATCTCTCACCTCTTTATATGCAAATCTTGCTGCCATATGGTATGGAATATCACCTGTGTGTGCTGGGGTTAGCTATTCCAGCTGTGTCCCTTCCCATCTTGTGAACCCCCAGCCTCCTCACTGGTGGGAAGGGGTGAGATGCAGAAAACTCCTATAAGCATCTCTCAACAACAGCAAAAACATTTCTGTGTTAACAATACAGAAAAATTCCAAAACATGTCTCCTTATTAGCTGCCATAAAGAAAATAATCTTTATCCCAGCTAAACTCATCACTGCTTATAAAGAAAAATCAATCCAGTAAACAAAGTGAACTTTTTAAGACACACCTACAGTACATGAAACCTCTTCACACACACATTTTAAAACATTTTGAAAACAAACAAAAAAAAAATATTTTATGTAACTGTTTATATGAAATCACAAAGTAAAATTTGTTTCCACTGAAAACATTTCAAATTTTTTTGCTGAAATCTAAACACCCTCCAATTTCTTTCTGTTTTGTTTCATACAAAAAGCTGTGAAATCAAGTGCTATAATTTCTGGAGCTTCTAATGCAAAGAATTATGTAGCTATAAACTCCGCCAAAACAAGTCCATTTTAAAATTTTCAAGTCTTAATGACAGCCGTGGTGGAAACAATGACTTCTCAGGGTTTCAGAAGATCTATGATGACTCTAATAGAGTGTTTAGGTGTACTTTTAGTAGACTTTAAAAATATAAAGCTGAAAAAAAGTTTTTCCTGAATGCCATTTGTAAAACTATCCATGAGAAACAATGAGAATACTGCTTTTACAAAGTTTAATTGTAAAGCCAATTGAGTTGTTCTATACCTGGATACTGAGCGTGCCAGGTACACAAAGGTGCTAGTCTATAAATTTTGTGCAAGCTCATTCTATAAATTCCAGAAATATTTGCCAAACCATCAGGATGCTTTATTTTTTTGCACTGTTTTTCAGGCAAAGCAAAACCAAAAATCCTGTTGGTATTACATGGAGAAAAGTCCTTTTGCTAATATTATCGTTATGGACCTCCTCAAAAGCTGAAAGGGGAAAATGTTCAGGAAAATATTTCATGGACATGGCTTAAAATATAAAACTCATAAAGTGTGTGTTTAAGTCCAAGTAGACCTTGAGCCTCAGGAAAACAGTGAACTGAATGCTATACTCACTTAGAGATTTTTGCAGGAATTTAAAACAGAATCTTTTAGGAAGGTTTTAAAGCAAATATTCCTTTGAAAAAAAATTTGCATTGAAGAAAAAAAGAAAAAGTCCATTTTTATATCTTCTCACAACTCCTGTAAACAGGTTTTATCATTGACTATGCATATAGAACAAGAAGAAGTCAGTGAGGAGTTACATTTACTTTATTTTTATTCAAGCATAAACTGTCTAGTGGAAAAGTGTTTTGCTTGACATCTCGAAAAATGTGAATTTTCCCCTGCTTTGACAGTATAATTCTCAGTAATAGTGAAGCTGGAGTAGGTATCTTGGCAACAAAACCAACTCTTTGACAAGCTCTGTGATGGTTTCCCTGAAGGCTTTGTTCATGTGGCAGCACTTTTCAGTATTTAAAGCATCAGTATGTTGTTCATTGTCTGTCATCTTTGTTTGTATCTGATATCTAGCTTGAAAAAGCAGCAGGGAGAGTAAATTCATAGGCTATGACATTTGTATTAATTTGCTATTAGATTTAAGTATATATATAAAAATTATTTAGCACCTGAAAACCACACTAGTGAGAACTCTTGAAATTCCTAGAATTTTAACAAGACAAAAGCCTGAGCAAAGCTAGGTAGTGCTAGCTGAAAATAGCAGTCTAGAGTCTGTAAGTTTTCAACAAGCATCAAAGTTCTGTTTGCACTGCATTTTTGATCATTTATTTGCTGTAACAGCTACCAGAACTAGAATAACAAAAACTAGAAGCAATTTGAACACTTTTACAGATCTGTCTTTCAATAGTATAGAACATTTCATCAGCAAATAACGTACAAGTAACTGCAGTTACAGAAATTATGTAAAGTTACCAGTAACAAAGATCAAACACTTTGTAGTGATAGAATCAGGATGCAACTAGGCCATTATTTCAGGTAGCGGCCTCAAAGCTTCTCTCAGGATACAAATAACAAGTTTATGTTAGGATGCTATGTGCCATTCAGTGAAAGATAGGCAAACATTGCTATTTCATATGCAAAATCTACTGTTGACTTCATAGAAATTCTTCCAAGACTCATTATATTTTGTCAAAATATCCTTTATTACTCCATAAAACATGTTCATATCAATTATTGCTTAACATTCATAACGAAAACATTTCTCATACATAGAACAAGCTTTTGAAGGATGTTTGGGAATTACAACTCAGCAAAGATTTAGAGTATATAACCCTTCTGAAAATGAAGCTCAGATAATGGATTCTGTCAAAGTTTTTACAGGAATAAATTTTCCTTGAGACATCAAATTGGATTGTTCAATTTGTTATACATGTATTTTTAGACTGTGTCTTCCTAAGTCATCTCTTAAATACCAGCCTGTTTCAGTAAGGACTGGTTGAATTGGTTCAAGAACTTTGACAGGAGCTATGTTCCCTTTCACAGAACATACTTCATTTTTAATTGTATTCAATTTCACTTCATTCAATTTTACTTCATTTTACATGTAGGGAACTCTTGATATAATCTCTCTCAGAAGTTTACAACAACAGAAAAACAGAACTATGTTTCACCAGGTAATGATTCTACTGTATTTCAGTTAATCATACATTTTCATTTAATTGCAAAATAGTTTTTGGGACAATCTATAAATGTGTTTACTGTTAAGGCAGAAGCCTGGACATGATGAAAACTTCTATTTTGACACTTTAGCAAGGAGAAAGCAAGTCTATTGATTGTTCAAAGATACATATACTTCCAGAACTCATCAAGAAACTGCCAGGACCAGGAGGATTGCTGGTCATTTGGTACAGTGCTAAGATCATTGGCTACATGCAGTTGATGTTGATCCCCAAAATCAGCACAGCACTAGGCAGGTTGCAGTGATTTTCTGATGTTTTTCTTACCATGAATAATATGACAGAGGTCTGGAGCCCTGAGTCCTTAATGATTCACATAAGGGCTCAAAAAAGTGTTATGAATATAAATAGGTAATTATAGTGTATGAGACAACATAGCTGTTTCACTAAAACTAAGTCATATCTAAGAATTGTAATTCTGAAGAGGGAAGCCTTTTCAGAGAGTGGCAAATGTTCTTAGTTTGGTTACAGTGACTGAAAGCGAAGTGGGAATGTATGTAACTCCAACAGCTTTCTTGTTTTGACTAAGGGATTTCTACTTAACCACTCTTGGACATTCAAAAGTAGATTTATTTTACAGAGGTTTGTGGGGAGGAATTAGGGGGTTTCCCACATTTTTCCCTGAATGCTCAATAACTTCATGCTTCTTATATTTAAAAGTTTTCCTGTATCATTTTTCTTTAAGAATGTATGGCATTGCTAAAGGAAGAACTAGAGAAATTTTTTAGTCTGCCTTTGCATTGATGGAGAAAAATTCTGCCAAGGTCTATATGCCTTCCACCCATTTGTGAAATTTTTGTTGTATTAGCATCTAACAGGTAGTTAGTTTTAAATGCATAAGGGTCTATTTAAGGAATAAATTCTTCATATGTGTGCATGACAACTTTGTCAGCTAAATCTCTATGAAGACTAATCACTGTTAAGTAGCAACTTTTCTGCTATCTGCATACTACTGTCTACAGGTGCTGCCTTTGTTTTTTTGTCTTGCATCTCTATGAAAGTTCTAAGATTAAATTTGAGTTCCACAAATTGTAGAAATACACAAAACATTTTTAATTTAGCCTTGGAGTTAAAAAGGGTGGCAGGGAAAAGAAACAAAAGACAATAACAGAATGTATATAAGCTTTAGAGAAGTACAGACTAGAGGCGTGGTAGAGCAGATGGGAATGCATAATTAAAGCATTAGAATGGTGACAAGATGGGAGAAATATGCATTGGTGACTATGACTTTCTAGCATTGACTGTGAAAATGGGGCCCAGAGAATTGGTATCAACAGCTCAGCAGTTCTTAACTTGACATTCACAGGGATATAGAGGTTCTTTGGCTTCCAAATTGCATTTAGAAATGTCTTAATAATCTCATGTAAACCCTTTTGTCAGTAGAGGGTCTAGATATGTAAATAAGACATGAAGAAAACACATCACAAAAGTGAAGTGCACAGGGCTTTAAAGCATACATCATTGCTTGTAAGGAGAAATCAGCTATCTGAAACATCTGCATAATGACCAGACTGTAATCCAAGCACGACATTGGAGAACTGATCTGATATCACTTTGACCATCTGTGATGAATCCTGCATGACAGATTGAGATGTGCATTCTAGAAGCTGTATTACTGCTCTGAATATCTTCAGAATTTTACTTGAAGGTGGGACATCAGTCTGGAAGAAAAATTACACAATTTAGGTAGAATTAAATTGACTCAACCAAGTAGGTCTTGTGTTTCTACCTTTGATTTTGAGGAATGATCTGCTGAAATTAAATAATATATTCATGTGTCTGTATTCTCTGCTCCATATGCTGATGAAAGACTGCATGGAATTCTATTATGCTTCTAGTTAACTTAATTGAAAAAAAAAAAATTCTGTTGTATTGTCTATTTGATAAAACCTTCAGCCAAAAATCTGAATGAGGTTACAACAGAAATACCTTCCGAGATTTATCTTTTGAAATATGCTCTGTGTTGAATATTTTTTAAATAATTACAAGATAGTAGTCTTCTAGTAGCATAAACCAGTATTGTTACTTATAGTACCATAAATAACAAGAAATAAAATGTGTTATCTTCTCTGAATGTTTCATTTTGATTTCACTGCTTATGACAGCTTTGAACTTTTTAAAACTTCTACTTCACTCCACCAGTGTGGGAATACACAAAAAATTTCTACCTCCTGCTGAGATTTAAATTTCAGCTTAAAGAAACAATCAAAATGTTGTCTAACATAAGAAATCTCATTCTATTGTCTTTTCCTTGAGGATTTTTAGTGTATTAGTGGTCCAAATAGCTTTCTAGATGACAGATGTGATTTACAAATCCTTAAGCAAGCTCCCAAATAAGACCACTATTGAGAGGATTTAGTCCTTACTATGAAGAATACAGAACAAGTTGTGGATAATTGCCTTTTTTCTAGCAATTCAGGCAATGGATGCAACAATGTGTTATTATGACAACTGCCATCTTTCTCAGAAAACAAAAAATCCTGTATAGCTTGAAGTTCATGTTTGTAACAGATAAAGATTCTCTCTGCACTGTACAGAGGAAATGGTTTAGAAATTATCTGGAAGGTTACACAACAGTTATAAATATGACTTCTAAAAGTTATAAAATATGACTTGCCTTTTAAATCTGAAAATCTGAAACCTGAGAAATATTTAAATCTCTCTCTAAGGAAATTAATGCCCTCTTAGGAATGAGAAAACTCTTAGAAGTTTATCATGAGTAGTAACTCATTGTTGCAGCAAGGCTTTTGAAAAGCTTTATTTTGATTTAATAGTTAAAAGAAATAAGTTTACGTGGTGAAATAACAAAATTACAAAGAGCATTATATGAAAAAAGGGAAATAATTGAAAAAAAAAAAAAAAGCAAACTAACTGGCAGTACCTTAACTGTTTATAGTAAAAATAAAGAAACATTTTTGTCCAATAACATATTATACTGTGAAAATAACATCAAGATTTTTAAATGTAGACATAAGGCTTTTCCTGGAAGTTAGATTAGAATTTTTCAATAATTAAGCACTTTTTGTCATCTATCAACACTTGCTGTTCATTAAGACACTTTGGGACATAAAATTGTACTAACACTGGCAAAAACATCAAAGAAAACAACGTACAGCAATAGCAACTTGGGGGTGACGGCACTGCTGTGGAGTCATAACATGCAATCAACCACGGACTTGATCTAAAGTTTTCAGAATACTTTTTATATATAAATCCAAATTTTGCTACTAATGAAATTAATAGAAAAATCAGACTCCATAGAGCATTTTGTATTGATCTATCTCTGACTTCAAAAACATAAGTTTTACAAAAATGAGAAATCTTAATTGCTCCAGGTTTGATTTTTCCTTATAACATGTTTCTTGAATGCACTATTTCTGACAAGTAACAAACTTCTATTCAGTACTCTCAGAGCCTGAACAGTTTTGCTATAGTGTTCTATATATAGTGTTCAACATTTTAATCTGATTTTTTTTAATTATTCCCATAAAACTGAAAAAAATCTATTAACAAATAAATATGCGACAGGCATGGAAAACTTATAACAATGAGTTAGTTGCTAAGTCCTATAGTAAAACAATTTTCACAAGTATTAAATTCACTACTATTTTCTATTAATTTCTTGTGAAAAAACTCCCTAGGTGAATAGATGTTGACTCTTATAATGTAAAATACATTCTTTTTCGTATTATGCTGTCCCAGAAAATAAGCCATACACTGCCACATAAGTTATCCTCATATACTACTCAGTTAATTTGGGGTCAAAGTTCAAATTAATTTGAAGGCAACTTTCCAAGTTCAGAAGAAAGATTTTTTTTTTTTTTTTTTCAGTGAGGGTGGTGAAATACTGGAATATTTTGCACAAAATAGTAGTACATGCCTCAACCCTGAAAACATTCAAGGTACAAGGTCAGATGGGGCTCTGAACAACCTCTATCTAGGGGAGGAAGTCACTGCTCATTGCAGAAGGGTTGAAGTAGATGAACTTTAAAGGTCACATCCTACCATAACTATTCTAGGATTCAATGATCCTGTGGTAACATAATATGCAAAAGCCATATTAAAGACTCAGAAACTTATGTTGGTTGTTTATTTTTTATCCAAAGCTGAGGCACTTAATGTGCCTATGCAAACTGTTATCTCTGAGTAAGTTTATTTAACCATGTTTTCTGTAATAAGTTAAAAATGCTCTTTATCAGTTAATTGGGACTTAGGAAAAGAAAAAGAACACTTTCCAAACAAAGGACAATCAGAAAAAAAGGAAAAAAAAAACAACAGCACCCGCCAACACTGCCAACACTGTACTGTTGTCTTCAAAATTAAAATTAAAATTACTATAATGTAACATATTTTTGCTTTATATGTTTTCATGACATGGAAAATGTTCATATGTCACCTTCAGCAGCTACTATTTTCTGTTTTCTGTGTTTTCTGATTTTTGGCTTTGCTTTTTTGGTTTGGTTTGGTTTTTGAATTTTGGGGGTTTGTTTGTTTTTTTGTTTGTTTTTTAAATTTGCTATCATGATAAAAGATGTAATGTAGATTCATCACAGAAGAGAGAAACTCAGAAAAAAATTGCCTTGCACTATCTTTTTTCACTACTGTGATTTTCCGTTCTATTTTCAGAAACCAGAATTTCTTATCGTGTTTTAAAATGTATCTAACCAACACAATGTTGATATGTACTTCAAGCTTCTGTTTATATTCAGTAGAGAGAAAACAATTCGTTAAATGAGTTTGACCTACTTTTAAGTCTGTCTCATGATAAGAGAGACGGTGGTTCTGTTTTTTTCTATATTATGTGACAAGAAATCTGGAGTGAAAAGTTCAACTGCGCATCTTTATGTTTGGTCAGAATAATTCCATCTTGTGTTATATGAAAAACTTCTGTGGTTTACATTTTTGCTCATGGATTACCAATTAGAATGAGACTCTGGACGCATACCAGCATGAAAAACATAAAGATCAAAGGGCTACGTACTTAGACAAGACAAAGATGTAATCTTAGGAAGTTTGGAAATTTTGTGTTTAAGAATATTGTGATCCTTCCAAGGCTCAAAGCTATCAAAAAAAGCTTCAAAATGAACAGTACAGGCACCACTGCATAGAAAAGCATGGTATAAACTCATTCAAGAATCCTCATCAGAAGCTGCGAGGTCACCTTCTCATAGAAAGAGACCAGGTTGGTCAAGCAGGACTTGCCTTTCACAAAGCCATGCTGATCTGACTCTGCAGAGTATTACTTGACATTGTCCTCCCTTATCTGCTAGTATAGCCACTGCTCATGATAGGCCAGGATATCTAAACTAGTGGGACATGGGTATGTTTTCAGAGATGTGAAAATATTCCTGTGTGTTCTTGAAAAAAGATTAATCATTCAGCACTACTGTGTCATTAATTACCATGCTTTGTAGGTGTTAACCTGGCCTGTCATGACCTAAGGCTTTCCTGGCCTTTGGGTGTATGAGATTTAGAGAATGGGTCAGTAAGATTTCATAATACACAAGGTCATGGAGGCTTTATTATATAATTTTCTCTAACATGTTGCCACAAAAATCATTAGCAGTTATACCTATGATTAATAAAGTGTATGTACATATCAAGCTATTACAAATTCTTACCAGCAATCCATAGTAGTTGTGATCAATAGAATAGCAGCAAGAAATTATAGCAACAATAACAACACCCAAAACCCCAGCAATATATAATACATAATATCACAGATCACAAATTTATTACTAGTGAAACTAGCGAAACTTGATAACACAACAGCAGATATGCTTCTGAAACTGTACCAGAAGGGACTACAACCAGAAGTGGAAGGACAAATGAAACTGATCCTAGAAGTGAGTACAGAAAGGGACCAATAAAAAACTGGCAGTCTTGCCTCAAAGATTCCCTGTGTCTTTTGGGAGTCAGTCAGGCATAGCCAAAGATCCTGCAGGCTTGTTTAGGAAAATGATTACTACATGCAGCATGGCAAGTCCTCAGGAAAGGAAGTTCCATTTTTTTTGACAAAAATTAAACTATTTTTAAATCACAGAGGCAAAGAAGGTATAAGATAACATCAGTTTGAGCAGCCAGTAGATCATATTCACTTCTGGATCAAACTTTAACAATTTATCAAATTGTAGTCAGACTTTCTAAAGCATATTAAAAAGGAGACAAGAAATTTCAGGATGAACTGCATGTGCCTTGTGAGAAAATACCAAACCTTACACTAGAAAGCATATGCTAGACAGGAAATTATAAACAATATTGAAATAACATCTGCTTAATTAAAAATAATGTTATGTTAACTGACACATCTCAAAAATCTAATAAAGCATCAGTGTTGTACAAACTATTGTAAGTTAATCTGAATTGACAAGATGAGAGGGAGAGGGGGGAAGTTTCAGGTATTAAATAGAACCCTCTAAATCAGTACTTGACAGTCTTGAATTTTGAAAAAAAAAAAAAAAAAAAAAAAAAAAGAAAGAAATGAAACTACAACCCAGAACAAGTCTGAAAACTTGTTGCTGTCAGTAAAAGAACACACTTATAATAAAGTGGGGGGAGAGACATGATTAGATATAAGCACATCATCCACCTTAGAAGTTTGAAGGAATAGCTCAGCCATGGAGCATTACATAAATAAATGAATGTAACTTCTTTCTGTAGACTAAAAGACACAGCACAGAAGAGATGATAATGTGTACAGCCATGTGTGGGCTCGCATACATCTTAGAAACAGGTTCCTGGGTGTGAAAATGCATGACAAGTGGGAAGCTAGGATTCTTGAAAAGATCAAGGTGTCTGCAACATCCACTTTCATGGATCACTTCAAGAAATGCTAAAACATGATCTTGCCAAATCACAGCAAATCTTCAAAAAATGTTCTAAAAACTAGTATTTTTTCCAGTTATTGCTTCCTATAAGTCCTTGATATAAAAAAAAAGTTTAAAAAAAATGGTTTTCAAACACTATGACTGGTAAAAAAGAGGACAGCTGACTGAAGAAATGCCCACATGATGATGGCAGAAAAATTGTGAAGTGACATGAAAATAAGCATAAAAAGTAGCCTTGTACAGCTAGAGAAGTTTCAGTAAAAAGCCTCTACTGGTGGCCTGATAAAATCCTGATAGCTTTATGAGACTGTGTAAAGCTGGCTCAGCTGCAGGACCAGTAAAGATATGATGGGTATTTTGCTAAACAGTATTTCTGAGTCTTTTTATCCCCAGGATGGTGTCGTGTCTTGGCAATACTGATTATCACTTCAAAAACTGTCCTCTCTCCTCATCTAGTGTTACACTTCTGAGGCTCTCAGTGTGGGAGAAAAGGGTATGAGAAATGCAACTAGGGTCTGAAAACCATGAGGTTAGGGCTTTTCTTGTAAGTTTTCCCTTCATTCCTGCTCAACCTGCACAGTGTAATTTCCTTCTCTTTGTTTCTTCTTGTTCTTTCACACTGTGGAAATCACACACATATAAAGTGCTCTGTCAAAGCTTAGATAAATGCTGTTCATTTGTCAGAAAGCAGCTACTCTAATATGCAAATATTAACAACTATTTTAAAAAGCAGATTATTCATTACTCACATTTCAAGTGATGTTGCTTCTGGAAGAAGACATAATAATAATTCAATGACCAAACATTCTATCCTGCTGTGAAATCTTGGTTAGCTGTTTGATATTTCACTAAAAGAAGCACTACAGAACAGTCCTAGTAACTCTGTATCTAATTACATATCAATTGGATTAAAATACCCAAAAAGTTCTTGAGACAGATATTGTAACTCATATGTCCTCACCTGTCAGGTAAACATCCTGTCTAAAAGTAATCATATTCCTGTTTTTTAATGTACAGTAGAAAAAGAGCAGCATTTTCCTTTTATTTGACTGCAGTACAATTTTCATTCAAATGTTTTGCCTGGTTTTTGTATCTCCACTACAAAACTTTAAGAAAGATTCAGGAGGAAAAATCCACTAGAATAGTAAAAGTAAGAGAAAAAGTGAACAAAAAATTACTGGCATATGCAAGAATGCAGCTTCATTTAACTTTTGAAAGAAAAGTCTTAACACAGTTTGTACTATATGGAAAGCAGAAATGTGACTATGGTTTAGTGTCTGTTAGCAGTGAAAGCAAGAAGAGAAATCTAAATAACATGAAGTTATCAGTTATAATTCCCCATAGTTTGTGATAGATTGATAATGGTTGAAAAATTAAAGCAACTTTCCTTTCAAACTGTTTTATATAAAATCATCACAGAATCATAAAATAATTGAAATAGATAGAAACATCTGCAGGTCATTCAGTACATCACTCTGATATTCTGATCAAAGCAGGGGTGGCTTAGATGTTACACCAGGTTGATTACGGTAAAATTTAAAGTATTTCCAAGGAATGAATATCCACAGCCTCCCTGGGCAATATCTGGCTATCAAATATATGATATCTTTTCTCCCTTCTATCTAATTAAATTGATGCAAATTGAGTTTCTTGCTTCTAATCTGTTTCCTGTGCTCCTCCAGGAAAATTACCTCCCATCAGGTAGGTGAGTAAGGTTTTCCTTTAAATCAGAAGAAACTCAGCTTCCTCGACACCACGACTTTTTGACAGACAACAACCCTCTCAACTTTTAGTATGATCCACAGGTTTCCTGAGAGTGTAATCCACCCCATTGTCCTGACAAATTATAATGTTAAGCAGTATGAGTCTCTGAGGGTGGTTAATAACTTGTCATCAGTAGGGTTCTATGCCACTAATCAGAATGATATGAGCAAAAATATTTATCCAGTTCCACACTTTAGTTACTAGTCCATCTATCCAGGATATCTCACATCTTGTCAGTGTGTCTACATGGATGATGTAAGGATGGGTGTTCATATCAAAAGTCCAGGTAAAGTCAAAGTTGACAATACCCACTTTTCTTTCCTTCTCTGCTAAACCACTTACTTCACCATTGAAGGAAACCTGCTTGGTCTAGCACTGTTCGTCTTTGGTAATGTCTGCCTTCTCCCAAACACCTTTTTGTCCTTGAAATGCCTGAATATATTTTCCAAAATAATTTTTAATTAATTTAATTTTAATTTTAATTTAATTTAAAATAAACTGACCAACCTGTAGTTTTCAAAATACTCCTTCTTCTCCTTGAAAATGATCATGATATCATCCTTTCTCATTGTCAAATAGCTTCTCAAATTTCATTAACTCCAATGATTGACATGAAAACATTGGTTTTAATAAACAATGGGTTTTTATAACCCCAGTTATTTGGTGTGAAACTGGTATTAATCCAGGGAAATCTCATGGCATAATTAATACAGTTGATCAGAGTATCCAACTAAAAGTGCCCTGTTGATGCTACCACATGGAAACTTATTTTTACCCTAATCATGAATATTTGAGGACATAACTAAAGTGACCTGAGGATGAACAAGTCAAATATTCTGCTTCATTTACATTTGTTATTAAAAACAGAGGTCATCTGTGGGAGATATCTATTAATTCTTAATCTTGTCTGACTGCCAGAGCAAAACAATGCTGACACAGAGGGAGGCTGCATTCCTAACTTGACTGGAATGATATTGAAGAAATGCAAGATACACCATGCTTCAAACTATCCAGAGAAACCCAGGAATTTGTATAATTAATTTATACGGCAGGTATAAAACTGTCTCTAAGCCTAAATGGAATCGATAATAGGACAACATTTCATTAGGAGTTCTAATTTCATCTTAAATTAACTGAAGTGCTGTCTTCTTTATTGCAGTAGTATACAGCAACTCCCAGAAGCTGAAGGCAGGGCAGTAGGAATAGGAGTGATACTTTATACTGACATGGGGGAAAAAGGAACAACAAATAATGTGGTACTACTAAACCAAATTTATTAAGTGGACCAAGCAAGAGAGAAGCTGTGAAATTTTCCTCTGGTCTCCCTCCCTCACTGTACTTGTACAGCAGCTTGACAGTGTTGTATGATTGGGTGGGCTTCAAAGCCAGATATCAGCAAAGGCTGCCAACCAAACAGATTGATAACCGGCTACACCTCTCAAGCATTTGCAAATACTGTTCTTCAGTCATCTGTTGATTCATCACCTCTGCCAAGGATCATCACTCAGGTTCTCTCTTCATTGCCATGTTTGGCCACAGCCCACTGCTTGTTTGGGTTGTAGTTGGCTCTGTGGCAGACCCATACCAGATATTATGACAATCTCTCCCTTCTTTTAAGATTTTATGTCTGGGATTTTTCTTAACAGACAAATACTTGAATATCTATTGTTAGTGGAATATTAATTTTCTTTGTGGGAAATTAGTTACTTAACTATGGAAATGATGAATGTTATCAGATCCATCCCTCTACTATATTCCTTATCTTGGTAGCAAATTATCAAATTAGCTAGGGGCAGAATTTACCTTTAATCACCACTGCTAAAACTGTTATAAAGAACTTTCATGCAGCTAGTGAGCAAGAGTACATTCAGAGTAGGATCATTCTAGGGGATTTAGCTAGGAAAAAATCTTAACTCTCCCCATAACCTTCTATAAGCACATAAAGAATTTATATATTTAACTGTATTATAAAATTATTTTGATTTTATTGCAATAATCTACCAATTTTCTTATCATATTTTATTCAGCACAAACTCTCTGAGTCTAATTTCTTGGAACTTAAGAGGAGTATATAATCACAAAATTTCCTTCCTGCAATAAACTGAGAATTTCAGTATACTGAACATGGAATTTTTTTAATTGAAATTTTTAATACCAAAGCAGACCAGCATTATTATTATTATATCTGGTGAGTTTTAAGGTGACCAAAGTCATTTGATCATTTTGAAAAACTGTAAGGAATACATGGAGCATGAAAGTAGAATGTCATTTCTAAATCTCTCTTATCTCCCTTGTTACTGGAAGAATCCTACACCAAGAACAAACGAAGAGGTTTCCAAAATTTCATAATAAGGTGACCAATCCACATGGAAAAATATGTTTCTGTCAAAAAACGGCTTGGAATACTGGTTACAGTTTCATGACCTTTTCGACAACTTAAGAGCATACAAGTGATTGGTCTGCGTCTGTGTTGGCTGACACATATTGTGAAGAGCAACTGATAGTACAAATGAAGTGAAGGGAATTAAAAAAGGGCACAAAATATTCTCCCAAAGTATAACCTCCTAAACCTCCTAAATTGTCCCTATTTCCTCTACTGGTAGATTTTTTTGGGGGGGTTGGTTTTTTTTGGGGGTTGGGTTTTTTGGGGGAGTGGGTGGTTTAATTGGTACAGTTATCTGAAATTTCTGCTCAGCCACTCTACATGATTTTTAATTTCTTCCCCCCCTTTAATTAGGGCAATCATACTGAACTTATCTAGATTTTAAGTTTCTGTGGTTCTACTCTTCTGAAAGATATTCACTTGAAGACAGGTATCTCTGTGCATTAGAAATAAATTGGGGATCTACAGCAGCTTTAAAAACATATATTTTTCTTTCTCTACTGTCACTAAATAGAGTATTTGACATGCACCTAGATGTCATCTTGATCTTTTTCCTTGGACTGTGCTGTGTAAGTTAAAAAAGCCAAAATAAAATAATAAGTAAAACAAGAAAATTGAGAGAGAATATAGAATACAGAACTGGAAAAATCAGATTTAGGAAAAAATGGATAGATGAAGTAAGAATAATAGTAGAGAAGTAAACAGGTAATAATAACAAGAAAGGTTCACTAACATGTAATCACAAAAGGAACAATACTGTGTTAAGCAAGGAGGGAATTCTGATTGTTTACCTATATTGCTTAATTTGCAAATACTCTTCTCATGACAGTTCTGCTTTACTAGTGAATATCTTGAGAACTTCAAATCTCTGAGATTTGATGTGTATCTTTTTGTACATTTCTTAAAATATGCATGTGTTAAATATTTCCTGATCAGTAGTCAGATAAAATGCATTTCTAAATAAATTCTAAATCTAAGTTTGGCATACATCCATCTGTCTTCACTGACATTCACTGGTAGAATAATGCACAAAAGACCTGTACAGGAAGGCAGGCATTTGTATACAGACTTCCTCCTTCCTTGTAATTTTATTTCTCTGAAATTTGTATATGTGAGTTGAATTATATGTGAAGGGAGTGTCATTAGGCTTTTTTTTTCTTATAAATTATATTAGCATTTGTAAGTCATATTTGAGTTAGAGTACAATAATTTAAATAATAGGTGAATGAGATAAGTTACTCTCATAAACTAATTGTGCCATCACCCAATAGATACATTTGTTTCTGATGTGCACTCTGTCTGTGAATGCCCAAATGTAAAAGAAAATGTTGAGTAATTCTAGGCCATTTTAAATACTTTTAATTAAAAGCTATAGTTCAGCAAAACTTTTAACAGATGGGGCATGGTAGCTACTGATTTAAGAGCTTTATGTATAATTATACTTACTATGTTAATTTACTTATTTGTGTTTCAAAAACACAGTATTTTTTAGTATTATCCTAAGGAAAATGAAATGTTTAAAAGAATAAAGTCTTTGTAAAAGTATCCATTATGACTTTCATGCTATATGACATTTGGAAAAAAATTTCATAATGGAAGGAAATTAAACAGGTGAGGTTTAAATATCAGAAAAAAAGAAAATAATAAAAAACCAGCAAACAAACCCAAAGACCAAACAATTTTGATAAATTACTTCCTGCAAGAACACTAGCAGAAGAGTAGCACAGTAACATAAAAAACTGAACAGAACAGTTCTATTATTTTAACTTCAGTCTAGATTTTAATATTTTAATGAATTAGCTGTGCTATATAATAACATGAAAAATAAATAGCCTACATTTGGCAATCATGATATCCCCAAGATGTGACAAAGGAAAAAAATCCCTATAACTGGATGTTTCTCTTTTGGGAAAAAGTCAAGCAAGGATTTGTTGATTCTTTCAATAAGTGCTCTGCCATTATTCAAAAAGGAAATTTCAATGCATACATAGCAAAGTTTTTTCTGTTTTTTTTTTCTTTCTTATATAATGTATAATAGCAAAAAATAAATAGAAAAAAATAGTTTGAATATATTTGGAAGTTTGCAAAACCGATGATAGAGATTTTAGGAAGATTTTTTTTCTGTTCTTGACAGCTTGTGTTCATTACTTCAGCTGATGAGGTGAGATTAAGTCTTTGATCACGAATGATTTTCTTTACTTTTCTGTGAAAGCTGAGAATGCTTTATCCACTTATGAGAAGTGTAAATTTAGGATGAAACAAACAATTTTTTTGTTTAAAGTTGATCTTATATCTAGTAATTAAATGTTGTTTTGTAGAATTTCTTCTATGGTGCAGGTGCACAAGCTCTCTGTAGACTTCCAGAGCAGTTTACAAAGAGAAAAGTTTTTGAAGATTATGATATACAGAATGCTCACAGTCTCCTGTTTCTGAATGTTCTGGTGAAATTCTGACTAGAAGTGCAGAACTTGCAAGTTGATGAAGTCATAACAAGCATTTGTCTCAAGAGCTGCACAATTAATTTCTTAAGTAAATATTTTTTTGTTATAGAATGAAATGCATACAATTAAATTGTTTTGTCTTGTAATCAATACATTTTCTTAATATTTGTTCTCATTTCTTTGCAAGATGTGCCATGTTCTCCTATTTTCAATGCTGTTTTGATCTCTTTGACTTGCCAATACTGACTGATTTCTTAATTTGTAGATGAATTTGTCCCTCTGCTTCATAATTATCATCAGATTGTAATTTTATTTCTCTGAAATTTGTATATGTGAGTTGAATTATATGTGAAGGGAGTGTCATTAGGCTTTTTGTTTCTTATAAATTATATTAGCATTTATAAGTCATATTTGAGTTAGAGTACAATAATTTAAATAATAGGTGCATGAGATAAGTTACTCTCATATTCAGAATAATTGATTGTACCCATCATGGGGACATGAACCAAATGAAGAATCAAGTATACAATCTTAATTATTTTTATGTTTTATTGGGGTTTTTTTTGTTTATAAATTATGTTAAAATATATTTTATATAAATGTATTTAAATACATATATATATTATATTTTATATAAATGTATTATATTTATTTATAATTTTTATTTATTTATTTATTATTATTATTTTTTATTACTTTATAAGATACTACTTTTAAGAAATCTGTTCTTACAATCTTACTTCTTTCTATGCCTTTCCTTCTAGTACATGCATACACACAAAATAAATACATAGGGACATGAACTTATGACTTTAAAAGGAAGTGGTATTCCAAGACAAAGGCAATAATTCTGTTATTTTTTTTTTTATTTCACTGAGTGAAGATTAACAGTGCTTCTTTCAATGCATTTGCACTTATATTTCGCTGTGCTTTTTAAAAATAATACAGTTAGTACAGCTGGTATTTCCAGGAAATTCAAATTATCTCTAATGAATTCAAACCCTTTTTTTCTATTTCTATGTCACTAGAGCTCTAAAAAATGCTGAAATCCTACAGGTTTTAGAGTGAAAGAAATGTCTTTTCTGGATGAGTAATATACACTCTACAGTTTCAAGAATTAGTTGCTATAACTTCAAGAATGTGTCCATGAAACTCTTTTAAGAAAGTAGTTAGATGATTAATAGGTGTCTACAAAACTGATGTGTAGGCACCTCTTAGCCCTCTTGTCTTTTACTTGCAAAAAAAAAATATATATTTCTGCAGACATATTTCATACTTTTTCATATGTATTTTTGTCTTCAGTTATTCTGTTAAAGAAACAGTTATTCAGTTATTTTTAGTTACTCATATGTTTCATAACGTTTGCTTCCAGAAATACCTGGGATTTTTAACAACATTCCTGCAATAAATATATGTTCTTGAAGTAATTTGCTGTAAAGTCTGCATGATCAAGTAGACAAAGAAATTAATTGATTACTAATAACTTGAAAATAAGCTTGATCTGTTCATTATGCTGTGTTACAGCTTTACATGTCCATGTTAAAAAATAGATTTTCAAAAGAGTTCACCTCTTCCAAAAGTGAAACATCCAAGAATAAGTATATGATTATACTAATCATTTAACAAGCTGTATGATATGGCTGTAATTTTCTACTCAGAATGTAACAAATTGCCTCCTCAAATCAAACATCTGCTACTGTAAGTGACAGTGATTGCCAAACAAGGATATTAGGAATCTCAGCCCATAAAAAACATCAAAGAAGCTCAATATACTGTGATGAAGAAAGTATGAGGTTTTGTAGCATCATTTTGACTACCTGGAAAAATTATATATGTTTCTGACTCTTAATAGTCTTGACCTGAGTTTCTCAGTTTGGGATTTTCTTCTAAATTGTCTAAGTCAGAAGCTTGTTAGAATGTAACTAACATTCTACCCAACTGTCACTAATATATATTAAATTTTCTACCAAACTATTTATTTACTTTTTCAGACTAAAAGTAAATTATATGGGTTTCTTTTTTTTTTGTTTGTTTGGTTTTTTTTTGTTTTTTTAATGTTACAATTACTTTAGTCCCCACATGTTGTGAAGAAAAGTACTTGACAATTAACACGGGGCAGTTTTTGCTTTAAAAATAAATCTTTTTCTTCCCTAAACATTTATATATTTTGAGATTGCAGCTTTTGAAATGTTTTTCATGCCATAGAAAAAATGTATGCATTGTTCTTGTAGTCAAGGACAAAATGTCACTAAACCAAGCAGTTCAGATTGATTAACATCCTTGTTTTCAGCAAATCAGAGATTCTGATTCAAGCTATCCTCTGCTCCAAATCAGGCATCTTCACCAATAAAACACACAAAAAATTCTCATTCCAGTTTTGAGTCCAGGAGTGAAGAATTGTAAACTATTTTACATAGAAATCTATTTTACATAGAAATATGTAAACTATTGTGCATGAGCTTCTAAGTTTTGAAATATTACTTATCTATTTATGTTTAATTGCAAGAAGATAGGCTTCATATTGATTTTACTATGAGGGGTCTCAGGACTAGTCAAAGCTTACATTGGATGAAGTGTGTTTTACCTTGCTGTTATCAACTGTCTTCCACTGAAATACCTGTTTCCCATCTTGCTTCACCTTCAGTTCAAGGAATGCTACACAAAATAATGGCTTGGCCAACCAAAATGGTCATACTGAAACAACTGATAGCCTCAAAGTCTTTTGAGGTTGGGGGATGCTTTTGGACAGCCTTTAACTTTACCTCAATACCAATGATCTTCAGGAAGGCTTGAGTGAGAAAACTTTTAAAATAGTCCCAGTCAGACTACAAGAATGAGGATGAAGTGATCCTCCTGTCCAATGTCAAACTTCTTGTATAGGCCTGGGACACTTCTTAACACAGGAATCCTCTCTTCTCTTCACAAGGAAGACAATGTCCGTCTTACCACAAAAAAACTGAAAGAGTGACAATAAGATTGAAGTAAAAAAGAAGATACTAGTACATTTTCTTATGTATGAATTTTCAATGTGATATGTGGAGGCCCAGGAGCCTGACACTAGGGTTATAAGACCTCACCCCTGCATAGGCAGAAACAGGCAAGGAGAAACACCCCTCTTAGGTTAGGGTGAGAAGTGCCTCCCTCCCATAGACCTTTGTAGGCACATGATAAATTCTTGAGTTCTATTGGTTTGTACAGTTGTTCCACCCCTGTCCAGCCCCTGTTCACCTTAGCTGTATATTTCCTGGTACAGTCTCCCTTCTCCTGATACCAAATTGGGCCTGATTTGGTACATTGTCCCACCCCTGTTATCCTGTTGGTTCCCCTAGTTGGCTGCCCCACCTCTGCACCACTTTTACCCTTAACCCTCAGATCCCCCCTTTTTTCCCCATATTTAACCCTGTGCCTTCTACCACATATTGTCACGGTCCCTGGACTCCCTTTGAGGTTCAATAAAGTGTTCTCAGAATTCCATGCAAAGAGCTGTCCTTTGCCTTCTATCATCAGCCAATGTAGCCAGCGAGTTCTGGGCCCTGAAAGTGCCTGTCACTCTCCAGTACCCATTGAAGCCCACATTTCTTCAGTGTTACAATGACTTTTCTGAATTAATTAAGTTAGAGTAGTATAGTGTAATCAGAGCACTAATAACTTATAAAAAAATTATAGGTTGCCTATGTTGCTAATATTTTATTTAGGGTAGTAACAAATCCTTGATTTCATTAACAGAAGTGGCATTCTCTGCTTTATCCATGGCAATAATTTGAATATAAAGAGGGCAATGCACCTGAGATAAAATGTGAGCAAAGACTGTCGATCCTGCAGGTAAATTTTCTCTGACATTACTGTGTTGTAGCATTTTATAGCTGCCATGAAATATGAAATTGCTTATGAATTCTTTCTTATGGGTAGCAAATCACATTACTGTCCTGAGTGGCCAGGTGAATTTTTTTTCAGTTCAAGTTTCTGGGCTGAGATGAGACAGGGAAAGACAAATTTCAGAAATGGAGACAGCAGGACTATCTGTTTCTGTGGACATACTTTCGTCATATTTCATAAAGAAGAGTTAACGACATCTCTGCTATGAGTTATATTTATATTTTCAAAATTATTAAAATAAATTATTAATTTAATAATGTAATATTATTAAAATGTAAATACAAATTATATTATTTATAATTTGCATTTACAATTTTGTGTTATAAGTTTATTCAGAACTCTGAGCAAAAAGCTTATCCTATATATGAGGAGTTATGTTGGATAAATTACAAGCTCTGTTGCATTTTTCTTTTTCAATTTAGAAGTTCAGATCGCAATAAACTTTGTGGGGTTTTGAGTGTTTGTATCACTCAAAAATAATTTGTACTATTTTTATGTTTGATGTTGATGATTTATATCTACTTTATCTATATCTACTAAAATGTAGAGCATTTGTATCAACTAAGAAATTTTATTGCTTTAGGATTTCTTTTCAAGCTTTGATTAGATAAGTCTGACTTTCCATGTAGATTTTCAGAATGTGAATATATTTTCTTCCACTAAGTGCGGATGAATATTTGTTTCCTGAACAGTCAAAGAACTGAACAGGAAGAAACTGTTCTGGTTACAGTTGTTATGGTTGTATATCTTCAAGCATTTGAAGACATATTTGACTTTAAAACCATTTGGGCTCAGCCCTGCTGATAACATCATGACCAAACTAAAAGAAAATTTAAAATGATTACTTACTAAAAAAGGTTGTTATTGAAAACAGGATGAATATTTTACAAGAAGAAAAAACAAACACATGTGAAATAACTGTTCAGTTTCTTGAACAAGAAATTTGTAAATGCAATTTCACCTTCTGCCCAAGGGAGAAGCATCGAACTGATAATTGCTATGGAAGGGAAGGCAATGGAGAAACATCACTCTGGAACTCACAGGAGAATATGGGAAATTATGATAAATATCTTAATTACTTTTTAATCTCACAATATGGAATGGCATCTCTTCTATTTTTTTTTTTTTGTTGAATGACCTACACAAGTTATCAGTTTCATAAAAGGGGCATTTGGAAAACCTTTGTAACAGAAGATTTCTAATCCTGTTTAGTTCTTTGCTTGCAATTTGGAAGTGCAGCATCAATTGCCATTGAAGACAGTAATATTTATGAAAATTATTTCAGTCTTTGTGTGGGATATTATTTTGCAAGAGTTCAGCAAAGCGGAGCATAGAGAAAGATTATTTTATTTCAGAGCACTCACACACAGCCTCTTATATACCCCCACACTCACTAACACCAAGCCATGTTGATTCAGGTGGTTTCTCCAGCTTGCAGACGTGGGGACATTTTACATCCATGCACATTTGTCCAGGAGTTTTCTTGCATTTGTACAATGTGTGGCAGACACCAACTTGGTGACCATATATATATGGTGAATATAGCCTTTTCCAGTTTTCAGCAGCTGAGGGTGTTTAGTCCCTTCACCATGACACAGTTTTGGAAGCCATCAAGATTTATTTAGTGTCCTTTTTCATTCAGTCTGTCTGTCCTGAGAATAGGGATGAACAAAAGGCTGGGAGAGGACACAGTATGCACAAATGACCTAAACTGACCCAAGGGATATTTCACACCACACAATGTCACCCTCATCAATAAAAGTAAAGAAAGAAGAAGCAGGAAAAGGGAGGTGTCTTCCAAGTTTGAAATTGTTTAGACACAGTCTGGACATCGATCTGTTTATGGGAAAGAATGAGTGATTTCTTTTGCATTGTTGGTTAGCCTTTCCTCTATTGAACTGTCTTTATCTCCACCCATGATTTGATTTGGGGTTTTTTTCTCCTCTTCCAATTTTTTCCACATAGATTCTTGGGATGTGTCAGGGAGGAATGGAGAGAGACAGTGCCTGTATTGGTGTTTGTCTGCTAGCTGGGGTCAACCCACCACCAGCAGAAACACTTTTCTTCCATTCTTTCCCACCAATTTCCTTGCTTTCCAATAAAATCCCAAAAGAATTGGAATCATCACATTTGCCATTTTTAAAATTTTATCAGGAAATAGTAAGTGCTAAAAGGAATACATCTTTCATTTTGATTAATTTAGCTTTCATTGTTTTACATTCCTATTAGAATAGTCATCGGTCTACTTCTTTAGTGTTGAAACACAAAACAAAAGCTACCTCAGAGTGCAGTTTCACAAACAAATAAATGACTCTTAGTAGAATGATTTCAGGGGGTCTACCTTTATTTTGAAAGGCTAATAATTTATGAAGAAGGATATAAACATCAACATTAAGAAGACTTGTTTTGTTTTAGCACCTGTTACCACAAACTGCATAAAAATGAGATTTCCATAGATCATATTTCTCTTTTTTTCTTTTTTTTCTGCTTTGAAATGAGGCAAGCCAGTAGGACCTTTTGGATTTCTGGGAAAAAAAATTAAAAAAAGAATAAAAGGAATGAGAAATTGCAACTGACATTCAGCAGCATTATGTTGTTACAAACATGTAGTATGCAGGAGAACTTTTGTTCACATGCTGTACAACCATTAAGGAGATTTGTTAGCAGGATACTTTAGAGAAGTACTTGTGGCATTTTTTTGACATAGCAGCTCCTCTGATTGTAAGTTATGGTTGCTAAATGACTTTTTTGTGCTTAGACTGAGAAGGTCTCAGAGAAAATTTATAGGTGTTATTCTTGTAGTGGCTAGGTGACAAATTACTAGAACTGAAAACTGGAGCTTTCCCTTAAGGAAAATAAATCGAAAATAAATCAGTGTGTTAACAAATTGCAATATCCTCTTGAGAAAATTAGTTACATTATCAAAGAGAAATTACATTGATTTCAGGAATCTCTGGGGCTCCTTCTGCAGTTATCTTGTGATAATATTTTGTTTAGGCACTGCAAAAAAACTCACAAAAAGATGTAACAAAAGAAATTAGTAATTTTAGCTCTATTATTAGAAAATAATTTAAATGTGTCATAAAGTTTAAGTGGTTTTGTTATTTCATAATGACTTGATGTTGGGTTTCTTTTGGGTGTCTTTTTGTGTGTTTGTTAATTTTTTGGGGGTATTCACCACCAGATCTCATACCTAAATAAAGTTATAAAAATGAGTACATATATATGAACTAGATTTTCAAATTCTCACCATGATCAATGGAAATCTTCATGTAATTTCATATGTGACTGCATTAAGATATCTAAGATATCTTAATATCTAAATTAGCACTGGAGTTTTTCATCTAGAAAACTATACTAAGAAAATGCTAGCAAATTATGTGATTTCCCTGTTAAATAGAAAGCTCTTAAAAAAAATCTTAGGCTGGGTGAATTTGGTAGGTATACTACCAGCATTTCTAATTACCTGAAATTTCATGGGAAAACCCCAAACAAAAGAAACCAACACCAATCAAGCAAACAAACCTCCCGTAAAGAAATCCCCAACAGCTGATATCCACAATCCATAATATCTAACCTGGCATTAGATACCTACAGTTAGCAACGGAATCCTTCCCATTAGACTCCACAGTCAAAGATGTTTTTTTACTGCATGTATAAAAAATACTGGGCTCATCTCATTGGACATGATGATCTTGTGGGTCCCTTCCAACTCGGGGTATTCTGGGATTCACCAGACTTGAATACTGAATATTTGAGTATTTGAAACATACTGAAAAAGTAGGCAACCTCTTCAGCCTAATAGAGTTGACAACAGAAATAGTCACTTCAAAGGACAATTGACCTCATGCAGCAATAAATGAGACAGGCACGATGGATCTTTCACTGGACTAATTTAGAGCTATTCTGAAAACCTGTAGTAATATAACCTAAAAATAGACTGATCTCTCCTTCTGACTTCTAAAAGTCAGTGAGAATGTCCTGTTACTGTCACATTTTTTCAAAACCAGTGGGAAACTTTAGCATCCACAGAAAAGCACTGCATTTGGAAGACTTTATCATCTCAAGTAATTAATCCAGTCACTATTTCTTTCTGAGAACTAGTTCTTCTGTATCTAGCAGATTTAGTAAATATTTCTAATATAAATAATGAGTGTTTCCTGGAAAAGAGATAATTTATTCAACTACAAAATAAAAGAAAATACTTAATTTCCTTACACTCTAGTTTCATTTAAAACCACCTTTTTTTCCCCCTTCTCTTTTAATGTAAAAATAAAATAAAATTGTTTCTGGTTACCAGGTCTAAAAATGAAAACATTGACACAGATATTCTGCTCTTCCTTTCCTTGCTCAGTTACATTCTTCTCCAGTTTTTAAGTTAAATCTTCATTGGCACTGGACAATGTTTATTGCTCCAGTCAGTGTAAAGTAAAGTTCCAGTAGATTTCTATGCTATCAGAATAGAAAAAAGATGTCAAGAACACTTTTTTCATAGTTCACCAGTCACTAAATTGTGGTCAAGAATATTTTTTGCCTACATAAGAATATCTTCTTAGAAGTTGTATGTTCCCCGGTTTTACTCTCTGAGAGCAGTGGGCATTGGTGTGAAGTTAATTATGCCATTTGCCTTCCTCCTGAGAAAATCCATAGGGCCTGCTAACAACACTTACACAGAATGTTATCCAGCATGGTTATGAAAGGCTGCTATTACACTGGCACATTAAGTAGCTATGAAAAATACAATAAGATTTAAAATTCTACTGCATGCCTTAAAACCTGAGCTGAATTTTTTAAATCTGTAAATATTAGGTCAGTGTTTAAGTACAGGATTCTTGTATTTCACATCATGTGTATCTCTAAGAAAGGATCCTGGAAGTCCTGAGAAGGCACATTGCTTGTTCAGTCTGTGTTCATGCTCTTAGTCCCACAGTACACATGGGGGGAGTCTCCTTGGAGCCTCCCTTACATAAATAAATGAAGTTACCAAGTTCTCTATTCACTCTTTGAAGTAATTCTTACCTCATCAAACACTACATCCTTACAGAGTGCTCTCGGTATTTTATATACTGGTCTTTGGAGTTTCTTTGTCTTAAAGACTTGGTTTTGTTCCTTAGTATCATATCTTAATATCAAAATCTAAAAGCTGTTTGATCACGAAGTATTATGGACAGAAATACCTGAGTATGTCTACATTGTATGTAAAACTGCAGTGATTTTGAGTGTAGGATCCTAGATTCATCCTTTATCCTTAACTGTTTGCTCTCTCCCTTAACTCTACTTTCAGCCATTTTACACAGCTCCCTTCAAGAGAGTCTAGTTGCCAAGACGTCAAACACAGACAGAAGTATAACAGTTTTATCTCTTTGCATTCTAGATAATCCCTCATCTCTGTCTCAGTAGTCCTTGCAGTCTCAAAAACTGCATCAAGCCCTCAGGCAATGCATTGGAGAATGAAGAACATAACAGTGTTTTCACACTTTATACCTCCTCCAAAAAATACTTCAGTATACTCCTCATAATATTGCTGAACTTTTGATTTTGAATAAAACAGTGTACGTACTTGAGGCATCTCACATGGAGCCCCAGGAAAAATGAAGGTCGGTATTATGCCTTTTAAACATACCTATCAGATGTGGGGATGTAAGCCATTCTGTGCCATTTAGACAGGAGCAGCAGGGAGACCTTTGACATAAAACAGTATCTGTTGCTCAGTTCTTTTTACACTAGTATATTAAACATCTGATAACGACCTCAGCAAACTTTCTTGGAAGTCTTCCCAACACAGAAAGGGCTTATGATAGTGTGACATGCATCACTGGTGGCCTTTAA
This sequence comes from Certhia americana, assembly GCA_018697195.1. Classification (NCBI taxonomy): domain Eukaryota; kingdom Metazoa; phylum Chordata; class Aves; order Passeriformes; family Certhiidae; genus Certhia; species Certhia americana. The sequence goes on along the minus strand of CM031857.1, from coordinate 73,012,292 downwards.
ATCTTGCAGTTTTAATCTAATGGATACAAGAGGAAGTAAGAGGAAAGGACGACTTTTATGCAAAATTTAATGAGTGTTCCCTCAATGTTATGTCCTTGAAGTATTATAGAGTCATTACAAAGCACTGGTCTTGCACTTATTGCTTCACACTGGATGTGATGCTGATTATTCAGGTAGCACTACACATTTACTCGATTCAACATTGTAGGCACCAAAAAACCCCTCACTATACAGTCAGGTCTAGTATACATATGGGACACTTGAATATTTTATACACATGAAAATGGAGGAAGGTCTGGAGTTGTTTACCTTGTCCTTTGTCAAACAAATCAGCAAGTATTTTTAATGTACATTTGTAATTAAATTTATGTTTACACAGAAAGGATTTGGCAGTGGAAGACAACCTCTGTAAGGAGAGACTGGAACTTCCAGTGCTGGGAACAGCCACTTCCATTTGGCTCCAGCAGAATGAGCTCAGGGCATGGCTGAGCCTCACAGCCAAGGTGGCAGTGCTGTAAAAGCTTTTATGACTTCTTTCATATAACCCATGTTATAACAAAAAGAGAAATAAAGACAGAAGTGATCAGACAAAAATGAACACAAAATCCACAAAACAGAAATATTACAGGATCACACAGAGTCACTAAGAGAAAATTAGTATCAAAATAAAAGAAACACCATAATCATCTCTAAACCACACTTGCAGGTGCCACGTCCAGAAATTTTTTGAACAGATCAAGAGATGGTGACTTCACCACCTCCCTGGGCCACTTATTCCAATGTCTAAAGACCCTTTCAGTGAAAAATTCTTCTAGTATCTAGTCTGAACTTCTCCTAGAACAACTTAAGGCCATTTCCTCCAGTCCTTTTGCTTCAGACATGCAGAAGAGGATGACCCCCATATCACTAAAACCTCCTTTCATGTAGTTATAGAGAGTAATGAGGTCCCACTGAGCATCCTCATGTCCAAACTTAGCAACCTAATTTTCCTCAGCTTCTCCTCTTAGGACATGTTTTTTAGACACTTCACCAGCTTTGTTGCCCTTTTTGGAGACACTCCAGCACCTTAATGTCCTGTTTGAAGTGAGTGCCCCAAAACTGGACATAGTACTTGATATGCAGCCTCACCAGTGCTGAGTACAAGGGAGCAGTCACTGCCCTGGTTCTGCTGGCCATCCTGTTCTTGATGCAGTCCAGGTGTCCATTGGCCTTCTTCATCACCTGGGCACACACTGGCTCATGTTCAGCTATGCATCAACCAGCATCCCCAAGTCCCTTTCTGCTGAGCAACACTCAAGCCACTTTGGCCAAAGCCTATAGTGCTGAATGGTGTGACTTAAGAGCAGGACCCAGAACTTCACCTTACTGAACCTTGCACAGTCAGCCTCCATCCATCAATCCAGCCTGTCCATATCCATCTCCAACAGATCAGCACTCCCAACTATCTTGGTGTCATTTGTGAACTGAGACCAGACTCAATCCCCTCATTCGAATCATTGATAAGGAACTTAAACTTAAACTGGCTGTGTCCAGTAGTGAGACCTGGGGAATACCACTGGTGGCAAGACACCAGCTGAATTCAGTTCCATTCACCACTACTCTCTGGGCCTGGCCATCTACAGTTTTTTACCCAGTGAACTATAAAGCCACCAAAGCTATAAGCAGCTGGTTTCTCCAGGACCACACTGCAAGAGATGATGTCAAATGCTTCACCAAAGTCTACACAGACAGCTATATATGCCAGACAGAAATCTAGATTCACAGCTTTTCCCTTATCCACTGGAAGGTCACCTTGCCATAGAAGGAGATCAGGCAACCTATTATCAAATATAAAATTATCGAAACCTATTATCAAAGGATTTGTTCTGCACCATGGTATTATTTGAATTCATCCACTCTGGCAAAAAAAAGGACAAAAAAAAGACAGATAACAACAACAACAACTCCCCTCTCCCCAGTCCAAATCTGTTTTGATTTCTTTTTATGTCCCACAACAGTAGGTTTAACTAAATTCCTAACAATAAGTTTTGCTTGACTCATTCTGCCCTTGAAAGATTTTGCAAAACTGTACTCTGCTTTACCAAAAGATTTTTTTATGTTGAAAATTTACCTTAAATGCCTATAACTCATGTACTTTGTTTTCTACCAAGAATATACCCCATCCCATTATTATTTCTTAATCTAAATCTAAATCATAGGTCTCAAAACAAATAATATCTTCTGATATAATAACTTTTATATATAATACGTTTATTTGCAATGTCAGAATTTTTGTTTCGCAGTTAAATCTCATATAACTCTGTACTTATATTTGAAGATGGTTAGAGACATTATATAGACATTAATTTTTACTCTGAAATTATACGTGAAATGCAAATATATTATGGATTAGGAAACTGAAGTTAGATTTATTCTGCACTTGTACTGAGACATATGTCTAGGTCTCCTCCTCAAAGAAAAATCACATAATGTATATGCAGGAAAACATTTACAGGAATGTTATTATCAGAGGAGATAAAGACACATAAGGCTATTTCAAAACATAGGGAGAAAAACAGTAACTTTCCACATTTTGAAGTAAATCTGATTTCAATGATAACACCAGAAAAAGAACAATGTTTAAAAGATGAAGAAAAAATAAGGCCTTGAGTGTTAGACACATTTTCCTCTTAAGTCTAGATAATGTATTTAATTAGAGATTTTCTTTCTGCCATTCTCATACACGTGTATCCAAAAACAAGCAGCAGTGTTCCAGAGCTCAATTTATTCACTCTCTCACAATCATTTATTAGAATTTATGGTGTTCTAAATAGTTATTTGGACATGTGATCTTTATTCCAGGAGGCGGAAGTATCCCACAGGAAATTTGTCTCACCTTTCAGCTACCTTCACTGTCACTTGGTCACCTAAAATGGAAGCAGGCTCTCTGCAGGCAAGCTGACTACAACCTTTTGTCAACACAGACAACTATTCATTTTATTCCAAAGCAGACATATTTTTGGACAGCAGTGTAGTGGTCAGTAGTGTAGTTCCCTAGACAATTCTTTCCTGATGTCCTTTGATTCAAACAGGCTCGAAAATTAGGATGCAAACTGCAACAGAAGTAAGATATCCTGTCACTGATACTTAAGTTTAGGTGTTTGAATGTAAACATTAATCTGAACAGGTGTATTGTTGAGGTGTATTATAAGGTTTTTCAAAATTAATCATCTAAACAGCCTCAATTGTATGAAAAACACATTCTAAACACATTCTAAATTAAAGAATGAATATTTATTGGGAAATAGAATGGGCTGTGAAAGAGTCGCAGTTATTCAAGTAAAATGTTGATCAGGCTTTATATTTCTTTAAAAATATTTAGTAAATACACAGAGAACTTGATGACATTTCAGCTAGCAAAGGTGTATTTCATTTTTTTAGCAACAAATAGGCTAATTGTGTACAAAGGTGTTAACACAAATCAAAAGACAGAGAAACTTCTAAGATGTCATTTGAAGGAGGATGACATCCATATATGTGATGATCAGTGCTCAAATTTTCAGTAAAACATCTTAGAGAAAGAAAGATGAAGACAAGAGAGGGACAAGAACAAAGCCTTAGGCATATCTTAATATGAAGATTAAAACTAAAATTGTATCATTGGCAAGAAATGAAATATATATTTACACACCAAAAAAGCCAGATAATGATGTCATTTTCTTTAAAAGATTTTGGCAATCTTAATAGTGTGCTTGTACTTCTTGTAAAAAGAACTCCATATCATCCTAATGAATACCAAGAATATTATTTCATATTTAATATCCATGTTATATCACAGTTCATGTTTATGAATTTTCACTCAGATGCATTACTATCTGGAACAAATAGAAGTCTGTATTTAAAATACCCTTAACTCTTGATGCACTTCATTCATTTCTGAAACGGAAAATTTTTGTGCAGCTGAAGAAAAAACCCTCATGACATCATAATTATTGTTGTCAGAAACAACACATTGCTGGCTACAAAAACCAGAGAGTTTGTGATTATTTTATTCCTGAAAGGAATAAAATGTCAATGTCAAACATATTTTGTCTCCAAGGACTTCTATGGGTTTTTTGTTAAGTAGCAAAGTACAAAAGATTAGAGCTTTTAGCAATTATATTACAATTCATTATATTAATAGTTCCATCTCTTCCAAGCACCTATCCAAAATGTTTTTCTTCCTCATATGATCATATGAAGATGCTATATTTTCTCCAGATGCTCATACTGCATGTTGTATTAATGCTGACATTACTGAGGGTGTCAGGTAATAAATGCTACCTTGTGATTTCCATTTTTCTGAAGTCATAGATCCATAATGGCATTCTTTATTTCAGAAAAGAGATTCTTTTAATAGACTCTTTAAAAAGTTAAAAGTAACTAAATGTGGTCAAAAGTACTTAAGGCAGAAACTCAGGGACTAGTGAAAATTGGTACTTGAAGGCAAGTGAATTTAAGCTGAAAAAATTATAATGGAAATTTCAAAGTGATTATTTTATAAGCATGGCTCTTAGAGCCAACTGTAAAGGCTACAAGCAAACAAACCAGGAATTCATTATTACATTTCACTAAATACTCTGTAACCAAAAAATTATGAAAGCCCCAGAAATAAACGTAACATGACCTTTAAAATGTCTAACACACTGTTTGATTAGCTTTATTTCATACAAGAAATGCGAGTAACAAATGCAGCTACACCATAATAAATTCACTAAACAAAAGAGAAATGAATGCAACATATCAAGTGTTGCCATGTACTAAAACTAAATTGGTTGTGAAATCTGTGAAAAGGCCCTAAGGCATCCATGTCTTTAAGACTCTCAGCCAAAAGGTTTGAAGAACACTCAATTCAGTTTCTCTTTATATATCAAACACAAATTGCTTGTCATCGTCACCTTTCACAGATGATTACCATCCATCATTTCTTATTTGTCATTTGCTCCAATTCCCCATTTCCTATGATGCTGTATATCTGGTGCTTAAATTTTCAGTCATGATACCCCTATGTTCACCCCTATGTCATCTGTTAGACTTTGGTGCGTGTCTTCACTCTGATCAAAAAAAAATTTTTTTTTTTTTTCATCCCAAGTTTTTAAAATAACTGGTCTTCCCTGCTCTTATTAAATTAAGTCTCACATAATCTTTTGCTAGGACTGTAGAACATGCTGTGAAAATACTTTCTGAGAACAAGTACCCTATATTACTCTTTTCTAAATCACTCTTTTGGAAGATATTCTTCCCATAGTGTTTTGGGAATTTTCTTCAAATTCAAGGCTACCTACTTGAGATGTAATACTTAAAGTATTTTAATCTTGAAATATTAGTGTTATTTTGTATACTTTTTAGTAAATGTTGGCATTTATCTTTATTACTCTGATTGTCAGTTACAATATTGAAACCTGGGGCAGAATTTTATTCTTCTAGAAAAAGAGAATTGAATTTCAGAAAAAGCATGTTAAAATAGCAGTTTTCCATTAGAAGGCTTCAAACAGAGCTTGTGTACAAGGCTACAGTTAAGGAATGTATGATCATCTGCCTACTAAAACAATTTGAGACAGACTTTGAAAGACTGCAGTCTTGACGAGTAATAGATAAACAACTGAAGATTTTAAAAATAATAATTTCCTGAAACTGAAAGCAAACAAACGAACAAGGAAAAACAAAGCCAAAAACCCACACACAAACCAAACCAAACAAAACCCAAAAAAACTCACAAATGCAAAACAAAGTATGATTGAGAAGGAAAAACCCAAAGAAAATTCTATCCATAGACTAATAATAATACAGAGTGAATTTTTAATGGGAATATATATAATAATAAATAATCATTAAACATTAAGATGACAAAACAACATGAAGGGAAATTTACTAGAGGCAAGGAGATATCAAGGAGATATTAATGCTACTTTATAAAGTTATTTACCATTCTGTGCATAAAAGTTCAAAGGGGATCAATTCAAACAAAGGAAAGAAGAGAGGAGGGATCCTTGAACAACTGGGAGACTGAAGAGGCTTCATCTTATGTAGAATGAAAGAGCTTGGATGGTTTATCCTGCCAAAATGAATATTGAGAAGAAAGATGACCTCTAAAACCATGGAAAATGACACAGAAAGATAACTATTTGATAAAGACAATTTGGGCTCAAAAACTAATGCATTTAAAATAGAATTAAGTATACTCAGGCTATAAATTAACAAAAGATTTTAACCATCTGGGCATGGAGGTACAGGATCAGACTTGAAACCAGACTAGCAGAGGAAAACCACTGAACATTTTAAAAACATTTGCAAAGCCATGGCTCTTACTACCCTTAAAACAGTTTAATTTTGTTATTAAAAAAACCTATGAAATCTGTCTTCTTGCAACACCCGTCAACTTAATGACCTAGAGCACCTTTTCTAACCCTACATTCCCTTTAATTAACTAGGGTATGTAGTGAGACATCAGGCACTGAAATGGATTTAATGGCCTAAACATTTATGGTGGAAAGAAATTATAACCAGTTCAAAACCTCTCATGTATCAAGCACTTAATTGGGGCCAGTGAAATATTATGTATTTTCCACAATATACAGAATTACTAAAGATAACTGTTTCTCCTAAATCTCTGTAATGTTCCTGTCAGGAAACAGCTAAATCTTTTAGAAAGGTTTACATTGTTTTTTTTCCATTTAAAAAGGATGCCATGTTTTCACTCATATAATACATGTATCAAACACTGACAACCAAATTTATTACCTGAAAAGAGTATGCCAGGAAAGTCTTCTAAATGTAGCCACAAGTACTTCTGATTTAAAGAAAGAACATATTTTATTTCTAGTGCATTTGGGAATATAGATTACAGACATAATTGATTCCCTATTATTGCAAATCTCTGGAAAGAATTTCACTCAATTTTCAAACTATTGCAAATCTGAGTCATGGAAACATTTCCATAGATGCTGAGCGCATTATGAAAATGACACAGAGAGGATGAAATTTTACTGTGAAGTGAGTCACAATCAACAGTGCAGAACCCTAAGGATTGCAGGGGTTTTTCTCCCCATCATGCTTTGCAGGTTTTTTTGGTTTTTTTCTGGTTTGTTTGTGGGGTCTGGGGGTTTTTCTGCTTTGTTTTTTGATTTCCAGTTTCAAGACCAACAAAACTTCCAGAACTAGGAGATAAAATCAAAATGAAAGTAGTCAAACACTGAAACAAGTTTCCTACACAGACTGTGGAATATCCATCACTGGAAATACAGCCCGTACAAAGGGAATACAATAATTCCCATTTTATGTGGTAGATTATTCTCAAACTTAGAAGCTGTATCTTTTTTATTATGCCTATGTTGGGCTATAATTGGACTAGGTGACCTAGAATCTTCTCCTGTAATATAATTTTTTTTTTTCCATTGTCCATTTATGTGTTGATGTCACTTCCACCATTAATTTTCCTTTGATCCTATGAGCTACATTTGTGGGTCAGTTTCTTATTTTAATTATTCATAGTTTTAGGAATGATGAATGAACAAGGAAAACTTACACTTTGCCTATATTAATATAGTCTGGATGCACTACATCAAATAAATATAATAAATAAATTTAACTCTTATTGTCAGCTGGTAAATCCATGTATGTATTGTTCAGATAATTGTAATTACATACATCAGGCAGAAAATTCATGTCAACAGTTCCAGCTTCCAGAGTCTCTCAGCTGTAGCTTTTGACATTATTCAAGGATTGACCAAAGATTCTGGATTATCTAAAAAGCGGCCTACTGTATCTACTGAGTTTCTCAACTATGAGGAGAAGTTAAGGGAACCAGAATTTATCATTCTGTGTATGAGGGAAAGGCAAAAATATTTTATTCAAATATACTATAAATAAGAGTAGCTTTCCTTGGTATTTCAGGTATTTCATTGTTTGATTAATATCATATTGCAGTTTTTGTATTCTATTGTCTGAAGTGGTGTGAAAAATAGTATGGTTCACTACTGTGTGATGCTTTTCAGTAGAAAGGCAGCTTTTTCTGAAAAAATCTCCAGCTGCCAAAACAAACAAAAGAAAGTGATCCCAAATCCAACAAAACTAAACCAAACCAAAAGTAAAATACTGCAACAAAATTGGATATGCCATTAAGTTTTAGTTTATCCTGAAATTTAGAAGGATACAGCACACATGCTGTATGTCTGATCATATGTGATCATAGTATGATCCTATCTTCAAAATTGTCCTTTTTTTACTAAGTAGCATATTTAGTCCTTTAGAAGTTCTTAAATTCAAATAAATTGTTCTCTGTTAAAAGCTGTAGTAAATGTGATATAGAATAAAGCCTAAAATAAGCTATTTTTAGACTCCAGAGATCTTTTTGGAAGTATGGCTCATTTCTTTGTTCACATCTCATTTCTGAATCTGCCTTGAGTGTTGATGCAAAATTCATTGACATGAATTTTTATATAGTCTACCTGATCACAAGAATTCTAATGCAGATGGCATTAGAATTGTACAAGAATTCTTATTTGGCTTATAATTGCTTCTTTTTAAGGATATAAAATCAATTTAAAACCTTGACATGACAAATGCTATTATTGAATATAGATCTTTTGTTAAAGGAAGGTGACAGTTTCTTTCTGTAACTGTGACAGACACCTTACTCTTACCTGATCCACTGAAACAAGATTTTCTTTTAAAACTGAATCTCAAATCTCTTTAAAACCTGTTCTATACATTATAACATTACTGTGAATGACTTTACAGAGTATTTGCCACTTACTTCTTTCAAATAAAGACACATTTGATCTTCCTTAGAGTTGCAACTTTCTCAGTTTTCTTCTTGCTCTTTATTTTTTCTGAGTATCTGTGCAATTTCTTCTTATTTCCTCCCTTGCTTTCTCTTGCAGATCAATCTACTTCTGGGTTCAGCTCTGTCTAGTCTGACTTCAATGCATTTCCTGTAGCATCTCTTCTTCAACCTGAGCAATTTGAGGGATAAAAGGTACATTTATCTGAAGAAAATAAAAGAAATTTGTTATGCATATGTTGTGAAACTGTTTTAAGGGTCTGTTAAAAATAGAATTCTTTAGTTTATTTACATGATAGCTTGAAAGAGGATAAAAAATGAAGCAATAAACAATAACTTAAAGTGAAACAAATCATATTTAGATAGCATATAGAAGCATTAAGACTAAATATATTTCGTGCTCATTAAATGCCACTGAATTGGCTTGCTTATGAGTTGGTTATGGTGTGCTACACAGTTAGGGCAGCCAACTTACTGCATTTCCAGGGCCCAGAAATATCTGCAAATCTACCTTCAGCTATTTTCTCTGAGTTCATCTACCTTTTAAAGCTGGCAAAGACCAGATGAGTCATATTTAATACTTGAGTTTTGATTAAAATGACATAACTAATCATAGAGGAATGTCAATCTATAACAACAGTAGTATTGAGTTTTACAGCCATGGTAGATTATTCTGCTCACTTACTTTTTTTCTCCCAGTAAAACAGAGTTTTTAAAAGAATATATCAATTAATAGTTTGCTGAAGACTGTTGCTCCCTACAACAGCATTTCTGTTTGGATTTTTATAACTAATGTAATATTTAGGTTAAAAAAAGAGTGCTTATGCAGCTCTGTATCAACTTTAATATCTGAGTTCTGAGCATTCTGTAAGCTGGCTTTGAGAGCAACAGACTTTCTAAAATGGACAATATCTAGACTTAAATTGGTTTGTTCTCAACTGGGCCCACTAGAAACTTGTATTCTTAATGGATCAATCTGCAAACAGTTCAACTCATTGTGGCTTACAGTTTATTTAATAATCTGTACAAAAGCATATAATAAAATATAAGTAATGGGATACATGTAATAAGTAGCGAGCTCCTTTCCATACGCTCAGAATTTCTCCTTCAAAAGCAAGCATGAAATAAAAGTGGAAAAAATCACGTATTAAAATACATCAAAATCTTGCTAGTGAAACCATGTAAATTACAAGTCAAAAATGGACTAATTCTGTATGTTGCATGTATGTATGTAAGATGTGAATTTATGGTGTTGAAAGAAATACTACATTTAGTTTAGTAAAAACAAATAGGTGAAAAGCTTCACAGTAGAATTAAATTGCATAATTTAATGCATACATAGAGTTATTGGGGCATAATATTCTATTCTATTCTATTCTATTCTATTCTATTCTATTCTATTCTATTTCTAATTCCATTCCATCCAGTTCATGCCCTCTCTCTTAGGCAAACTAGCCATTACACACCCCAAACTCACCTCCTTCTGTGTGTTCACGCAGACATGTCTGTGCAAACTTGGCACAGGAACAATGGGCAAATAGTTTGAGTCATTAATCATCAGCAACCCAGTCTCTCACAACTGCGAATAAAATTCTTTGACAAAAAAAGCAGATAATTAAGGTTCTTTGCTTGGGTATCAACTGAACTGAACTGAACTTTAGAAATTAAGAGCATAAAGAGGTGGACATATAAATTCAGGTAGTATATTCCTTTCTGGATTAATTTTACAGTCTTTTGAAAGTCGAGGCTCCTTTGAATAACCACCTTAGGTAGACTGTTTGATTTAAATGGGTTTTTTCCATCTCTGCATAGTCTGCATACACCACTCTCTCTCTACTTCTCCTTCCATTCATGTAACTTACTCATCTTTTTTTTTTTTTTAGCAGTATTTTCTTGAAATTTAAAGATGGCTCTAAGATAAAATACAATTGTTTTAAAAATAACTACACAAAAAACTCAATAAATAAGAATTAATTAAATGTATGCTCTGAATTGTAGTTGTATTTTTTTTAAGTACAAATTAATTAATAATTATAAGAATAAGAAAAAGACATATAAACAACAGTTTGTTTCTTAATGCAGGTGTCTAAAAGTGGTTGGCTGAATCACACTTTAAAATGCCTATGCTTCTTTATTTAGTATCAAGATAGCTGGAGAGAAAACTCTATGGTTGATGACAAGCATAGTGAGCAATAAGCAAAACTCAAGAAAGATAATATGTCAAAGAAAACCTTAAACTTTAACCTTTTATTTTTGATCTATATGAATCTCAAAATGGCTTTAGGAGAATTATTGAGACGTACATGCCAAATTGCATGCTGATAAAGCAGAAAGACATTCAAAGTAAGTTTGAATTAAGACTTAACAGAGCTGAATTAAATAGGATTCTTTTTTTGTAAGGTTAAAATCCATCTTTATAGATGAGTAAGATTTCTATTCAGTATTTTCATTATGAGTTTTTTCTTTCACCTACAGTTTGTCTTATTGCCCTTATCTGAAAAATGCATTATTGGACCTTGGCTCATTATCTACATACCAATTAATTCCTTTTTTGCTTCATTTACTCTTTTTTCCTCTTGACTTCTGCCTCAGTAAATTATCTCTTCCATGGAGAACAGGTGAACAGAAAGTGAAAAAGAATTGGGTACAGTAACTAATGAAATTAGTTGTCTGAAATTCTACAAAGCATTGTAGACATCTTCCTCTTTAAAGTAAAGCTTACCATTTTATCTGCATTGCCCACTTCCACAGGATAAACATCAACAGTCATTAGATTTTTGCTATTCAGTCTCAAATGGATAGGAAAATGTGCTACACCACTGGCATTCAATCATATTTAAATTAAACTGTTTCCATCCTAATTTTGATTAGTTAATGTATGATTATTTGTTGTAATTATTCATTACTGACACACATGATATGCCAGTAATGTTATGTAATTAAAAAAAATTTAATTACCCCAGTGTTTTAGACTTTTTATCTCTTTTTTTTTTTTTTTTTTTTTTTTTTAAATGAGTGAATGTATCAGATCAATTCATACAATACATAGATTTGGGACTAAATACTTAAGTACTTTTTATGGTTTCACAAAAGCCATCTAACTAAAGTGCTTTTACTAAAGATTTTAAATCCTGACAAAATTAACCCATTATTTTCACATCAAAATTTAATGGTCATAACAAAATAGCAAGAACCTTTTTTGCCTCTAGGATTATTTAAAAGCATTGGAAAAAAAGTGTCAGATGTTCCAGTATCTTGCTTTTTCACATACTTATTCTAGCATTATTTCTCAGCAGTTCATCAAGATTTAATTTATCTGCTTTTCTTAAATATTTCTTAGAGTATTCTTTCAGATTTAAAAAAACCCCAAACAGTTAAGTGGACCTTAATATGCTCCTGAAAGGGATGGCTGCCTGTGGATTGCACAGTTCTCTCAGTTTACTTTTGATAGAACTTTGGTACTTATTCCAAAAAAAGTTTCTTAATTAGGTGAGAATAATTTTCAAGTTAATTAGATGTTAATTTATATACGACAGCGTCAGCTAGGAAAGGAACAAACTACTGAGCTTTTTCACCATGTGAAGCAAAGGTATTGGTCTAGAAGCAGAGTCTGTAAAGAAGTTAAATCCACCGCTTTTCATCAACAGATTTATCTTGCATAGGAATAAGATCAATCACTCCAATCTATTGACTTCCACTTAAACAAGTATCCTCATGCTTTATTGAGCAATAAAACACCAAAGCAGTGGAAGCCTACCTTTTTTTCTAGGAATGTTTCATTTGAGTCATGCTGAGAAGAATCCCAATTATCTATCTTTGAATGCAATTTAAAAAAAAAAAAAAAAGAGGGCATTTGAAGTGATTATATATATTGAATTTCATATTGTTCAGTTTGAAAAGCAGCTGGAAGCTGATTATAGTTCTCCATCACTGTCTTCTATTTTGTCAGTTTTATTTACAGCTTTTCTTCTGCTGCAAATTAACATCTTCTGGATAACACTGTAAAGATACAGGACAGTAAGGCAGTTTATTCCTAGAAAGAGTATATATGTATGTTCTAAATCATAAAGCTGTTTATTAATACTAAATAAAAGAGAAACATCTAAAAATACTTCTAGTTCAGCTTAAGTGTCATGTTAGGTCACTAAGGAAAATTAAACAAGCCCTTTAGAGCTTTTAGCAATGCTGGCTACTTATATTACTGATATAGTATTTTTCACAAATATTCTCTTGTACACAGAAAAACAAAAGCTAAAACAAATAGGTTTTCATCACTACTAGTGAGTTTTTAGACACTCTAAATAACTATTAGCCATCTGGTTGTCAGGTAACTGATGTTACAGTTAAAGACAGTAAAGTTCCAGGCAGGTCAAGCTCAGATAAATCCTATAAATCTTGAGGCCTCTGAGTTATCTCAGCATTCAGTGTCTTACAAGCAATTGCAGCACCATATTTCCTAGGCTACAGGGCTATATGCAGTACTCACTTGGAAGGAACAGATATAGGACCTTGCAAATTTTATCCAAAGCAGATCAAAATACTCCAACAGATGAATCTATTCATAATTTCTCATGGATCTTTTTAACCCTTAATTTATTTTGGCTAAGGTTAAGGTTAATGTACCCAGTAGCTGGTGGCAATGTCCCGTTAGAACTTAAAAACACCACGAGTCCACCAATACAGTCATCATTTCTTTATCATATAAATTAGCCTTAATATTAAATCACAAGTGCTGATATAGTACTTTTGGCTCAAAAATGATCTACTGGAACTTTAAAAGACTGAGAAAAATTAAATAGGTGATTCCACACAAGGAGTAAATAAATAAGCTGGTCTGGTAAGGTGGCAAAATAAGGGGAAAAAAAATTGTGATATATAAAAATCATTGCAATCATAATTATTTTTTGGGGGTAGGCTGTCTTTTCAAATAAAAGAAGAATTGTTGAATACTACCTGGAGAAGTAGGAAGCAGGTTGTAGCCAGAAAAATGAAATGATTCTATGAAATAATGAGTAAAGGTCATCTATGGAGCAGTTTGTCATGTTATTTCTGCTGAGGCTTGGTCAGGGTGAAACTGGGACAAGCATTAGAAGACAAATACACTGAGGGCTCCAAAATACACTTGAGTAAACAAAACTCAGGTCTTGTTATTGAAATTCATTCTTTTTCCTCTGCATCAATTTTTACAGCAGTTGGAGATGAGGATTTTGAATGAGGCTGGTTTCTCCTCTGAAAAGACGGACTTTGTATATAGTTTTGTGTTTTCTTGCAGAGTTTCTAGTAGCTTTCTCTAGGTTGTGTCCTGCTTAACATAAGATTTATTACAGGAATGAGGTATTTAGATAATGCATCCTTCATTTTTGGGTTTTGTTTGAAAGTCAGACACCTGCAAGCATTGTTGCACCAAGGCTGTATTTACCTAAAGCTTCAAATGACCATTGCAGTAGCAGATATTTTCAGTCCAACTGTGCATAAACTAATAAAATATGTTGTTGATTTGTTTTTTTTATTCATTAATTTCAATAACATTTCAAATTTTTAAAGTTTTGAATCAGAAAGGAGGGGAGAGTTTATTTAATAAGCTTGAAATAAGTAAGAGGAGAGAAAATACAAATATATGTGCACTGACATTGAATGAAAATCTTTTCTATGGATTTCAATAACTGCCTCAAGAGAGGGTTTACAATAACTCTGTGTCAAGAGGTTATCAGTGAATTTAATTATTGCCATTTAATTTTCAGGCAGCTGCATATTCTTCATTTATTTAATATACAGAGCTCTTAGCAGTGATACCAGTGGGCCGGCCCTTTACAGACAGCATAAAGCTGTGTATGATATAGAGATTCAAACTGTGCATAAAATCTCTATCACAAGTCGCAGAAAAGAAGAAGGTGTCAAGGGCTTGCACACAAAAAGCATAATATACTTATTTGTATGCTGAGATCCAGACTCTGTGCCAGGCTGACAGTTCTTTCTTTACAGTCCTGATGGGAATCCAAACTTAGGAGGTAACTAAACAGTCATATCTATGATAAAGATGGTTTGGTGTTAAAAGTTTTCAGTCAGAACATCTCTAAAGTAAAGACATATTTGTCTCATGTGCCTGAGGAAAGCCTGACAATTTAGTATTTTTATTTTCACTTCCTCTACCATTTCACTTATTTTCCTTCTTTCTCTCTCCCTTCTCTCCTCTCACCCTCTTCTGCCTCCTGAGAAAAAAATGTTTCCTTGGTTAGAGTGGGGTTTTTTATAAATATAGGTAAAAACTCTTAGAAAAGGAAAAAGAACTTGACTTGTGTGAAGAATGCTACTTTATTTTTTCCCCAAACGACTTCAAAATGTTTTTAAAAGAAACATAAAAATATGTATTGTTATAGGAAAAAATATTTTCATTTTATGGAAGTATCTGTAGTTTTTTTATCAGACTCAGAGTCTGCAACAGTCTAAGTCTATGTGAACATTGTTATGATGCCATTTTTCTAGACATATTTATAGAACTGAGGAAAGAACTTTGTAATTTATTTTAATAATAGTGAGATAAATATATGGAGAAAATCTAAATATCAACCATGATCTTCTAACAGAAAGGTGTAACATGCAAAGCAGATACATCTACATATGCACGTGATTTTCCATGCTTTAATTTCCTGATATAGTTCTCTTCAAAGGCAGAATGTTATTTTCATTTTATTTCAACTTATTAGATAACTGAAAAGAAGTACAATAGGAAAAATATTTTTCTAGTCCTTTCTTCTTTTGAAGACATTCTGAAAAATCGATACAAATTTTACATATATTTTTCTTTCGCCTCCCATTCATCTACAGCAACTTATTCCATATTACTGCTTTTCTATATATATATTTCCCTATCATGCATTATAGAAATGTGCATGCCTTAAGTGTTATAGTCTGATGCTTTTTTCTCTTATTTGAAGAATGGTGAATCTTCACATAACTAAAAGCACCTGAAAGGTAAATCAGCAATTGCAAGTTTAATAGCTGCTAAGTGCAAACTCTTACAAAATGCAATTACTGGAGTTGAAAGTCTACTCTTGCTTTCAGTGAATCATAAGTTATTCATGATCTTTCTCTGTGGCATATTCATGCTGATCATGTTGAGAAGATAATGCACTTTTATTCGCAGAATTTTCAGCCAGCTTTTTGCTCTCCCTTTGAGCCAATCCTTTGAAGTCACAGGAATACTTCTATTAAACTTGTCATTGGATCAGGGCTTCTGTGAGGAAAAATCACAGTAGAATAGTACAAAGACAAATACACTGGCATCAAGTGTTTTTTACTACATAAACCAGAAAAGATTAACTACATGCACATGATAATTCTGCCATTGAAATAATTCCCTAGTATTACAGCAGATAATAATTTTAATTACATGTTTAGCATTGATGTGTTCTTTCTTCATTTTTTTCTTATTTTAAAGGTGATTTGTATAAAGCAAAATAAGAATCAATCTTTAATACCGCAATTTCAATTCTGTTAATTTACTAAATCAAATATCTGGATGAAATGTACAAAGTCCCTTGATCTTCCTATGCAAATCAAAACATTAATCTCTGTTCTTTGAGATAAATATATTGCCACATTTCCCACACTGCGGAGGCATAAGAACAACAGAAATTGATTATCCTTCTGTGTAGGCTAGACATGCATTTTTCTTTTTCATTAAAGAGAAATCCCATGACACCTAAACTTCTGACTTATATTCCCCAAATAAGGGATTCATTTGCATGGCCTAAATAAAGCTTTGGGGGATGAAATTCACAAGAAGTTCAAAATCATAGATTTCTGAAACTAGTTTAGGCTGAAACATTTGTTAACAGTGTGACAGACATAAGAAAGGTTACTTGGAAATTATCAGGAAATACCAACATGGTAGGCCATCCAGAGAGAAAGCATGCTTCAACATGTTAGAGGGAGCAAATACTCCTGGAAGGAGCAACAGAAAAAACAGTCATGGAGATATTGTCAAAAATTTAAAGAGGTTGATGATATAAACATGTTTAGTCTCCAACCAATGCCCTTATGTTAACAATTGCTATGCATAATTAACAATTAAGAGTCAAAGGGAAGTGAGGAAGGACTGTGCATTATCTGCTTCACAACTCTTAACATCTCTTCAAAAAGTTTTGGAATTAAAAACAGCTGAATACAGGAAAATAGCTGACTGCTGGGTTTTGTAGCCTTAAACAAGATGGTCATCAGAATATGTTTAGCAACTACTCTTTTTATATTAAAGTATGAATATTAGCTGTTTCTTGTAAAGAAATGAACAAACATACAGCAAAGCTAATACATTCAATAAAGCAGAGAAAAATGCAGTTAATTAGAACTTAAATGCAGTTAATATCACCAGATCCTATTGTGGAGGAATATTCACCAACTAAGATGGTTAACTAAGGTAAATTTTGCTATTTGTTGCTCTAGAAAAAATCAGAAATCCATTATGGTTCTTGCATTCTTTTAAATATTCCTGTTTGGACCCCATCCTCTGAGTCCTTCATTCTAGAGCCCATGTCAGCAAAGTGACCAGCCTACCGCCAAAAATTCTCTTGGCTTTTTTGTACAAGTGGATCCCATCACTCCCTAACAGGATGCAATCATTTTAACAACTTTAATGAAAATTTCATATTATTTCAGAACTTGTGGATTCATGTTGGTTGGAGATGCCTCTTAATATCGAGTCCATCCATTAGCTTAATATTGCCAAGTTCACTACTAAAGCACATCCCTAAGCACCACATCTATTTTTTAAATGCTTCCTGGGATGGCGGCTTGTTCATCTGTATGATGACTCTTTCAATTAATAAATTTTCCTTGATATCCAATTTAAACCTCTCCTGGCACAACTTGAAGCTGTTTTCTTTTGTGCTATTTTGTGCTACCTGGGAGAAGAGATTTACCTCCACTTCTCCACCACCTCCTTAAGGAATGAAGAGCAGTAAGGTCCCAACGAGCCTTTCTTTCTCCAGACTGAATAACCTCAGCTCCCTAAGCTGAGGTTAGTTCCTTATAAGCAAGAATTCTTCCTTTCTGAGGAAAATTGTGCCACACCAAGCATTTATGGAAATGCAAGCATGCACTGCTTCAATAATGCTGCTTTCTTTAAATTTTCTGTACCCCTCTTCTGTTTCACTGTCCCCTCCTTTTCTCATCTATGCTAAAATATATTAATAGTGTAAAAATATATGAATAATCTAAACAAATTTCAAGTATTATATTTTGCTTCAACTGTCATCTCCAGACTTAGGAACCACATAAATTAAATGTTAAAAAAGTATTTTAGATAGAAGACCTTGTATAATTCAAGGGGGAGAGAGAAAAGGGAAAAAGAAGTGAAGAGTAATATGAGAAAGGGGGATGAGAAGGAGAGATTAGAGAGGGAGAAGAAATGGGAGAAGGAGAGCAAAAGAACCAATGGAATTTCATCATTATCCTAACTGAAGTATTCTACAAATACTCTGCAGTTCCTTTTTTCTTTCCTTTAAATTTTTTTAATGTTTCATACATACATACATACATATGTAACAGATCAAGGCTACAACCATAACTTCAACCAATGGACATTGAAATTTCAGCAGTCAAGTCCTGGCCTTGGATGCATGAGTGACGATATTTTTCTAATCTTATCCTTCCTTTCTTTCTTTCTTTTTCTTTCT
>CM031857.1:72955079-72993795 GCA_018697195.1 Certhia americana | reverse complement strand
TCATGTTCTCTCCCACTTCTTTCTTTCTTTCTTTCTTCTTCTTTCTTTCTTTCTTCTTTTCTTTCTTTTGTTCTCATGTTTACTCCTACCGCCTTTCTTCTTTCTTTCTTGCTTCACTTCCACTTCTTTCATTTCTTGTCTTTCGTACACTGTATCACATTGTTCACATGTTGTATTTACGTGCAACTTCTTTCTTTCTTTCTTTCTTTCTTCTCTTTCCCACTTATTTATTATTTACTTTTCTTATTTATTTATTTACTTACTACCATTTTTGGAAGGTCTTTCTATGCTTTTTATATTGTTATATTTTATATATAACAACAACAATGGCCACATACGCCTTCCATTACAACCAAATTATCTAAAAATGCTCCGTACATATATATAAACAATGATCATCAATGTTGTTTTGGTCCAATCCACACCAAGGGATCTATTAATAAGAACCTGGGCTACCATTGCCTTCATGGGTGGTAAGAGCCTCTGGGGCACTTTACTGGGGATCTACCCTGTCCTTGGTCGTAATTCACCTGGAG
Organism: Certhia americana; assembly: GCA_018697195.1. Lineage (NCBI taxonomy): Eukaryota > Metazoa > Chordata > Aves > Passeriformes > Certhiidae > Certhia > Certhia americana. Next base: position 72,993,259 of record CM031857.1, on the reverse strand, counting down.
AGATGAAAGCTGACTTCTACATCTGCTTATGCTACTCCAGATATGCATCCACATTTTGGGCAAACCCCAGGTGTAAGGATCAGCTTCCAAAAGCGTATATCAAGCCCCTAATCTCTCGTTTGGGTGATCCATTAAATGTTTGAAGTGTCACGTGTTTTATAAATGCTACATACCAATTCTAGTAGCACACAGGATTTTGGAAGATGAAAGCAAAAACACTAAGCAGAGAACAGAGTGATGAAGAATGATAATGTACATTAGTAATTGCATTTCTATGCTAAAGTAAGCCTCTCCTGGGCTAACTTGTTATGCAGATATTTCCCCTTTGGCTGACAGAGTACATCTGTTTTTGTTAGTCTTCTTGTTGAGCACAGCATATTTAACAAACTAAGCAATTAGAAAGGAGAATTTTTTCTTGATGTGCTGATGCTGTGATGACTTGCTATTGGAATAAGATATTTTGCAATCAATAGTTAATTCAAAAATTATACTGAAGAAAAACAAGCACATATTCCCTCTCTGCATGTAATTAGTATAAGTCTTGTATCTTTCAACATGGAAAAGAAAGACACCCTCCATAATACACATTCTAATTACAAATTAATCCAATAGCTGAGGAAAATTCAAGTGTGCCAAATGAGGTCACCCTTGATAATAAGGTTATTTTTCTTGAAGCTGTTATTTGTAAACCTCTTTTTGCCTACGGGTATTGTAGCGAGTGTGTTAAATAATGATTGTTTTAACTTCTGCTTGTTAAAGAGGGTATAAACTTTTAATTCATAAACAGACCTCACTTCATTTATTCCAGCCTTTTTCACTGCAATGATATTCCTATAATTTGGTCTGTTTGGGGCTAGTCTGTATGACCATTTGAAAGATGGTCTAAAAGTCAGCACCCTTTCTATACAGCCAAGTTACTCTCTGTTTGATGAAGTGTAAACCTCTGTTTTACTGGTAGTTCTCTTACTGGTGGAGCCAGTAGGATTTTGATTCTTACTCTTGACTTTTCACATAGTTCCAGTTTGACACATTTAACTCTTCACTTTACATTTTCATAAATGATTTTGTAGCTTAAGAAAAAAAAAAAATTAATAATTTTTATCATAGTATCCTTTTTTTTTCTTCTATCAGACAACCAAGTGGTTATTACAACAATTGTGGACTCAATCCCACTACACTGCTAGATGTGAAATGTGATTGATAACTGTCTTTGAGCTCAAGACTCAATTTTTTGATTATGGAAAGAGCAGGTAAGAGTTTTTAGACAGAGCTTTCATTTGTGTACACTAAAATAATGTGTATGAATCATTAGAAAAATGCTCTTCACTGAAAAGGCACACTTCCTTTTCATTGTGAGACAGGAATTTCTGCAAGTGAGGTGAATCAAGTCTGTCTACTTCTGTTGGTTGACTGTAGTGTCTAGAAACCTAACTGATGTTCTTATCAGTTTGATGGCATGTCATTCCAGATGGATTACAGCATGTAATACCTCACTAGTATTAATGTTTATTCATTAAATATATGCAGTTGTCAAAATAGTAACTCTTCCAGTGTATTACATGGGAAATATTGCATTTATTGATTTACATATTTGGTTAAAAATTAAACAAAATGTATAAAACTGGTATAAAAGTATAAAAAAAATTGTAAAAAAGTATTGGAACAGTATAGAATTGAATAATGTATATTGGGAAATATGGATAGAATCAGGCAATATATGAAATAACAGGAAAAAAGTGAGTCTCCTTGTTAAGATAATTCAGATTTATTATTGCTGTATACTATGCTAATTTGCCATATCTTCTAGCATACATGTCATTAGTTATGTTATCAAAGTGATACAAAATTGGAGCCAGGCAAAAAGTCTGCAAGTTCATCTACTAATGACATGTGTTTTATAAATACAAACGAAAGTAATGTCTCCAACATATTGCAAATACTTCATAAATAATTGCACAGGACAAACCCACTTAAGCAAGATGTCTACATTTCTGCCATAAAACCTTTCTTTTTTCAGTCTTACCCTAGATGAATATACAAATATGTGTTGGAATTAGATTTTAAGATGTTGCCTGTTAGCTGCTTAGACAGACACAGATGGATACACAGAAGAATCATTATTCAAATGAAGTAGACAAGTTTTGTTTTTACAAAAGCTATTTTTACATTTTAAAATTACTTCAGAGCAGACAGACATTCTAAAGATGAATAATATTTTAAAGAACAAAATGGAAAAATGGAAATAATTACTTGAGAAGTTTATTCAGGTGATAGATCATTGGAATGTGCACACTGGGCAAAATTACACTGTCATTGTAATTACTATATGGGAAATCCTGCAGTGGATCTCGGTGTGAATCATTGGACATACTAAAGATAGCTGTATAGGGGGTACACTCTACAGGTTTTGTACAATGTATTTACCCTCATTAACTAAAACAGCTACACAGAACCTTAGAGTTTCTACTGTTGTGTAAATATCTGCATTAAAACCATGTAGATGAATTTTTATGTTTTTCTCATAAGATTTTGAATTATTTGGCTGATATTAGACAAATTGGACAGAAATTGTGAGGGCCCAAACAGTCACAATTTTATTATAGCTATAACATATATAAAACATTACTGTTGTTATTATTAATATTACCATTCAGAGGTCTGAACAAGCTCAAGAATTGAGTTCATGTGAACTTCGTGAGGTTCAACAAGACCAAGTGCAAAGTACTTTGTCTGGACCAGAGCAATCCCCAGTGTAAATATAGGAAGGATAATGAAGGACTGGAGCACACTCCTGCCAAGAAGGACATTGGAGTTCAGGTAAATGAAAAACTGGACATGAGAAGGCAACATGTGCTTAGAGCCTAGAAGGCCAGGTATCCTGGTCTGCATGAAAAGACACATGGCCAGCAAGCCAGGGGAGGTGATTCTGTCGCACTGTTCCCCTCTGGTGAAACCCCACCTGAAGTACCATGTCCAGCTATGAGATACAGCTCAGCACAGGAAAGACATTCCAACCTGTTGGAAGAGTTCTAGATGAGTGCCATAAAAATTATCAGAGTATTAGAACATCCTCCTATGAAGAAGGTCTGAGAGAGCTGGGGTTGTTTATGAGAATAGAAGGCTCCAGGGAGACCTCATTGTCACCTTTTGGTACTAAAAGGGGTCTTATAAGAAAAATGGGAGACTTTTAACAGGGCCCATTTCAATAGGACAAGGGGGAATCATAGAATCATAGAATTCTTCGGTTTGCAAAGGAATTTTAGATCACTTAATTCCAAACTGCCTGCCATGGGCAGGAAAGCCTTTCACTAGGCCAGGTTGCTCAAAGCCTAATCCAACCTGCTCTTGGCCACTTCCAGGGACTGGGTATCCACAGCTTTTCTGGGAAACCTGTTGTGATGCTGGACCACCTGGGAAGCTTGGATGAAGTTCAGGCATAACGCATAGCATTTTCACGGTTTCTGACCCCATATCCATCCCTGTTTCTGCCCCTATGTCTGTCTGCTCCTCTTGGGATTCCTCTGACTAGGTCCTACACCAGAAGTTTCAGGAGTTCAATTGCACCCTACACCCTGGGCCCCTCACAGGCCAGCTGCTGACAGGAAACTGTATGCAACCACAGTACTCAGAGAAGAGGAGGGAGCCTCACTGAGAAGGAAATATTGAAGTCTGAATAATGGAACAACTGAGAAATTTTAGAAGGCAATTTGCTCTGTGGAAAACTTGAACAGAATTTTTTAGTGGGTGAGATGGCATTCCAACACCTTTGGGGACCAAATGTCTGAAAATAAGCATCTGTAGTGTGTTCATCACCTTACTGACTGAAAGAAAGATAAATCACTACCTTGTCAAAGCATAAAATGAGAGTTCTTCCAGATAAGATTTTTCTTTCTAGACGGATTTTAAGAAAGCATCTGTAGACACTAAAGGATACATGGAGAAAGCGATATTGTTGCTCTTAGTGCGAGAAGACATAAGAAAATATTTTTAATAGTATTAATAGAGAAGAGAATGATAACTAATATATATATAAGTGTGGTAAAATGAAAATATCTTATTGAAGAGATAAACAGAGCTGAAGAGAAAAAATAGAAAAAAAACAGAATTGAGGATTCATCTTTACTGAGCTATTGAAACAAAAATATCATTATAATATCACATCACACAGCCTGCAAATGCTCAGCTCCTAACAACACACACACACACACAAAGTGGATGTTTTTATTCATGCTGCTCAGAGTGAATTACAGTGATTTGAGAACATATTCTTATTTGAAAATACCAAGAGTTATCTTCGACATATATTTCTGACAAACACAAAAATTAGGAAATCTTGTTCAATTAGAAATGTCATATAGCATGTTTGTATTTGAAGCTTTGCAGAAAAATGATGATAATAATGCAATGACTTTGTACTTCCTTGAAAGAAAAAGATTGCAGCAATGTAGATTTTTAATAAGTATGAGACAACAAATTGTTCCTACACTGTAGTATCATTCTTATGGAGATTTGGTGATCTCTGTGATTAAATTATGTTTCCTGATAAAGCTTTATTTTAGTGCTGTTAAGATTTCACCCTTGAAAATTGCTTTGTCTTGGTAATAGCCAGCTATAATCTGAATGCAAAGGGTTTTTTTAGGTTTGAAGAAAATATGGAAAATTCATGTTTTACATTTTCATTGTAAAGTGACTATTTGAAATAGTGTTTTAAAATTGTCTCTTCAGTTTATCATAGGTAAAGTATCTTCTTACAAGTCTTTTATTATTTTTTAATACAAATCTCTCTTTTTATACTTAATGTGGCATCTGTTTGTTCCAGTTATACAATGGCTCTTTTCTAGTCTCGTAGAAATAAAAGTAAGTACAAAGTAAAGAAGACAAAAAAAAAAAAAAACCAAAAAACCCAACCAACCAACCAACCAACCAACCAACAAAACCCAAACAAAACAAAACAAAAAAAACCCAAACAAACAAACAAACAAACAAACAAACAAACAAAAAAAAAAAAAAGGGTGGTATTTGCCATTTGACTTAGACATGAAGAAATGCAATGTTTCATATTGGAGTGGTTTGGCACTGCGGGTCTGCTTATATATTGGTGGAAACAGACAGAAAAGCTTTAAAAATATATTAGCAATTAAAAGAATAAATATAAAATAATATTCTCATATTGCACAGCTTTGTATCTTATCCTAGTGTTGTGATGCCAGATTTCATGAGAAACAAAACTTAATAAAGGTTGGATTTTGGTTTGTTTTGGGGTTTTTTTCTGTACTAAAAAGACCAAAATCTTACAAATCACACTTTCTCATATTTTGCATGCTCACACACACACCCCCCTAAAAGACTTATGTGTGAACTGCTCAGGTGAACAGCCATCTTACACAAGGAAAAGTATTATGAGCAGTTTTTCTCTTAGCAGCATTTTAAATAAAGGACCCTGCTGAACAAGATCCATTAAGCATCTCTACACTTATGTGTACGTAATCAATAAAATGCAAGTAAAACTCTGACATTCCACCTCTCCAAGGAAATCCAAAGGGGAAAGAGCTCCAAGTAAGGAGAATGTAAAGTTAACATAAATTGGAAAGAAGGGGAACTAAATATAAAATAACAATATCATGTTCTGTTATGTATGAGAGAAAATTCTTCCAAGATAATCATAGAATAAACACGAAAATGAAAAGGTATTTATTTTAACATGTTTCTTGGATTACCATACTATGGATATTCTCCCTGGGGTAAGTGTCATTCTAAAGGAAGGTTCAAATTTCCACAGTTAGCACAAATTACAGCCTAGAAAGCTCAGGAAGAGGGCATTAGACTTTGAGGAAAGGAGAGAAAGAAGCAGTTGTTGAATATTTTTTTTACTGTGTAGGAGACAAGAGAAGCTGTTGGAGAATCTCCCATCCACAGTAGACTGGAGTCGATTGTCTGTACTAGAAATAACCTTTTTTTATAGGTGGTAGGTGACATACTGGACCTTAGCAGTGCTCCTGTGATTAGACATAAAAGAGAGGAGTGTGAGCACATATTGGTATGACTGGAGAGCAGAGCTTGGGGTAATCACTAGAAACAGAAAAAGACAGAACAAAAGGTATCAAGGAATATGGCCAAGCTTAAAAGGATAACCAGCAAAAGAAGCAGGAAGAAACAATACATTGCACCATTCAGTAGAACCTGTTGATCACACAAGGTCATTTTTTTGCTTAGATTAGGCTTTGAATGTTATTATTATTATTATTATTATTATTATTATTATTATTATTATTATTATTATTATTATTATTATTATTATTATCCTTCCTGTTGTTCTGTTGTTTTTGGTTTATTGCAACAAGACAAAGGGAAAAAGTCCTGCATAGCTAAATTGACAGATGAGTGCTGATCAGTGAGAAATTAATCTGGTGTGGGTTCAAGTGCAATACCAATGTACACATTGAAGAGCGTCCATAATTTCCTATGGAAGAAAAAATATTTCTCAGCTAAAATCACAACTTACTTCTGACATGAAGTCTTTCTCCGTCATTTGAGGGTGCTGTGCAACACTTCTTGTTTTGTAGAACATTCTGTAAGTATATTTTTTAATGTGGAGGACTTTACCTCACAAAATTTAATGTTATCTGTGAAAATTTATGTTTCTGCTTTTGTGCTTTTTTAAAATAGTCCCCATATTGCTTCAATGCAAATAATACCTACTGAGAATCATGTAATGTAGACAGCATGAGTCAGAGAGACTTCAAGGAAAATACAATTCAGGTCTGTTTTAGTCAAATTATTAGTATTGTCATCTATTTAGGAAAGGAACCATAGAACGTCAAGAACAGATTTACACCTCCTTTTTCTTCACCAAAGTAAACTTCGAAGTTGCTTTAGTGAATGCTTCTTCTCCATTTTGTATAGGTAAGGATTATTTTGCTCACTTCTTTATTGTTTTTAACTCAACCCTCTCACGTATTTAGCTTTCCCTTAGGCTTCTTTTAATTTGAAATTATATTTTGCAACTACCATAACAACACACTCTTTAGCATGCAAATACTTTGTTGAACCTGACATTTTAATTGACTTGAAAAATGGCATTGCTTTTAAAAATAAAACATCTAAGCTCAAGTGATACTGTGCTTAAACATATGAAGTATTATATAGTGGAATTTTTTGTTATTTTTTTCTTTTTTAATATGTCTTTGAGTATTTCACATTAGTTACTGCAAAATAATGATAGACACAATATGCTTCAGTTTTGTACCAAGGTGAGAACACAATTTGTTACCACCACCTGCCCTTCTCTTCCAAACTCCTGACTGGATAGTTGTGAAGATAAATTGTTTGTGAAGTGCTGGCATACATTAGTGGGGATCGCTATAAGAAAGACTGTAACAAAATCAATAACTCTGCCCTCAGAGCAGCACTTAAAAAGTGCGCAATAATTTGGCTTGAGGCCATACCTTGAGCAATGAGAATCAAACAAAAATATTGAGTGGCTGTGCATTAAGTGAGAGCCATCTGTTCTGTGCAATGAATGAGGAAGGGCAAGGAACAGAACAACCCAATCTTCTATTTTGAAATGACACTGTCTTTTATTCTAAAAAGAATGTATTTCATAATATATAAGGCAAGGATTATAGACAGAGAAAACCCCTGGATTATGAAAATATACACATGCATATGTAAAAAGGGATTAAAGTAAACTTATCAGCCATGTTACTTATTAGTTCTTCATAGCTTTTTATTAATTTCTTTTTTCTATTACTCTTTCTAAGAGGACCTGAAGTAATGATTCTCTTTTTGAACATTACATTGAACTTAAATCTATCTGTAGATAATGTGATTGCCAAAGATTCCCTCAACTGGGAACTTAGGGAATCAGAACTGGATGACTTGCAATGACAAACTTATACTTCTCCATTTGGACTTTCCTGAAGAATGCCAAGATACAATATGAGAGCTCACCAGCTTCATGCAGGCTTTAACCTGCCTTCTGGACCATGTTCCACTCCCCAGCACAGAATTGTCTTAATGATGACAGATTTGGTATCTGAAGTCAATTCCTTAATTCTTCCTTAATTCTTCCTCTAGGGAAAATGATGTATTATTATTGTATTGTTATTGTTAAATGAAGTATTAGTATATGCATTGTTGTATACAGTTGTTTAGTACTGTGTGCTATGTATTTGTTTTCAAGCACCCTTTCAGAGAGTATTTGAATGAAAGTAGGTACGAAACTTTGCAGGAGGATTGGTGAATTTTATTATAATTCTTTTAATACTAGTTTGTTCCATAGCCTTATCTAAACCAGTGTTGTCTTTGTTCTAGACATCTAGTTCTGAATTAGTTAATCAAGTATTCCTTCTGTAGTCAATAGAGGAAATAGAGTAGCTTTAGAGGTTAATTAATCTCATCCTGAAGTTGGCCAGATAAATCAGTACATACTTACTGTTTTATCATTCCAGTTGCTATGAAACAAGGAGTGGTGACCAAGTCAGAGCTAGATGTCTATCCCTAGAATGTATCAAATATCTTGATTTGTTTCACACCTTGGTGTCCATGAACTGACTCCACATGCTTTCTGACAAAGACTCTACATATCAAGCTGACTGTTTCAGATTTTACAATAGCATGGATTTGTAATTACAAAAATATGTTTTTAATGAAAACACCAGTTCTTTTTCTTTTTAATATTAAAATATTACAAAGTTTTCTGTAGATATAATCTTTTTATTTCTTTTCTAAAATATATTCTATATTATGATTAGTTAGGGAATAAGCAAGTGGTTTCAGTTTTAGTCCAAAGGTTTTATATTATGCATCTTTTAATGCATAGGGACTGTCTACCTTAGTTTTTTGAAGGCAAAAGATATTAGGTGTGTTCTTGAATTTATGGCAATCAAATGTTTCTTTTAATTCCTTAAATTGAATATCTGTTAAAGAAATAAAAAGTTATTATTAGAGATTTTTCTAGCAAAGCACAAAATGACATTTGTAAGTAAGATCAGGAGGTTTTCTCAGGAAAGTGAAGGTAAATGAGGACTGTGAGTATATGTTAATCTTATTCTATTAATTTTATTATTTTACAGTAAAAAGTAAATACCAGGAAAAAAAATTATGCCCAAAACCCACAACACTTTGCATAGATATTACTTCACTTGTCTATAAGCCTTCCACTGAAAAGGAAAATGAACAAGTTGCTGTACTTCATGAAAGGTAATCCCTTAGAAATGTAGATAATCACAACTATAATAAACTAATGCTTCATGAGAGATTGAAGGTTTCAAGTGGCATAAGATATTTTTGTATCACTTTAGAAATTGAAGGACTTTCAACTGAGTCTTAGGCCTAGAGGATTAATATATGAAAGAGAAAAAAGAGCAAAATTTGCAGATCTCAATGAAAAAAATGGTTAGGAACTGCCATGGGAATTGTCAAAATTATAGCCAACTAAATTATTAATTATAAATATTATTAATTGTAATTTTGCCCTTTTTTTATCTATGAATTGCTTGCAAATTTGTGAATGAATTTGTTGTTCATATGTATTTGCCTATGGCCCATTCACAGCTGCTTACATTTATTAGTCAGTATTTGTTATTTTTAGTGTATGATTGCTCATCATATATGTATTGTTTTTGCTCTCAGATTAGTTCACACTGCACTATGCTAAATAATAGAGAATAAGAGATAATGGTGAATTATGACTGACATCCTATGAACAAATTTTAGGCAAATAAGTACTCATACTAACTTCAAAAAATATCCAGAATTCACAGACTTTTTTGGATCGCTAGCTGCAATCTGTTGTAATCAGGAACAATGGACAATAATGGTTCACACAGCACAATTAACTCCCTGCTGTGTATTAGTGAGGATATTTGTATATTATGATCTACATTATTTGACCAGCTGTTCCTACTCTGTTCATATGTGATCACAATGGCTCCCATAATCACCTATGCAGTATTAGTTACTTGGTTTTTAAAAGCTGTATTTTGCAGACAAAGGAGCATGGTATAATAATAGGAAGTGCTCATTGTAGCATGCTGACAGCTGGAGCTGCATGATAAATAAAGGAAATATATTTTGAGTTAAGAAAATGTTCTGAACATTAGCAGTTCTTCCGGAAATGATTACCATAAAACTGCCATGAACTCATACTCTAGTCACACCAGAAAAAAGAGGAAAAAGACTGAATGGGAGAGGGAAAAGACTGAATGGGTGGGGAAAAAGACTGAATAGGCAAGGAAAAAGCATAATTCTTTCAGCTCAAGGGATGGGATATAGATGTTGCAACAAACTACAGAAACTTTTGTCATTACCAACTCTACCACACTCAGCCTCTGAGTGAGTTAAGAAATGTGTTATGACTGTAGATCTGCAGGCTAACATTTCAGCAGCACTACCTCTATACATCTTTAAAGTTGATAGCAAAATGAATCAGTCCCTCCACAATGAAGGGCAAAATAGATAGGTCTCTCATTCAGACAATTTACACTAAGCCAAGACAGATGTTTTATACTGTCCTCTGGATATTCCTCTCTCTCTTCACGAGCTACTGCAATATATTTGAACTTGCTGCATATTTTCTTTGTTCGGATTAATTACAACACAGACACCAAAAATTTTAGTGAACAAGAAGATTCTTTTCTCCCAAACTATATTCTAAGATGAGGATTCTTCATTGAGTTTCCTGGGTGAAGTAGGAGTGGAAACAAATTTTCTCAGCCTGAGAAATGCTGAATAATAAGATTTTTTCTTCTATTGTATGCATAAATTATATAACAAGCCTTTAGTATTAGGAACAGTTTGATTCTGAAATCTCAGAAATGTGGTTTCTTGTGTTGTTCTCCTTAATTTAAGTTCCAAAAATACACCTAAACACACTTGAGAATTCTAAATATATTGCTTAATAGTATTGTGCATTCTTTTTACATTAATGATGGCAATAACAGCCCGGTTAGTTCCTTAAATGTTCTGCTTATACAATTTTCTTTTTCTAGTCATTGTTTGTGTATACCTTGCAACAAATGTTCTTTCCCTAGGAGCTAATTTTATATTATTATTTTTGAAATGTAGCTAAATTTCTCATCTCAGAGTCTGGAATGAGAATTACAGACTGATGGGATGCAGGGGACAAAAACCAGATAGAAAACCTCATTGTTCAAGAAAAAAGATGGGAAGGTCAGTTCTCAGTTATCACCCTAGATAAAACAGACTCAACTAGTAGAATAATAATTTAATTTAAAGTGGATTAGAATGGTAAGAAAGAAATTCTAAAATAATTTTAAAAACTTTCATCCCTACTCTTCAGTCTGAACATCACTGCTTCATTTCCCACTTCTCTACCTCTTCCTCTAACCTTCCAAGTGGCAGCAGGAAATGGGTAATGGGAGTTACAGTTCCTCTCTTTCACTTCTTCCTATTCATGACTTTCCTCTGCTTTATCATGGTTCTTCTCCATTGTCAGTCTGGAATTCTGAGAAATATTTCTCTGCATGTTTTAAGGGATCTAAACTCTTTGGCAAACACTGGTTTTAATCATTGTTCATGGAATAGGCTTCTTAGGCTCTGGGATGAAGCAGAACTTTCAAGAATATGTATTAGATAGTAGTACAATATGTAGTTTATCACAGGGTGAGAATTCTAGATTCCTGGGGTTTCCAGAATGGCAAGCAGAGAAGGAAAGATGGATGAAACCTCATGGTTTTCAGACTTCTTCCTTCTTCTTCATCTGCTCTATCTTCTGCTGTGATGGAGGCACTTTCTGGTTGGTTTAGAGTAGAGACTGACTTTCTAACATAGATGATAGGTATTGGGAAGTTATTGTATATCTTTTATACTAAAGTTAAGTTATTGTATATCTTTTATACTAAAGACCATGTTTACATGGTCTTTAGCATAAAAGTAAACACCACTCTAAGGAGGGGGGATTGTGCCTGGAACTGACTTGTTGTGAAGAACTCTGTGAGTCAGGGAAAGAATGTAATAGATAAGAAAGAATAAACAACCTTGGAAAACAGAAGAGAGGACTCTTGACCATTTCTTCAATCTCTGGTTGGGAAAAAAAGACTTTTGCATCTCGGGAATCATCAAAAACGTTTTCTAAAACCTGAGAGTACATGAGCTGCAGTTCTTGTCAGGAACTTCCTCCAGCTTGGCTTTTTCATGCATGGCTCCTTAGGCCATATCCAGGTGCTGTAGGAGATACATCTCCTCAGCCTATAGGGAAGAACCTGCCCCAGCAGGACATCATCTGCAGGCTGGTGGAGAATCTCTGCTCCAGCACCTGGTGCACCTCTTCCCCCTCCTTAACTAACCTTGGTCTGTAGGGATGATTCTCATAGCTGTTTCCCCCTTTATTTATTCCTCTCTTAAGGAAGAATATATTTCTCCTGTTGGGAAATGGAACTTCTAAGTAAAACTGCTGTTTGTGGGTAGGGGTTTTACTTGTTAACTTTTTTTAAAAAAAAACACCTGTATTTATATATAGTCATTCTTTTAGTCTCTTTTTTTCTTTTCTTTTTTTTTTTTATTTTTTTTTTCTTTCCTAGAGATAAATTTTATTTTTCTCTAAAGAAAATAACAAATAATTTCTTGTCTAATTAATAAACTGATCAAAACCAGGCTGGATGGGGCTGTGAGCAACTTGATGTACTGAAGGACATCCCTGTCCATGACAGGGGGGATGGAACTAGATGATTTCTAAGGTCCTTTTCCACTCAAACCATTCTGTGATTCTATGATATATATATTTTTATACGTAGTACAACGTAGACAAAATTCCCTACTTATATTATTCACAGAAATCAGATGACTTATGTAATAGCCAATAAAATACCCCATCTCTCTGTTTTAAAATGCAGAATTGAATGATGGGCATCATGAAAAAAAAAAGGAGTTTTTGTTGGCACTCATTGTACAAAGCCAGCTTCTGATTTATGCCAAATAATCTATAGGGCTCCTAGGCAATTCACTGCTACTAAATTAAGGCCTCCATCTGCTGGTTATTAAATTACATTATGAAATACTTTCCCTTATATAAAATAATATACATTAATTTAGAAAAGGAGAATTCCTTTGATGCATTTTTCATCATTTTCCAAGGATAAATGGCATTTCTAGTGACAATTTCTTTTTAAAATAATGAGATGAGAGAGAAGAAATGCTTTTCTCTAGAGATCTCTACTTCCCTCCATTAATTGGACAGAAAACCTACAATAGCTACCTTGTTAAAAAAAAAAAATTGAGTCCTAAAATTAAAAATTATACAACATTAAAGAGTACAAAAGTTGCATGTTTTTAAAACTAAAGATTTAATGGCAATCTTAAGGGAGTACCATTTGAAGGAGAAATAGAAATTTTCAAAAATTGAAATAAGACCAGTTCAGGTAAAAACCTGTTCCCAGTAAGGGTAATTAACATGTTATTCTTAGAAACTGTGAATAATCCATTCCTGAGGTGGCCTGGCAGGACAAAGGGCTGAGAATTCTAGATGAATGAAAACCACTATGCATAAAGGCAGTCATATCCATAGTTACAGCTAAATTCCTAAAACTGCATTTCATGGACTTAAAACATATATGAACACAGTTGAGATTATGTTCAGAATTTTCTCACATTACCTATTGTCAAGGTCTGCATTTTAATGGCTGAGGATCCTGGTAACCATTTAGATGTGTAAAGTGTTTTCTATCTCCCCTCAAATTTCTGAAAAGATTGGAAACTTCTCCATTAAGCGAATGATGCAGTTTAACTGCCTTTCCATCCAAACATAATAAAGCTTTTAATAAGAGCATTAGCTGAAAGGAACATGAAGCAATTCTGTCACGATTATATGGTGAGTAAGCAGCAACAATTCAACTTGGTCAAGTGAAAACCTATAAGTTATTCACTCCACATGTCCATTATGGTCAATAGAGAAAAAGGGACATTTCTGATAAGCAGTCAATTTCATTTTATATTAGATGTATAAAATAGATAAATAAATATCACTCTTTCAATCAATTACAAAGAAGCCTAAATGTAAATGAATCACATGGCAATTCTTGACTCCCACTTAACAGCAATTAGACTAGGTCTGAAAAGATTTTAGAATGATAGTTGCAAAGGGAATTTCAAGTGCTAATTGTGCTTTTATTTCAAGTCTGAAAATGTAATTTTTTTTCTTCTCAAAAAATCAATTTAATTTTACTAATGTAGATTCATAATAATAATGTATATAAATATTTAATAAGTAAAAATAAACAAACAACTTTGAAACCTGTTCTTGGCTTATTTCAAAGTTAAATTTGGCATTTTCATATTATTCCATGCATCTCAGTAAGAGCAGTGAAAAGTATTCAACAATAGTGTTTCAGAAATGAGAAGACTTAAGAAGACATCAGCCAATTTAATAAAACACAGCTAAAAGAGGAAGCAATTGAATATGCATTTGGCTTAGAAGACAACGCATTTTGCAATAGAAAGCATTTTGAGGAACAATTTTTTTACCAATTCCACAGAAGGTACCCCATAGTGTCTTTAGTTTTAACCATATCCTGATTCTTGTAGTTAATCATGGAAACTGACACATATATTCTGAAAAGGAAAATCAGCTGTTATGTACGAAGACAAGCTTTATTATGTAGGTCGCTGAACGATTCACAGTAAATTACTTATCAAGGGAATACAGTCTCATACTGAATTGTTTCAGAGCAAATAACCTATTTAATTTTGAATAAATTTATAAAAACTTTATTCATAATCTTGTTCTCTGGATTGCTCATGTTTATGTGATGACATTTTTGTATGACATTGAACTTTTAGCTGGGGAAGGAGTATCAATATTTTGAAGCTCCACCAGGAGTGACACCCTTAACAACCATGAAGGCCAGAAGAAAATCTATGAAGTTTGGGGAGTCAACAATAAAATCGACACAGCTGTTTTCCTGGATCAAATTATTCACAGCATTCACAAAGGGAAAGTAAAATGTGTAAGGTCTCAAAGCTGATGCAATTAAGAAAAGAATAATTGATCTTTTAAAGTGAGGAATTCATGGAAGATATAGAATACTAAGGAGAACAATTCCTAATTCTGTGTTCTTTAACATTTATTTGATATCTACCTTTATATTTACTTAGGAATGTGGTATAATTTTAAAGAACACTTCTGTTTCCAGGCAACTATATACGCTAGTATTTCTGTGCTACTCTTTTTGTTTCCTCAGACTGCATCAATGAAACTTACAGTTTGGTTCTTATTAGAACTCCACGAAGAACCCAGACTCTTGTCTGCTTGCAAAAGCATGCCACAATCAAAAATCATAGTGTTGGGACAAACTGTCTCACTGCAGCTTAATGTAGATACAGATGTTTTCAGAGAACACAAATCAATCTTTGATGAGATAGTTTTCTCTTGCCCTACATCATTATTTTACTACCCATCCCTATTCTCCAGGCTCTGAGGAAAAGACATTCCAGGATTTGTCAGGATGCTGAGACTGGCCACACAGTAATTCCTGTAAAAACTTATTTGCTTTCATGGCTGCAAGACTGAAATGGAAGTTCAGCCCAATTTTTTAATCCTTACCTACCAGACAATTCTACTGTCACTGTACACCCTCTCCAAGCTTTTAAATAGAATAAAAAAAAACGTAAAAAGGGTGCCACTGCCTTTCATCCTACATCCTTCTCAATCCTTCTTGCATTATTCTCTTGTGAGTTAGCTGCACAACATGTTCAAGGCTTTCTAGTTCCAGACTGATACAAGTCTGCAAATGCTTGCAGTTGTTAAGTTCTGCTTTCACAGAATCATGGGAGCATAAATAATTCAGTCTAGAAGGAATTTAAAATGTCTTTAATCCAAACTCCTGCTCAAATTAGGGTCAGCTTTTTCAGTAAGACCACATTGCTCAGGGCTTGATAAAGTCCTTGAAAACTGCAAGGATGGAGTGTACACATGGCTTGACAAAAGTTTTTTTCATTATCTCAAGCACGAATTAACCTCTTGCATCTTAATTTATACCTATTGTTTTTCACCCTTCCTTCTGCACTACTGTAATGGTTTCACCCCAGCCAGGAACCAAGTACCCCCTTGAGACTGTGGAAAAGTATCAGAATGATAAAAGCTAAAAAAATCATGGATTGAGATAAAGATAATCTGATAAGGAAAGCAAAATAATGCACGCAAGCGAAGCAAAACAAGGAGCTAATTCACTGCTTCTCATGGGCATGTAGTTTTTTCCTGCATTCAGGAAAGCAGGGCCCCATCATGTGTAATGGTGACTTCCTACAGCAAACACTATTATTCCAAATGTAGCCGCCTTTTGTCTTCTTTCCACCAGCTTTATATACTGAGTGCTCTGCCATATCATGCAGAATATCCCTTTGGTCAGTTTGAGTCACTTGTCCCGGCTGGGTCTCCTCCCAGCTTCCTATGCATCTCCAGCCTTCTTGCCAGTATGACAAAAAGCAGAAAAGACTGGTTTTATGCAAGCCCTGCTCAGCAATAACAAAAAAACCTCTCTACTGTCATCACTGTGTTCAGCATAAATCCAAAACCCAGCTCCATACCAACCACTGCGAAGAAAATAACTGTGCCCCATTATGTTAGTTTGGAAGACAGGTGTGTCTGCTAGTAAAACAAAAACAAGAGCCTCTCTTGGACTGGTGAATACAAAACCTCTTCCCTCTGAATTGTTATAATTCTGAAATAAAAGGGGTCTCAGGCAAAGATGTGAGGGTAGGAATAACAGCAATGCATCTAACAAGATAAACAAAATAACAAAAATAGCTATAGTGTTAACAACAAAAAGAACTAGGGGGAAAAAAACCAAGCCAACTACAGTCTCCTCTGCCACTGGCACCTTCTCCCCTTTGGTACCATCACAAGCTACCAGAGCGAGCAGCAGTCCCGGGGACGAGATGTATCCGAGGCTCAGTGGCGCTAACTGGAGCTGTAGAGAACGTCCCGGTTAGGCACGGGGTGTGGAACACAGCATGGGGAAACCCAGAGCAAAACTGAAGAAGCAGCTGGTGCAGGGCAACAGGGCAGCAGCTCTTGGCAGGGCAGGGGCAGACCAGGTTCCGAAATCCCAAGAGACACACGAAGAGACGGTGGTGGATCACTCTGAGCTGAGCTCCAGGTGAGGGATGGTGACATCTCACTGCAGTACAGAGCCGAGCAGCCCTAGCAGCTCCATCCGACAGCAAAAACTCCCCAGAGCGAAGTGAAGTCCGGGTGCCACCCTGCCCCTGACTTAGCTGCTTCCTTTGTGTTTCCCAAGCACCCATAAGTACCCTCAAGCACCCAGCAATCAGCTTCCTAGCTGATTTTCCTGAGAAAAAAAATCTACAAGAAAGTAACCCAACTCCCAACACCCAACCAAAACTAGGCAGGTACTCTTCTGTTTTTTTGCCCTGCAAGTACCCTGGAGCTGTTGTTAGGGACTCCTGAAACTGTCTCTTCTGTAGGTTAAACCAGTCCCAGTTCATTGGCCACTATTCAAAGGGCAAGTTCTTCAGTCTTGACTGATCTGGTGGCTCTAACCAACACTTACCTAAGTTTATCAGTATCTTTCTTGTTTTGGAAGGACCAAAGAAAACAAAATTAGATGCAAGATCTAGAAATATAAAAGGATCACACTCTTGACCTGAAGGCAATGGTATTCCTAATGAAGTCCAGGATGCTATCAACTTTATTTGACGCAAGGCTCATAGTCAACTTGCTGTCTTCCAGGTCACACATCCTTTTTTGCAAAGCTGTTTAAACCCAACCAAATTGCTGCATGGGGTCAATCCTGCCCAGGGGTAGGAAGGAACCTGCATTCTCCTTTGTTGGATTTCCTGATATTTCTGTTGGTCCATTTCTCTAGGCTGTCAAACGTCTTCTGAATTGCAGCGCATTGAATTTGCTGTACTGATCAATCTTTCCAGTATTTTATCACTGCAAAGTTCCTGAGGGTGCCCTTTACCTCATCATTCAGCTTATTAACGAAGATGTTAAAGATTTATGACCCTTGTACAGCACTAGTCACTGGCCTCCAGTTGGACTTTTTTGCTCTGATCACAATCCTCTGAGACAGCTATTTACTATGTTTTCAATCCACCTCATTGTTGTGGTGTTTTGATTCATACTTAATAAATTCATGCTGTCAGAATTGTCTTCATCTCCATTGTGTGTCCAGAAGAGTTTCCTGAAAGAGCTTGCTCCATGGTTCTCACAGGCACTGAACCGTGACTGATGAGCCAGTAGTTCTCCAGATGGCCTTCTGTCCTTTTTTGAAAGTGGGTGGAACACTTTCCTTTCTTCATTTATGCAGGACTTCCCTAGTCTTCATGACTTTTCAAAAATGATAGACAATGGCCTCACAAAGACATTACCAGCCACTCTTAGCAGTTGTAAATGGCAGCCTGTCACTTTCCAAAGACATGTAGCTGTCCAATTCTTTCAAGCAATTCCTGTGTAAATCATCATCCACTGCTGGTACTTGTCTTCTACCTTCAAAACTTCCTTTGGAAGGAAGGCAGACTGGCAGATTTTGTTGGTGAAGATGAAGACAAAGACACAAAGCTTTTCAGCCCTAACTGTGTCTACTGTCACAAAATCACTCACCCCATTCAGCAAAGGGTCCACATTTTCCTTGTTTATTTTTTATGACAAACTCAGGTCTTCATCTTGCCCTTCATACTCCTTACAAATCTCAGCCCCAACTGAGCTATTTTTCCTAGCATCATCCTATCATTTTCAACTGTTGTCAGCTTTTCTGGAGAGTATATTTCAAAATTTCTCCTTTGAACTTCCTTTGAACTCCTTCCATCCTCTCTGTACTGCCCTTTTACTTCAAAGCTGTCATGAACTTCCTGCTTAGTCTCTGCTGATCTCCTGATATATTTTTTGCCAAGTATTGTGATGGATATTTCTTGCACTTGTAAGATTCTGTCCTTAATAACCTGATACTTTTCTTGAACTCCCTTGCCCTTCAGAACAAGCCTCTAGGAGCCCACCTGTAAATTTTCCTGAATAAGCTAAAATCTCTTCATTTGGAGTCTGGGGTCTTTGCTATGCTTCTTTCTTGCTCCTGTGAGAAGATCAAACGTCACTGTTTCATAGCAATTGCAGAAAAGGTTGTTATTGATTGCTCTTGTCAGATTCCCAACCAGTTCTTCCTTGCTAGTAAATAGCAGATCCAGCGGTGTATCCTCTCACTTTTTCCATTTGGAAACTGAAGCAAATCTCACTGCTTCCATCCTCCCATACTACCTTCATAAGTTCAGCAGTTGTCAAGGAGTTTAATGTGTTCCCCATAAGATCCTAGGTGCGTGATACAAAGACTTCCTTGAGATATTTATAAGCATTTTTCTGCTTAATCATGCTGATTAAGTGGTCGGGAACAACATCCTACCACAACATCACTTATACTGCCCCACCTTTGACACTGACCCACAAGGTCTCAACCTGCAGGTCATACATCTCACAGTGGAGCTACCTGCATCTTCTTCAGAGAAAGGGAAATTTCATCTTTTTTAATATCTATCTTGAAGGCCTTGATACTTCCATCACAGAATTTGAGTCATGTAAGCTATTCCACCTAAATTATTCTATTCTTCTGATCACACAGAGCATCAGGGTTCTCCTGGGCTTTTTTCTAGTCTGCAAGCATTTCTGTGTGTTGTGATCATTTGACACTGGCTGGATACAATGTTCCCACCAAAGCTGCTCTATCACTCATCTCTTTAGCTAGACAGGGAGAGAATAATGCAACAAAAGGCTTGTGCATCAAGATAAGCGCTGGAAGAGATCAGTCATCAGATACTGTCATGGACAAAACAGATGCAGCTTGAGGAAATTTAATTTATTAGAAATAAAATCAGAATACAGACATGAGCCACAAATATTAGAACACCCTCCCCCTACCCCTTCCTCCTTCCTGGTCTCCCATTCTGTCCTGATTATCTCCTCCCTCTGAGCAGTACATGGGAGGAGGGAATGGGAGTTACAGTCAGCTGATCACACATTGTCTCTGCTGCTCCTTCTTCACACTCTTCCATACTTCACCATGGAGTCTTCCACAAGTGACAGTCCTCAATGAAATTCTCCATAGTGAATCTTTTCCATGGGCTGTAATCCTTCAGGAATGGATTGCTCCAGTACAGATACTCCACAGGGTCACAGGTCCTCCCAGGAACCTGTTCCAGCAGACTGGGGCCGGCTTCAGCACAATCTCTCCATGGACTCACTGCCTCCTTCAGGCACATCCATCTGCTGTGTTGTGGGGTGTTCTGTGGGCTGGATATGGATATCTGTTCCACCATGGACCTCCAGGGTCTGCAGGACAGTTTTCCTAAATGTGGTCTTCACTCTGGGCTGCAGGGTAACTTTTGCTCCTGCTGCTGGAGTAGCTCCTACCCCTCCTTCTTCTCTGACCTTGGGGTTTGCAGATTCTCACTCTTTTCCCAACTTCTGTTTTGCAGCAATTTTTCCCTCTTCTTAAATATGTCATCACAAAGGCACTGTCCACGTTGCTGATAGGCTCAGCTATGGCCAACAGCAGGTCTGTTTCCATTACCCCTGTTGTCTTCCTGGCAAGAAAAGTTTTCCACACAAGCCCAATATATATGTTCACTTGTAGAAGTCCACTGTTTAACTTACATTAAAATATAAATTCAATACTTTAAGCACCTAATCTGTTAATTTTTTTGTGTGAAAAATCACTGTTTTAATGCAGAGATGTTATGCTTTAGTGAATTATGATACTGTTAAAAACTGAGATCTCATACTGCAGTACTATAGTTCCAGAAGAAAGAATACCTATAAATGAGGACATATTAGGACCATAATACAAAATCATATGAAATATGAAAGCCTGTTTCCAGGATTAAATTATTCCTCAAAATTCAACTGCTAGCTTCCACTTCCCATATACATGATTTTCTTTTTTTTCCTCCAGAAATTGAAACTCAATTTGCTTCAATTACTGAAAGTTTTAAAAACAAACTTACTTTGATTACTTTATCTCAGCTTTGCAATAAGTGGCTGAAAAAAGACTGGGAGTTTTCCATTACTAGCAAAATCAGTCCCTGACTTCCTGCAGGCAAACACAAGAACTAAATAGAAAAAAAAAAAAAAAAAAAAAAAAAAAAAAAAAAAATAAAACCAAAGTGCTACAGAATACTAGATATATTCCAGTTTAGAGACAAAGATGTTGTGCAGGACAGCTTAGGTATGAATTTTTGCAAAAGGAACCAACTTAGATGTGCTACTCTATGCTAAGTCACTCTATGCCCTGAGAGCCAAAACAACTTCTATAAAGGAGAAAAAAAAAGACATGGTATTGTCATAAGAGATTCTCTTCTGAGGGGAGTGCAAGGTCCAATATGCAGACAGGATGAACTAGTGCCAGATCCTGCACTTGGGTCAAATAACCTCATGCAGCACTCCAGGTCTGTGGAAAAGTAGCTGGAAAGCTTCCCAGTGGAAAGGGACCCGGGAATTCTTGTTGACAACCAGCTAAGTAAGAGCCAGCAGTGTGCCCATGTGGCCAAGAAGGTCAGTGGCATGCTTGCTTGTGTCAGAAATATTGCGGCCAGCAGAACTAGAACTACAGCAGGGATTGACCCCTTGTACTTCACACTGTGGAGGCTGTGCCTTGAATCCTCTGTTCAGTTTTGGACTCCTCGCTATAAGAAAGACATTGAAATGCTGGAGTATGTTGAGACAAGGGCAATGAAGCTGGTGAAGTGTCTGGAGCACAAGTCCTAGAAGAAGTGCATGAGGAAGCTGAGGTTTTTTAGTCTGGAGAAAAAGAGGTTTGAGGGGAACTTATCCCTCTTTAAAACTACCTGAAAGGAGGTAGACTGAGGGTCAGTCCCTTTTAACAAGTACTAAGCAAGGAGGATGAGAGAAAATAGTTTCATATTCTCATGTTGTCCCAAGGAAGGTTTAGATTGGATATTAAAACAGGTTATTCCCAGAAAGGGCTATCAAGCATTGGAACAGGCCATCCAGGGAAGTGGTTGAATCCACATTCCTGGAGGTGTTTAAAAATTGTGTAGACGTGGTACGTGGGGACATGGTTTCATGGGGGACATATCAGGGTTGTACTTCATGATCTTAGGTGACTTTTTCAACCAGTACGATTTTATCATTCTATGGTTCTATGATTCTAGAGGTAAACCACAAAGACCAAATATTTGCCTTGCATATCACAGAATTAATGAACCACTAGCTTGGAAGAGACCTTCATGATCATTGAGTCCAACCCAACCCTAACACCTCAACTAGACCATGGCAGCAAGTGCCATATCCAGTTTTTTTTAAACACATCCAGGGATGGTGACTCCACCACCTCCCCAGGCAAACCATTCCAGTACTTTATCACTCTTTCTGTAAAAAACCTTTTCCTAATATCCAGCCTGTATTTCCCTTGGCACAGCTTGAGACTGTGTCCTCTCATTCTGTCAGTTGCTGCCTGGAGAAAGAGACCAACCCCCAGCTGACTACAGCCACCTTTCAGGGAGTTGTAGAGAGTGATAAGGTCACCCCTGAGTCTCCTTTTCTCCAGCCTAAACACCCCCAGCTCCCTCATTCATTCCTCGCAGGGTTTGTGTTCCCAGCCCCTCTCCAGCCTCATTGCCTCCTCTGGACACGCTCCAGCATCTCAACGTCCTTCCCAAACTGAGGGCCCAGAACTGGACACAGCACTCAAGGTGTGGCCTCACCAGTACCCAGTACAGGGGCAAAATGACCTCCCTGCTCCTCCTGGCAACACCATTCCTGATACAGGCCAGGATGCCTTTGGCCTTCTTGGCCACCAGGGCACAGAGCTGGCTCATGTTCAGCTGGCTGTGGACTAGCACCCCCAGGTCCCTTTCTGCCTGGGCACTTTCCAGCCACACCATCCCCAGCCTGTAACACTGCAGGGGGTTGTTGTGGCCAAATTGCAGGACATGGCACTTGGACTTATTCAGCTTCATCCTATTGGACTCTGCTCATCCAGCTAGCCATTCCAGGTCTCTTTGCAGAGACCTCCTCCCTTCCAACTCACAGTTAAGTGTCATCTGCAAATTTACTGATGAAAGATTCAATATCCTCGTCTGTGTCATCAATAAAAATATTGAACAGAACAGGAACCAGCAAAGACCCCTGAGGAACACCACTGGTGCCTGGCCACCAGCTGGATGAAGCACAGTTCACCACCACTCTCTGGGTACAACCATTCAACCATATATGATGTAGAACAATGATGTCAGTAAAATAAATTTCTTTGGTTTAGAATGAAATTGCTAGGATTAATTGTACAAACAGACAAAGCCACAAGGATGTTCATTATTGTAGAAATAGCAGATGTGCTATTAATTAATTAATTAATTAATTACTTCAGAATCATATTTCTCCATTTAGTCATTCTATATTGTGTAAGTTTAGTCTAAATTGTTTGACAGTAAAATGTCCTGGTGGCATAGCATAATTATAATACATGAAAGGATTTTAAAATAATAGTAATTTGATAGCTTTTGTTTCAAATAAATTGCTGTAGTGTCTAAAATGAGCTTCTGGTTAGAAATCTCTAGGATTTTTGTTTCTCCTGGAATGTATTTTTAATTTATTTATTTAATTTCTTTAATTTAATATATGGAATCCCTCATGACTAGAAATGAAGACACTAATAGGCATATGAAATTCACTGTATTAATTAAAATTAAATGAATGGAAAGTGATTGATGAATGTGAAAAAATATCTGAGAGATTGCTTTCAAAACTTACATGATAATTTCTGAAAGATGGTTAGTTTTATTTGACAGTAGATAAAAATATGGTTGATTGTAATGGAGTGGTCTCCCAAAATAAGAAACAATTTATGAAAACCAGGGGACTGTGTGGGGAATATGTCATAAAAATAAAAGGAGACAGATGTAAATACAAGCAATGATACTATTGCAAATTTTATCTGCCCAAGACTTCAGTGTAGGTCAATATTACTGTTTTAGTTGTATCAAGAGTGCACTTCTGAAGCAAATTTCCCAGTTGGCACCTGCTACGTATCTTTCTTGTGCTGTGGCTTACATAATGTTTTCTTACTACGTATTTTAGAATCCTTCAAAATTTAACTTATTCTGAGAAATGCACCTTTGTAGAGCATCTATGAACTTTACCATCACTGGGAATACACTAAAAGCACTCCTAAAATATGGTTGTGAATGCATATAATATATATGTGAGGTTTTTAATGTTCTCTGTAGTTCTCCCAGTGAACCACAGTATTTACTAATGCAACCACTGCCTGAATTGTAAAACAATTTTGACAATGAACGAGGGAGACTATCTCAAACAAGCATTTACTAAAGCATTTAATTGGTCTTTATAGATTTATTCATCTTCCAATGGATTTTTCTCCCAGAGGGTTGTAATCAGTGACACAGGGGCCAGTTGGAGGCCAGTCACTAGCGGTGTCTCCCAGAGTTGAATACTGGACCCAGTATTCTTTAACCTATGCATCAATGACTTGTGTGGAGGAGCAGAGGCCTTCTCAGCAAGTTCACTTGTGACACAGAGATGGGAGGAGTAACCAATACCCCAGGGGGCTGTGCAGCTCTTTAGAGGGACCTGGACAAGTTGGAGAGATGGGCAGAGAAGAACTGTTTGAAATTCAACAAAGGGAACAAAGAGCCCATGCAACAGCACAGGCTGGGGATTTACCTGGAAAGCAGCTCTGCAGAGAAGGATCTGGGGATCTTGGTGGATAACAAGCTGTCCATGACCCAGCAAATGAGCATTTATGTCCAAGAAGGCCAGTGGTATCCTGGAATGCACTAGGAAGAACATGGTCAGCAGGTCAAGGGAGGTGACCCTGACCCTCCTCTCAGCCCTGGTGAGGCCACATCTGGGGTGCTGTGTCCAGTTCTGTGTTCCTGAGTACACGAGAGATGAACTCCTGGAGCAGGTCCAGCAGAGAGCAACAAAGATGATTAAGAGACACTGAAGACAAATGAAATTTCAACAATGAGATCCAGTAAGCACAAGTGTGAGAAGACAGAGGCCTTGAAGATACATGTATGAGGTTATACTGGAGATTTGAGACGTATTTGAGACCAAATGATCAGTCTCTGTTCATTAATAAATACAGCTTTTTAAGCTAGACAAAATCTCTTTGTCTAGCAAAACAGCAAGTTGTGTTAAAATACCTCAGAAAATATTCTGAATAAATCCAAGAGAAGAACCTCTGCTCAGACTTTTTTCAACAAAGACCTCAATACAGTAATGACCTGCAGTCTCCACCCCATTCTTATCAAAGTCTAGTGTCACTGACCTTAAAATACATAAGAGACTGGCAGGAGTGGAAGAGTGAGAGAAAGAAAGAGTGAAGAAAGACAGAAGAAAAAAACAAGTGCATATCAATTGTCTTACTTTGGAACAAACTCTATTAGTTGCATAATTTGGACTTAATTTAACCTATTTTGACTGAATTACTGCAACTTTTAAAGATTATCAGGTAGTTCTTGGCTCCACATATAAAGCATATTTCTTTAGCACACATAAAATAAACATGATATTTGGTCTTGTGCCTTGCCTTTGATGCTTTGTTGAAATTTGGATGCAATTAAATGTCCATCCTAAATTAGTTCTCAGGGCTGAATTTTAAGCTGTTGATTCTGTTTGTCCTCAAAGAATTAAGATGAGCTGTCCTAAATAAGCTCTTCATATTCTTCAACAGTCATTTATATGACTAGATCAGGTTAATTCCTGTGGTTTTGCTGACCATAATAAGATGACTCTCATTTGCAGTATCAAAACCACCTCCCTTTCAAGATATAAATCTGAATATCCACATTATTTTGGTTCTTTTGCTACTACCCCAGCAAAATAATAGATCTATCATTAGCATGTAAATCACAGTATTCTGGAAAATTCCAGAACTCTAAAAGACCTGTAGTGAGAATACAGGATTAGGAAAGCATGTTCTCTGTTACTTGTCTGTGACACTTTATAGCATTTACCTTAATGAATCATAAATGACATAACCCGAAATTATACTTTTTCAGTGAAATTTTTTGTCCTGATACTCTTGCTACTCAATATCTCTTTAGAATGCTAAAGCACTGATTTTTCTTTAAGAGGAGACAGTGCCAAGGAAAAAAATGTCTGAACCTTTGTGTAATTTAACTGCTGCATTGGAACACAAATTTTATGATAGTCCTCCTCCTCCTCACTGTACACAAAAACATTTTAAGGAAATGTTGCATTCTAAGGAATGAGTTATGGTTTTGTAAATATTGGAAGTGTCAAGATAAGAGTGATGTTGCTGTGCAAAAATTAGTGAAACCATTTCTTTAATTTGAATAAACATATTTATATATATATTTCTTTTTTTAAAAAAAAATACTGTCATTTATGATTTTAAAGGAATTTTGTTCTAGAAGGCATTTAACAATTGTGAATGCAAACATCTAGACTGCTGAAAGTCTATACTCTAATACAAACCAAATACCACTAAGGACTGGAAAAATAACACTTGCCTTCAATGTTGGATCAACATGGATCCACCTGGAGCACCTTCAGTAGTGATGATATTTGTTATTTTAAACTGCAGTGGAGTGAAGATGTCTCTGAGATGTGAGATTGTGTTCTCAGTTCTTTCATACTGTACCCCAGTATCTTTACCTTGTTTTTCTGTCTCATAGTTGACTTTTCTTTAACTGAATTACATGTCACCAGGAGGTTGTTTTGATGATTATGATGCTTGGCCAAGGAAAAGGACATGACAAATCTTTAAAATGGCATTCTATTATGGATATTTTGAGAAAAAGAAATAGCAATCAAACTGCCCTAATACATTCTCAACAAATGCATGACCATGCTGGATAAGCCAGCACAAGAATCTAGGTGTTGCATGTAGCTGCTGATCCTTTTCTAATTTTCCCAGTTATTCTCTTTGCATTTTCCTTTTTGGTTTTCTGCTCTTTGATAAGAAGCAAAACTGGGCAGTGTGATTCAGAAAATGCTACATCCTAAATGCTATATCCATGCTCATGTTGAAATTCTGAAGAAACTTTGGAAACAACTTATAAAACCTAAAATTGCACACCACATTGTAAAGGTAAATCATTATTTTTGTGCTTCATGGAAGCTGCATGTCCTGAAAAATACTGTTCTTGCTAAATACCCATCCATTATCTCAGAATGGTAAAACTGTTTCAAACACAGAGCTAAGCAAGAATTTGAAACAGTTTCCATTAGTATTTAGACAGTTTTTAACTGTTTAAAAACTGGACGTCTGCTTAAGGAAATTAGTCCTACCAGTTGTTTCTGTAGTCATCATTTACTAATTTTGCTCTCCAGTTTCTGGAATAAGTTACTGAAATACCCTTTGGGAATAGCTACAGAAATCTGATCAAGACCCTTGACTTTATCATTTTTTTTGCCTCTATACCTGGAACAAAAACTTATGTTACAATAGTATGAATTTCTTTTATGAGCTGGAATGTTCAAGTATTCCCTAATTGTTAGGCTCCAGTTCTGCTCATGAAGTCCTGTAAACTGTTGGATATGTGTCAGGCTCATTTTGGCTAGTAAATGGAGGCATGCATTATTGCAGGCTAACTCCTGGAGTCTAAGTTGCTCAAAATGTCCTTTGACTTTCTTGCTGAGGACAAAGCTTATTACAAATTTCATCATGAATAATTAAATCCTGATTTATCAGTACCATTTAACTGCAATACGTGTTTGGTTTCTTTTAGAATTGAAAAGATTAATAGTTCTTGCTGATAACCGAGGGAATTTCTTTCTTCCATGTGTTTTCGCTTCAGTTGTTCTTTTCATTACAACTTTTCATTACAAGTTTTACTGCAAGAAAGTAGTTGTGGAAAGCAAAGTTTTATTCATATTTTATTTAATTAAATAAATAGAAATAAAAATAATCCAAATGTTCACTGGATTTATTTATCTCAATTCTTTCATACACCACTGATAAGGTGGCCTCTTTGATAATCTTAAATTAAGAAACTTAGCTCTTCCTGTCACTATCTTTGCATCATTTTGGAGCAACAACTGTTCCTTCCCACCAACCACACTGAAGCTGGAAAAACAAATTATTTTCCCCCCTGCTGACACTGAATATCACAAACTTCAGTGGATTTCTGATTATGTACTTAAGCTCAAGCAGTTTTTTTCCATTTTCAATTTTTTTGGACCTGTTTCTGTATTGCACATGCACCTTCCCTTCTAAGAATTCAAATCACATATGTCCAATAGTGTTTGATGCCTCCTGTGGTTCAGTACAAAATTGGTTTTTTGTCTTCAAAATAGAATGAGAGCATAAGCTCTTTCTTTTTAGTAGCCTAAATACTAAAAAAAAAAAAAAAAAAAAAATTAAAAATAAATAATAAAAAAAAATTGCAGAGCTGGAAGAGCTTTTCTTTGGAGCTACTATGTGTCAAAATGAACTTTCATGGTCTACTGATTCAAGAAAATCAAAATGTCATTGGAGGGAAGTGATATTCCAGTGTATGCAACCCATCACTTTATTTTAATGTATCTACCTCTGCATTTGACTCTGCATAGAGTGAAAACTAAAGTGTTTGGCCTTATGAAGAAAAGAAATGAAATGTAGTTACATAAAAAAGACTGGAAAATGATAAAAGTTAAAAAACATGAATGGAAAAATAAACATGTAATTCTAATGTAAGTCTCTTTTACAAAGAAGTGTCAAATATTACTGGAACTACTTTTTCAATTGCATCATTTATGCTTATTAAGACAATATACTGCCACTAAAAGATTCTCCCTTATGATTAATGCGTTCATTTAAATAGTTTCAAAATCCCAAACACTTAGGATGTGGAGTATAGCATTCAACTTTTATATTACCTCTTTGTGCAGATAATATTAGTTAACTAATATTATCTTAGTTATCTTGCAGTTTTTCATATAATAAAAGAAGATGCTATTGTGTTATTAATATTCAAATTTCCATGAATTTTACTTTCATTTGCATACTGAAACTTCTGCTATAATAATATTAAATTGGTGGGGTGGCTGACTGCACTATTATAATCGTGTCTGTAAAAAAAATAAACAAATATGCAGAGCATGTGAATAGACAAAAACATGTAGAGAAAGAGAAATACATGAAGTCAAATAATAATTTATTTGGAATGACTTATTAGTGATTGAAAGTGAAAAAGGAAGGGCAAACCAAAACAAAACCCAACCAGCAAATCAACCAACCAACCAATTGCAAATTATTAGTTAAATAGCTTGACTTTTAGAGTAATTAAGACACTCCTTTTTGATTCAGTGAAAGTTATATCTCATTAATGTTGGATGCCCTTTTAATTTGACCGAATACTTTCATGGACTTTTTGTTTTTTTTTTTTTTGTATGGCCTAGATTCTAGTTAAGTACATAGTAAGGATACAGGGAAACAAATGTAAACATGCAAGTTTGAAAATACTGACATATTTTCTTATATTTATTGAATTATTTTCTGTGGGTTTTGATCTATTAAATTATTCATGCGCTTAAGTGCTTTGAATATTTGATAAATAAATGGAGCTTACCCCATCAAATTTTTCCATATAAAATATTCTGAATTGAAGACCTTGTCAGGATTTTGTCATCTTCTAGTACATAAGATGCTATTCTATAATCTATTTTGTTTTCTATAATTTTCCATAAGTTCTTTCATAGGCATATCTGGTAGCTGCAACTTGACTAAAGCTTCTCTTCTGCACTTTTCCATCTCATCTGGTCACTAGTCTATCTGGACAACCTTTTTTTTTTTGTGTGTGTGTGTGTATCTCCAGAGCTAGGTACAATTTGGTTGATTTATAGGAGGAAAAAAGAATGAATATTTTATTTCTTGTCAATTATTTCAGGAATTCTAAAAGACCACAGCTTCATAAATTGTTTCGAGCATATCTCTATACATCTGCAGAGGCATGGAGACCCAATCCACTGGTAAGAGATTAAGATCTTAGGAACAGATAACATAATAAAACACATCTTCTGCAAATGTATTTGTCTATTAGTCTATCAAAGTCCTGAACTAATTATAGAAATATGCTCAGCTGTAGATTTTAAATACATAATAATTTAACCTTTAAGACACTTAATTTAATATATATAATTTAACTTTTTCTTCTTACAGCCATTGCCTCACTGAAGCCACCTTTACGAAAAATACGTTCGCATTCTAGATTAATTGCTTGCAAAAAGTAAAAGAAAAAACACTGAGATTTTTAGTGATTAAGAATATTATATTGATTTCTTCCTAAAATTTAATAGTTGTATTTCTTTCAAAATGATACAGAAACAAGAGGTATTTGAAATTCAAAATTATTTTACTCAATGTCTAGAAATAATGTATACACTTTTTGAAGGATGTCATATAGATTTATATTGGATGCCATACAGATTATTTAATATTTAATCCAAAAAAGTTAAAATCTACTTTTTAAAAATTATTACATTTTTAATGAAGATATTAAATTTTCAGCAGAATTCTATTTGTCTCTCTGTATTTGTATTGTTAGCTATATATATAGACATAAACACATAAAAATATTTAAAATATTAAGGTAAATTCAAACATTTCTCAGGCAGAGATCATTAAGAAATTTGACCCAAATCCAATTGATAATTAAATGAAAATATAAGAAAATGGAGGTAACTATTTGCTGTGTCTGGACTACTGTAACTAGAGATAAAATAAACATTCAAAAGCAAGAAGAAAAAGAATGCCAAACCCCTCCATTTCTTTTTAAAAAGTTTTTATATAATATATGTAGTAGTAGATTGGACATGGATCAGGAGTCATTAATTAATCCCTTTGGGCGTATTTCCATCTAGGCTGTCTGATGGGAGGCAATTTGTTTTGTAAGATTTCACATTTCTAGGTGTCTGAGTTTATAGCACAGAAGAGATTAGAGTAATTTGTATCTGCTTACCAAAATGTACTTGTAGGTTACTAATTTGTTCATTGGGAATGAAATTATTTTCCCTAAGTTGTAATGAAATTATTTTCCCTCTGTTGCATCCCTATCTAGCTGTGCAGAACGTTTCCTAAGCAATGGCAGTGCGGACAACTTTTTCTCCTGTATTCAAACATTGTTTTTAGAGTAAGCTGAAAGCTTATCTTCCACTGAGGAGCTGTGTTTGGAACCAGTGCACGTCCTCTGCAGTGCTATCACTTTCCAGATCACCTTGGAATGAGAACCAGAGATTGTGAGAATTGATCTGGCAGTAAAGCAACGTCAGCAGTTTTGGTAGTGGCATAAGGGTAAGGGTCGTGTTAGACAAGCCTGCTAAATAAAAGGTCGTGAATTGAACCCTGTTTCTTAATCAAGCAGCTTTCTATCACATTGCTTAGGGCCAGATCAGCTTTATTTTTTAAATAAGCCACTTCATATGTTCCAAAACAGGGTCAGAGAGAAAGCTAATAAATAAGTAGGATAAACAACTTGTTTTTTTGCTAACAACGTTTTTCTTTATGGGGCAATTTTTTGGTACTGTTTTAGACATAAAAAGTTTTACAGGCATTCATTTGCAACAGAAGTGTGCAGATAGTGCAGGTATTTTTATAAAAAACATTCAACTAAAAATCCTACCTTCAAATACAAACCAAACAGAAAAGAAAGTGCACACTGAAATAGGATTTCTTATTGTCATGGTAACCTTCGGTGGGGAATGCTATTCCCAAGCTCTCAGAGGAGGATGCGTGGCACCTGGGGATGAGGGCAGAAAACATGCTGTATGAGAAAGCAGCACGGTCCTCTAAAGGATCTTTTTTTTTTATTGTGCAATAAAATAGTCCTCTCCTCTCCTCTCTAATTAGCAATATCTTACTAAGTAATAGCATGCTCTTTGGTTTTTGCTTTTTTGTCAAAACTTTTTTTTGTATGATTTGCCTGTGAGCCTATGTACACACAAGTAGAGGCCCACCTAGTAGCAGTGTTAAGATATATGCTTACCTTCAGTTATTGAGGGATGTTAACAGTTCCCAAAGAAAACAAGGTACAAAAAGCCTCATTGAACACCAGATGGCATAAATGAAGGCAGATATTCTTTAAAGTTTAGCATCACTTGAGAAATTTCAAACATTATTGAGAGAGTCAGCGAAAAACATTAGATAACATTGAATATTTTCATCTCCACAAAAATAAAATAAGAAATTAAACATCTGGACAGAAATTGACAAAGACTGGACATAAATAGATGAGTCTATATCAAAGAGTATATTATTTATATTGAGCCTAATTTATTATTAACAAACTAGACTGAGACAGTTCTGACACCATATTAAGTTGGAAAGAATGTGAAATGGAAGACTACGGCTCATGTTAAATTTGATATTGTACACAAGAAGCAAGTTCTTACATTCTATAAAGAGGTTATAGAATCCAATAGTCTATAAAGAAATACTAATGAGGTGAAAGAGTGACAAAGAAACTAGAAGAAAGGTTCCTAACCTAACATTATCAAGAAAT
Source organism: Certhia americana (assembly GCA_018697195.1). Classification (NCBI taxonomy): domain Eukaryota; kingdom Metazoa; phylum Chordata; class Aves; order Passeriformes; family Certhiidae; genus Certhia; species Certhia americana. The sequence continues at coordinate 72,960,805 of CM031857.1, read as the reverse complement.
AAGAACAAGAGATAGAGCAACTCCCAGAACAGCACTGGGCTGCAATGGCATGGAAGAGTTTATGGACACTCATCTAGCTTATTTTTACTACCTGCACTATAATTTAAACTGGCATATTTTTTATTTACTAATACAGAAGTCAAAATATAAGTGAGAGAGAGTGTTATTCTAAGAATTCTCTAAAGTGGTACTGGTACATTCCATTCAACTTAACTGTTGGGATACATTTTAAGATCAGCTGTGAATGGATGAAAATTCCTTAATCAGATGACCTGACTGGCATGTGGCAGGATTCTTTGATGTGCAAAACATACAAAACCTTTTTTCTATGGAAGATATCTGTTCAAATAATCATTTGCTAATTTTTATCTGATACATTTTTATTTTATATGAGTCATAATTAAGGGTTTAGATGGTGGTAATTTTACTTTAATTATCGTCACCTAGTGAAATTAGGAAATCAACATTGGAAATCAACATTTGGAAATCAACATTGATCCTAAACTTTCCTCAATCCTGAATATCATTAAAGTCAGGATTAATTTAGTGTTGTTTAAAAAATGCTATTCTGTCTCCAGTTTTAAACATTCTTGTCTAGTTCCACTTAAATAGATTTTTTGCCAATGGCAACATTAAGTAGTTTAATTCTAACTGATCTTCACGAATGCATCACGATCACGAAGCGAAAACAATGAATGGTGAACAAAACTGGTTCTCCTTCATAAAAATTTAGACTTTGTATCAATCTTTTGAAATCCCTTTGTGCTTTCTGTTGGTGACGGATTTAATACAGACTTTTTCCTCCCTGCGTCACTAACACAACATCTACATTCTATAAATATTTGTAAAAAGAAGTTTGCACAAAAAGTGATTTTGTTCTGAAAGTTAAATTGAGAATTACAGATATTGTTAGCAAGGAGATAATTTTCCAACACTTTTGGAAGATGCTTGGCCTCCTAGACTGTTTTCTGTCTGCTCTATGGTATTTCCAGCAGACTTCTAGTAAGTTGAAGTCACCTATAAAAAGGAAGGCTAGTGATTGTGAGACTACTCCCAGCTGCTTATAGAATGTCTTGTCCCTAAATTATGTAGAAAATTGCCAACATTATGACATAAAATAGGAGGAAACAAAAACATGAATTTGTTTCTTACTTTAAAGCTTTTTGTTGTATCAGCATCAAGCAGGTACCTATTTTTGACAATTCTTTACCCCATTAATAGATGGAAATTCAAAGTGCGGCTCTAACAGGGAGAAAATAAAATAATTAACTATAAATAAATTTACATCACTGCATATATGGTATTGAATACTCTTTAAAAGATATGTACTGGGTTAGTGTGGCAAGGTTTTGGCAGTGTGAAGGGGTGGCCACCTGAGAAGATCTTTGTATCCTATAATGTGAGAGCAACTCACATTGGAAAAATTCATGGCAGACTGTCTGCTGTGGGAGTGAACCCATGCGTAAGCAGAGAAAGTGTCCTCCCATAGGGGAGGAAGCAGCAGCACAGCAGAAGAGACAATGGGTCACACACAACCCTGACCCCAAACCTCATTTCCCATCCCTCCTGCTCTGAGGGGAGAGAGCATGTAGAGAAGTGGGAATAAAATTAAGGTCAGGAAGAAGGGAGTTGTGGGGGTAAGGTGTTTTAATGATTTCATTTCATTTCTCCTTTTAATACTCCGATTTGATTGCTAATCAATTAAATTAATTTTTCCCAGTCTGTTATCCTTATGAGAGTATGAGGGATGATGAGTGACCTCTTCCTGTCTTTATCTTGATCCATCAGCCTATTTTTATATTATCTTGTCTGACTGAGGAGGAGGAGTGATAGAGTGGTTTTGCTGGGCATGTGGCATCAGCCAGGGTTATACTACCACATTCTAACCCTTGACAGGATACTGAGTATGTGCATGTAACAGGAATTAATTAAAGTGTTAATTTTTAATGAGTATATTCATAGCAGTAGAATAAAATTTTCTCAAATGATTTGTTTTATTATATGAATTTTAGAAGTTATATTATAGAAATGAAGAAACAGGTATTGGTAACTGGATAGATACTTTTTCAAGATTAGGTTCAAATCAGAATCAGTGAATGAGCTAGTTCTTTCCTTATGCTCCCATAATATTTTAAACACCAGTATCATTTTGCAAACATTTAAGTGGGAAGTGCAATATTCTTAATAGTGGGACTTCAGTTTTATAGTCTCTCCTTTCATTATCTGTGCTGAAAATAATTTCTGCAAAGAGATCATCACTTTCCACTGTCCCTTTACTCTACTTTCAGGCCTTGAATGGAATTTCTTTTTTTTTTTTTTTTTTTTTTTTTTTTATATGTGAAGTCTGGAATAATATCCATTAAGCAGTATCTTCTGATCATGTTCCAGTAATGAAAAAAACAGCAAATTGTAGTTAAAAGATAGTGAGAAAATTGGATAAAAATAGATGACCATTTTAATAATAGAAATTCAGAATCTTTTTAATAATTCCCAGTAGAATGCAACTTGATGGTCTTTCTTTGGCAACTTACACTATAATATGAAAAAAAATTGATATGACAAAAATATTAATATAAAAATACAAATGGAAATATAGATATTATGGTATCTCATGAGATCTCAGATATTTGGAAATTTGTGATAGTTATGATAAAAAATTGAAGGAAATTGCTCAGGAGTCTTTCATCAAGCAATAAATATTATTTTTAGAATTCTATCTTAATTTGCCTCTATTCATACATACACACACACATGCATGTAACTGTATCAAAGCCAGGATTAGAACTGAATGCTTTTTGTTTTTAATTAGTGAACTAGTGATTCAAAATAGGATAACTTCACAGAAGATAGAAACTTTACGTTAAGGAGCTGCCAGTTCCCAGTGATATTCAGAACCCAAAGTTTTCTTCTTCCTAGTCTATTTACATGAAATCTAGTCCACTCTAGCACTGAGGAGGAAGTAGCTGTTGATGGCGGTTTTACAGGTATGACAAGCAGCAAACTGGTGCCCACACTGCAGGGGCAGATACTCAAACACATGCACATGCACACACTCACAGAACATCAACTTGGCTCATCAGAGAGCACCCAAATAAACACCAATTGTTCTCACATAAATACAAACACAGCATCACGGGGCTGTTTGTCATTCCAGCAGATTAGGACTAAGGGTCACCACTGGTAGATGCACAGATCTTGTCACCCAAACTGACTAAATTTAGGAGCTAACGACAGACAAATATCCATGAAATATCTGGATGACATTATTTAATTCTGTCTAATGTCCATGCACAGATCCCAGGTCATTTATAAACCCATTGGATCAAGAGCTGGTTTTTTTTCCAGATGTGGGTCTTCTGTTCATTGTCTGGTCTTTTGTTAGCAAGTTACACATACATACAGCAGCTGGCTGTATCAGTCAGTATTTCCAGTTGCCAGCACCTAAAACTGTCTTCACACATGCATATTGATAAAACCCCAGTTTGCAACATGATTTAATATGAAGATGGGACAGATTGCAGTGATCAGGGACAGGGTTCAAATAGAAAAATGTGGTTGCTTACCGTTCACCAGCTGGTTTTGCTCCCTCCTATCTCTGTTTTCGTATGCTTGTTCTTTGCCTATATTCCTGGATCTTTCCCCTTTCCTACCCTTGCTACCTCTTAATAAATGTGTCAGAATATAATTTTTTTTCACAGGTCTCAGTTTTCTTTTCTTTATTTCCTATATCCATACCCAGATTTGGTGTTTCCAATACTTCTACCAAGGCAATTTCAGTCTTCCATCATATCACCAGTGGGATTGTATGAAATTTTCTTCTCCAAAAGCTGTGTGCCTCCCTATATTGGGTCTGGCTAGGGTGAAGCTCATTTTGCCTTGTCACCCCTCCCAGTGCTGTGCTCTGCATCGGTATCACCCCAGTGCTTTGACTGCTGCTGAGCAGGGCTGACACAGCATCACCGCTCTCTCCCCACCCAGGGGCCAAGGGTGGGCAAGATCCTGGGAGGGGACACAGCCAGGCCAGCTGACCCAAATTAACCAAAGGGATTTTCTATACCAGCTGATGTCAGCTCAGATATAAAAGCAAAGGGAAAGATGAGAGGGGGGGGAACTTGTTATTTCCAGTGTTTGCTTTCCTGAGCAAACACTACACACGCTGACATCCTGCTTCCTGGGAAGTGGTTGGATGTTGCTTGCTGATGGCAAGCTGAGATTTTTTTTTTTTGGTTTTCCTATTCATGCAGGCACAAGCTTTAGCTTTTCTTAATCAAAACCTACTAATCATTTATTATCTTATTTTTTCTCCCCTGTCCAGCTGGGAAGGGGAAGCTATACAGCTGAATTTCCATCCTGAAAGTTTCACAAGGACAGAATTTTCAGTGTGTTTATATACTGATAGCATGTTGATATATTCAGTGTGTATATGTTCAGCATGTTGATATATTTGTGCAATATGCCCTGTACTTGAATTTTTCTCTAAAATCATATTCTTAAAGAAGAATATTGCAATTAAAATATAATTATATTGCAATTTCAAACATTACCTGGTGATTTTCAGTAATCATTCATTAATAATTATGGGGTTTTTTTCTGCTACATAATTTATTAATACAGCCAGGGAGTTAGAATCAATTATGCTAACCTTTCTTAGCTGAACATTATACAAACAGTCAAAGCTAATCACAGAAGCTTCACTTGAGGTAATGCAGTGTAAATAGATGCCTTTTGTTCCTTCAAGTGTACACATTTCTTATTGTGTTATGATAGTAAATACAAATAATCAAAAATTCCACAATGCCATGATAAACAAAAGATGAAAAGCCACAGCTGTAGTGGGATAACTTTTTTTTTTTTTTTCTATTGTACTTTTTTTCCTAGAATTGATGTATTTTAGTAATCATTAGCTAAGGATAGATTTTTTTGTGTGTGTTTGGCGGTGGTGTTTTATTTGGTTTGGGTTTTTTGGACAGTATTGTTGGAGCTTTTTTATTATTTGAAGTGTTCCTCTTAAATGCAAATATTTATAAACAAAAGAAAAGAAAAAGATTATAAAACTCTTTTCTCTTATATGTAGGCTGGAAGTAAAATGTACATGAAACACATTTTTTCATTTCTGTACACAAATGGGATGGTTTCATAAACAAGAGTTTATCAATGCTAGCTTTTATGCATTACTGTAATAAGTTGCCTGTGGAAATATATTTTAACAGGGAACAGAAGAGCATCCAAGTAAAAAGTGAAAACCAATGAAAAGTTTATATAGTAAAAATGTAAGAACGGAAATAAAATATTGTTTTCTATCAAGCATTTGAATCATAAAATTCATCATCCACAGATCATTAATTTTAAAAGAGATTATTGAGTTATATGTCAATCAATCTTACTTTTCAAGTGACATTTTTATTAGATAAGGTTCATTCTGATTAGCTGGGACCTTATGGTATCAATGAAATTAATACAAACTGAATTTTGAGAATCATAAACATGTAACCCATTGCCAGAGATTCAAAACAAAACTGAGTTCATTAGAAACCCTGTACCTTTAGATATCTCAGGAGGAATATAAAAAAAAAAAAAAAACACACACACACAAAACCAAACCCAAAATTATCTTATCCTGGTTTTGGACAGGTTTTTAGTTTTTTGGTGGGGTTTTTTTTGTTTGTTTTGTGGGTTTTTTGGGTTTTTTTTTGTTTGGGTTTTGTTTGGTTGGTTTTTTGGGGGGG
>CM031857.1:72889269-72954979 GCA_018697195.1 Certhia americana | reverse complement strand
GTTTTTTGTTGGTTTTTTTTTGTTTTGTTTTGTTTTGTTTTGTTTCGTTTTGTTTTGTTTTGGTTTGGTTTTTTTATAGTTTCAGAAACAGGAGAACACTTTCAATAGTCATGATGAGCCTCACAAGAAAATTGCCAACAGCAGTATTAGACCCTTAGTTATAGTATTTCTGACCAATACAAAAAATTCACTAAATTTAGTTAAAAATAATGATTTTAGAATACTTCTTCCAACATGGTTAAATGCATTACATATGGAATGAATTTGCTTCCTAATTTACCAACAAATCAGTACTATGTCTGTATTTACATTTTGTGCCATGGTGAGGTAAGCTGGCTTACAGAGCCTCTTCTTCCCAAAGACAAGAAAATCATTATTACATTTTAGTAGCCAAACAGAAACATGACCTGAGAATTTAGCACTTTATATATGCATAAATGAATTGTGCTGCTTTTATGAACTGTGTGCTGGCAAGATTTTGGAAGTGGGGCAGATTGCAGGGGAGGCTTCTGTGAGTACAGGAGCTGCAGAGTTTCACCAAGACAGTTCAAACTGGCTTCAAGAGGGATCCACTGCTGTCCAGAGACAATCACTGAAGCTGTAAGTTCTTCTGTCATAACATATTTAAGAAAGCCTGGAAAAACACTGTGCAGCAGCTGTGAGAAAGGAGAGAGATGTGAGAGGAACAGCTCTGCAGACACCAAGGTCAGTGAAGGAGGGAGAGGAGGTGCTCTGGGCATGGAAGCAGAGATTCCCTAAAGTCTGTGGAGAAGACAATGCAAAGCAGGTTGTCCCCCTGCCACAGCTGGAGGACCAGAGCAGGATCCTGGCAGGACCTGTGGAGAGGAGCACATGCTGGAGTCAGTTTTCTGGCCAGAACTGTGGCCCTGCACTGTGAGGCAACCACACTGTAGAAGACCACTCCTGCAGGACTGCATTTTCTGTCAAGGACACTGTGCTGGAGCATGAAAGCATGGTGAAAAGACAGGAGAGGAAAAAGTGTTAACGAAATAACCACAACTTTATCCTACCTTATATCCTACCTTATTTTTAACTAGCAACTAATTAATTCATCTTCCCTGACTTTGGTCTGTTTGTGATGATGAGAAATAGGTCAGCATTTCTCTGTCCTTATGAGCTTTTCCCTCTTATTTTCTCCTTGCCTTTTCAAAGATGGAGAGGAAGAGAATAAGTGAGGGGGGAGAGGGCATACGTTCTGAGTGCCAGCCCAGCACAATGGGATTCATTTCACATGGTAATATGTCTTTACTGTGTGCCATGTAATTATTTTCTCAAAAATTGTGTTTTAAGTTGATTTTAATTGTGAACTGTCTGAGACAGTAATCTTGTTAACATGCACTGTGCCTAGACTGTTTAGATTTATTATCAGACTAATGACATTAATTACTTTGTGAATGTAATAATTAATTATTAAGGCTTATGGATTTCTAGACAATTCAAACATTTAATACATTGTGCTATTCAAGAGTGTTCTAAAAATATTAATACTTGACTATTTCTTTACATACATTCACGGTCATAATTTTCTTCTGTGGTGACGCAGGAGTAAAATTAAAATTACGGACTACACATCTTGAATTATTGCTGCATTCCAAGACACATAACACAGACATCATACTCATTAAACAAAATTCAAAATTCAGTTTTCTTACAAAAAGATGCAGTTATTTCAGGCTGTAGTTTGAAATTTAAGACACAATTCCCCACAAACTTTTATTTTCTATATTTGCATTTACAGATCTCTGTATTTTGTGTAAACATGTTTAGTAATAAACATTTAATTAACTGTAAAGAGTTAAAAATTTTTATAGTAACATAGTTCAATTATTGAATGCATGATAAGCAAGTCTTCAGACAATGAAGTATGTGGCAATCATGATTAGACTTAATAAAATGAATAAAATCATTACTATTTCAAATGAGATTTTATAGTCAAATGCTTCATGTAAGCAAAATTTAGCTACACAAATTAATCTTTAATAAGATGAGTATTAAACTGAATTGAATTGAGAATTCAAAACATGCAGTAGAACATAATATTTTATTTGTTTCTGTCTCTGTGGGTTGAGGGGTTTTTGATTCTTTGATATGTGACATGTAAGAAGTCTCTCATAAGAGGCTTCTAAGTGTTCACAACTTCAATATGCCGGTTCCACACAAAGTATATTTACTTAGTATGCATCACTTATTTTACAGCACTTTTCCTCCTCTCGTAACATGAGCTTCAAGGTGATTCAGTTAATCTGATTTTGGATAGTCTTTTAAGGTTAATCCCGAGGAAGTGAGTGATTCTGTTGCCTGCCATTACAGAAGCACTGGAGCATGGGCATGCTTTTCTATCCAGTCCAAAGAAATCTGCTGTGGATCTTTGTTCCTCATTACACTTCCTCTTTCAAACATGTGGTGAGTTACAGCTAGTTGCAAAAAGATCTGTCTCATTATGCATTTCAGCCTGGAAGCAATTGCTTTGATCAACAAATTCCCAAAGCTCTCTGTGTGATTTTGGCCTTCACTTTATGTGTCACAACAACACACAGAAAATTGTATATGACGTTTATAAGCTAACTCTGAAATCTGTGTGAGAAGTCTGGATTTTACCAACCTGTTTTGTCATTTGTAATGTTTAATCTTAATTATGTACTTCAAACGTATAACATCTTGTTTCACAGATTCCTTGGGCATGTGTCTAAACAAAAGTTTGACAAACTTTGCTGAAAAAACACCTGATAAAAGAGTGATTTAATAACACTAATAAAAATAATATTCTGAATTTACTGCTGCTTTGCATTTCAGTAGCAGTGTGGGGAACATTACCTAATTAACTTTCTTAATGCATCTTTAGAAAAAAAATAATGTTCTCTTTTTACATAATATATACAAGGTTATAAGCTGTTTATCACAGATGAATCTACAGAAAGCTTTATCTTTTAGTTTAGGCTTCTCTTTTTGGAAAAAAGGAAAGCATATAATCCCTGTCCTCACTTGAATCCATATTTAATACAATTTCCTGAAATAACATTTCAGTTCTGAACATGCCTCTTAAAAATTTTGAATATCCTTATGAATTTGTGGGAATTTAATGTACATACAAAAGTCTGAGTTCACAATTTGTGCAAGTGGACTTTTATGAATGAAGGTTAAAAGCTTTCTTTTTAGAATGCATGTTTTCTCTAGCCACATCTAGCCAAGTGGAATGAAACCCATGGCAAGAAGTATTTAAATTAATTTAAGTCTTTTTGACATTATGTTGACATTTAAGAGTGTGTAAATCTCTGACTGGACTCCAGAGAAAATAGCATCTCTGAGGTACTGGGAATTTTACACTGTTAAAAATCCTCTTTTGATTTTGGGACTAACTCAAACTTTTCTGTTGGAGGTATAACTTGTGTGTTTGTTTGACTGGCAGATGGAGACAGAATTTTTATGAAGGCCCATACTGATAGAACAAAGGCAATGGTTTTAAACTGAAAGAGAGTAGGTTCAGACTGGACATAAGGAAGTTCTGTTACTGTGAGGGTGGTGAGACACTGGAACAGGTTGCCCAGAGAAGTTGTGGGTGCCCCATCCCTGGAAGTGTTCAAGGCCAGTTTGGATGGGGCTGTGAACAATGTGGTCTAGTAGGAAGTGACCCTGCCCAGGGTCAGAAGGTTGCACTAGGTGATTGTTAAACATTGTTTTCAACACAAACAATTTTCTGATTCTGTGAGTCTATTTCTAGCTAAGAAATATTTGACTTCTGCGATATCTTGTTGGGTTACTTAATTGTCAAGTTTAACACCAATGACAACTAAGTAGCACACAACAGGGTGGGGAAGAGAATTGGAAAGAAAAGATCGACCTTGTCGGTTGAGATAAGAACAGCCTAATAACGGAACCAAAAATACTTATAACAATAATTATAATAATTATATCATTACTAATAAAATATTACTAATGCTAAATATAATAATAATAATAATAATAATAATAATAGTCATGATAAGGAGATGGGGAGAGAGTAACAGAACACAAAAGAAATGAGTGATGAACAATAACTTTGCTCACAACCCACTGACCAATACCCAGCTCATTTTCAAAAAGTGACGGTCCTCCTTCCAGGTTAACTCCCACAGTTTCTATATTGGGCATGATGTTCTATAATATGGAATATATGTTTTGCCAGTTTGTGTCATCCGTCCTTGCCATGCTCCCTCCCAGCTTTTTGTGTAGTTTCTCACTAGCAGAGACCCTGAAAAATCCTTGACTGAGGGTAAGCACTGCTTAGCAACAAAACATAAAAAACCCCATCAACCAAAACATCAGGGTATTATCAACATTCTTCTCGTAATAAAGCCCAGAAATACAGCATTGTACCAGCTACTAAGAAGAAAATGAACTCTGTCCCAGATTAAACCAGGACATTAATAAAGTGAAATGTCTCCCTCCTTGTGTGAGCTACTAAATAACACAGAGCCAGTATATGACTACATAAATATTTATAGAAATAGGGGTATGTAAGTAAGCTTTTTGCCTTAGGTGGTCCCTGTGGCAGACAGCACTGGTATCCAATTTAAGTGAATGTGGTATTAATATATACTGTCTATCTGTGGTAGCTCCAGGCACAGATGATAACACTCATCAAGATTTAATAGCATCTGGTTCCTGTTATTAAGATATGCATTACAAGACACTAATTTGGTTAGTCATTTCTTAATTAGAATTACTTGATTTTTTTTCTGAAATTTACAGAATCATGACGATTGTTGAAGATAATTTTTGTTACTTCTTTATGCAATGAATCCTGTAAGTTACATAAATACTTTTTCAAGTTTACCTCCCAACTAGTGCAAGCAAATTTTTCATATTGTCAGTGTAATGACAGAGAGGATGCTCTCCATTCATGAATGGAATAGCATAAATCACATGTTGGTGCTCACACACTTTTGTAAACTCTGCAAATCTGATTCTTAAAAAGATGGAAAAGTAAAATTTTTCTCCTTTGATAATGTTTTAGCCTGTTTTTTAAGCTTATTCTTCTGTCTTATTGTTAATTTCCCCATGTACCTTGATTAATTAAACAGAAATTTCAGATGGAGGCATGTTAACTTATACTCCTACACTTGCAAAAAATAGAACGCCTGTCCAACCCCAGTGTCTTGCACTTGGTTTAACTTATCTGGTCTGTCCAATCATTGACCCAAGGCCATGGTACCCAGACACTCTCTCTAGTTCTATATGCAGCACCATGAATACCTTGTGATCCAAGGTTCCCAGCCAATTGTTGCACTCAGACCTCCATACATATACACAGGCACATACACAGACACACAGACACACACACACACATACACACACTGGAGTTTCCCCTCATCCAGGTTAGGAGTCAGAAACATAGAACTGTATAGACACTGATGAACAAGAACAGGGAAAACAAGTGTAGTGGGTTTTTTTGTTTGCGACAAAGCCCTCTTAATACCTTATTCCTCCATTCTCCTATCTTTGTTCCTCTCCAAATCACCTAAATTATTTCTTTTTTTCACTTTTGTTCCCTCCCCTAAGAATCACACAGGAAATCCCTGGCATTTCAGGGACCTCTGAAATTTGGTCCTCCTTTGCCTGCCATATCCACAGACAGGACCGCCCCCCCCCCTGCCCCCCCCCCCCCCCCCCCCCCCCCCCAATCCATAGTCAGTTTTACAGGAGCTTTAGTGTTGACTTATCTTGATGGGTTTCACACTTGGACTGAATTTTTTGTGACAGCCCTCGGAAGAGCCTGTATATGGTGTTTCTTCCTCTGAAACTTTCATTTGAGATTCTCCCTGATATTGCATGCCTGTGCTGCTCTGGGCTTGTGATGTTAATGGTTCTCCTGTACTGGGCCTATCCTAGCCAGGGAAAGGTATTGTTTGGTCTTCTCCATCTGCCATTGTCTCTTTGGATTCATGTGTTGGTGTGCAGACAAGCTTTGAGCATATAACCTCATAATGTAAATGTAAAAATATGCAAATGAGCTAATGGCTAGCTAATGGATTTTTTTTTTTTTTTTTTATGGTCAGTGAAGACAGCAGAACTATTCAGCTCACCAACTGGAGTGTCAGCTAACTAAACCTCCTTAATCTTATTTACTCTGAGCAAAGGCTTGACCCATTTTCTAAAAATCTGAATTTAGTTGTTTTTGAGAGAGCATAGCGTATCAATCATTCACAAAGGACTGGCAGAAGTGACACGGGACTTCTGGGACACCTGTGCTCTTCAAAAGCAGCAGCTGTCAGGCAGACAGGGTACCTTTTAGATTTTTAAGTGAAATTTTAACTGGTTCATATAATGAAAGTAGTGCTATTATTTTAATTTCAATTACATGAGTAACACTTCTAATAGAAAACAGAAAAAAAAATCTTGATTTTTTTGTTGGTGGTTGCTAAAAATAGTTTTCTCTGAATTACATGGGTAGACAAGTGTAGTGAATCAGCAGTGCATTAAACTAGGGCAATGAAGCACAAGGATTGCTTTCTTCAAATAAGCTTCCAAATATAATTTAGATTTTGTTAGCTAGTAAATAGGTTCCGGCAGAACTGATACAGCTGAACCAATATCTAACATCAGTTCACTGAAGTGTAGCTATCCTCCAAGGTTCCAAATGTCAACATAGCAAAGCATTTTATGAGCAGAATGAAGTGAACAGAATTCATCTATATTCTGGACAGTTGTATCAGGCATGACAATTTTGTCTACATGAATCCTTAATAAATATGTTCCCTTCACATCTGTACATCATGGTACATTTCCAAGGTAAGAAGCCTGGGACCTACTTCAATTTTCACACACTGTCCTTGTAATTGTTAATTAATAGCACAGTTTCCAAGTAGTTGGACTCCACCTTTTCTTAACGTTCTATTTCCTAATGCTTGCATTGCTACATATTTAGCAGAAGACAAGAATTCAAGAAGACATTAGAAAAAAAATGCTAAAAGGTAAAAAAATGTGTTTAATGAAAATATTAACAAAAATTATCTAAATATTTTGTTCACAGTTTGGTCTTTTTGAACAACAGAATTTTAATATTTCACCTTCATATAAGGAGAGAGTCCATCAGTCTTTCTTAAAGAGAAGGCATGAAAGCTTTTAAATATAATAAAGAAAATAATAAGAAAAACATCAATTTTCAAATTGTAAACACAAATATTTTGCCACTAACTACAGACTTCTTTTTTTTTAATATAAGAAAAGATTCAGTTTAACTGTCCATCTAAGATCTTACTTAAATGACAAATAAAATTAAAAAAAAAAATTGGTACTGGGTCCTGGCCATAATAAACCCCAATTTCTAGCATATTGAATTAGAGGTCTTTCCATGGGTATTTGTATTTTCAAAACAAAAAGAAAATGAAGAGAAAATTGTTTTACTGTGAGTAGCAGGAGCATTTACACAGAGGGGAATGTTTGGGGCTTTTTTTTTTTTCCGCAATTACTATTGCAGAATAGTAAATAAGTCAAGTAATATAGACATTTTATTTTCTAAAATTGGCTTTAGTTATAAAGAACGGTGTCAAAAAACTTAATATATTTTATTTAAATAAATTAAAAGAAATTTTGAATTACAAGTCATTTTGGAAAAAAGAATTAAAATCACAGAGAAACAGACCAAACAGACCAAAACAGTCTGCTCTCACAATTTTAACTTTCTTTGAGATTTCCCTCAATGCAGAGCAATGATAAGAGAAAGGGATGGGAGAACTTAATGTAGGTAGAAAAGCAAAATGTGAAATAAAAAGTTAATAAAACCTGTTTTCTCATAGAAGAGGTGCTTGATCCCTCTAATCATCATTAGTAAGCTTCAAGATTCAGTTGTTTATTCATCTAAACAGAGAAATCTGTTAGCAGATACTGACATGATATTAGATAAATGAGGGCTTTTTTCACCAACACCTGCATTGCATTTAATTTAATTTAATTTCCTTCCTTCCTTCCTTCCTTCCTTCCTTCCTTCCGCACTTTCCTTCCTTCCGCACCTTCCGCACCTTCCGCACCTTCCGCACCTTCCGCACCTTCCTTCCGCACCTTCCTTCCGCACCTTCCTTCCCTGTCTCTGACCATCTTGTACCTAAGTCTTTAGCTGCAATGCCAGGAGGCTCAGCTTTTGTCTCTTTTGAGAGGAAGGCAGTGAGTTAAAAGTGGGGTTGATTTCATGTAGTGTTACTTGGCTGTGTCCAGGCTCTGCCTCTGCTATCAACTGCCTGGACAAATGCCTGCAATTGGTGGATATTTCCTTCGCTTCACTTTATATTGTTTTGCATGGTTCACTATATGAATTGGAAGAGAGTAGGGAGTGTAGTGAAAATGTTTATTGCCTGGGGAAGAAAAATAATTGGGACTTGTACTGGCTGGGTGCCTTGGCACATCAACAGCAGTGACCATATCTAAGAGAATGTTTGGCAAGGTTTTACTGTTATGCTTTTGAAATACATGAAAAAACCTCCCTGGCTGATGAGCCAAAAACACTGCTAAGCTATGAACATGAAAAAAAAAACCCAAACCAACAAACAGATTTTCCACAAAATAGTACAAGAAAAAAAAATTAATTTAGGCTATTGTATTTCAAGCTAAAGGATTCTATTACTGTAAAATTAATTTTGCACAGAAAAAATATTCTTAGAGAAAAAATTCTAACGCTTCCACAGAGATAGGTTACATGTGTGCATTCTTTTGTGGATAGCTGTCACTTTACTTTCACTACATTAATGTCTTTAAATTTAAATATATCTAAAATACTTTACCTAAATTTACATAAATTTGCACACTTACATAAACTAGTCGTCTCCAGTACTTCTACAGTCAATGAAGACAGAATAGCATCTTTGGCTCACCAATAATCCCACTTGGTTTAGACACCTAGATGCCTTTAGACATTACTCTTTCTTTCTTTAGATGAGACAGTCTTGATGAATCACACTATGCTAAAATATCAGACCCATGATTCAGTACTGTAGAATAAAAGAATATCAAAATTACTGTCATCACTACCAGAATAACAATGGAAACATTTTTTGCCATGCCGCACTGAATTCTCTCAGAGTCTTTCCCCAAGTATGCTTGTTCTGTGTTCATATCCTTCCACTTACCAGGACCACAGTTTTTGCTTCAACAGCATCAATGAAGTAGAGATAAGCATTTCTTCCCTGACTCTAGTGTCATTCCCTCTCCAAAGCCTCAGGAAGCAGCACTGTCATATATTCACTCAGAAATAGTCAGCTGAGGAATAGGCAATTTTAGTGAGTGCATACAGTGAAGTCTTTCAACTCCAGAAACTCAAGAGAAACCTTCACTGAAACATCACTGGCATCAAAATATTTGGTCATAAAAAATTCCTTTGTATGGCATCACTGTCTTTATTAATATTATATTGTCCATATGAAGACTACGAAGAAAGCACTAGGATGTGTTTTAACTATGCCCTTAGACGTATCTAAAAATAGTTGTAAAACACCTGCTGTGGTCAACAGCACAGAACTTACTAGGAACCAAAATATTTCTCATCTTCACCTATAATATCCAATAAGAAGATTCAATAAGTAAGTGTTCCAATACAGCAAATGAAGATGAAATTATACTTTTTCAAGTACCTTTGATACATATTTTTAAGTTGAAGAAATACCTATTGGTCATGTTTTAAGGGAATACTAAAATCAGCTCTGTGAAAAGATGACTTTGTAAACCAATTATTCCTGTCACATAGCATGTATTCAGAAAACTCTTTTTCTAGGTTTTATGAGTCTCTCATTAAAATTCTATCCTCTCTAGAAAATTCCATATGGTGCTCCAAAATTATACAAATAATATATTTTTTAGAATTAATTTTTCTATTTTTAAAGGATTTTTTCAGAAGCTAGATTTTTTTTGTTTATTTTCTTTTGTAACATGTAATCATAAGAAACACTCTTCATCTCCAGAGACTCAAAAGGTCCAACCAACCAACTGAACCAACAAAATTGCACAGTCATTTTTATTTCCTTTCAGCAATGGTTCATGCTTTATAGTGTGTATCTGTAACCAGTGTCAATGTGTAGATTCCAGTTGTATAGTTGTTACTAAAAGGCTGAAATGTTCTCATAAATAAGTCTTCAGTGTAGTACCTAAAAATAATTGGATCTGTTAGAAGAAATCTGAGGGAAAAAAATCCTGGATTTAAATTAAAATGTTTTCCAAGTCTTCTGAGGTGCACTATATGAAAAACACAGTCTTGTTAACTCAACCAGCCCTCTAATTAGCACAAAAAAAGCTGAGTTTTCAGTGGACACAGAAAAGCTCAGATTTGTGAGGAAGGTCTGAAACTATTGAGAGTTCATTGTATTTTCAGGGTCAGATTGATCCTTGACAGTTGCATTGTATAACAGTCTAACAGTCTCATAAATAATGTAACTAACTTGTGTAAAATTAACTAACAATGAATATTATGTGATGCTTTAGTGTTTTGGAGGAGTAATTTTTTGGCTGTTTTCTGTTTTTTTGTGAGGTTTTTTGTGAGGTTTTTTTTGGTGTGCATTTTTTGTTTGGTGTTTTTTTGGCGGGGAAAAGTGGTTTTAATTTACATGCTAATCAATACATTTTAAGAACTTAGCTCCTGTCTGAGACTTTTTTTTCTTAAAAGTAATACTTATGCACATTCCTTCAAGTCATCACCAGAATAAATTTTCTCATATCCAGATATCTAGTAGAACCCCCCTGCTATGACCAGGGACATTTTCTACGAGATCAGGTTGCTAAGAGCCCCATCCAACTTGACCTTGAAAAGTTTTAAGAAGCCTAGAGCCAGCTATAAAACTCAGCAACTTTTGCTACCTGGGCTATCACTGCAGTTCTGAATCAAGTTCATGCTGTAGGTCAAATGCTGGAGCTGCCTGTTGAGTTTTGGATGAGCAGCACAAAATTTATGAGTTCTCTCCAACCCTTGTCGATGACATGGCTCCTGGTACATTTGCTGACAGTTTCTGGGCACACAGAATGAGGTTTTTCTTTTCAATCCTACCAAGGTGGAGCTGAGGTCCTACTACAGAAGTTATTGTTGATCTGCCTCTGTTTGGGTCTCTTGGGCTCTGAATTCTACCTAAATTTCAATTCAATAACTCTGGAGTTTATAAAAAAAATATTTTTGTGTGTCTCTGCTGATCAGCTGTTTTTCTGTGCCCAAGAATGCAAACAGAGTTTTTTCTCCCAGCCAGAGAGTTTGAAGAACTGGCCGCGTGAGCTGTCTTTTCTTATGTTTTCTTCACAGTTTATTATTTCTTATCATTACATTCTGTTCCTGACCTGCAGAGCTCTTCATTGCAAGTCAGTTCAAGGCACAAACCCCGAAAAACACCACACACAGGGTGGTGTGTACATTTATACTACAATCCACATAATCAGTATTTATAATACTGCTCCAATAACTATTATCTATGTTAGAAGGTTAGACTCTGCTCTAAGCCAACTATAATGTGCCACCTCACTGCAGAAGATGGAGCAGATGAGGAAGAAGGAGGAAACCCAAAAGCCATGTGGTTCCTTCATCTTGCCATCACCTGTCTGCCATCCTAAAAACCCCATATATCTAAAATTCTCACCCTGTGATAAAACTAGACACTATTCTACTATCTAATACACAGTCTCAAAAACTCTGCATCATTCCAGAGGCTAAAAGCCGTTTTTTTTTTCCATGAACAAAGGTTAAAACCACTGTTTGTCAGAGATCTTAAAATCTCTTAAACACGCAAAGAAATATTTCTCATAATTCCAGACTCTGAAAAATAACTTCCCCACAGTTTGGCTGGATACTTTTCTAGCTCATGTGCCATTGTTTGCTAGATGTTATTTTCAAGGCACTTGCTGCTATTCAACTACTAAATTATTTTTAAGATAGACTGTATTTACAGTTACAGCTGTCTTGACAGACTGGGATTTGATGCTAACCTGAAGATATACTTTCCTACATCATCCTTATCTTCTTACTCTCATGTGACTTCATAGAGGAGAAAATTAACTACAAAATAGGTCCCACAGTGAGTAACACACGTAACAGATTTATCTAAATGGAACTATGAATTTCAGAGAATATATATATTGGGTCATTAGTTGTCACAGGATTAGTTTGGGCTGGTAGCTTACTAAGGACACACCTGACCTGTTGTAGTCCGACCGGCAGATAATCCTTATCAGAGTAGAAAAGGCCAGCATGGTTTTTCATGTCTGTGTAGAATAAGAAATTTATGCAGAGAGGAACAGCATCCTTTCTTTGAGAACTCTGCTGTTTGCAAGTGGGTAATTTGAAGGAATAAATCAGGGTTCCACAGGAATTTTTGTGCTGGTAAGCACATAAACAGTAAGCAGTAAGGTTTATAGGTTTAGAGGGAAAAAAAGAAATCTGAGGGAAGCTGTGTTAGTTGAGATATTGAAGTAATGTAAATGAATGAGTTTCTATAGAGAAGGGGTCAAATCTGGTTCAGTTAAAGTCCTCCACTGTGAACTGATATTAGTTTAGTTTTTTATAATAGATGATAAGGGTTTATATAAAGGGATGACTTCATTAATAAAAAGGACATCATATAAGATTCTGTTCTGTTCTTGTGAAACTGCTGGAAAGAAAGATTGAAAGGATTTAATTTTGTTGGGTTTGATTTTTGTTTTGCTTACTGGAACATTTTTTTTCATTTTCTTATCACTTTATCTAAGATAATTTTTTATTTTGTTTAGCCAAAATAGGAAAGCACAATCTTTACTTGGGACAGAGAGAAATCCATTGCATTTACAATTTAAATTATTACATCATAGGTAATGAACTTCAGTTAGCTAACGTTCAAGCAGTATTCAATACACTGTGGTTATGTCCTCCTTAACAATGTAAAGAATAGAATGGAATGAATAATAAGCTTCCAATGTCCAAGTTCTTCACTTCCAAGAATTAGTAAAATTAGGTCTATGGTTCTTTTCTTACATACAGTTATTCTAATGCAGCTAACATATGTCTTCAAGCACCTAAGCATAACCTTGAGAGCTTTACTCATCTGTAGAGTCCCTAAGCATTTATTGGATGTTCACTCCATTAAAAAGCAAACTACGGCATAATTTTATGCTTGTTATTATATAGGTCTTCATGCACCAATAGAGCAATAAAGTTTAGAGCTGAACATAGTCATAAGTAAATGGGGTAAAAGGATGCAGTTTTCAAGTGGTGAAAGTATATTTCATATACGATCTCTTCAAGCTCAATGATCATAAAATAATCTAGGCTCTGGTTGGCATCTGAACAAGGAAATTTACATCCATTAAAGATATTTGGGTCAATTTCTACAAGGTTTTATGATGCATGATTAGGTTGTCTACTTATCTGTCTTTCCTTTCATCCTCAGAGAAAGAGAAGGAGTGGAATGGTATCTTTTGAGATTTACCCAACTGACTTTATATTTTTTTATTTCCTTCATTTGTTGAGCAGGTGATCAATTCTCTTACTCTCTGGAGACTGAAGTGAAAAGAAAGTGTTCTGATTAAATATGAAATCCTCAATAGCACCTTTGCTTAAATGTCTATGGCCCTGAAGATGTAAGAAAAGGGTTGTTTGGGTGAAAACTGTAGTTCTGGCATTCTTTGAGAAGAATAAGACATTTTCAGAGAGAGATTTTAACACAAAGGAAGCAGAACACACCATTCTGCTGTTGAAATAAACAGTGAATTGTTTTCTTTCTAAACCAAACTGAAATTACAGGCAGGGAAAATACGTCAATTTCAGACTGAAAATGCTTATCCTAGATTCTGTTGGTGATAGATTTTTTTCAAACCTTGTTGCATGATAAACTGAGAAAAAAGGATTTCCTCAACTAAGTGCAGTCTTGTCTATCAGGTAGCAAAGTCCTGTAACAAATGGTTGAGTATGTTTGTGCAGCACAATTGGAAATGAACCCAAAATAAGTTAAAGCCAGGAGAAGGCTTTAATATTTTTCCTGAACACAACAACTGCACTTCCTTCTTTCCTACAAAACTTATTATAAAATCTTCAGTTAGAATCAATGATTAGAAGAACAGAGGGAGCAAAGAAGATGATAAACCAAGAGGAAGAAGCAAAGAAGAACATGAAACAGAAAAGGAAGAAAAGGAAGCAAAGAATCTTCACTTCAAGGATAGAATTGGATAATGGGATCAAAAGGAACACAAAAAAAAAATTCAAATGAGCACCAGAGATTTCCTAGGATGGAGAAAAGTTCATGCTGCTTTGTCTTTCCCAGCCAACAGTAACACACAGAAGGAAAAAACCCTAAGAACAATATTTCAAACCTAAATCATCATCATATGTTTTGTGCAGTCAGAAACTGAGTAGATGTTGAAAGAAACCCACAAAATCTGTCCAATTTTGATTGCATGCATGACTTATTTTTGTCTTAGGATGTATACAAAACATATTCTGTGTAAAAAAACATATTCTGTCCAAAATGCATTAAAAAACTGACTTACATGACAATGCTGTATCTTCAGGAACACCTATTGATTATTTAAAATTACATTTATATAATTTGGCCAATTGTGTAGCAGAAACTAATGTGAAAGTCTCCTGGATGACAAGGTTTTCTGCAGATTTTCTGAGATATTAAAGAACACAGTTAAGCAGTAATAATTATCTGTTTTTCCATGCACAGCAAGAACATGGGAATTGTCCAAAGATGTACCTGGAGAGCTCATGCAACTACTGGTCAAACAGTTTATTGTGAAGTCTGATAGGATTTCACTCAACAAGTAGCTCTTAAGCCTATCTATTTTCTCATCTAGCAGAAACTAGCTGGGGAGTTTTTGGATCACTCAGGGAATTGGTGACTGAATGCCCTGGCTATAAAAATACGCACATCTCTATATCCAGCTATATCACAATTGTAACACTAGGACAAATGAGTTTTGTCCTTATATGACAAAGAAGAGTTTTCACACATATGACACAGAAGTTCTATTTTACAAAATGTTATAGACTGGGAGCTTACTAGATGCTAAATAATAGATTCCATTTAACATTTGGAATTTTTTTAGGAAATAAAAAAACCTAGTAGCTCTAAGATCTGGATGGAGATTCTTGAAACAGAGAAATTGACCTTTCATTGACTTGCACCTCTACACTTCACACTAAGAATTCACTTGCAATTTTTTGTTTGCTTGTTTTTCATAAGATAATGAGTAAAATACTAAATCAAAAAAACTGTCCTTATATTTTAGTCTTCTGTTTATGACAGTTGCCAGTAGTGGATGCATTAAGAAAATCATAAGGCAACTTACACAGCAGTTCTTGCCTAGTATATCTTAGATTCATGGAATTCTCTAACAGCAATTGCAGGGAAGTTTGCATCCAGATCATTCAAAAAACTGGTACATCCATCATGTTTTAGTTTTTCTTTCTTAGTATTTGTCTATATGACATTCTGAGGCAAAGAGATTTATGACCGCAAAGAGGGTGTGGATGTGGGTGGGAAAGCTAACTCCGATAGAAAGTTTCTGTAAATTTCATAGTGGACAATAGTTCTGCCATAAAAATAAAATAAAAAGCAAAAAGAAAACAAACACAAGTTCAATGACTATTCCCAATTTGCCTTTTCCTTATGCTGTCACTGATACTTGTTTAATTCACTATCCTTCATTCTCAGCAATCACTTTTCTCTCTGTGAGAGGCAAAGAAATATATTGTCTTTTTCTCGCATCAAGAACATACAACATACATGATAATTCCTGAAATTATGGTCAATTGTTGGTGGGTTTTATTTTTTTAAAATTCTAATATGATCTATACATACTACATATCAGAACTGGAAAAAGTGACCATGGTGTCATGATTTTATGTAGTGATTTATTCAGTTCTGTCATTTTGTTTGGGTCTTTTAAAATTTTCATATGGCTAAGAATTGCTCTCTATTTTTCAAAGAAATATCTTTGATGTCTTCTTTACTGAGCACTAAAATATAATTTGTAATCATTTTTGCTAAGACATTCAAACATTTTCACCGTGCACATTATTTAGAATTTTCCACATTAAAATTTATAAACTATGGAATCCTATACAGTGTAAAACAACTGAATAATCAATATAAAGCGACTACATGCAAAAATCATCCATTGAGTTTTCAGCACCTATAGCAGAAGCATGTGTGCTGTAATGTCTATTCACAGGAGATGGAGACAAACAGGAATTTTGAGATGAATGGTTCATCTGTTTTCTTTTCCTGCAAGGAAGATGAATTGTGCAGTAGAAACACTTATCGCTCTCCACAGAACATAATAACATTCTAGATGACTCTGTCAGATGTAGCCGTAGATATTGAAGTCAGAGTTAGATGAACTGAACTTCATCTCTTGTCCAAGGGCTTTCTAAGACATCTACGATGGAAAGACTTCATCAGAGATATACCAAGTCTTTGCTTATCATGCTTTTTAATAGGATATCCATCTACTCTGAAAAATGACTTAATCTATTTTATGACTTATAAAGTGTTTTGGAATAAATTTAGCCTTCATTCACAGACAAACCCCTTTCTTGGTCCTTACTACTGGAATGGTGGTCATTTTTTTGGGTTTTTTTTTTTTTTTTTTTTCCCTTGGCTGGATTTTTAATTTATATATATATAATTATCAATGAGGAACATAAAACAATGTAAGTTTAAGTCCTGAAACAGGATTAGTTAGTCATTGGTCATATTCTAAAGCTAAATACTGCTTTCTTTATACTTCTAACTGCAATCCAGAAAATAGTTAGACTATGAAAATTCTTAAAATTATGACATTTTCAATTGTACAATAAGCATTTCAAACCTTCTGAGATGAGTCTTTAAATGAATAGCGCAAAGGAATTTTTCTTTTAATGAACAAGCATCTTTTGTGCTAGTAAGAAAAATAAATTTGAAATCTAATGTATCATACCTAATTCCCCATTAAGCTCCTGTAAGAAACTTTAATGTCTGTCTGGTGAACCAACAACCTTTACCAAATTCCCATTCAGAAAATAGATCACAGTTTATGTAAACAAGACTTTCTGCAGCAGAAAAGAGTTTATGGTCTCATTAAAAGAAGGGAAGCCTATGAGTGTGACAGCTGACACACTCCACAGGGGATTCATCTTTACAAACACCTGTTTTCTGCTAGGGTTTGTGGAGTGTATAAGGAGAACTAAAAAGACAGAAGTAATGGTTTCATAAAACTTTTGCAACTTAATTAAAGCTTACTGCATACATATTTTTTGCTGGGAAGAGGAAAGTTGGTGGAATTTGTTTTACAGTAATAACTGGATAAGCTTCCTGGGGAAGTAATACAGATACTCAACACAAGTTCACAAAGAAATTAATTTCTATCTATCTATCTATCTATCTATCTATCTATCTATCTATCTATCTATCTATCTATCTATCTATCTATCTATCTCTGTCTCAGTTAATACTGTGTCTGCTACAAAAGCCTTTTCTGTAGATGTGCTCCTCTTCACAGCTGACATTTGCACTGACTTAGTTGGTCATTTTATTAACCAAAATATAGTTAAATGTTATCTTCTCTTTCAAACTGTTTCTAAAAGGGTTATTGCATAATAATCTATCATAGCTAGAAAAAGTAGTAACACTACAGTAGCAATTGACTAATCTAATAACAAAGATATTATAGTCCTAGTTTACAAATAGGCATTGTCAGATATATCACTTATATGATACTAAGGGATACATATAATTTTCAGCATTGAACTGGAATATTTATGAAAAAAAATAGTAAGTACTAATGATGCAGTTTTTGAAAATTATTATGGTGATGATCAAGGTCTTCCTAGTATCCAAAATGCTATTCCAGTCACAGCTTTAATCTGGTATTAAAGATTTATCAAAAATTTAACTACATAAATGAAAAAAAAAAAAAAACAAAAACAAAACAAACCAAAAAAACCAAAACATCCCTACAACAAACCCCAAAATAAAAGCAAAGTTGAAATGACTAGTGTGTAAAAGCCAGATGTGGTAGGTTGACCTTGGTTGAATTCTTGCTAACCACCAAGACTCTCTCTCATTCCTTTCCACAGTAAGATAAGAGAGAAGAAAAAAAGATGGAAAAAAACTTGTGGGTCAAAATAATGGCAGTCTGAAAAAATGAAAGAAAAGCTGCACACAGAAGCAAAGAAAAACAGAAGATTGTATACCCTAATTCTCATTAGCAGTGGTGTTTGGCCACTTCTTGGAAGCAGGACTTCAGAGCACACAGTGGTTGCTCTGGAAGACAAACATCATAATGACATTTCCCCACTCCTTTCTCTTAGCTTTTGCTGCTGAGCAGTGTCCCTATGGTATGGATTATCCCTTTGGTTAGTTTGGACCAATGTCCCAGCTGTGTCCCCTCCCATGGTTTTTCCCATCTCCAACCTGCTGCTGAGGGGGCAGTGTTGTAGAGACAACCCTGATGCTGTGCCAGTGCAGCTCAGCAGTAGCCAAAGCACTGGTGAATTTAGCAAAGCCTTTCTAGCTACAAGAGGAAAGCACAGCACTGTGGGAGCTGCTGTGGGAAAAGGATAACCATCCTAGCCAGACCCAGTACGCCAGGTTAAATCAAACATTTAAACAAGTGCAGTCTGGCATAGATGAATATAAACGTATTTCAACAAAATAATTTAGAAAACCCTTTTCTAAACTTCTTAGGTGATTAAGGCTTTGATATTCCTTCATTACTTAAAATTATATCACTAGAATTCTTATTAGAACAATTACCTTTGAAGAGATACCTACTTGAGTAAATGAATCGACCCTGAAGAAATTTCAGACCTGGAAATTAAGTACTCAGGTTTTTAAATCTCCTGGAGGACATTGTGTATTATGTCTTTTCAAACCAAGATTAACTGACTACCAGCACAGAATTCAATTAGAAACACAGATAGCACATGAGTTGCCAATCACTCAAATTATAGTCCCAGTCAAAGAAGCCTTCAGAATATGACTCCTGCAACCGAAAGTGAAGGACTGATTCATCAGGTACACAAATTCACGGGTGGGTTAAAGGAGATAGTACTGTGTGTTGATCTTGCCTGGTGGTCATGTGCCCAACAAACTGTTCTCCCACTTCCCATTTTGCCCCAGAAGTCACAAAACAAAGTGAAAAAGCCTTGTGGTTCAAGGGACAGATATCGAGTTAATCGATTTGACAAATTATTGGAGAAAGTTAATAATTTTTTTTTTTTTTGTCTTTGTAGAGAGCAAATATTGACCAAATAGGAATGAAACTATTTATGTGGGCACTAGTCTCTTACAGTTCTCAGTGATTTAAATAATGTTGATTCATTTTCTCACATATTTGGTTATCCTTTCAGCTAAAACTTCAGACATTTGCTATGACTGATGTTACAGTTTTTGTGACATTTAGCGTTTTTGAAACTAAATAGCTAATGTATCCCCATGAAAAATATGTTTTTCAGAATCAATACATACGATTAAAAACATACTATATAGGGATTTCTATTCATGACTTGAGATGTTTTTATTTCCAGCCTTGTTCATGGAAGCTAAATAGAGCTATCATTCTACTACTGCCTAGTATCAGGCTACCTTATTATGAACTCAAAACTCTTAATTATTCTTATAATCATTGGTACTATGACAAGAACACATTGCAGGTGAATCATCTTAAAATGGTAGAATTCCAAATTGGTCCTGATCAAACACCACTTTTTGGAACTTCTACATATTTTTTATACTTGAAATAAAATGACAGCACAATCTATATGATTGAATGTCATTAGTATTGACTATTCCTCTGCTTATTCCACATAATATATGTCTAATAAATATACAGTTTTCATTAATTATTCTGTAGAGATTTTCCACTTCATTTCCACATATGTACAGTTTTCAATTAAAGCTGTGAGAATTATAATGACTTTAAAATAGTAAACTTTATTCTGCACCAAGCATTAGTTATGCTATTGTTAGTTATGTCTAATTCATAGGAAAAATGAGCTCTGGCAGATTTATGGTGCATTTTTTATTCATTTTTATGTCCTCATACTTTTCATTACAAATTGAGAATTGAGGGAAGTATTTAAACACTAGGTATTAAATAGTCATAATGTGTGTGTTCAGAGAAAGACAGTTGCTTATTTTTAGGCAGGAACAGTAGAAAAATCAATACATGAACTTGAAAGAACAGGAAGTCTATTCAAAGGAAATCTTTACAGTGTGGTGAAAGAAATATGGTTTAAATTTTTAACAGTGAAATATGCTCAATTTATGATAATTGTGTCTTATTAGATTTTGGCTGTGAAGTGTTCTAATTTTTTTTTTTTAAACTTTGAAATACTACATTAATCAAGATAAGAATTTCTCAGAGAAATATCATATGCATTAAAATATGTGATTGTTGACAGTCAGGTGAATTATTAACTGCTATATTCTATATACTGTTTCTGTTACAGATTACTATTTAAGTATGCAAAATTATTCTCCACTCATATTTCTTCATAATTAATCTATTTTGGGCTATCACCAATTTAGATATTTAGGTGATTAAGCACATATAATGTGTTTTTATTATTTGCTATTTTTTTTAATAAATTGAAAACTATATTGAATAAGCAATATATAGGGAAAAATATAAACACATCCTGGATAGAAAACCAGAAAACTTTTTCATGTTTTTTCCTTTATTCTCTCACTGAATCACATTATTGTTAATAACGTTTATTTTCCTTGGTGTAAAATCTGTCAATTCCTTACATGCAGCAGAAGCACCTTTTAATGTGTCTATATCTACATGATTTTTTTTTCTGTTCTAAAATGATATTTTCTTCAAATCACTTCTTTTTCTTTCCACTTTCCCCTTGGAAAAAAGCAGATCTTGATTTGCAATTCTGTGATTTACTGTAAATCTTAGGAAATAGATTGTTTCTTAATGTACTCAAGCCAGAAAAAGCCTTCACTTTTGAATAATATATAAATTAACTAAAAACTTACTATACACCATACTTTGGCATGGCATACTGCTGCAACTCAGAACTGATATCTTTATTTTTTTACCCCAGTAACTGTTCAGAGAGCCATGCAGATATCACAGCTTGCCCAGCTTGTCTGTCCTTCAATGTTTTCAAGACCTAAAAATCAGAGCAGCATGGTCTGATCTCTGAGCTGACTTTAATTTAAGCAGAAATCAGACATTCACAAGTCATATTAAATCTGAACCATTCTACACTTAAGTGATTTGAAGTTTAAATGCCTCCATTTTTTAATCAGTACAACTAAGGAAAAAAATTCTAAAAATGTAATCAAATTTTTTAGGATTTACTGGTGGTGGTGAGACAGTGCAGGAAGTTGTGGTTTGGTTGTTTCTTTTTGGGAAGGGTGATTATTTTTTCTTCTTTTTCCCCCTTGCCTTTCTAAATAATTGTTCTTCAATAGACTCCTTATATTGTCCAACCCGTTTTCATTATAGCCTTTGTTCTAGGTATTATGTGGTGTTTGTTTTATACTCAAGAGACAGAACTAATTTCTCATAAATTTGTCCCTCTGAAATGCCTTACAGAATCTAATCTAATATTTTATGCTGTCTCAGTAGTTAACAGAAAGAAAATGGCATCTCTAGAGGATGGCTAATATAATAATAAAATAGATATCTAAAATGGTAAAAATTAATTATCTTTGGGAACCTCCTGTCTTCTTTACTGGAAAAGCCAAGATGCAAGGAATTGATGCAACCTTTGCACAGTAAAAATTAAGATAACTTAATAACATCTACGAAGATTGGTTTGGTTAACATTGTTTCCCCATGGCACTGTTTCCATTGTTTCTGCATAATTATGTTAAGGTATTTTCAAACATGTGTGTTCTTGTGGTCACTTTGCACTGGCTTACAGGATTCGCCATTGATAGACCCTGTAAGTTTATAAACTGAGGAGTTTACCACGCTTTTATATGGCTCTTTCAGATTTCTCCACAAATTAATTGACGTGGGATTTTGATTTAAATGTACATCAGTCATCATACTTACTATACAGTTATCTTTGTCTGGTACTCTTTCCTGATTTGAAAACTATGTTCACATTTCTCATCTCATTCTTTCCAGCACCTTTAAATCTATCTCTAGAGTCAAAAATTTAAGAATCTGGAATGCAAAAAATCCAATATATAATTAAAAGTTTATAATTATAAACTACAAACTTTTCCTGCAATTTACATGCACAGAATAAATGATATATGCTTTTTAAAATAATGCTAGGTAGAAACTGTTACATTATGCAAGCATGAGAAGACAAGGGTTAGTAATTCTTTGGTCAAGATGCACAAGTAAGGTATTACTTCATTATGTAAATGAGGTTCACATCTGGAATAGTCCTTTTGGTATTATATGAGTCATCATATACAAACTCATAAACAGGAAATATTTTTGTTAGGATAGCAATAAGGACTCATTTCCATTGCTGAGTTAGTGATCACCCATAAATGTGGTGATTTATTATTGTAGAAGTAGAAAGATTTGTTCCTGACTGGGAGAAATGAGAATAAATGAGACTACTAAATCCTCAGGGATACATCATTCTCTGGTGTTTGCTTTGTTTACATGAAGTTTCTAGCACCATTCATATGACTTTCAGGAAAGCTTCTTTTCTACACATAACTCAAATCTAAAAGAATTTTGACTTGATGCCTAGAAAGCAATTTAGCAAGCAATTGAGTTTTTGAAGGGAGCACAAAAGTTATCCCACAGCTTTTGTTCACAAAACCAGAAAGAAGCCAGGTGGAAGACTGTCAAATTTAGGTTTGAAAGGCCACTCTTTGAGGCTCTGCGAGGGAAAAGAACAACCTAGTAGTGAACTGATGGAGAAATGAGTTAAAGACCTAGCTCTCTTTTCCATCTCTATAATTTTTTGAGCTTAAGCTTCATTATTGTGTTTTTGATCAGATCTCACAGAAAGAAATTTCTCTAAGCTGTTAAATCTTCAAGAGAGAAAATTGCCAGCAAGAAGAGAAATACATCTAATGCCTAAACAGAGGGATTTCAAATAGAAGGGAATAGCACAATAATATAAAAGATAATTCCTTAGAGAGGAACAAAGACATTTTAAAGATAATCGGATTTCTTTTATTATTGTTTGACAAAGCAGTCTGATATCATTTTAAGTCCTTAAATGTCAGGTGTGTTACAATATCCAGAAGCAATTCTGATAGAATGGAGGGTTGGTCCCATTATATAAAATCTAATCAAACTGATAATTTTTAATTTTGAGGGTTTAGTTCTAATCTAATCTTTAGTTCTAATCTAATTTTGATTCACTGAATAATATCTCAAGACAAAATTTAAATGTATCACCAGATTTCAATGGCCTGATTTATCTTATTTTGAGAAGAAATAATTTGTATAAAGTGTGAATAAAAATAATCTACACATTTACCAATATTAATTATGGGAATTTTGTTAACTGTAAAGATAGACATAAATTCCCAATTAACTACAGTTTCAAAAAAAAAAAAAAAAGACATTCAGAGAATTGGAAAACCTCTCCTGGGAAGGCAGGCTAAGAGAACTTGAGCTGTTTATCCTTCAAAAAGGTTAAAGTTTACCATCTAGCATCTTTCCAGTACCTAAACAGGGCTTACAAGAAAGCTGGAGAAATTAAATGGGATCTTCATCTGTCTCAGTTCCTGTGGAAAACAACACTATGCTTAACCAAGGCATAAATATTTCAGGGCAGAAAAGGATTAAAAGTACTTCTCAAGTACATAAAACAGCATGTTTTAAATAAAAAGGAGTTTCAGCTCCATGCAAGGAGCATTATTTTTCTGCCCACATTTCCATGATTGTATGATGTGCTCTGCTGTGTCCTTTGTCCTGGCTGACTGGGTTACCAGGGCTGCTGGTTGTTTTGATGCATCATTGTAAAGGTACTTGGGAAGAAACTAGCCTGTGAGGTTTCATAAGATTCACAAATCTTATTTTATTCTTATAAGAATTAATGGCATTATAAGAATTAATGGCATTATATTTTTTACATACTAGAGTAATTCTTCATTTGTTAGCAGTCCATCCATTTCCTCTTTTTATAGGTCTGTTTGGTCTGTGTATATATACAAAACAAGAATAGAAACTTGTCATCTCTGTATTGACAAATATTGGAGTATTTTTTGTTTTGAGGAAAGATAGCTACTTCAGGGATTAAAAAAGAAGACATAGAGGAAACAAACCTTCCTTTCACATGAACAGTGACGAAAAGCTAATAGCTGTGCACTGCTCACCTGTGCATTTTGGCTTATGGAGAATGCCATGTACATGACCAAGTGTGTTACTGAGACTTGATCAATGGAATGGTATCCCAAAGTCTTAAACCTTTTCTTGTTGCCCTAAAATATTTCTTGGAATGAATCTTCAGTGTTAGGAGATTATTTAGGTGACCTAGTGGGTTTTTTGTTTCCTGTTCCTTTCAATTCCCATTTTTTAAAGCATGTTTTTACTTATCAGTGTAATAAGAAAAAATAAAATTAAAAGAAAAAAAAAAAGGAGAAAAGAAAGTGGAAGAAGTAAAGATAGGAATTTTGCAAGGCACTCATTTATTTAATAAAATGTTAATAGTTATTCACAAATTCCATCTTAATAAATCAGAAAAATAACATTCAAGGAAATGCCAAGAAGTTTTCTGTTCATCTATTAAAACTGCATCATTTAATTAAGTCAATTAAGCAGGTAACATTATCTTCTACAGACTTAAATGTGTTTTTCAGAAGTAAAACGAAAGCCTTACTTCCAATTTTACACTAATGCTATTGCATTAAAGATTATTACTTTCCTTTTAAAGAACTGGTCATGTTGTTTATTGAAAGAAATAAATCCATTTTATTTTCATTACTAGATATTTAAAGATTGTTGAAAGCCTAATATCTAAGGAGTCATAAACCAGACTGAGGAGCATTGCAGTTAGTCTTACTTTTTCTATCTGAATGGTCTCTTCATGTCCTAACTCCCCTTCAAAACATTCCAGTTCAATGGATTTATTCTTCCTCTAGCATGGTTGGTTGGGGGAGTGGTGGAGATGGAGGAGTATATTGTAAATCTTTCGAAAGTTATCAGGAAAGCAAAAGAAGGGAAACAGGTTGTCTTAGAAAGTATTCAGATAACCCCAATCAAACCTGGGACTGAAGAGAAAGCAACCCCAACATCATGTGCGTCATTCGACAAGCTCTCAGGATGGTACTGACTTCTTAAAAATATACCTTCTCCCTACAGCTTATTAAAGGGTCAATGGAAGGTCAAGCATAAAATCAAAAAATAATTGAGATTTATGTATTAAAATGAGAATTGATCTATTAATGAGGCATTTTTACAATAATTAGACGATATGGATTGGTAATTTGCTAATTAGTCTAATTTCTGGCTCTGTGTATAGGATGTGCTGTCTTTCTCCCAAAACAATAATCTGGGTGTAACATAATTGAAATCATGGAATGGTGCAGTGGAAAATTCAACTGGTGTAAGATTGAATAAGAGCATGAGTACAAAACAGGTGCTTCTTATACCAGAATCTGCTAAAAAAAAAAAAAAAAAAAAAAGACACAAATTAGATAAATAATTAAATTTGTTACACAAAACCTCCTAGGATGATATCTCAGATTTTAAATGAGTGACTTAATAATTGTATTTTGTGATAGTTTTGAATTTGTGTTTCTCTTTTGTTTATGTAAGAAATCTAAAAAAAAAAAAAAGTCCCACCTTTCTGCTTATCTCATAAAGAACCCAGGAATTTAAAAAGTCTTATTTTTTATTTCAAAACTTAGCAAAGTTTTGAAAAACACTGTGTCTTGCCACCTGCTAAGGCTAGCCTTGACTTGATGTGAGTTACCATTTGGAGGAGGGTGATACCCTCTTACTTGTCATAAGAAAACTAAACTAAACTAAATTATATTGATTTTAATTTTATTTGAGGTAGAAGAATAATCTTTCACTTCCAATACATATTCCCATGAATCTCATTTTATTTAGAACCTCAAAATATCATAATCTGAACTGTAAAATATAACAAATTTCACTGAATTCCCCATCTCCATATTCCAAAGAATAGGTTTAATAGAAAAATATAGCTCAAGCTTAATATTTTTAGAACTCTTCCTTCAACTCTGTGGTTGAAAGTATATATAAGCTGTTCTTTTCTCTCACTAAACAGATCATATGCACAAAAACAGTTCAAGACATTTTAAATGAATTCTCCATGATACAGTCTTCAACTTTAAGTCATGTGTGTCCAGAGTTCTTAATGAAAACTACAACACATAGCATGAGGGAAATCCCAGGTAAAATCCTGTTCACTGCCTAAAGTTAGCCCATAAGAAAAAATAAGCATGTGTGTATTTCTGATCTGTTTCTGAACTGCTGAAAGTTTTTTTGAAGGAGAGATGTATAGGCTGTAGGACACATCTGGACCTGTTGTTCAAAACATAGAGTGAATGCTTATTATTGTTCACAAAGATAGGTATTTTTCTTTCTTCTTCCTTTCAAATATAGACTATTTTCCTTTAAATCTAGTATCTCAGTTGTAAGATCCATTGCCTCAGGAGTATGATAAGGATCAAACTCCATTTTAGTCTTGTGACTTTCAAATCCACAGTTCTAATTATCTTATTCCTGTACAGATTTCTAAATCATCACTACATATTCTTTGAGGGACCATGCACCATACTTCCATGGTACCTGGTTCATGGTAAGGCAAAGAACACAAATGATAAGTCATGAAGGTTGTTACCTGACACATTGGTTCCTGCTGCATGCTTACTTAAGTGTTCTGGCTCTTAGAATAAATATAGAAATAATTAGGAATGAAAAATTCCTTTAGCCCTGAAAGTTAATGCCTTCCACAATTTGAAGCTGATGCAGAATGAACACTTTTCTGGAAAACTGTGAGCAAGGCAGAAAAGTAAGATTTATGTGATTGTTTGTTTTAAATGTTGATTCCCTCTTGCCCATGCAGAACTAGAGAACCACATTAATTTTATCACACTGTAACCCGGCAGGTATTTCATGGCCAAGACCTTGAGGGTGGGACACTGTACCTACACTTGCCATATTTGTAGAATATTAGAATCAGAATAGTTTGGATAAGAAAGACCCTTTAAAGGTCATCTAGTCCAAACATCCTGCAATGAGCAGGGACATCTTCAAAGCATCATCCTACCTTGCCTTGAACACTTGAAAAGGGCCCACTTCTTGAGCTTGTCCAGGTCCCTTTGGATGGTACCTCATCCTTTAGGTGCGTGGCATCTGCAAACTTGCTGGGTCTTCCAGGTCATTAACATTTAGATAGCCCAAAAGCATGTTGGATTACTCTGTGTTTTCATTTATTTACAGATTGCAGATTAAGTTAGAAAATAGTTTTCAAAACGATAGCTAAACTTACTTTTTCTTGTAGTACACTTCAGTTAGTAAACCAAATTACAAGTAGGTGGTCTGTACAGTTTTAAGTAGGAGGAGGTGAGACACACTATTAAAACAGTTAAAATCTGGAAAATATATGTTATATGTTGTCTTGACAGGGAATTTCTGATTTGATCAAAGAGAAGCAAATTGTAATCAATGATATTGTAACACTGATGATTTACATTGACTGATATGTCAAAACAAGTTCTCAACAGAATAATGAGACTTGCTCATGTCAATCATTTTTTCTTTGTCTCCCTGATTGTAATTCCTTAACTGCACAAGCGAACTGCATTACAACAACCAAAGATACTTCAGTTCTTTATCCAATATATAATAGAGGTGAATGAATGAATCATCATACTACTGAAGAAGAAATGATAGACAGGGTTAAATTTTACTTTAAATTTATGTATCTTACACAAATTTTGTGTATCTGATTTAAGTCAAAAGTAATATCTGCTCTTGAATTACATTGTTGAACCACAATACCAAATATTGTTACAGTTGAAATACTACAGTCTTTGAATCAAAGTGAAAAGAAACAGGTCATCTCTAAGTCCTCAGCTGGTAGACCTGTTGTGAGTGCCTGGTATAAAGTAAATAGATAAAAGACGTGTCTTGAGTGGTGCTTGGAAAAACAGGGGGGTTATGGAAAACTTTGAGGTAAAGCTTTGGCACTTTCAAAAATTGTATATGAAAAGAAAAAAAAAATCACATAAAATTTGATAATATAATTATTCCATTTTGCATCTTAGTTTTCAGCACAAGATCAAGAAATGGTAAATGTTACAATGCCTAGCTGAAATCTTGTGATGGGTCTGGCTGATTATTTAATTATGGGGAGTTAATTTTCCCCAAAGCATCCCTCATAGCTCTGTGCTTTGAATTGATAAAAAGTTAAAAAGGTGTTGGTAACATACCAGTGTTTTGCCTACTGCTGAGCAGTGTTGGCACAGCATGAAGCCATCTCTCCAACATTCTCCCCTCACCAGTACCCTGGGAGTGAGAAAGTTCTTGGGAGGAGACATAGGTAGGACAGCTGACCCAAACTGACCAAAGAAATACCCCATATCATATGGTGCCTCAGAAAACAAAATGAGTGGTGGTGAGTGTTGCCGTGTGGAATGGGCAGCATTAGTTATTGTGCTGTTTATCTTCCAGAACAACTGCTATGTGTACCGAAGTGCTATTTCCTGGGAAGCAGATGGACATCACCTGCTTGTGGGAAGTAGAGAATAAATTTAGAGAATAAATATTTTGCTTTCCTTTACTTCTTCACTTGGTGTTTGTTTTTGCTTTATTAAAGTGCTTTTATCTTAACTCACAAATTTGTTTCCATTTTATTTTCTTCCCTACATCCTGCTGAGAAGGGTAATGATAGACCAGACAAGGTCAACCCATCACAACTCTCTTGTTAATATTACAATAAACTCCAATGAGTCACAATTCTATACTTGAAGAAATAAGAAACACTGAACTGTAATTTTATTTTGTTTTCTTTCAAAGTATGGGTGTTTCAGTCTCAGTAGTGATTTCAGCTGTGCACAGAAAGCACTAGATTTTCAAACATAGATAAAAAAGTCAAGAACATTTTACGCACAAAACAAACGTCAAGAAACGTGAATTTCAAAATGGTCCTGGCATTTTATCTGTTTAAATGTGATTCCAGATCAATGAAAAATTCCTGTGATTGCTGTTTCAGAAGACCAGTAGTTAATTTCTCAATGTCTAAATTGAACTCTAGCAGTGAGTGGTGTCTTTCAAGGCTCCATACTGAGACCAAGGCTATTTAAGATTTTCATCAATGACATAGGCAGTGAGGCCAAGTACATGCTCAGGAAGCCTGCAGACAGTGAGTGGTACCATTAGTATCTTTGGGGGAAGAGATGGCATGCAGAGGAACCTTGACAGCTGAGAGAAGTAGGTTCATGCAAGCATCATGAAATTTAACAAGACCAAGTAGAAGGAATGTCCTGTGAGGAACAGCTGAGGACTTTGAGTTTGTCTGGCTTGGATAGAAGGAGGCTGAGGGATGACCTCATTGCTCTCTGTGGCTTCCTGAGAAGGAGATGCCACGGTGGAGGTGCTCTCCCTCTACTCCACTCTTGAGAGACACCATCAGAAGTACTGCATTCAGCTCGGGGGCCTCCAGTATAAGAAAGACATGAATGTCTTAAAGGTGATCTAGAGGAGAACCATGAAAATTACCAGAGGGCTGCAACATCTTTCTTATGGAGAAAGGCTGAGAGGGTTGTGATAGCTCTTCCTGTGGAAGAGAATGACCTCAACTTTTTCAGACTTTCAGTACTTGAAGACAGCGTCTATGAAAGGACAGACACTTTTATATAAAAGTCTGTATCAAAAAGACAGAATAGTCTTTTTAACAAAAAGAGGGAAAGTTTCATTTGAATATAAGGACACTTTTTTTTTTTTTTTTTTTTTTTTTTTTTTTTTTTTCACTTCTTTTTTACAGCAAGAGGGGTAAGACAGTGGAATATGCTCTCTAAAATAGCTGTGGATGACCCATCATTTAAAAGTATTCAAAGTCACACTGGAGAGTGCTTTGAGCAACCTTAGCTACTGGAAGGTGTTCCTGCCCATGACAGTCATTGGACTGGATTTTTAAAGGTCCCTTCTAATCCAAAGCAGTCTGATTCTATAAATTTATAATTTGATGACACCATGATCTTTACTGGCTTCCAGATGGTCACCAAGTCACTTTCTCACTCCTCTCTCTCAATAGAATGAGGGAGAAAGTTTTTAGGTCAAGATACAGAATGAGAGATCATTTGCTAATTAGCATCACAGGCAAAAGACACTCAACATGGGGAAGTTAATTTTTTTTTTTTCCATTGAAATAGATTTGTATAGTGAAAACTAAATTAGGAGAATATCTCTACCCCATTCTTCCCATGCTCAGCTTTACTCCTTCACTCTAGACTCTTTTACCTGCCTTCTCCTGAGAGCAACAGGATAAATGGAATGTATGGTTTAAGGTTAGTCCCTAAAAGTTCCTTTCTGGCCTTCCTTTCTCCTTATATTTTTCATCTGCTCCAGTGTAAGTTCTCACCACTAGCTGAAACCCTTGGGAAAAGAACCAGCTCAAACATGGATCTGTTGTAGGCCACAGTTTCTGTCAAGATAATTTGATTCTGCAGGGAAATACCTGCTCCAATGACTTAAATACGTACCATTTGCTCGTTTATTCGTTAGTTCCTTCCTTCCTTCCTTCCTTCCTTCCTTCCTTGCCAGGTGGCAAAGGAGTTACTTCAACATTGTGATGAAAATTAAGAGCCTCAGCAAGGTCTTATCCTTATTTTCTTTAGGAGCTCTTTCTGAGCCCATGCCTGAGCCACAATTCAGCTGTGTTGTAATCATGTACGTGTTTATCCATGCACTTCATTGACAGGCACCCCTGAAAGGGGGGATTGGCTTCTCACTACAAATGTGCCCCATACTCTGGTCTTGGAATTCCTCCTGGCACCTCCCTGAGCCTGCCCTGCCCCCTTGGCAAGAGCACCTTCCTTGCTGAACCAAGCATCCACTGCAGGCAGTACCTGACCCCCAGGTACTGCTCTACTGGTAAAGCAGCCAGCCTACTCTACACAGAATTATATGTTTGCATATCATTAAGTACTTATAAATAAATGCATTTAACCTGCAAACCGAATTTTCCATTCTGACAAAGATACTGGTGCAACAGATGTCCTAAGAGAAAAGCTAAATATGATGCTAGACTGGTGTGTATAGTTTTTGAATGTAGTTGTTTCAGAACAGCTGAATTTTCCCCTAACATTTTCTGAGCAATCAGAGTTCCATACAGGCTGAATTACCTATCACCTTTGTTTGTTCCTGGTATGTGTACCTTGAGGCAAGTCCATTTAGACTGACTCAAAGACTCATCATTGATTGTCCTGGGAAAGCCAAATGACATGCAAACGTCAGTACTGGAATGGGCAAAAAATGTGTGTGAAATACACATTTGTGTAAAACAACAAAGTGATCACACTGATTGCTTGAGTATGAGAAACCCACATTTTTTATGATTTTATGTTTCTCCATAAGTAGAATAAAATTTCCTATCTACATGCTTTCCTTGCTCTAAAAATGGTTCATTTTCAGTGATGGGTATGGGTGGCAGGGAGTCCACAGCCTGGGGTGGAGAGTTTTAAGGTATTTAAAATGTTGGCTTTACTATTGTTCTATTTCTATGGATATACACTGATGGTCTAATATATTTTTCATTTCTTAGATACCTTTAAGGATCAGACAAAATATGTCTGTGTTTGCCAAAATAAAAAAAGGTGACATGTCCTCATGCTGTTAAACTTGTGTCTAGCTAGAGTTATGTGAAAATAATCTCAGGATGAAACCTTCAGTACTACATCTCACTCTGGTGTGGTACATAAACTCGCATAGTTTTAACCTTTGGGTGGATCAGATAGACCCACCAAAGAGCTGTCAAAAATTGGCTGCCTTTCTAGCATTACCTTTGACAGCAATTTTTCCATGTTAAACTAATTAAATTTCTTTATACTCAACAGCAGAAAAAAGGCTTTACATTTGAAAGTGCAAGATATAGCCCATTTCATCCTCCGATGCTCTTCAGAAAAAAAAAAAATTCTATAGCTCCTTCCTATGTCCTTCACACACCTATTATTACCAAATGTAATCAAATCCAATCTTTTCATTCAGTCTAGTCATTATCATACTGCAACCCACTACTCTTGCCTCAGGATGAGAGAATTGAGAGCAAACTGCAACTCTGCTTCATACCTAGCCAGAACTCCACTAGGCCAACTGAGAAAGCCTTTTTAATTTTATTTGCATGGAATGCTATCAAAAAAAGGGAAAGTTATCCAGTATTTATATAAGTTCCCTAGTATCGGTTTTGCTATTTATATTCACAAGGTGAAAATTATCTTTACAGCCTTTTGAAGCCTTAAAAACCCTTAAGATATGTCTGATTTGACTTGCAGCTATTTTTTTATTAATCTGAGCTTTTTTGGCATTGGCTTCTGTACCTTATCTAAAGCTTGCACAGCCAGCTGGCCTGAGGAATAGAGCAAAACTCATTAGAACATGCAAAGTATATGCTTGGCATCATGATTTCAATTCCTACATGATCAGCTCACAATCTACAAAGAAATTTCAGGAGGATTTTGTTGCCAGGACACCGCAGGAGATGGGAACAGTGCCACAAGAGGTCAAAGACAATCTAGCTAAGGGTTAGTTTTCTGGGTACAAATGAATAGTTTGCTGTTCTTACTAACTATCTAACAAATGATCTAGTAAAACCTTAACAATCAAACCTTTGCCTTTGAATTACTGCTTTTAGTAGACTCACTTTTTAGCAGGCTAATTCTCAAACATGGATGGGGAGAATATCGATGTTATCCCGAGTATTAAGCAGAAAATGATCAGGAAGATTCAGTTAGTCACTTTATTCCTGGCAACTGAATCAAGACAAAACAATATAAAGGATAATTTCGCATTTTCTTGGAAATTTTTCTGGGAAAAAAAGATCTTAAAAATAAACAAAAATACTGTTTCTACTCACTCCAACCAAGCCCCATTAATTTTTCACAGGCACTGATATAAGTTCTAAGCCTTGGGAATTATTTTGATTAAATTGGACTTTTAAAGTTTTGGAAATGTAGTCTGTCTTAGTCAGCTGCTATTAAGAGATACTGGGACTGTCTGGTTCAACACAGCATCAGTGGTTAGCAAGAAGATATTTTTCTGAGTGCCTATGTTAGCATTTTTTATTCATTTCAATATTTTCCATTGTCTCTATACTACTAGTAATGGAGTTACTCCTGGACACTAGCATACTCTGATTTATACTGCTTATTTATGGAACAGGAATATTTTATCTGTTTCTGGCATGGAATTTCTTTGGGACATTCAGTCTTCTTCCAAGCATTTTCCAGACATGACAGGGAGGGAACTGGCACTGGCCAGGATTATTTCTCATATGAACTTCAGAAGGAGTCTATTTTGGATGCAAAGAAAGAAATATAATCTGTTTGTAAATATAATTTTGCTGTGTTTGCAAATATAATTTTGCCATATTTGCTTGTATCCAAGGCAATGTTTTATATTAGGGTTTGAGCCTTCACAATTCTCTGCATGACTCACTCTGCAGCCATTAAAAAAACAATGCATCCCTGAATGTTGTTATTCTCATCCCCATACCCTGTCCACCTGTCTGAGACTCTCAGTGTTAGTAGTTATACAGATACACATCCTTCAATTCCATTAGGGATATTCATTTTGGAAATGTTACAGATGTTGGGGATTTTTTTTTTCCCAGTATATCAAAAGAGTAAGCAGAGGAATTCTTTTATTTTTTTATTTATTAATGCACTAGCAATATAATTTGGATTTTTAGATTAAAAGAAACAAACCAAACAAGAAAACACAAGAGAAAAAAACCCCAAAGCCTGAAAAACACAGCTTTCTTTAAGTGGAATTCCAATCTGAAATTCACCTATCTGCCTCAGATGTCAATCCTGTTTTCAACACAATTTCTGCAAAATGTCTACCTGTATCTTTCCTCATGACTGCCTTAGTCCAAGTGTTTACCATGGACTAGGCATTATTAAAATTATTAAAATCACAGTTTCATAAATAAAATTACTCCTAAACATATATTGCCTTAACATTTCTTTAAATTTTAATTAATAATCTTTACCACTATCGTATTGGAAAATTATGTTTATTTCTTCTGCACCTCATATTTTGGAGATGGCATTTGGCACATTTCCAAAACAATCCCATTCATTCCTAGAAAATGAGAGGGGGCTTTGATTTGGAATGTAATTCATGATCATTTTAAGACTTAAACCTATTTATCTAAATTTTAAATAATAATAATAATAATAATAATAATAATAATAATAATAGTAAAGAAATGCAGTAAAGATAGATTGTTCTCTTTATCTTGCTCATTACCTCTTTGATTTCTTATCTTCCTTTCTATTCAAATGGCATGAAGGCAATGGGATAGTTACCACCTGGTAACTCAGCAGTTATGCAGGAACAACAGTCAGAATTTCTTGAGATTACATTGAAAGCAGGCAACCTGTTTCTTTCTTTCTTTCTCCTTCACCTCTCAAAATCATGAGATTTCCGCTGTTATTGCATTCATTTAAAAAAAATTGCAATTGTTTTAGAAGCTATTCTTAAATATGGAATCCAGATGTTCATATTGGAGTGGGAACATACTAAAAGGACTTTTGCATATGTTCCCACTATCTGCTTAAACACTGCTTAAAGTTATGCCCTATGTCTACACCTAAAGTAAAGTGACGTAATATCAGATCCTTATTTATATAACTGTTGCACATATCATAACCTGACCAGGATCATGACCGTATGTGACCCTGAAAACAATTGTATATTAGTCCTACGTAAGAAAAAAAAAAAAAAATTAGAAAGGGTGCTGGAAGCATTCACAAATTCTTCATTCTGTTTATTCTGTTTTCTTCATCACTTCCTATTTTCAGACCGTTGGTTGGACTAAACAGTTATCTTCATGCCATGGCTTAATCCCAGCCACCACCTAAGCACCACATAGTTACTTGCTCATTCTCCCCTGGTTGCTCACTCACTGTTCCTGGGATAAGGAAAAGAATCAGAGGAAGAAAAATGAGAAAACTCTTAGGCTAAAATAACAACAGTTAAATAGGTAAAGAAAAAGCTCTGTGCATAAACAAAGCAAAACAAGGAATTCATTCACACTTCCCTAGGGCAGACAAGTGTTCAGCCATATTCAGGAGAACGGGGCTGTATCATATGTACTGGTGACTTGGGAAGACAAACATCATCACTCTGAATGTGACCCCTCCCCCCCTTTCCTTCTCCTTCCCCTAGGAGTCTATGCTGAGCATAATGCCATATGTTACAGAATATGCCTTTGGTTGGTTGGTTGGTTGGGGTGTCCCCTCCCAACTCCATGTGCATCCCTCACCTTCTCACTGGTGAAGTGGTGTGAGGCAAAAAAGGCTTTGGTTCTGTGTAAACCCCACTCAGCAACAGGTGAAACATCTCTGTGGTCCCAACTCTGCAGAATAAATCCAAAATACAGCCCCTTACCAGTTTCTGTGAAGAAAATTACCTCAGGCAAAACTAAGACACTTCAGATGATTAACTTCAGGGAAGAAAAATCCTAGTGTTAAACTCTTGCACCAGAACATATGTATATACAGACTTCTTAGGTGTATATATTAGTGTACTAAAGATTACTACTTCTGCCTTTCTGAAAGAGTAAAACGATAGTACAGAGTATTCAGTGATGCCATCCAAAGTGCGATGATGGGAGGAAATCAGAACACATGTATTAACAAATATTTTGAAGTCAGAAGGAAAACAAGCTTGGAAGTTGCCATAGTTCAGGAAGTTTTTATTAGAGAATAAAATAAGGTACAGTCCTTTTTTACTTTCCCCCCTATTAATGATTCAGCCCCAATAATATTAACTGTGAGACTTTGGCATCCTCCATTTCTTTTCTGTCTCTCTCTATCAAAATCATAAGGAAATATTCTTCCTCTTTGCAGAGACAGTAATTCTGAAACAATGTATCAGACAGTAGTGAAAAAAAACTGAGAAATATTGCACATATAAACTGCATTTATGTACATGGGAATGCATATAAAAATATTAGGCTTAGAAAATAATAATTGTATAATTATATTTCAAGGCTGAAGTTTCTGAAGAATAAATTTTGCGCACTGACTTATCTTCACAGGCATTTTTATATACCATTTTCTACAAGTGCACTGCAGTCTAAACCTGAAGGAGGTTCCCTTGAGAGAAAGGTTCTCTGTCAGGATGAGGATGTGCTTTTCTGACAGATTTAGCAAAGCTTACTAGCTTTACTGGCAGGGTTAAGGAGAAGTGGTCATTTCTTGGATAGCCTGGGACTTCCGCAAGTCAAAAAGGGATAAGAACAAATGTGCACCCTGTAAGAAAAAAGCCTAAGAGAAATAGAAGGAAATCTCTTTTGTAGTAATGATTCCTTAGGCTGCTAAGCAGAAAATGACTTTTTTTGAGACCTCAGTACAAGAGATGCACAAAGAACTTCACAGTATGCATGCAGGATTATACACAACAGTTGTTTAAGTCGATCTGCATTTTTATATTCTCCCTGTGATGTGATCTGACACATATCTATCCCACATATCAATAAATCCCTGCAGATTGCATAGCAAGTACCAAACAGAAAAAAAGTAGAGTAGTATTCCTGGTACTACTATCACTCACAACAATTGCAGGAAGGTAACTGGAAGCCAAAGGAAAAAGTTAGACGGATGTGACTATTGTTATAAATAATACTGTGGCAAACACTGTTGATATTTGATTTAGTTTATTACTTTTTACACCTTCTCCTCCCCTCATGTTAATATCTAAAAAGTACCATTGTCTGTTCTACTTCACAGAATCACAGAATATACTGAGTTGGAAGGGATCCATGAAGGATCATCTCTTCTGACTCCTGGCCCCATCAGGACACCCACCACTCCCACCAGGTACCTGAGAGCCTTCTATTACCTTTTGTGTAAATAGTTATTTCAGTGACAGATGGATAAAGTAACATTTTACCTATCAAAATACTCCCTATATTAAATTAAATTGCTGTTCAAAACTACCGCTTTGACTTCAAAAATAATGTTGAGTCCTATGGATATGCAGTGAGTCAGTGAATCAAAATTCACTTTGCATTCATTTAACTGCTCAAAGTAAGTTCCTTCTGTAGCTGTTTTAAAGATTTAAGGGGAGAGATAATAATAGTATGCCCTTGCATGTGTTTTTCTGAGGCTAATCAATATTGTTGAATGACATATATTTTGTTTTTCAAAAAAAAGATACCTGTGAAGTTTATACCATTCTTTTGTTTTAAGGATTGACTGACTATATGAAATACCTAGTCAAGGTTGTCTTTTTGCTGGGAAACACAACTTAAAAAAAAAAGGAAAGTTTTGGTGTAGACAAGTACCCAGAAAATACTTAACATGTAATATTTGAATGAAACTGTCAGACTAGAACATTAATCAAAATTAAGGCCTATTTTTATTTATGTACTGGAACATTTTATGATACCAAGCCATACAAGAAGTTTATTGGAAGAATAGTTTCTGACAGCAGTCAATAAAATGTAAAGAGCTGACCCAATAACACTGTTCAGTAGGCATCATTTTTTTTTTTTTCACAATGAATCTAATTAAATAAAGTTAATAACCACAAAAAGGGCAAATGAAGATATGATTAAATGTATATAAATTATACTAGAGTACATCAAACTCTAAAAATCCCCTTGGCCACTTTTAATAAATGGACTGGGTTTATGATGGCCTTGTTGCAACATTCAGCTCTCAGCTTTCAGAACCTGTCTAAAATCTGCTGTTGGAAAAATCAGGTGTCCACTCGGCAGAATCCTAGGAAAGACTTGTAGCTGCACTGGTAGGATTCATTGCACATGCAGTGAAGAAGCCTCTATCCACATCAGTTTAAAGTCAGTCAAAAGAAATAAGAAATTTAAGGATGCAAGTTAACAGAGTTGTTTTAGACATTTACCTTAGGCCGAGGTGATTCATGACCTAAAGATGACTATCTCTCCCTATTCCTTTTAAGTAGAGATTAACATAGACAACTCAAAGGTCTGATTTCATAGTCCTCTTGTTCCACAGTCCTCTCATTTCCTCTCATTTCAAATCTATGAAACAGCATGTTCACAGATTCCATACCTATTCATTTTAAAATCCAGGCATTCCCCAAACACGTCCTTTCTGGTAATCCTGGCAATTTGGAGGCAGCATTTAGAAAATTGCTTCACAATTGGAGTCATCATCAGGAGACGTATTTAATTGTCCACATAAGTACATAGAAATTCAGAAATATTGAATCCTATTTTCAGAGGGACTCAGCATGAGCATGAATTTTCTGACTGAAAACAGGGTGACTGTGGTAATTCCAGCAAGCTGTGAGAGCTAGCATTTTGAATTTATTAACACAAACTCCTCATTGGGACTGCAAGCAGGCAAGCAGCCAGCTCCACCAGAGGTGTACAGCTAGGCACCAGTGGTGAGATAATTCTGAACTGGCATGGAAATCTGGATCAAGTTCATGCTCCTCTGAAAGCCTGTGCAGTCAGAAGGCTGCCACCTAAAATAATTTTTATAGCTGAATGGTAATTGTCAGGGAAAACATCAGGTCAGATCCTTCACAAACTCACATGGGATTCTGTAAAAAGGTTGTTAGATGTTAACAGGCTATTTATGGTTAGCACCTTGCTCTACCTTTACAGCCACCAGAAGGAAAGTGGCAGATTATATTCTCTAAACCATCCTTCTCAATTACGTCTCTGTGCTTGGCCAGGACATAGCTTTTGATAAATTTACTCTTTCAGTTTACAGGCAAAATGCCAACAT
Source organism: Certhia americana (assembly GCA_018697195.1). Classification (NCBI taxonomy): domain Eukaryota; kingdom Metazoa; phylum Chordata; class Aves; order Passeriformes; family Certhiidae; genus Certhia; species Certhia americana. Next base: position 72,916,136 of record CM031857.1, on the reverse strand, counting down.
AAGCACAAATGTTCTTACCTTTTCTTAGAACCCAAGATGTCTTTGTAGCACCTTTAATTTTGATTTTTTTGCAACTAGTGATAAATACTGGACTGCATTTTGAAAATTAATATAAATTTGTAACATGAATACAAATCCCTTATACCATATGGACTGGACATCACAGTAGGGAAGACTGATGATTACTTATCACACATTCTTTTTGGAACCTACATTAATCAGAGTTGTTGCAGCACGAATATCTGACAAGAAAATTAATAAATCTTGAGAGATATAAAAGAAAACTTCTGAACACAAATAAACTAAAGGATGCCAAGGAACACCAGTCAAATTAATTGGTTGCAGCTCCAAGTGTTTGTCTGAAGGTGTCTGATCCACGAACAGTCCTGTTTCCTGATATTTTTTGGCAGAATTAAAGAATATTTTGCTTTTTCAGTGTCAGTGAAATGTATACAATAAGAACTTTCAAGCAAATCAAGTGTGAGAAGCTCATATACAGAAGTTTTAAATGAAAATACTTTTATTAATAACAGTTTTTAGTAAGGCATCTTAAGTTTCAGTCAGGAACATAGATAGCCCAAACACAAATGCCCTGTCCCAAGAAACATTCAAGACTAGGATGGAACAAGCTCCGAACAATCTGATCTAGTTGAAGATGCCCCTGATCACAGCAGGTGAAGTTGCAATAGATGGACTTCAAAGGTCCCTTTCTACCCAAACCATTCTATCAGTCCATGATAACATGAAAAGAGGAACTATCAAGAAGACTTAAAATGACACAAGCTTTCCCCTTCAATTGTAATAATTGTGTTTCTTTCCTTTTCTTTTTGTTCTTCGTTTATAAATTTATGATTGATAAGTGCTGCAGGCCTCTCCTTTGGGTTCATCACTGCTCAGCATTGCCAGAACTGCCCAGCACATGAGGCTGCTATAGGAAGGGCTATGCCACAAAAGGAGCATGAGCTGCTTGCTGTTTTCATTTGTGCTGGGTATATGTGCTCAATGGACCATTAACATGGACCAGCTCTTCTCTCAGCTCTCTGCTGGCATCAGTGTCCCCACAAGGGAAGAGAATGGAACAACTCCTCTGTGCTGGATCAGCAGCTGAAGTGTCCTGAAGAGAAAATGTTTGCGCTTGGACCTGACACAGCAACCATTTGGCTCACAGTAAGAATTTGAGCAGAAAGCAGAGGATAATGCCGAAGCAGATATGAGATGAGCCAAATGGTTCAACTTCCCCACAGTCTGATTGTTTGAAACAATCCCATTTCAACACACAAAAACACACACTATGGAGGTTTCAGTTTCCCTATATAAAGTACGTTCATTGCTTATGCTGTCAGGTCGTCTATGTCAGCCAAATGCCAAATTCTGTGAAAAAATGTAGCAACTTAGCACTGGATTTTAATTAAATGGGAAGCCAGTATTATGTTATGAAAAAAATAAAGCCCCTTTGAAAACAGTACGAAACTTTCCATAAGAATCTTTAAAATTTGTTTTTTAGGTCAGAGATAGGTTTTTCTGGTTGGCTGAGTTTTTCTCTTCAGATAGTATTCAATGAAATACAGCTTTTATGGGTTGTTGTTTTTTGCCATGGAAGAATGTATTCTTTTTAATATTCATATTTTTTTTCAGTAACTCTTATTAGGAATACTTCGTAAAAGTCTAGAACTATGAGAACTTTTCAACTCAAAATTTTATGGAACACTTTGCATCTTATCTTTACCTAAATAGCTGAGATGTCAGAATAAAGCTAATAAGTTAGGTTCTAAAGTTCACAATCAACTTGCTGGCAATCAGCTCACTTGCAATCAACCCAAACTTTATGTCTAGTCTTTGTATGGTTAATAAATACCTAAATGCTTTCAGGTTCTCTGTTTATCCAACATTTAACAATGTTGGTGTACACAAGGCTTTGTGTCTTTTCTTGGATCAGAAAAAAATATCTTGGATTTGAAAAATGTCTAATATAAGGATTCCCTAGACTTTGGAGCTTAGTGGTATTAAAATAACTTATATTAGTAGAATAAATGAACTTCTAGGATCAGGATTTTTATCACATTAATGATATTTAAAGCTTCACAATATTTGTTGCTTCAGTGAAAACAACTCCCTCCAGATACAGCTGAGGCAACTCCCTCCTCACAGCATAGGCAACTGTATAACCAGCCAAAACCTTTGAAAATCTTGGACTTAATCCTGTACTTACTTGCCTTAATTAAATCATCCTATCTGTGAAAGGTGCTATCTGCATTCTGAGCCTCAAAATCATGCAGTTTTTAACCACAATCATCCAGTAAGGAACATCTAGCCTGGACTTTAAATCAGGTGGAATAACTATGCTGATATATAAATAACCAATATGTAATTACAGAAACAATATCTTATTGATTTAAGATCCTAACAGGAACCATCCTAAAATTTGGTTCTAAAGTCAGGGTTTCAATATAAGTACAGCAAGTATTTCACTTCTGAAAATCAAAACCTAAGTTTGGTAGTCAGGCACCTAAAAACTAAAATAATATAACATATAACATAGCATATAATAGAATATATTTTTTAAAAAATGCTATCTGATCTGCTAAGTGAAACTATCTAAAACACAGAGAATATATGACTCAAAAAATTTAGTTAAATGCATTATCAACATGGGAGAAGCAAAATTGCCCATGAAAATTGATTTGTTTATTTAAAATTCTGAACCTGAATAGCCATCTAAGTGAAGTACCTCAATTTGATTTTAATATTCTTTACCTAGGAGAAACTAATGAGTTCAACCACACTGTGAAATGTTTGTCTTTTCATGTCAGCTACAGAGGAAGCAGTGTGTGGGGTTTTTTTAATTCATCAGGATTACAAATTAATTTTAAATTGTCAGGATGAATTGAAGGCCTAGGAGTGTGAAAATGTAGTTATATGCAAAGACAGAAAGGTTTTGGTTTTGACAGAGATGGACAGCTGGATTTTGTCTCACAACCAGCCCTGTTTATGGTTAAAAAACTATGTCTTGTTACTATGTAAATCCATACAGTCCCTAAGTATCAGCTGCGTATCTGCGCTAGCATTATTCCTCAGAGCGTGAGCTAGTCCTTTTCCACATAAACTGAGGCATCGATTGTATCCAATAGCCTTTTCTGGATGTGTTTCAATGTATCTGGTAAAGTCAAGAAATAAAATTCTGCTGGACAATGCTATAGGCCCCTGTGATAGGCACAAAAAATACAGAGCAATATGCTTAAGATACCTAGTGGCTGTGAAGCTGGAGAGGTTGACACATTGGGATCTGCAGGAATATATAAAGAAATAAATTATATCTGCACTATAATAATTATAGGCATAGAAAAGAAATCAGTATCTATTAAGTGTCCGAAAACAGTGACTGAAAGTCAGGATCTGCTCTTTGCTGCTCCTAGGCTTCATTCCTGAATTACAGAGACAAGTCCTTTTCTCTGCACTGTCTTTTGCCATGAGGTATTTTGAATTTCTTTTTCAAAGTTTCATAGCAGCAACAGAAATGTAGAGTGACATAATGACAGAGAAGTTCACAGGCTGATGATTATAGAATAATGTCATGCAAATTTGGATTCTTACAGGTCTCTCCTTCTCAAAATGGATGTTTGGTCCATGAAGATATTCCATAAAAAGAGCAGGAGTCATCAGCAACTATTTAAAAAGCAAGAGTCTGTAACTATGGTTAGTCATAATTCTTCTTGGGATGTGTGTGTATACTGGCAGATAAATGTTGGATTGCTGAAGCTAAGTATAACTTAAGGGGGAAAAAGAAATATACAAAACACAGAAGTTTTGCACAGGCACAGAAGCATAAGTCTTGATCCCAGAGGACTTCAAAGTCAAATAAGTGCTGCTTATTTTCACAGAGATTTTCTGGAACCCAGATCTGTATTGAAGTGCCTAAATTCCACCTAATATATTGCAGCTAAGCCAGAAAAAAACATAAATAAAGAGAAGGAAAACAAAACTTTCAACAAGATAAGCAGACTTTTCTTTTCAATACAGAGAATTTCGCTTCTTTTTTAATAGTACACAGATTCCATTTTATCCTGTTTATAACTTATAGAATTATTCATAATAGTCACAAAGTGGTTCATGTACCTTTAATTTAAGTTTATATACATGTAAATAAAATATTTTTGTATTTTGTATTTCCTTTAGGAAATTTTCTTTGTGTAGGTTTTTTTTTTTGTCATTATGTTTAAATATTTAAGTTCTACATGTGATGCAAGGATCTGTTAAGTTTAATATAAATCATTAATAATACAATTACTATATTAAATACTGCATAATTTCACTGACATATTTTCAAATTATTAATATAAATTGTTGTATTTTTACCTTGAAGACAACCATAAACTGTAGTGGATGATATATGACTAAATAAATAATCTTCTAGGAGACTAAAATCTCTATGAGCTTAAAATATTTTCAAATATTTTAAATACTTCTTGGCAAACAGTGGTATGACTTTAGAACTACTTAAATAGGCTTAAAAACATCAATTGAAATTGCTTTTACCTTCTCCAGCTTAGTATAAATTTATATAATGTGGTACCAGAGACCCTGAAAGAATGAAAATGAGAGTACTTCTAGTCAAGATCCTTTAGGCATGACATGCTTATAGCCCTGGATGTCAACAGCCCAGTTATCTTACCTTTTTCATTGATGCTAAAAAGCATGCATTCTGAAATTGTTTCTCTAAATCTGAACATAGGACAGCAGTAAGGAAATTGCTCCAATGAGTGAAGGATCAACAAAAGTTTGTGGGTTTTTTTTTTGTTTGGTTTTTTTTTGTTGTTGTTGTTTTTTTTTGTTTGTTTGTTTGTTTTTGGGTTTTTTTTTGTTTTGTTTGTTTGGGTTTTTTCCCTGAATTGATTAACACAGGCGTGTGTTGCAGTCTTCTCATTTCTATGAACGATTAGTAAGTAAAAGTGGAATACATTGTCTGTTGCTCACTGATCTTCAGAACTCTACATTTTCTTAAGTTCATTGATAAAATGAAAACCCTAAAAAGTTAAGAGCTGAAATGTAATTCAAAATGGTGCTTAAAATATTATTTACTTTTGTTGCAGAAAAATCACATGATGGGGAAAGTACATAGCATATAAAAACTACCAGCCTTGCAGCTCAAGCAAGGCCCTACTAGGCTGCACTTTGATAATTATGTGAAGATTTGCCTTAGCATCAGTACACATTTAAATTTTTAACACAAAAACCATATGAAACCTGAAAAGCCATTGTTAAAAACTGCTAAATGTTAATTCTAATAATAAACATAAATACATCAATAGGGAAAAATGCACAGAAATGTGCTACAGATATGCTGAAATATAATTTATGTGATTAAAGCTGAGAACAGGCTAATTTCTTTCCTGAAAATTTTCTTTCATAAAAATTGTTCATAGATATTATGCCGTTATAAGGTTTTTAAAGCAAATTGTTATTTCAAGGAGATGTTGTGTGTTTCAGTTGACATAAAGCAGATGGATTGTTTCAGTTTACACTTACTTTTGACTTTTTGAGTGAAACATAAGTTGATATTGACACTGTGGTAAAACTCTGACCTCATTCTAAGGAACATGAACAAAAGGTAAGCAAAGACACTTTCAGTGATCTTTTAAATTTTCTGTTGAAATTGAGGCATATCTCCAAAATTACATGCCAATACTTTAAAAAACTGATTAAGCCTGGGAACTGGGTGTAAACATGAGCTATATAAAAAAAAAAAAAAAAAAGCCAAAGTAGAGCCAAATGACAAATAGATGCCTTCATCTGAAAACTCTTATGGGTCTTCAGAAGACTGTGAATTGCTTGATTAAAAATTGCTGCCTTTACTGTGAAATATATAGTCAGAATCAAACATTCAAATTCATGTTACAGAATAGCAATTTTGTATGTGCTGAATATTCACTGAGATACATGTTACTATATTAGTCACACAGTCACATAGTAAATGTCACATTTCTTAAAGATAGGTATCCCCTTGTCCAAGATGTTCAGTGTTTCTCTGACGATGTCCCAGATGCTCTGTTACTTCTAGGTGTGAAATCAGATACAGTAACAAAGTATGACTGAGAGAAGCAGACTTACAAACAAAAAATAATGCGTATGCAGATGAGTGGTTTATAAATAAAATACCATTCCAAGACAACATCGAAAGGCGGAATAAATTCTAAGACGAAAGTCTCTGTGTAACCGCATTAGAAATCAGACCTGTATTCTCCTCTCTTAGATAGACAACACATTTTGCGAACTTCTATTTTTTAACTTATTTTTTCCCCACTTACATTGACAGTTTGATATCTCTGCCCTTGTGAGACTTAAAACTTGATGCACTGGAAGAATTTAACTTTTAATGCCATTATTATTTTTACTGCAGTGTACAAAGAAAATGCTAAAGTACTTCTGCATAGGGCCACCTATATTTTCTGAAAAATTCACTTTAGAGGCTAAGCTAGCATTCTGTATGCTTTTAAAGTTTACTAGTATGTTCCCATCTGCTCTTCTACTGAAAAGTTAACCCCTTTAATGTTATGATTTTCAGACCTCAATAGCAATCTTCCCATGTCCTCCACCTTCTGAATATATTCCTCCTGCTCCTCTCCTCATTAGCAGAACCAGATTTTGTTCACAAAGGAAATTCAATTTGGCGTTTCTTATGCATACATATACATAGATACATATGTACATATGCACATAAGTACATATACTCCCACATATTAACACAGCAAGAAGCACTTGCAATGTTTGTATGTAAAGCAGCATTGAAAACTTGTGTGTCTTTTCAGTTAAAGAATAGCTAGAGTGCATTTTGGTTTTAACTTTATAAATTTCACCATTTTTCAGGATATGGAGTGATATCAAAGACTGAAATAATAATAATAATAGTAATAGCAATAATAATAATAATAATAGTAATAATAATAATTTATATATCTAAATTTCCATTAAATTCTTTTTTTTTTTTCACATTTCCTTCTTTCTCCTCTTCTTAACAACAAGGAGATTTGAGTGACTCTGAAAGAAGTTACAGTAGTGAGAGTACATGAAAGTGAGAGTTAGTACACACTACAATAGAGCAATAAAGCTCAAGAGCTGATAAAGACTAACAGTAAATATACGGACTAGAGTAGAATTTAGTGTGCAAAGAAGAATAGATTCAGGGTTTTAACTTAACCTGAAATCAGTGGAATTTAAGAATTTAAATGTTAACAAAGCTGAACGTTTGAGTATTCATTCATTAAAATAGATTCAGTCCATCTAGATGCTACCAAAACTAAAAACTAGAAAACAAAAATGCACCCTCAGGTTGCTTGCAAATACCCTTTTATGTCTTTAATGCTCAACAGTCATTACAGATTCCTTAACCTGTTAAGGAACTCTCAAATTCTCCAACTCTCCAACTCTCAAATTCTGTGGTCATACAAACTGCAGCCCACAAATGTCCAGAAACACTCATTCTGAGATTATGATGATCATTTACCTGCTGCCTACAGCTTCATTGTGATGAGCGCAAGGATGAATTTAGGTTGCCCTAAAAAAAATTCTGAGATAACAATGGTGTTCCCAGCATTAATAAAGAGTGAAATAATTTGAAGAGTCCATGCACAATAAATTGCACAGGAAATTAGCAATTACATTTCCCTGAGGAACAAGCGACTCAGGTAGCAGACTCCTTGACTTAAAATGTGCATTAACCTATGCATAATGCCATTCTCCACTCTTTCATTTGAGCTGTGTGTGCTGCACGGAAGCAGAAAGAGGACAGAGAAATTAGAAGTGCATTATTAAATTAGGGTGAGCTGTGGATATTCAGAAGCACCTTTCTCTCTGTAGTGATGGTCTGGCGATATTTCACAGTCACCTCAGAATAATGAATTATATCCTCACTGGAATCTAAGATAGATATTTAAATCATTATATCAAGAAGAATCTTTCTTTAAAATAAATTTTCTCTTTTAAACCTTGGCTAGTGGTTGACCAATATTGCAAATATTAGCATTCACACTGCATTTTGAAAAATGCCTATTGGCTGGCATATGCTAGCAAAATTCCTTTTCTGTCTAAACAAGGACAAACTATGAAATAGATATTTATCTTCCTATGGTCACACTCGTACTCAAACACAATTTCCCTCAGAGATTTTGGAGTTGGCATCCTTAGAGATGTTCCAATCTGACTTTACATGGATTTGATCATCCAGATTGAGCTGGCCTGACTGAGAAGGAGATTGGACAACATGACCTCTGGATGTCCCTTGCAATATCCATGATTCTGTGGTATCATTTGTTTGAATTTCTGACCAAATAATAAAGTGTACTTTGCAAAGTTCAGGAAATCACAGGTAGTCTCTTCTTTAAAATGCATCATCTGATAACGTAGATCATTCCCCTGGTTCAAACCTAGAGCAATTTCTTACACCTTACTTTGAGTAGACAGCTATCAGATTTTCAATTTACCTCATACTGAAGATTCATCCTTTGCCTTGAAAATAAGTTTCTTATTTTTATAAATTCTTGTGGTAACATCTCTCTAGTTACAAAATTATGGACCTGTCTGTACCCAAGTCCAATTATGTGTACATCAGACAATGTATTTCATCTTATTTGGAAAACTTGACAGTAGTTGGACTAGGTTTCTTTTTTTAAAGGCTTTGATGCACTGTGGATCTGATTAATTAATTACGTCTTAAAAGATGTTTAATACAAGAAAAAAGGCTTAATGGAAAAAGAAAGGGCAGCAATAAAAAAAGGAAAATCTAAGTAACTCTGACTGGTAAATAACTGAAGGTAACACAAATTGCATCCATAATACAGGCCATACAGGAAAAGTAAATTAATTTTGGCCTAGTCTTACAGTGCAGTGATATTTCATATTATATATTAGCACATAGTGTAAATTATTGGTTATTAAACTATTATCCAGTTGAAATTACACTGAATCACATTAAAGCAATTACATTTTCTTTAGATTTCACTGAAATTAGTGACATAATGAAAACAAACTTGTACAAACACTCCAATGCCTCAAATGATTTTTTAATTTGAAATGAATGACATTTAGATTAAAGAAGTGAACATAAAAAAACCCACACTTGTGCATTTTGCATTTCCTTTGCTTTTACACCTGTTGATCATCTTATCTAGATTATGTCTCACTTATTCAGATAATAATAATATTGTCATTTTTCTCTTCCTTCTTTAAGAAATGTCAATTATTGTCACATCACGTGGATTTTTTTCTAAAGTGAAGCAAGTGTTGGAAGCCTCTGAGTTCCCAATGAATCAACAGAACAAGGACATAATTATCAATTGGTTTTACATTAGCAGGTAGCGTTGATGTTATCCTGCAAATGCTTCCTTCATGTTACTGGAAGTAGAACTGTTCTTGTATTCATCAAGGCTATAGGAGGGTAACAGGACTTTGTGCATACTTTTCCTCTGGAACAGAGTTGCACAGTTTCTGAATTGGCAAAGTGAAGAAACACAGCTAATTTAAACACATCAGATTTGATTTGTCTGTTTCAAATTCAACTATCTAAACTTCATGTATTTTATCTACTCTTGTTCTCTTTTAGCTAGTAAAAGGAAATTACTTTTCCTTTTGGTTAGTCTATCATCAAGGTACATTTACCTCAGATGCCTTAGATGGGGGGTCCACCAAATGGCTTCAGAAATCAAAAGAACTAAGGAATTTGAAAACATATTTGATTGCTGTGACACTTATTTTTATACTTTAATAATTTTTCTTACGTACATATATGTCTCCTTCTTCTATCCATCCACAGAATTACAGAAAGGTTGATGGTGGAAGGGTTGCACACTGTATACTTGGACCCGCAACTGTTACACATATCTAGATTCTCACAGTAGTGTTAAAAAAATGCCCTCAAAAATCTGATGTCAAGTTCTTATTGTCATCTTTACTTACTCTGGATCCTCTCACTCACCACAGGAGACCTGATATGATCTATGTAACAGAAGATGAGGCCAAGATGTTATTGAAGCTCAGTAATAATGCCCTGCCTAATATAAGCAAAATGAAGAAGGAAGAAAGCCCTCAAGCATTAATTTTTCAATTTCACAGAATAAATCACGTTTATTGTATTTTTTTGTAAAATCACTTTGTTTATTTGCTCAATGTTATTTAATTCCTATGTAGTCAGTGCTGTAAAAAAGCAAGTAACTTTCAAAAGTAATAGTACTGCTTTTACATTTATGATACCATAAAGGGTAAGAGCTACTTAGTGTTGATATATATTCTCAGATACCCCTGCAGATATGTTAGAAAAATTGCATGTCTAGTAAAACCAAGACTTAGTGAATATGAAAATGCCACCCTGTCTTATAAACCAAGTTTGCCATTTGCAGTGTATTTTGCACATACTTCTCATAATGCTACTTATAAAAACCTTCTTTCTGTATTATGGGTTTGTCAGGTACTAAGGAAGAAAGAAAAACCCAGGCAAATACACCTTCCGCATTTCAAAATCTGATTGCTAAATAATAAGAAAGTACCCACAATCCAAATTTCATGAATTATGTAAAATTTTGTCCTTTCTGCTGAAATGATTGAATGAGATGCATTACTACAAGAATCTGCCATTATTCTTGAAGATATTTCAACTGAGCACAATGCTGAATATTATCAAATATAGTTCTTTTTCCACATGTAACTCAAGCTATCAATTTTAAACCTTTTAAACTTCACACAGACCAGACTAACAAAAAATCCACACCTTAGTTCTGTGAGCAGTGCTAAAACAAAACCTTTGAGTCACCCAAGTAGTGGAGGACAAAGGGAGGTCATGTTGGAAAACTGGGAGAGCGTACTAAGGAATTATAGATGTTCCAGGTGTTGTGTATATTTTCTGCCCTTCCCAGAATGCCTGCCTGCATGCTGTCAAGTAGGCACCTGTAAATATCATAACTATCTGATGCTATATTATTTATATATATATATATAAAATATCCAGTGAAAATGAGGATGAGAAAAACCTCTCCTGGTAAGCACTTCTGACTTTGATAGCCAACTTCCCTATAACTCTTTTAAATCTCTAGTGATCAAATTATCTGCCTTGGGTACTAATGGTTTAGGAGGTACTTTAGATGTTCCAATGTAGCCAATAGAAACAAAGAGGTAAATTAAAGAGAAAAACAAAACTCAGTGAGAAAATCAGCAACCTGAGTCCTGCAGAGTGTAACGGCAGAAAAATGCACTATGGAACAGCACTACTGAGAGACTATATATTTATGTGACACATATGTACATTGGAGACCATGAAGTTTTACCTATCATCAATTCTGACTTCATTTATCTTATTCTATATTTACAACAACACAGCAAGAAGATAGAAATTTAAATGGAAAAAAAAAAAAAGCAAAACAAAAACACTGAAGTAAAAAAGAAAAGCAACAAAACCAAACAATTGAACAGAAAGAAAAAAGTTTTCTTTGTAAAGGTAGCTGTTTAAAACTGTGTAGGAAGTAAAAAACGTGAGAAGTTTTTAACGGAGGGTAGGAAAATGAGAAGTAGATTAGGGCTATTTAAAAAAAAATGTGGCTGCTTATATCAGAAAAAAATAGGGCAAGAAATGAAAACATGTTGAGGGTCAAAAGCGAAGTGTAGGAGATCTAGAATGATGGAGATGTTGGCATGTGGGAAAACAAAACCTGTATTTGCTGCCAAAAAGGGAAAAGAATTTGGGATAAATATCAGTTGATTGAGATAAAAGGAAGAGAGAAGAGGAGGAAATTTGGCTATGAAGTTTAGACAGATTGGGGAAGTGTGAAGAGAGAAGTGGTGTTTGCATTTACACCTATAATTGCAGATGTTGAGTGATAACCTTACATTTAATAGTCTTAGTTACAACAGCAAAAGCTAAGTAATCAAAGGATAGGAATTTTTAGTGAGATTTTTAAAAAGAAAGGAAAATTATTCTATTGGTTCAACCACTTTGTTTGTTTGTTTGTTCATTTGTTTGTTTTTGTGGGGTTTTTTTGTTGCAAAGAAATTGTAACTATGACTATATAGTCACTTCTTATGAACATTCCTATGAACACTGAATATGCTGATTCAGAAATTCTTTTGTTACTAGATGGTATCCATGAGACTGACTACAGTTTCAATTGTGACATAAATCAGATAAATCTGGGAATCATTACTCACAGTAGGTCAAGACTTAAATGGGCTTGGATATTGAAAGAACCTTCATAGTCACAAGAGGTAAGATTTATAAATTAATGTGATCTAGAATTAGACACCAACATTTTTCAGACTAAGAACTACGTAAAAAATCTGGCCAGAAATAATACAATGGCATTTCTCAGCTTGCATCTTCCTTAAGAATGTGATGCTAGACACTACTAAGTCATTAATCATGTAAGTATTTTAATACAAGCAGTAAAATTCTAGAAGATATCTGCTACCTGAGTAGCAAATCTGACAATGTCCCAAATAATGGTCACAATATTGGCTTGCCTGTAACAGGAGGAAAGTTCTCCTATGCATAACTACGACTTAATACCTTTCATTACCCTAATTTTGGCCCTGATGTGTTGATGTTATTACATTTTTATTTATCCTAAGAACACCTTGAGTGTTGTTCATATATGAGAGTGTCGTGGTTTGAATGACAGGTGTCTGCTAAGGAAGGCAGGAGCCTCACTTGGAATGAAGATTTTAATCCCCCTCCCTCCAAATTATTATAACTTTTGGCATTAAGGGGTCTCAGGCGAAATTTTGAAATAAGAATAACAGTTCTTTATAAGGGAAACTAAAATAAATAGTATTACAAAAGAGAAAAAAAACAACCAATCAACCCCACTGACAGAGTCAGGATACAATCTGACACCCTGTGGATCAGGGTGTTGGTGGCAGTCCCATTCAATGCTGGCTGCAGTCCTAGTGGCAGATGTGGCTCTGTTGAAGTGATGCTCCTGTAGAAAAGTGGAGTTTTTTGCTGAAGGTCCAGTGGTGATAGATGGGCCTGGTCTTTCTCTGAGAATCCAGTGGAAAAGGCCGTCTTGGTGTTCCAACTCCCAGATTTGTATCCAGGTAGGAATACTTGGCTCCTCCCCCTGGCTGGAGCATTTCCCAGTGGGATGATTTAATTTTATCAGTGAGACTCAATGGCCCATTAGCAGAAGATCTCTTTCTGGAGGGAGGCTGGGTTGTGGAAGAGATAAGAAAACTGCTCCAGCAGGTTTAGTGACAGTTGGCCATTGACAGACAATTACACACACACACACACACACACACACACACACAGAGTTTCAACAGATGGTGATAGAACGAATACACAGTTTTGGTTGCATTTTGCACTGCAACCCATGACAGATAGTCCAAAAAGTGTGAAATGAACTGTGAAATTTTATTAATAAGAATGGATTTGAGGAGCTGGAAGGGCCATAAACAATATAATCTAGTCTACAGATTAATGATGCAAAAGAGAACTGGAGAGTATACTTGCCTTTAATGCAAGCAGGAAAAAATGCACTGCGAATATTGGAAATCAAAGGGAGAAAAGGACATAAAGCTGGCAGAAGTTTAATTTTGATTTTGGTTACTTTGCCTGCTTTGTTTCATGAGCGTCATGGTGACCTCCAAGACCATCTCACATGTCTTACATAAATTCTTAGAAATGGCCTAATGTTCAGAATTCAGCCTAAGGGCTGAATTTTCTCTTTTTGAAAGCTGGAACTTGGAATGTTCTTTGGTCGTGTGTTTGCAGATTTTTTATTTAGTTGTGAAAAAGTTATTAAACAGATGGGCTTTGCATTTTGGCCACAGAAGACTTAAATCAAATGGACTATAGCCAAAATTGTTTAGTATGTTGCACCTGCCATGCAATCATATTATCACTTGCGTCTGGAATATAATGCACAATAATAAATAGCACTGCATTTTGGACAGAGACATGGATTTGGAATAAAATTTTTCCTGATATCTGGAGTTTTATTTACAACTACTTTAAGATTGATCCTTTAATCCCTTTATGCTCTTTTCCTATATTCCATCTAGTTAAATAGCAGTGGCATAGATGGGAATGGAGAAGAGAGACATATATCACTGAATCCGAGTGCATATCTCTTAATTGTGGGTAAACTTACACTTTGCATTAAATGACACTGGTCAACAGTGCAAGAATGACAATAGAGCCCACGTCATAAAGTATTGTGGTTAGATGTAAACAAACTAGTTACTGTGATGATTAGACTTGCTCAATTCTGACCTTCCAAATTTTGTTCCAATACCTGATTTTTTTGTGGAGCATTGATCAGATCATGGCCCCTTCCGGGTATATTCGTTATTACTCTAGGAAAACCTGTATGGTCCAGTGGTGAGGATTTCTTCACTGCACAGAGGTGCAATCAAGAATATCACTCAAGTTGCTGTGTAGTTTATTTTTCTGCATAAACATCCACTGTAGTTGCCATGCCAATGGTGGTATGAATGGCTGAGGAGGCAACATAAAACAATATTCTGTAATGTGGCATATTGTGCTTGTAAAAGAGAAAACTCCTGTGGGTGATGAACAAAAAGTAAACTCTTTCAAAAGAAAGTGAAAGATTAAGTGCTTTCTTTGGAGTAAGAATCCAGAATTCATATAGTAAATAGGATGCAAGTGGCTCCGATTGGATACACTTTCCCAGAACATCATATTATCTGTATTAAAGCACCTAAAGCATCTTTATCATTCAACAGCAGCAGCAGTAGCAATGGTAGTAGTTGTAGTATTGATGGCAGCTTTTGCATTTCTACCAACAGTCTAGCTCTCACCTGCTGAAATATTTAACTTGACTAAGATCTTGACATTAAATTTTGGGGAGTTTTCCTTAATGCTTTGAGGCAGTTTTTATTCTTGATTCAAGGCGACTCTATTATGGTGTTATACATTTAATGTACAAGGCCACTGACTGGACTAAAATCCTTTTTGTTCATACTTTTCTAGGAGCATGAATATCAAGCAAGAACTGTAATGAAAATTCCTAGTGTACTGCTTTAGGTATTTTATATTAACATAAATTTTGTACATTTCTCTTAAAGTCTTTAAAGAATATTTTAATTCAAAAGATAGAAAAAATAAATGCTAAACAATACAATAGAGAATATTTTTATGTAATGATATTTATTTTATTTTGAAGGGAAAGAAAGTTTAGAAACAGCTTTTCTCCTTTTGCCATAAACCATCAATGCAGCAAGAAAATCAAGGACAAACCAGTCTCTATATTATATTAAAGACACAGTGTTTCAATATCAAGTATAATAGCTCACATACAAAAAACTAATGTATAAAATGCACTAGTCAGTGCATTTAGTCAGACAGAAAAGAAAATATTTTAGCAATATAGAAGGAAAGAGTAGTTTAGCATAAATTAAAAAAAGACATCATCAATACTGTTTCACAGCAACAAGGACATAATTTATATCAAAATGCCATGAAGCTATTATTTAAAAATTTCCTCAGGTGAAGGCAGTGTCTGTAGAAGTGTTTGCTTCTTCTCTTCACATTTAAGCTTACAAGCAATACATTGAGATATATCTGTACACTTTGTTGAAATTGTCTAATAAATCTTGACTTACTTAGCAACTTCTGAAGCAGGTCATTCAAACAATGTGTTTAAGTAAGCATAATGTCCTAAAAGTTATGTTGACTTTGTAAGCCTTGAACTGAATGTCAGATTAGCTAAAACAGCCAATGCAGTCATGTAATTTTTAGCTCCTGCAATCCCTTCATTAAAATTAATTTAGCAGTGGTTTGTTGTTTTTTTTGTTTTTTTTTCATGGAAACTAATTACATATGTCTAGCTAGGAGATTTATGAAAGCATTTGTATTTGGTTTAAATATGTTTTTAGATGCTGATTATTTTTTAGAGTGTACATTGAATAATAATTCCAACAGCTTTGTCTGCTTGCAAAGACCTGGGCAAACTTCTGGCACCAATATTTGGAAAATTTTTTTTGCATCATATGTGGATTTCATGCTGATTCCTAAATTAATATCTGCACAGCAGGGATTTTACATGATACAAAACTCAAATGACAAGAAAGTACAACAAGAGGTATAAAGACATTCACTTCATTTTAATTCTTTGGGTGAAGAATTAATTTTTTCCTATTCAAACAAATCTGAAGCTCTGAGTGTATTTCTTTATCTATTAAAACTTAATCTAATGCATCCAGAATACTTTTAGCCAGGATTTCAAAACAGCTTTTAACTAAATTATAGTACTTGACCAATTTTTTTTTTTTTTTTTTTTTAAATTTATTTCTGTAATACCGAGGAACCCAGTCAGAATCAGATCTTCGTTGTCATCAGTTCTAAGAGATGAAATACCTCCATCACTGATAAAATTCAGCAACTGTCACAGTCCTCATTAGACTGAGACATGCAAGTCCTTTCCTGGAGGAAAAGAGGTCTTGGAATGAAGGCGTTTTTTTTTCTCAACATTTTCTACAGCTTTTCTGATTTTTAGGAGTACCTGAGGAGATCAGGTACTTAACTTGAGGTTGTATTTTTCAGAAGAAGAAGAATGGTAACAATTACATTTCAACTGTATGACCTTTGGGGAGCACAGCCTTTGAGGACTGTGTAATATTTGATATGAAACCTATGCCAAAATTAGAAGAAATAACCCAGTTTTCTAAGGCTCAATCTGGAGTGTTAGCCACAGATATTTCCGTTGCATTATTTTATTGTTCTCTGTGTGTCTGACTGTAACTCCACATTTTTAAAAACATGCTGCTTATTTGAAGATGTTACTGTGAAAAATGAAAAGACATTGGTGTTCCCATACCATTCCTGTCCATAAGAGATATAAAATGGTGAAATCCTAATCTTGTAGGGGTTATTTTAACATTTTTCCATTGAGTTCATAGGGAAGTAAACAAGGGAGAGAGACTATTTACAAGAGAATGTAGTAACAGGACAAGGAATGGAATAACTTTTAAGTGAAAGAGTAGGTTTAGATTAGACATTAGGAAACAATTCTTTATTGTGATGATGGTGAGATATTGGAACTGGTCACCCAGAGAACTTGTGGATGCCCCATTTCTCAAAGTGCTTAAAATAAGGTTGAATGAGTCTCTGAGTAATCTAGTCTGGTGGAAAGTATTCTGCACATGGCAGGGGGTTTGGAATTAGATGATCTTTAAGGTTCTTTCCAACCCAAGTCATTCTATGATTCTATGATTTTTATGTCCATCATAGTAGTTTTAAAATTATTTTTTTAAATACAGCCTTATTTTTATACTTTTAATATGAAGGTCAGAAAAACCTAAATTTTCTCCATGCATGAGAAAGAAAAATAATTTAAAATAGTAACAAAATCTGTTTCATTCATTCTTTTTCCATCAGGAAGGAATACAGTTGCATTTAATTTTAATAATAATTTAGGTAGCTATAGAACATATATTTTTGTTTGTGATAGGAGAGGAGAGAATACAGGAAAATATTATTAATTTTTCTAAACTTCCTCTTAGAGCATTATGTCTTTCAATCTGTGTTTTTTACAAAGGTATCACTCCCTAGTCCAACCCCTTCAAGTCCCAAGGGTTCTTTGATTCTTTTTTTTTTTTTTTTTCATTTATAAAGATTAAAGGCTTCCATCAGAGAACAAAGACAATATTATGTGAAAGGTGACCATTTTAATAGGCCCAACAGCAAACCATTAACATTAAACACATCCAGTGACTAGTCACAGATTAGACATTATTTTCTGAAATTAGTTCTTGAATAACTGCAAATAGATTTTAAATTCTAAGAACTATTTCATGCCCTTGAGCATTAACCTTTCTAACTGCAATGCGGTTTCCCAAATTTCAAGACATAATTTACATTTGTAGACAATATGCAAAAAAGAACAAGCTAAATTAATTTAATAAGGGTTGTTTCAGTGTTTTTTTTCATCTGAAGTCTCTGGTAATTTAAATGAGGATGATTGTTAGATCTAAATCGTTAGTGCCACAGTAGCTAGGAATAAAGAAAAAGGTACTTTTATTTCACCCAAGTTATATATATTTTTTTACTACAGCATGTCAAACGTCATCTGACCGCCATTGCCTGCTACTTACAGAGAAAATTGCCTGATGATTAATAAACTGAAGTTGGTAACAGACAATTTTTCTTAAGTTCTAAATTGAAGTCAAGAATATACTTCAAGTAATCTCAGTTCTTGTTTTAGGAATCAAAAAAGCTGAAGTGTTGGGGGGTGGGTGGTTTTGTATAGAACTGTTTTCATTTCTTGTGGTTTTGGCTAGAAATACCCCTTAAGAGCTGGACAAAAAAAGCCTGTCAAAACTTGCATGATCAGGAAAATTTCTGCTTTCACAGACAAATCCAGGACACTCTGATTACAGCCAGGCAGTGCAGCTCCCCCATGGGGCACCAGGAGCAGCCTGCACCTGACAGGAGTGTGACAGTGTAGGGGCAGCACACGGGGATCCCACATCAGGGTGTGCAGGCATCTTCTGGGGCATCTCCTCAGTGCTGGGTGTGCTGGCACAGGATCAGGAGCAGCAGGAGGCACACAGAGCTGGAGTAGCCATGTCTTCCCCAGGAGGGAAATCCCAAGACTGAGCAAGAAAGAGGGTATGTGTTTGTTTGGGTGGGATAAGTTCGTGTCAGAAATCTTTGGGTTTATTTATTTTACTCTCAGTATCATCTTTATGGATGAACAGCAAACATTCCTTACACATAAAGCAGGCACTTACTTTTAACATTGTTGGCCGAGGGAGGTCCCGCTCTTCACTCACTGGTGCAGTCTCACCTTGAGTCCAGCGTGCAGTTTTGGGTGCTACGATATAAGAAAGACATAAAGCTTTTAGACACCATCTATGAAGATGGTGAGAGGTGTAGAACACGAGGAACAGCTGAGGTCACTTGTCTTATTCAACCTGTAGAAGAGGAGACTCAGAGGGTGACTCAATATGCAGTAGTGGTGAGAGGTCAAGATGGGTGCCTATGAAGAGGGACCCTGGCTGTTGCTTGCTACTGGGTTTTATATTCTCTACAGGTCACCTGATTTCCTGATGGCACTACTGCTCATCCATACATCCTTGCAGAGTCTGGATCTTCTCTTCTGATTTGCTTTCACAGCCTCCAGGATCATTTTTGTTTTGTACAGGATATCCCATAGCTGAAGTTTAACTTATGCGTCTTTACCTACTGTTCATATTTTCATAGACAGAAACCAAGCCAAAAATACCATCCATGTGACCCATTTCATTTAGTCACTAGTGTGAAGTTCTGGCCCATTTTCTCCTTTCTGTACAAAACCATAGTTTTAGCACACAATTATATGGAAAATAAATCAGCCACAAACACCTGATCATCATCATCATCATCATCATCATCATCATCATCATCATCATCATACCCTGATCATCATCATCATAATCATCATAATCATCATCATCATCATCAGCATTTCAAAAAAAAAAAAACAGGTTGTATCGTTAGCAGTATACTAAGCAAAACAAAGCAGCGGACAGTTAAGAAAAATCAACACAGATTCCACCCAGCCAATTTCAGCCCTGAGGTGTTGCAGCACTAGGGCAAAGTCGATGATCTGGCCACAGTAATACTGTATACTGGAACTCATTTGTTTTGTGCGGTTTAAACAAAAATCAGACTCAAATGGTGATTTTAGACAGCCTTCATACATATCAGTCAAGTCCTGCAACAGCTGAGTTTCATAAAGCAGCATATTCCCACACATGACACATAGATGAAGCAATGTCTCGGTTCTTGCATTTTAAATGACCTGCTTCTACTTTCACTTCTGGGTTTTTTCATCTCTAGGTACTCATCTCAGTTTATATTTCAGATCAGACTATTTTACCACTGAACATTTTACAACTAATAAATGTTTTCTCTCAGGAAAAAAAAAAGGCAGTATTATATTTTTTCCCCTAAAATTTCAGCACTCTGTAGAACTCTCCAATGTATAACAAAAGTTCATAATGGATATTGCATACTAAATGTATGCCTGTAACACAGAGATTATTTGGAAATAATCTTTTATGTAATATAGAACAGCATGATTGCAATGCAACAGGGACATTTATTGCCACATATTTCAATTAATCAGCCTTGCTTTAAGAGATTTCTCAATTGTTCCCAGATTGCTTTGTTAATAAGGGAGGCACTGTGCAGTGTGTTGTGGATAAAGTCATCAGATTTTCAACATCTAAAAAGTGATATTTCATGTCAGCTTCCATTGTTATACTTTTGAAAACAGGAGTATATTCACATGTATTTGGCAATACTTACCATTATTTTAGAGATAGGAATAATCCATTAGAGTATGTTGTACAGCAAACATCATGAGGAGGTGACAGTTTTGGGTATTTAAACAGCTCAAGCTGAACAATGATGCTATCAATCGGAATCTGATTTTTATTTAAGGTATTCCTTAGCTTTAAATTATATTGACTTTTTTGGGGTTTTTTTAAAGGAAACTAAATGCCTCATATTTCTGTATTCTTATGAACCACAGTTTTACACATTACTAAGAAATACCGCCTAAATAAAGCATAATGAGATGCTAGATGAAGTAGAAATTGTCTTATTGAGAGAAAAATTTGTATAATTCATAACATTTAAACATTTCAATCTGAATCTTGATTTAGTCCCTTTAGTTTTATGAAAATAAATAAATTTTAAAAAAAATCCTTAGAAAGAAAAACAGAATTATCTGAAGACAAAATTCCAACATTACAAAGATTACAAAGCATTCTAAACACTCTTACAAAAATTTACAAAGTTGTGGCTTCTTATTTTTCTGCTACAGAATAATAGAATACAGAATTTTTCTTCAAAGAATAATCTTTGTCAGTATTAATCTAAATATGCTAATAGTAAGTCTATTATATAATACTAAAAAAAATTTTGGCTATCTTCCAGTCTTTATTATTGTCTTTTAAATATGAAATTAAAACTTCTTGGTCAGCTAGCACAAATATATGATTTTAATTTTAAAAAAGTATATTGGTCATGTTTTATTCCTTTATATCTGTTACCATGAGATAAAATTATGGATTCAAACTTGTGTGCACTTCCTGAACTTCATTTTTATATATTATCCATAAATATGCTTCATCCCACTTAGAATTTTATGCTACCTTTTTTTTAATTATTTTTAAATTTTTTTTTTTTAGTATTTTTTTTTATTATTTCTTAAATTTTTATTTTCTCTGAGGAAATGAAGCAATTTGGATTTTTATAAGTACTAATAAAAACATTTTACTGCTGAATGATTTTGGCAATCCTATTTGAGGTTCACAAGATGTTTTAAAGAAAGAGTGGTTAAGAGTTGGTCAATGTCATCACTCTTCATATGCACCGGGGATGCATTCTA
This sequence comes from Certhia americana, assembly GCA_018697195.1. Taxonomy (NCBI): domain Eukaryota; kingdom Metazoa; phylum Chordata; class Aves; order Passeriformes; family Certhiidae; genus Certhia; species Certhia americana. The sequence continues at coordinate 72,894,759 of CM031857.1, read as the reverse complement.
TTTCTTGTCTACAGTATTTGATACACACAGAAAAACATGCCTGGAGCAGCTATGAATGTTTGCTTTGCTATAGATCTTTAGAAAAGCTCATCTTCAATGAGTAGATGTTAGTTTAAACTTTGTAAAAACCAGAGCTATCCTATGAAGCCCTGCAAGTTTCAGAGGATGAGAAAAAAGAACATAAACTAAGCCTTGCTTTGAACTAGATGTGCATTTGCTCTTTTCATCTATGTTCACTGACAAAATTAATTTTGCTCTAGTTTTCAGCACATCCAATGATGAAACTAATAGGTGGCAGTTTACATGTGTCCATTTTTGCATTGATAACAAGAATACTTTTTTTTAATTTCCCTATTAGCTTAATGAAATTAGTGAGATGCACACACCCTAGACTATGATTACATGTAACTGATGATATAACTGCAAATGCAACTACTGATACTTGAGTGTCTAGAGTTCAATGACAGTGATGATAGGGTTAAATGCTTATGGGTAAGAGTCAGGGGGAAGGGCAACAAGGCAAAGATCGTGGTAGGAGTCTGTTATAGCCCACTCAACCAAGAAAGAGAGGTAAATTAAATATTCTGTAAGCAACTGGGAAAAGTCTCACAATGGCTAGACTTTGTCCTTCTGCAGGATTTCTACTTACTGAAAGTACAATAAAAAGAAGAGAGACTTGAGGAGTTTTCTGCAATGATATGATGCTTGGAGGCTGTCTTGGATGTATAAATTACATAATTATCAATAGTCCTGTATTCTCAGAGAAATAAATTCTAATTTTAATTTCTGCACAATCATATTAAGTTGTATGCAAATATATTTACAGAAATCTACTTTTTACATAAGTTACTACTTCTGAACTTGTATAAGCATATAATTGTAAAAGTATGGGGAAAAAAAGTGATGAAATTATCTCCATGTTAGATTTGAAGTGAGTTTTGTCTGTGTGGAAAGGCAAAAAATTAATGTATCCCTCAATGAAAAAAACTCTCTTCCTCTACAACAAAGTAAATTATAAAGAAGCATCTGTCTTTAATATTAAATTAAAAAGCTAAGCAGGTTTTTTTGTATATACTACTCCTATTTTATAATGATATACTAAAAAGATGTCTTCACACATGCACATATAAAATGTGTGAGTATGTGCATAGGTTATAGGTAAAGTCTTCTGAGTTAATAAATTATACATCTTTGAAAGAAGCAAAACGCATCCAACATCAGCCTGGAGAATATAATTCCCTCTTCAAACACAACAGCAAGAAGCAAAGAATAAATTGAAGAACACAGCTCAGTCCAGAATAAGAAAGCAGTAATCGATTGCACTATTGCCTGAGGCAGCTTTGTTTATTTGTGATAATAAACCAGTGCAGATAAAATTGCAGTGTCAAAGGTCATTTTCACAAAGTAAAATTTCTTCTTCACCTGATATCAGTCATAACCAAAAGCCCTGATATGAAATTAATTTCCATTGCACCATCAGCATTTAATAATTCTTTAAATATATGAGGCAAATTTTGCCCCTATACAAAGGCTGAGCACAGAAGTTAAACAGTATTTCATTACTGAGTCACACAGAGATTTTAATCACACTGAAATCATTCTGCATGACAGCACATAAGCAAATATGTCTCAAACATACAGAAAGAAGAAAAATATTTAAGTAACTGGTTTAATTAAACTGAAATTATTCTAGGAATACCAGCTCTTAGGAATATTTTTGCACCAAGGTATTACTGCAGACATCCTTGTATATGTTCATCAATATGGTTCAAGTTGGTCTTTGTCAAATGCAAAAACCTCACTCCTCTATAAACAGTCTCAAGTTCGGTGCAGTTTGAAAATATTCATTTCTGTGCCCCTTCTTTTCTCTGCACCATACTTCTTTGACCTTATAAATAGCATAATGGGTATACAGTATAATGAATGGCAAATCTGTAATATCTGTTATTTTGAAACTTCCTACTTTATGTTGATGAAAAAATAGAAGACTGATGCCCAAAACTGATATCTCATGGCATTTTCTTTGAACATTGACATGTTGTAGTAGCGTTGATATAACACATTGCTTTTCAGTTTAGCACCATGTTTTTCTGACACATATTTATGTTTGAGAAATATAAGATAATTAGGGAGGAAAAGTTAATTTAAAAAAAATAGCTGTCTGTGTAATAAAAAAAAAGCTTTAATGTAATCTGTACCATTAAGTCTTTTTCATATGGAGCATAACTGGACATTGATTTGTAGAAAATCCTCTGTGATTTTTTTTGGTTTCCAGATTCCTTTTTCTATCATTCTTTATTTTCCTATTGGTTTGATTGAGATCATCAGGAATAACGAATCAGTAAATCCTATCTTGAAAAGGCAGGGCTCCTTTAAAACATTCTGTTTAACTCCGAAACATCATTATTAAGCATCAACACCAATGCTAATGCTACTAGATAAATGTTATTCAGGTAGATACTGAAAAACTTACGGCAAATTTTGTGGTAACTTTAATTGCAGTTTAGAATTTACAGAAATAAATGTCTCCAAGATCAGTCTCTTCTATCTGACTCTGATATTAAAGTAATTTTTTATAAAATAATTTCTTAGCAGACAAAAATTGTTATGTCTCAATACTTATCATGTCTTGAAATTTCTGATGATAACTACAAGAAGCACGAGAAAATTAATGGAAAGAGATAGAGGTAAAAATGTCCTCCACTTATCATAATCCATTTAGGTAAAAAATGAGCATATTTCAATATAAATGAATCATAAACTTGGTATTTCAATGGCTATGTTCATGCCTCAGAAAAAAATGCCATCGTGCGGTGAGCTAATAACGTTTTACAGGCATTCGCAATTGAAAAATAATTTTGAACTCTAAATCTGTAGCCATAAGTGTAAAAAGAAGGTTTTTGTGAATTGTAGTTTGGGATATTGTGGCTTTTGCAAGATTAATCACAGTCACAAACTTCAGTTTTACATATTTTTTTTGTTAAAAGGGAAGTAAAGTATTTCTCAAGTTTAGTTCCAGTGATTTTGTCTACATTTCATATTATAAAGAAGAACATGATATTACATTTTAGATACATTTTTTTTTCTGAGAGGTGTTATTGTTTAACTTTTGTTTCTTTGTTTGTTGGTTTTGTTTGGGTTTTTTTAAATACTTGTTACATTAGCATACTGGAGAAGCTGTTGGTGTCTGTACAAAATGTCAGCACCAACTCTAAAAAGTCTGAAGTATATGGCCTCTTTCTATCCCTACTTGCACATAATACACATATTTTCATTGTGCAACACAGAAAGAAACAATTTAAAATCCTAATATGTAGTTCTTTCCAGTTCTAATAAGATAAATATTAAGATACTAAGATAAATAGTTATGGAACAAATTATAAAAAGATGTGCAGGTGTAACCTATTGCCACGGATGTTGGGGAAAGCAAAAAGTTCATTTGAAAACATTCTTGTTTTATCTTCATAATACTAAATTACCACACAACATACAGAAGAGTAGAGAATTCATGCCTATGTTAAAATACAAACCATTGAAAATATAATGAGAGTATATATTTGCTTTTATATGTATCTTATGGCTATTGAATTAATGTACTACATTTTTAAGTTGAATTTAAACTTATTTTTAACTATAGTTAGGATGCAAGGAACTTTTAAATCCATTGCATTAATCTTCTTTACAAGTTTTAAAATAATTTTATTTTCCTTTGAGTATTTGTCGCTCTGATCTTTGTAAGTTTTTCTTAGCCTTCTGATGTTTTGCATTCTTGTAGTGGAGTTCTCACACACTGTCATGTAAACAATGTTTGGTTTGCATTCCTTTCTAGAGGAAGAGAGAATTGATGATTTGACCAGTGTGGTTGGAGAGGTGGTAACTTCACTCTCCAATCCCTGGTCACCTTTGAAATGGTACATATATCAAAGTTACACAATAAGTTTTCTCTTTTTTTTTCTTTTCTTTACGAAGAGAGTGGTTGTGAGTGTGTTTATTTCGTGTCGTAGTGTGAGGAGTATTCAAAAGAAATTTACTGCATTGAGTGACTTTTTACATTATATGAATGATTTTTGCTGTTATTCATTCTAATGTCTTTGCTCACAGTCTATTTTTTCTTTTAAAAAAGGATTATTGCTACACATTTATACAAAAATACATAAACAGTGTTGTGTTTACTTAGGCAATATTTCCTTAAAAGAGACAGAATTTCTGAATTATGGGCAGTGTTCAAATAAATAAATTGCCTATGAAATAAAAATTTCTGAAGGGTAAAATGTGAAAAAGTTTCAATGATTAAATGGAAAGCCACATTGTCAGTCTGTGTATAGCTTGTGCTATGCACTGTTTTGTGTTTTTCTTTTGCCTGAAGGGTGATTTTGGCCACCTACCTTAATATAAAAAGCAAGGCAGATTAGGTAGAAGTAATCCTCTTGTCCTTAAGCATGCAAACAATTTATAATCCTAATTCAAAGAAGTTGTATGAGTACATATATACACAAAAGACATAAATGTTCAGCTATCTTGGGTAGAATCAATCCAAACAAACCTCTTTCCCTTAATTACTGAGGGAGAGTGTGGAGAGGCTTTGCCTATGTTAAGGAGACATAAGAGGCTTCTCTCAGAGGATCCCCTGTTCTGTTATGCCAATGTACCCCTGTTCTGCTCCCTCAGCCAGCCCTGTTAATCCCCTCTCCATCCCTGTGTCCTTCAGTCACTCCTTCCCAATTTCACGATTGGCTCACATACCCCAATCCCACCTTTGTACTGCCCCCGTGCTCCCTGACAATTGGTTCCTGATGCTCTCCCAGCCCCCAGCACCCATATACTTAAACCTGAAACTTTCCCATGAGCCCTGCCTTTGACCCTGGACTGTCTGCATATGTGGCTGGAATAAACATCTCTGTGGAACCCATACAAAGGCCCTTCCTGCTTCTCTTTACCATCACCACATCAACAGCTATCCCGGTCGCAACAGGAGAGAGGTGAAAAAACTAAGTTTTAATGGGATTCTTTTTATATAGTTTCAGATATTTCAGAAATCACTGATGTAATATAAACAGATATCAAAGCTCTTTGCACATTTAATGAAAATACATTGCCTCTTTCAGTTAATTCAGCCTTTCTGTCTCAAACAGTTTTTTGAGATTGAACTGAGTATTCCATGCAAATACATATTTCTTTATTTTGATTATAGATAGAATTTAGAAGAACTAAAACAGACAAAAGACAAAATTAGGCAAGACTGATTAGTCCCACACTCAATTGTTTTTCTGGAAATTTCCATTTTCCTCAATCATCCACAGAAAAGTTGCAAAGCCCTACCACAAATCCATTGTATCAATAAATATCTAGAAATTTCTTTGGGGCTATGTGGAAGAAAAGAGCCATCCATAAGATTTATCCTGTATTACAGTATTTTCTTTCTTTTCTTGCATCTTTATCTACCTCTTTTTTTTTTTTTTTTTTTTTTTTTTTTTTTTTTTTTTTTTTTTT
>CM031857.1:72872132-72889169 GCA_018697195.1 Certhia americana | reverse complement strand
TTTTTTTTTTTTTTTTTCTTTTTTTTCTTTTTTTTCCCCATGATATATGGAGATATGGGATGTAACCTAAGTCGTGGTGGTGAAGCTACTATATCAGTATTTCCCTTGGACAGTTTTATGCACACATGAATCAATGAATCTTAGTCCAGAAGCTTTAGGAGACATATAGATGCAGAAGGCACTTGGCCTTTACAAAGTCTTGGAGATGATGTGCATTGATCTGTGAGGTTGTTTGACATAGAAATAGAACCATGCACAAGAAAAGGAAGTTCAAAACAGCTAGGACTTCATCATCCAGGCTATATCTCCAGTTCTTCTTGTTCACAGGCAGACATATATGTCTCATGATTCCGTTGCTCAGGGATAATCTATTCAGAAGCTGATGCTGTCTCTCTGAAAAAGAGCTACAGGTATTTTGCAATACACAGTAATTTCACAGAATGAGGTAAAGAATATGTGTTATATGACATAGGTATGGCGTGAGGGCATCTAGCATTGTTCAAAAGTGTAAGGTATCCTGAAATCATTCTAGAGGAGCAAAGTAAAGTTTCATAGAATGGTAAATTACACTGAGTTGGAAGGGACCCATCAGAATCATCAGAGTCCAACTTCTTGCCCAGCATAGAACAATCTCAGGAATCACACCATGTGAGACAAGATTGGATTTATCTATTTCATCTTACCAGAAAGAAATGCCCAGGTTACATTTTGGAGAGAATTAGCTATTCATCAGTATTTTCATTTGAATATTATGGGAATGACTTGATGTTGAAAGTACTTTTGAGTCAGTAACATACAGGCTTAATTGTTCTAGAGGGATACAGTCTAGTGGATATAATGCTGATATCAGCCAAGTGGGACCTAGGTTTAATTCAGTATAGATGCCAATAGACATGCTCAATCAAAGACCTGAAGAAAACCTCATTTCTCATAGTGCTCTAGTGCAATCACAGAGGAGCTAGTGGGGAAAAGAGAGCCTGAAGATTTAGGGAGCACTTCAATGCCTTCATGATCTCCATCCATTCTCTTAAAGCTGGGACACTATTTAGTCAGCACTAGTTAATTTAGGAATGTTGTGAGAGGTTCCTCCCATAAAAAAGTAGTAGTTTTTTTTTTTTTTTAAAGTGCAGCTTTTTCATATTTTTTTTTTAATTAGATTATACAGTTTTGTGCACAGAAAACCTTTTGCACGGGATTCGTAACAAATTTCAGGAAAATGTCATTGTAATTTTTAATATGTTACCAATTGACCTGTTAAAATAGCCATTGAGTAGATTGAGCCTAACAAACATAATTAAGAATGATTAAAAAAAATATTATTCAAAAAAAGTTTATTTTCAAATCCTGACTATTTTAATCCATACAACTTGCAACTAAAATTAAATAAGATTAAAAAAACTCCACAACAAACAAAAAAACAAACTCAAAACCCAAATCCCACCTTTTTTTTTAACTCATGAACACATCTATTGTCTTCATTTAATTGAGGCCTGAATCCAAACAAAAATCAGTTTTTAATGTAAATAAAAAAAAAAAAAGGGAGACATGCAAATTTGTTAAACAACTTGATATGTGCAGAAAATAACCAGTGATCTAGGGATATGTAAAAATAACAAAGAGCAAACAAGTTAACATAAGATTCCCACATTTCCTTGGGAACTAAAATACCCTCAAGGGTTTATATAAACTTTTATAAGTTTAACTGGAGTTTCCTTCACTGCTGATACTTGTTTGTACCCTAATTTGTCTTTTTGCTGAACAAGATTTTGCCTTTTGGCTATAACTTATGGTTGCACTATCTTTGCAGGATAAATGGAATGCACATTTTTTGAACACTTTCCAGTCAGTGCTTTTGGATCTTAAGGCCAAGAAGATAATGAGGAAAGACTGTCTCAAACAATTAAGAAGGCAGAATGACATATTTGAGAACAAGTTTGACTATTACTAGACTATAAACACTCAGAAGAAAATAGAACAGTTTAGACCAGCCTTAATTAGATGCTTGCATATAAACTGCGTGTAAAAAGAAGAGGGGAAAAAATGGGTTGTCTAGAGGTCTGTTGTGCTAATGAGGAAAAAATATGAAAAAAGCTATTTAACCTGTTAAGTCCATAAACTGCATACACAAGAAAGTGTGTCAGAACTACAGAAACCTTCATAACCAAATCAAGATTGTCTTAGGATTGGAGTTCTTAATGAAAAAAATTGTATGGATTTTCTTTTAATATTCACCTTCTCAGTTTTTACAGGAAAAAATAAAGAAATGTGCAAAATACTTTCATACCCGAAACCCAAATGAACAATCCAGTTCATTCCATCTTTTTTATGCTGAGTCTAAAAAAGTGTGCTTCATTTTGTATTATGTGGCAGGTTTTATATTTCCTTGATTGGGCAGAAGATGCTTTTCTTATTCTTTGGTTTAAAGTTAACGTCCTATAACCCTGGGATAAAATATTCTGGACGAAGCATCTGCAGTATTTTATAGATGTGAGAGAGTATATGTCTAATTCATCATTTTCTGAATGTCGTTTTTTATTTTCAGCTTTGCGCTTTGATAATTTCTGTTCGTGTAGTGATAATTTGACATGTTTTTCTTTACAATTATTTATAATTCATGAATCCTTGATTTGGGTTCTTTTCACTCATGTCTACAAGTGCAAGGTTGTTTAAGATCCCTTAGGTTTCCCTTGTTACTTTAGGTCATCAGTTCTTTGTAGATTTGATTATTTCTTCACATCAAGATTATGTCTTAAATCTCTGTCTTAAAAAATTGCCTTCATACCTTCCTACTTCCTATAATAAGGTCACAAAATAGAATGTACATCAAGTCTGTCCCTACACAACATCCTGAAAACCTACAAGTGGCTGCCTCCTCTCTAATTGAAGAATTATTTTCTCCTTATATAGTGCTGTCTATACTTTGCATTCATATATTATCAGAGCCTTTTCCGGTTGGAACGAACATCTCTTATTTGGCAGTGTATTACAATCTTCATTTAAATTCTGATAAATTAATTTACCACTTTTCCTTTTCTCATTCTTTTTCCTTAGAAGTATTAAAGAATCAACAGAAGCTGTCTTAGGACATCTTGTTTAATAGATATATGTGTGGTGAAACTTCAAATGATAAATGCCTTAAAATCACTTAAATTTAACTTAAATGAATGGTTCAACTGTGCTAACCAGGCAGTGGACCTATCTTAAAATGGAAAAATTTCAAAAACATATTTGGAAAGCTTTTCATATACTTCATAAGCTTTTATAAAGTCATGGCTTTTGCAAGTATGAAGAATTGAGCTCTGGGAGAGGAGCTCATAATAGCAATATGTAAATGCCATTGCAACAGAAGAGCTATGAGTGTTAAGTGGTGATTTATAAGAACCACCACAATAAAAGCCAACTTAGTTAGGGTTCTGAGACTAAAACGTGGGAAAAGAAATATTATGAAGAGAGTTTTATGAAACTGTTGACGGAATGAATTACTTTTTTTTCAAAACCGCAACAGCTCTTAAAAATTAGGATTCTGACCCTGAAAAAACAATTTTATACATGTATTTTGTTTGTAAAATATCACTTTATCCAACAAAACAGTCAGTGAGGCATCCACTGAGGTTGTCCAAGCAGATAAATTTCTTTTTGCTGTTCTGCCCAGTTTTAACAATGCTGAAAAAACTAAGGCATTATTTTTTTCTTTTTCCATTCTTCATATAGAGAAAAATGTGTTTCAATTGCTGTAACATGAATGCATTCTCTTAAATATGAGGATTTTCTCTAAAACTGAAGCCAATATTCACATCACTTACACTGTAATTGTCAAGATAACTTCAGAATTTGTGGATTTTTAACAGCTGAACAACCAAAGTGAAAGTAATCCAAGATTTTATAGCACATAATATACCCCAACCATCTAATCCAAGATATTTATCTTGCTACCAAGGAATTCAGTAAGTTATAGAATTATAGATGATTTAATCATTCAGATTACTCAGTCTTATTACTTGTAGAAAAGAAATACAATGTGTAATTGCATCATTTCTACCTTAGTCACTTTTCTTATTATCTGTATGCATGTATGAGCAATTTGTATATCTTAATTACTAGTTTTTATCTCTAGCATCCAATTTTTTACACAGGTAACATTTTCTGGCTGATTTCCCTCTCTTGTAGAATCGTGAGCTAAATAATGGAAACTGATTTTTTTTTCCCTTTTTGTTATATTTACAGCAGTATTTGTCTTACACAGACCACATGCATTAGATGTCAATCTAACCCGAAGTGAGGAAAGTAATTTTATAATAGTACCAGTTTCTCATGGATATTGAAGGGACTGTATTCCACAATCATTTGAATGTTCAGGAAGCCATTTTATCTACCTCTGCAGGAACCTGATTTATCACACTTTCAGTAGCCCAATTGTATAAGGCCTCTGGGAAACACAGTAAGAAAATTAGTTTTGAAATATTATCATTTGTGTTGGGTTTATGTGCCAGATTTTGGTAGTGGGGCAGCCACAGGAGTGGCATCTGTAAGGATCTGACAGAAGCTTCCCCCATGTCTGACCGAGCCAATGCCAGCTGGCTCCAGGACAGACACTGCTGGACAAGGCTGGGCCAGTCAGGAATGGTGGGAGCACCTCTGTGGTAACATATTTAAGAAGGAAAAAAAATGGATTGTGCAGTTGTAATTGCCACCAGAGAAGAGTGAAAACATGAGGAACAGCCCAGCAGACACCAAGGCTAGTGCAGAAGAGGGGCAGGAGGTGCTCCAGGTGCCAGAGCTGAGGTTCCCTGCAGCCCGTGGGGCAGCCCATGGTGAGGCAGCTGTGTCCCTGCAGCCCATGAAGAGCCATGGGGATACAGAGATCCACCCTCAGCCCATGGAGGAGATTCACACCAGAGCAGGTGGGTGTCTGAGAGGAGGCTGTGATCCCATGGGAGGCCTGTGCTGGAGCAGGGTCCTGGCAAGGACCTGTGAACCCATGGAGAGAGGAGCCCACTCTGGAGCAGGCTTCCTGGTAGGACTTGTGACCCTGTGTGGGGACCCACACTGGAGCAGGCTGTGCCTGAAGGAGCAGTTCATGGATAACTGTTGCCTGTTGGACGGATTCACGTTGGAGTAGTTTGTGACAAATGTCTCCCATGGGAAGGACCCCGCAGTGGAGCAGGGGAAGAATTCCTCCCCCTGAGCAGCAGCAAGTACGTGTGATGAACTGACTGTAACCCCCATTCCCCGTCTCCCTGAGTTGCTGCAGGGAAGAAGATAGTGCCTAAGAAGGAGGGAGGGGTGGTGGGAAAGCATTCTTAAGATTTATTTAATTTCTCATTATCCTTCTCTGATTTTGTCAAATAATAAATTCAATTAATATCCCCAAACCAAATCTGTTGCCCATGATAGTAATCAGTGAGTGATTACTCCCTGTTCTTCCCTCAACTCATGAACCTTTCATTATATTTTCTCTCCTCTGTCCTCTTGGGGAGGGGAGTAATAGAGCAGCTTTGGTGGATGCCTGGCATCCAGCCAGGATCAACACACTACATCATCACAATCTGCAGTATTCATACAGAGATAATAAAAAACCCTAAAATTTTATATGCAAACTCTTTGGAATCACATAATGGAATACTTAGAAGTGCAGGTATATTTTTTTTCAAAAATATTGAATATAAGTATAACAATAAATAATACCGCATTGAGTTTTTGGGGTAAGATTTTTGTAGTGGGCAGTGGCTCCAGAAGTGTCTTCTGTGAGGAGACACCAGGAGCTGCCCCCATGTCTGACACAACCAATTTAAGCAGTCTCCAAAATAGACCTGCTGCGGTCAAAAGCTGAGCCCATTAGCAGTGCTGGTAGCACTTTTGTGAGACCACAATTTAAAAAGGGCAAAATAAAATTTTGAGTGGTGTATGTGAGAGAGAGGACTAAGAAATATGTGAGAGAAACATCCCAGCAGACACAAAGGTGAGAAAAGAAGGAGGGAAAGCAGGTGTGCTCTAGGCAACAGAGCAGAGGTTCCCCTCCATCCCTTGGAGAAGACCATGGTGAAGTTCTTAGTCCCCCTATAGCCCATGGACAGCCATGGTGGAATACATATCCACCCTACAACCCATGCTGGAGCAGGAAGGTCTGTCCTGAAGGAAACTGCATCCCACAGTGAGACCACATTGATGACGGTTCCCAACAGGACAAAAAAAAGTAAAAAAGTTGTTGAATTTTTTTCCTATATCGCTGCTGAATGATTAGGAGGGGGTGTTTTTCTTCAGGTCTGGTATAATTTGAATATATATGTATATTTATTAGTTACTGAAAAAAAAAAAAAAAGAATTCTGTTTTGTTATGTGGCATATTCAAAGTACTTGCCTTGAGCTGTAAGTTTTGATTGATGTGAGTTTTGGTCGCCTGAGAATATCTTACTTTCAATTCCTGCCGCAACAGAGGATGTGTTACAGCCAGGAGTTCCTCTGAATTTAAATATTCATAAGTCAGTTAGGGTGAGTTGAGTTCAGGGCCCTTCTCACTATGGTTTTACGGCCCAGATATACCCATTATCAGAAAAATAGTTGATGACACTTATTTCCTCAGGTAGCTGGTGTGAAGAATGATTCTTCATGCTAAAACAACAGTTTATAATCATCCAATGTTGATATTAATAAACATAATAATTGTTTCTAAAATTACAAAAAGTGTTAGCTAACTTAAATGTTGTTCAATACTCAAAGATAATTTGATGGGTGCACTTCACAGACACCTACAGGGACATCTGTGGTAGCCAAATATAACAGGCTTTTCAGTATGTAGCAGCGTGTTACATTGTCAAAGTTAATGAGATGTCTGATAGAAAATAAAGGCCTGGTATGAAAATTTGCATCTATTTGGATCTCAGTTTTCTTTCAAGTTCTTCAATAAAAACAATGTGTAAGACTGCTCAGTTTTTTTTCTTTTGGGTGTTTTGTGTTGTTTTTCGAAGACAAGCAGACTTTTTCTAATTAAAACACACAGCATTTATTGTGTCAGTAGTGATAATGTTTCTATGTTCTGAATAATGCAATATATCTTTAGAATAAGATAGAATATACAATTTCAGCAGGGAGGGGTCTGCCATGATCATCCAACTGCCTGACCACCTCAGGGCTGACCAAAAGCTAAAACACGGTTTTGAGTGCATTGCCAAATGCCTCTGAAATACTGACATGCTTGAGGCATTGACTACCAAAAAGCTTCTAGACAGTCTTTTTCAGCAATTGGTTTAACTGTTTAGCCAAATTTCCTTCATATTTGCCTGAAGAATACAAAGAAGCCTGAACACATACACCTTCAGTCCATTGCAATGGACTGAAAGACAGAAAATTTCTTGAGAGTAATTTCTTCCTCTGAGTTATTTTCCGTGGGTCTTTTTAGTTTAAATCATATTTTTTGTAAAAATGGTTTTGGTTTCTGCCAATTTTGTTGCATTTTTTAAAAAAATTTGATTGTTTAAAGACATGATTTTATTACTATTATGAAGTCTGAAAACTTGGTGCATTAAATTTCATTTTATAGCATATATATATATATATAAAATTCATTTGAGTAACAGTGAATGAACATTGAAGCTAATTGAGGTGTGCTTACATATTGAATTATAATTTTCCAGAAGTAAATTCATATCATGTGGAAGAACACTTAGTAATTTCAAACAGTAGAGTTGAAAACATCTAGAAAATACAAAGTACTTGATAAGAACCATATGGAAGTCACAATATTTAAATAATTAAAAGCAAATATGTGTTGGGGTTTTTGTGTGCATGTGCACCTCAATGTATATGTGTATGCAGCTGTCTATGAAAAGGTGGAAAGCAAGACAAAGAACTCGTTAACTGAGGAAATCCAACATGGAAAATGGGTCTTTATGTAGATACAGAAGAACCATAATTTACACCAATTGACATAAGGAGACAAATGTATTGTAGAAGAGAGGAAAAAACGGTTATATATATATATATACACAATTTATACAAGAATAATAATGTTCTTAATATTTTTTAAAAGACCTATCACTTCATTTTTACTTACAGCCATTAACCATCTCTGAAAACTATCTCAGCAACCACATTGTAGTCATGTGCAAATAATTTCCTAAGCAGAATGGATCAAATCTTATCAGTTTTGCACTGACTCCCTTCTTTGATTTCGCAACTCAAACATTCTTCTTTTTTAAATATCATTCCATTTTCCAATCCAGGATTTTTCTCTTTCTGGCTCTGTGTCAAAGACTTGGATGCAGACCTGTCTTGTAAAATGGAGTGCAATGTATTGATTCATAACCATTCCCCAATAGAAAACAAAGGACTCTTTTTCCCCCACCATAGCAGAGTAGTATATTCCAACCTTACAGCAGTACGGAGCCAAATTCTTCCTGATAAAGTACTTCATTCTATCTGAATTCAGAAGCCTAAAAAAGCAGATGTCACCATTTCAGTTCACTGTATGAATTCCCTATGTGGTTGAAGGGCAGAAACAGGAACTTCTAGAATGACTTTGATTTCATATTTGCATAAACAACTAAAATAAGTTTGGTGAATCATTTCTGACAAGAACCATTTTTTTTCTTGCCATTGACTGTAAGTGTCATCTAAATTACAATCCCAGATATAGACAGTAACACTGCAGCCTGTGAAGGACAGATGAAGTTAAAAGCAGTCATTATGATCATGATTCAAAAGATGTGTAGAACAGCAAAGAGGAAAAAAATAGAGGTAAGTATTACTGAATACATTTTCAAATTCCAGAAAAAAAATTGCATTATTACCCTAATATTTGCTGCTTCAATTTTTTTTCCTCTTGTATGACAGATTTTTCCCTTTAAATGATTGCTTTTATTCCTAGAATACTGACTCATAAGCAGATCATGAAGTGTGGACCTCAGATACAGTAACAAACAGTAACTAGGAACACAGTCAGAAAACACTGCCAGTTAAAACAATACAATGTTTGGTCAACCATTTCATATTTTGTACTCAAGTTTATAAAAAGTTGAATTTATTTTAGGCAAATTCTTGTGGGAAAAAATATTTTATTTCATTAAAATCTACTCTTTACTCTTTCACCACTATCCATTTTTGTGTATAAGCAGACACTTTTAAAATAAAGAACAAAATAAAAAATAAAGAAATAATTACAATATTAATATTTTAAATAAAAAATACTTTTTTCCAATATCAATTTTCTAAATTTTTCTCTCTCACATACATAAAAAATGTGACCATATAAACCCAAATTGAACATTAGGGAAATATATAGCAGTTTTCAATTGTTTATTTCAATAGACAGCTAATTTCACATTCTTCTTTTTTATTACTTGTTTCTCTTTTAGATATTATTACTTTTAAAAATATAATTGTTTCTGGGCTTTTTCCTCAGCCTGCGTTAAAATTATTCATCCTGAATATTAGCAATGATTTCTGTGATGTCAGTGCTTTGGGCAACACAAATGAAATTCTAAATGGTATTATCTTGTACTTCATTCTCAATAAATGATGAGCAATAATTCCACACTACAGCGTGTGATTCAGGCTGCTTATTTTAGTCCCTGAGAAAATTAATGCAGTTGCCACAGTTAGGCCCCCAGTGGTCTCTCAACTGACACAGGATGCTCAAGCTTACCGTACAGGGATATTTGACAAGCCTTAGGACATAGCAGAGATTCTTTCCTTTCTGCTTCCATACCTGGAAACCAGAGGGATGCCTTAGAGACTTCTTGAATGCCTCTATTTTGGCAAGTGAGGCTAATACCAGGTGAATACAGCCAATGGGGTCTACAAGGCTTTTTACTGGACAAACTGCAGGTGTCTATGGGGAACTCAAACATTCCACAGATTCCATATAGTAAATGGACAGAAAATATTTAATTCTAATTATATTTTTCAATGTGAACCTTTAGATACCTAGATATAGGCACCTACATGTTCAAAGTGAATCTCACCCTTCTTTATAAAGGAGTGTTATTAAGGAAAATCCTGTCTATGTCCTCCAAAGGAGCAGCTCCATGCTTTTGAAGTGCTACAGAGAAAACTACTTCCTGTGTATATTTGGGAATCACTGAGAATTCCTCTGTTTGTGTGAAATTCCAACAGATGTAAATGAAAAGCTAACACTGAAGAGGGATTCCAAGTTTCTAAAACAGCTTAAGTAGACAATTTGTCTGCTAACTTGGAAAATCAATTCACCTGTATTCAGAAGTAAGTAGGAAATGAATCACCTGACTGAGCTTTTCAAAGGAATCCCTGAAATGTGAAACCCAGTAAGATTTTTTTTTTTTAGCATACATATATATTCAATATTATTTTTTAATATACATATATTTTCAAAGATCAGAGCTCTCAGCTTACTGACTGAAGTGCTATTGAGGCAACCTCCCAACTGCAGCCTTATAGATGTTGAGCCAGAATTTTGTAGCTGGTAAGAAAGACAGGGAAAAATTGATCACAGGTCTCATAGGATTATTAAGGAAGTCTGTGAGTACTTGTGTGATTACGTAAAATTCAATATAGGAACTTTATCTATTGGTGTAAATGTATACAACATGGGGGGTTCAGATAAATCAAAAGGAGGGATTAAAGTGGATGGCGGAGGTAAAAGAGTGTGTGAAAATGGAGAGAGGATAAAAGGGGCCATAAGTATGTAAATATGCTGCTGATGATTATGCTTGTATGGCCAAGCACTGTTCCTGATCAATACAGTCTGTCACAGTCTGTTTTATTATTAAGTTATATTCATACTTGGGGTATGACTGTTCACCATTGTGTGTGTTTGATTTGCTAGTTATCCTCAATCTACACTAGCTGGTAAAGTTATTATGGAAGGCATAGTCTGGAAAGACTTGAGGTTGAATCTAGAACCTGAATAAACATGGTCTAGGCTTGGATTACTAGCCTAGTACAAGATTTTGAGTGCTCAAAAAATTTGGGAATGACTGTAAATCAAAGGAGAATATGTGGAAGTACACTCATGAGCTTGCATCCTGCTCAGCTGGGAGGAAGGGATTGGAGGCATTGTGCATACATAATCTGTAAACCACTTCAGCATTAAGTTTAGAGAAGTCAGCTTCCCCTAACAGTTACCACTCTTATGACTGTTTCATAATTTTGCTAATATTGAGGGTACAGCCCTCTGTACTCAGGTACATTTTAAGCTGATATATTAGTATGGATTCATCTCCCAATCGTTATTCTGCCAATACTATATGAACTTTTCAATGAGCACCAGAGTAAGAATTACAGTTTCTTCACATGTACTGACATTTTAAATAGATGTTGACCCAGGATAGGATACAACATTTCATCGTTAAGAACACCAGGAACTTTGTCTAAAATAAGCATTGGATCAAGCAAATAGACAAAAGTAAGAAGATTAATTTATTTAATTTATTTTAGATTAAAATGACTATGGTGAATAAGAGCTTGGATTTTTGTGAATTTTTTTTCTAATTCACATCAAAAAACACCTATTGAATTCTTGATAAAAAATTATTTCATTTACTTCAATTTACTATTTCACTCTAGAACACGTCATTTCTGAGTTAAGTATCACACATTGTAGATGACAGAAAAAATTTCCTTAGAGTTCTGAAAATTTTCATGTTATTATTATTATGCAAAACATACAGCAATGTTTGATGTGTAAGCATGCTGTAAAAGAGAAATGATAGGAAACAGACTATAAAAAGCAGCTGTGTGTCAACTGTAACTGATTGTATGAGTACTGATAATGTGCTTCTGTGCAGTGTTAGATGAATTGGAACCTTCACTGACATTGCTTAAAGTAACATTACCTGATTCTTATGACTAAGCAGGTTTAATTTTCTATTTTTTCACTGATACATGACGCTTACTTAAATGATGTTATTGCTGTAACAGAACTCTGGGAAAGGTGAAGCATAATAATTTAAACCACTTTCTATAGTACTGTCAGCATTTATTATTTTTACCAGTGAGATCTTCTACCCTGTTTTCCCATAATTTAATAGTTGAGCATTGGTTCAAACATCTAAATTTTTCAAAGAGTTTTCTTACTCAAGGCTACAGCTCTGGTTTATTCCTTCCCCTTCATTTAGAGATGAATGCAAGACATTTTAAGGCATAAGGAAAGAATTCAGAATTTTCCAGGTTTTACAGACATATGGATTCTCTTCACAATATTGTCCCTAGAACAAAACGTTGGACTCTAACCTCATCTTATTCATATAGTCCAAATTTTAATACTCCAAAATCATTCCTGAAAAATTATTATTGAACATGTCATCTTTCATGTTAAAGTCTCTTTCAGTTCTTGAAATCATGGAGTCTTACTTTATTGAGATGCAAACATGTTTAATTTTTCCACATGCTAGTAAGATGTAATATGAATTTTAGTATTGATATATAACTTTTAATTTTGAGGTAATGATTGGTAAATAGTTAAACTAATCTATGAATTGTGTTACCATGTTATTGATATTTTATCTGCATAGAAATAACAATCAGATAGATGAAAAAATATCCTTTACTAGAGAGGAAAAACACATCAAAATGCTGCCCCTGAAATTTTTGTAACATTCTTTTCCCAACATCAAGCTCAATTCATGTGGGTAAAGTCAGTGAATCTGTGTCATGGTTTGCTCATAGACCACAGTACTTATGCAGGATATTTCAAACAACTTTCTCGTAGACTGAGGTTTGCACTACTACTGGTGTTAATTTACAGTTTTGTAAATTCTTGGAAGATGGGCCAGGGTCTGAAAACTCAGAGAACATGAACAGCCTACTCAAAGTCAGTGTTGTGTCACATAGGCAGTGCACAAGCTTTACACCACAACCTTGAATCCTATCAGACCTTTCTGACTGAATTTGACCTCAGTACCTAAAGCCTACAGTTCCTCACATTTAACAAGTGAAAATCTATATATTTCTTGGAGATAACAAACCAGTCTGCTGAAATAACTTTGTTGGTATTCATAATAAAAAAGTAATTGAATGGCAATTTATATGCTTTGATTTCCATATAAATAACTCTGAAAATAAATATGATGCAGGCAGTGTCCTGAGAACGAGACAGCTTATAATAACACAAATATATTGAAAGAAAGAACAAATTTCGGTAGGAGGAGAAATGTTGAGGCAGAAGGAATTAGCACTTGACAACCAGCAGCAGTTCATATTGGATGTAGAGACTTCACTATTATGTTTTACTTTTCTGAATTTTTTAAACTGAGATAATTTATTTGGTACCTCACCTCCAGATGACACAATGTCTTGAATAAAGATGTAACTAAAGACTATCTTCTTTGACTATTGTAGTGTTTCATGGCAGAACAAAGAAGATAGAAGTCTTCCAATAATCAAAACGCAATTGGTTAAAAAGTTATACAGAAGTGCAGAAGTTGCACTTTATTTTATACTTAATGTTTTAAATTTAATTAAGTATTTTTAAAACAATTGCGCCTTCTGGTTTAGATTAAACTTATAAAATTGCTTTATGTAGCAGAATATCAATGTCTTAGAACTCTTTTTAATAAGCCATTTCTATATAATGTAGAGCTGCTTCTTCTTGTCAAAACTTTGAAGTATAAAGGTAGAGTAATAAAACAGTTTAGCACTTTCTTTGATTGAATTACTTGTATGTCTTTCACAAAGTTCTTGGATTTTTTTTTGTAAGACTCCTCATATTTCATGCCATGAAATTAAGAAATAATTGAGAAGTCTCTCAAGAAGTCCTTCTGTTTCCTTTTTCTATTTTTCATTTTCTTCAAGCAATATTTTATTACTGTTACAATTTTTTTTCCTTCCAGTGCAAACATTTAATCTTTAGAAAGATAAGTCTTATTTCTTACCTTTGAAAATATATTAGTAATTACAGACCTCAAAGTAATATTACTATATTGCTGCCAAGTACAGATAGCATCTGAGAGACTGGAAAGTTTATTTATTTTGTTGGTCAGATCATTCTCTCATGCCACAAAGCAGTTTTTTTTTCTTTGAAAAAAAAAAAAAGAGAGAACATGCACAACCCCCATAATCCCACAATTACAGTTGGCATCCCTGTGAAATCAAAATTCATCCATAAATTATATTGCCAAAGATAATGCCTATTTCGGTATTGTCTCCCATGCCATGCCATGTCTCCCATTTGTTAAGACCTTGCCTTTTGGGACAACAAGTTTTTACTACTTTTGCAGTTCTTATAATAGTTAATTTATGCAATTCATGGAAAAGGCTTTTATTCCTGGTCTATATGAAAATAAGAGGGTGGTGAAATGCAGAATTTTTCATAATCAATAGGATTCAGACCTACAGAGCTATGTGACTTAAAAATCTTAAGTATATAAACACGCGATGCAAATCCTTTAACCACCCTTTATCCCCACGTGTGCAGTAAGTTTTATGGTTTTATGTGGCACTTTTCTGCTTGTTGTCTGAACAACCAGGCAGCAGTATATTTCAGGTATATCTCATAGGTCTCAAAATTGATTCTTTTTTCATCAGTAAGAGTAATGATTTTCCGTCTTTGACTTCTTCAACTTCCTCCAGAACTGCACTGATTTCTGAACATTTTACAAGGTGTCATTCATTAGCTATACCTTTCTTTAGAATTCAAAATGCCTTTCTGTCCGTCAGCCTCTAGTCCATATAGACTTTATTGGTTACCTACATGCTGCTTCTGTCCACATACGCATATTTGCTTTTCCAGGTCAGAATAGTCTAGAAAATAACATATGTTAATAAGTGATTAATTTTATGCATAACTTAGAACAGAAATAGATTTCCTTGTACTTCATTACAGAATCTTCCTGAATAATTCCACAATATTTGATGAATTCTAATTATAGAATATTTTTTCTTTGTCTTCTTCCTGGTTAGATGGTCTATAACAGACTCCATCATGATGTCTGTGGAGACTAGAAGTGGAAATTAATTTGAATAAATGTTGTGGGATGAATACTCTTAAACACTAATCTCAGTACCACAGACTGAAATATATCTTGAAATATACCTTTACACTTCAGACCTTTGGGTGTGATTCAGCTGCTGATGCAGATTATTCATTATGTCCAAATAGGAGCATGTAAAACCTTTATACAAGGAGGAACTGTAATAGTGTAAGAAAATGTAATCAATATATTCAGTGGAGTCCAGAGAATTTTTCATGTTGCCTCAATTTAAACAAGTCATGTCTGTCAGTTAAAGAGGTCTCCAGACTCCTTTGACTGGCTGATTCTCACAGGAATCTAGTTTCAAATTAATTGCTAAGCATTACACAGAGTCAGTAGCAATTCATGCACTGGAAATTGCATCATCTTGGATAAAACTGTGATATAAATAAATCCCAGTCAGGCTCTTTCTCTGTCCCTAAAGACAGGGAGTAGGCCATGGTTTACAGCTTTGTGATTGAAGTTATTCCCTCAAGAGCAGGATTGCCCTATTCATGCTGTCTATTTGATAGAGTGAGTGACAATGCTACCTCTTCAATTGATCCCAAGCCCTGTCTAGAAAAGGGCTAGCTAGAGCCAAACACTATGGAAAAGTATCTTCCTGTGCCTGAATAGAGACCTTGTTTGGTTTGCTAGAGTGAAGCCTTTTAGAGTAACATACTAGCAGCTGCTTTGAGTTCTTTGATGCAAATCATCTGAGCAGAGAAATTCCATTTATTCTTCTGAGGTTTCAGATGAAACACTTCATATACCAGCATTTATTTCTTCAGACCATCAATAGAAGACAAGCAACAAAATATTTCTGAAGGCTCTGACTCCATTCTATTGTACAGGCATTAACTACATATGTCATGTTGAATACTAAGTCAATATAATTGAATTTGGCTATAAATATTCAGAGTTAATGACCTTAATTAAAGTAATAAATATTAAACAAAAAAAAAAAATTGATTGAAAAACTGATCTTTCTTCCAAAGCTCTGATAAGATGGCAGAAGAATTTAATTTTCAAATGCAAATAAAACATACATAGCCAGAGGGGGTATTAAATTTTTACTGTGGTATTAAATTTTTATTCTGGTAACAATAAAATGATTCTTGAGTAAAACCCCTTTAAACCTCCATGATTCAGCAGTAGCATATAACATTTTTCTTGAACACTCAAAGTATATATTTGGAACTCACAATTGTTTCCCTTTTAAAACACAGATTAAAGAATATAGAAGTTAAAAAGGCTCCTTTATGGCATTAATGTATTTAATTTTGTTAATTAAATTCTAATTTTCCTTGAAAGCATGCACCTCCCTATCCATTTTGCTCTACACAAAAGGGAAATACATATTGGTGGTTGACCTTGGCTGTCAGGTGTGTAACAAGCTGCCCTCTCACTCCCTTTCCTTAACTGGACAGGGAAAAGAAATTACTGTGAAAAGTTCATGAGTTGGAAAAAGGACAGGGAGATCACTTACCAACTGCCATCACAGACATAACCAAACTCATCTGGGGGAAATTAATTTAGCTTATTGTCAACCAAATCAGAATAGAATAATGAGAAATAAGAACAAATCTTAAAACACCTTCCTCTTTCCTTGTTCCTAGGCTCAGCCTCACTACCAATTTCTTTGCTCCACAGTGGACCTCCATGGTGTGCAGGGGAGCAAGCTGCATAAACACGATCTTCTCCATGGGCTGCTGGGAATCTCTGCCCTGGCATCTGGAACATCTCCTCTGTTTCCTTCTTCAATGACCCTGGTATCTGCAGGGTTAGTTCTCTCAAATTTTCTCCTTCTTCTCTCCCATCTGCTGTTTTAGGGCGGTTTTTCCCCTTTCTTAAATGTTATCATAGAGGTGCCACCAAAATAATAGCTGATGGTTTCATTTTTCTGGGTTCTTGGAGCTGGCTGGAACTTGCTCTTTTGGACATGGGAACAGCTTCTATTCTACTTACAGCTGCCATGTTTGTGTCCTGTAGTTCTCCTGCTACCAAAACTGTGCCATGTAAACCCACTAACACTAAGTGTTGAATAACTAGAAGGACATCTGGATTTGCAAAAAAAAAAAAAAAAAAAAAAAACATCTAAACAAAGATGTTACGA
>CM031857.1:72692936-72872032 GCA_018697195.1 Certhia americana | reverse complement strand
AAAAAAACAATCCTCAAACCGAAAGTATATTTAAGATATTTTACGGGGAGTCTCAATTTTTTTTTTCAAATTAAAAATATGGAAATAATCAAATATAATGCATTCTCAATTTACTCAAGCCACTTAGTAGTATTACAGTTTTGAGAAGCAAGTTGGGGAAGAAGGAAGACAAGAGCAATGAGATGGATTCCAGCCCTCCAGTTAGCGATTGATACATTTTTATACTATTTATCTGATCATTTATCTCATCAGCAGATCCTAAAATAGTTTACCTGACTGGCATATTAAGTTAATTTTCAAGGTCTGTGATGTCAATCTTTATTTTATGCTTGGACTTCTCAATTGTAATTATTTTTCATAAAGAAAGAGAATAGGAAAGTACAGGCTACTGTATACCTTGCTTGTTAATTCTCACATACATAAACTACATATATATATGATGATATATATAATATATATTTTATATATATATATATTATATATATATATGTGCTTATGTATATGAGAGAAAAAACATATATATATATGGTTTATATAACAAACTGTATCTATGATACCATGTAGAATAAACATATGGAAATAAGATATGGAGCAAACAAGATCTAAATAACCTATTCCTTTGTCGATGAAATGGCCATGATGTAGCAATATATAAAGTGCACACCTACCACAAAATATATGAGGAGCCTTACAGAACTTTAAACATATTCAATGCGTATAGGTGTGTTGCATACACTGCATAAAACAGGTGATGTCTAGGTGATGGGAAGTTTATTTACTGTCTGTTGTTCTGTCAGAGAGAATAGGAACCTGTAGAATCTAATTGAAAAAAGATGGGTGGTGACTGCTCCAGAAACAACTGAATCAGTGGAGAAATGAAGTATGAGCCTGCTGTTGTCCACATATTTTGGATATCACATAGTCGTGGTCCTGTCAGAATAAGTGGTTATCACCACTGTCATAAAACAAAACACATTCATAAAATAAAACTCAGAAGAAAAATCTTAACCCTGAAGTATTTGCTTTTTCACAGTATATTCATAAATATTAATGTCTTTATTGCTGATATTGAAAGACTTAGAAGTCAGGAAAATTATGTTAACTTTTGATCACACTTTTATTCTACTATGCAGAGGTGTCCTAAAAAATCATGTTCATCTTTTTCCTAATAAATGTCATTAAATTCTATTCAGGGTCACCCAGGATTAGAATTCAGTCCCCTTTTGCTCAAAGGTGACTTGTTTTCTTTTCTTCCAGCATGGTAAAAATAACTAAGATATTGTCAGCAACATCTGATTAATTTCTAACACCATCTCATTAAATGTCCTTATCTTTGTCAAGTTTTCTCTCTCTGCAACTGTTGTGCCATTTTAAAATTTCCTAACATTAATTCTGTGCATTTTTTTCTTTCCTTATTTTTCAGTAATGCAATACACGTGTTATTCCATATATACACTTGCATAATTTTCCTTTATTTTAAACACAGCTATAAACATGCTGTTTGATATAGACACTTCTACAGTATGGACCCTAAGAAATGTGCAGAAAAAAAAATTTTATTTATTTGTTTGTTCTATTTGGGGGGGTTTTGGTAGATCTAGAATGGTAGTAATTTTCTGTTAAAGTATACTCTGTAATGTAAACAAGTGAAAGGAGCATGTAATAAACAAAAGACAGTATAATATTAATCACAAAAAATACCTTTAAAGATGCTATTCTACTACAGATGTAAAAGCAGTACATTTACAAAACTGCAATCTTCAGTCAAGTTTAACTCTCAAATACAGATATTTTTAGCTTAAATTTAAATATTCTTATTTATCATTCAGCCTATTGAGCTCTTTGTGTATTAGATCTCTGTGACTCACTGCATTGATATTCATCTGCACCCTGATATGCAAAACCAGAGACTGTCTATTACAGTTTCAGACAAATATAAAGTGAAATAAGTTGTATGTTGTTTAATATTCCTAGTTTTGTGCCCTCTGTATCTTGCATTTTCTTCCTCATTTTGCTCCCATTTCAGCAAGATAATATTAAATAAAAAAATCCTCTGAAGCCATTTTTGTGCCATAAATTAATCTTCTCTGCCATGGATAAACAGAATAAAACCATCATGATTGAACAGATACCTTCAAATAAATTGTTTAAGTTTCAGTCACTATAATCAATTACAAGCCTTAGAGAAAAGGACATTTTTAATCTGGTTGCTATTACAAAGGCATGGTGTTTACCAGAAAAAAAGCAACTTTTATCAAAATTGTTTGACAGACAGGTCCGACGAGGAAATCATTCTCTGAGAGGGAAAAACAAGCTAGCAGCAGCCTGTGGAACCATAGAGTAGAAATGAACAATATCTTTCAATTATAATTCTTATTAATTCAAATAATTTATACTAGGCATTATGATAAGATATAATTACTATGGATGTGGATTTATGGTTGGTGTTTGTTTCTCTATCAGTATATCTAACACATCTTGTTTAGGGCAGTCTCTAGTACTGGCCTTCAAAAAGGATGTAAAAGCAACTGCGCAAATTACTGATTCATCAAAATTGTACTGTAAGCTTCACTAATTTTACCTCTACCAGCAGGACATACCAAAAAAATAAGATGTTTGTTTTAATAGTAGGAATCTTTAATGAGATAAGAACTGACACTTTCTTGTTATGACTGATCCTAATCTTGAATACGCATGACTACTCAGCATACTTTTATTACAAGCTTTTTAAATCTTTGATTTCTATCATCAAGACATTTCCTATCGAATATTTATTTCTACATCTGGGGGAGCAGATACTTTCTGTTAACATATTCAGCGGAGGTGATATAGAAGACACACACTGATGGTGAGAAAAAAACTGTCACTCTTCCTTTTTCAAACCACAATTTCTGCTTTTTCTCCTTCTCTTTAGAAGTTCACCTTCTGCTACAGTGCATAATGCATTATGCTTCTCCTCAGCCGTCCATCTTTCCTCTGACTTTGGTAAAGGTTTCTTGGTTCTCAAAAGAAGTAGTGTTAAATTTAAGTAGGCTGATACTGTGATTCAGGCCTTACTGAAATCTATGATTTATTCATTAAAATTGAGACTTCTGTTGTAGGTATTTGAAATGGGAGGCAGAGATGAAGGGTGGGAAGGGAAGAGTTTGCTAAATGGTTATTTTTCAGTGTATAGAAAAACTGAATAGGCTAATTTTAAGCCTTTTTATTTCTCTGTGCTTCAAGAACTCTTTTTCTGAATAAGAACATCTGTTTCAGCACCATTTTTACTAGCTCAAATAATTCCATGACTATGGCTAATAGAAGTATTTGCCTCTGCTGGTTCTCATCACACTTTTTAAAAAAATCATAACATTTGTATATTGATTCTCCCACCCACAAAACGAGTACTAATTTTAGTTCACTTTTAGTGTGAAGTTAAGTCATAGTAACAAATATACACACCCTCCCCCCCAACCATCTAAAATGTGTGTGTGAATATTCAGTTAATTAGGGGATATTATTTAATTATAGTTATAACTAATAGATGAAATCCAAAATAGGGTTCTGCTAGCCATTCAGGATGCTAAATCCATTACTTACTACCTTCCAATTTCATTCGCTTAACTGGCTAAAGAAATGTGCAAAGCAATGCTTGTGCTTAAGGCTGTCTTTTTGTTTACTAAAGGCTCATCTTTATGTAGTAAAAGTCATAAAATTATATCGTAGTGGGCCTGGTTACAAGACACTGTTATTTGAGAGTACTTTTTCCCCCTCATAAAATTAAACCCTAAGAGGCCTTATGCATTATGTTTATTCAAAACAAGCATTTCAACAAGTGTTGATTGCGACCATGTTAAAAGCAGTAGATTTTGTTTATTTAACTGTGTTCCCAAGGAAAACAAATTTTAATTATAAGTTCAATGATTATTTTATTTGTATTTTTTCCTTTGCCATTAAACTCTTGCTCATTGCAGGCAGAAGCAACAGTGACCCAGGACTCTCTGAGAGGATTAACTTTTCAGGAGTGGTAGTCAGTAGCTCTTAGAGAAGATACAAGCTACTGTGCATAAATAAAATTGTTGAATGCTTTTTGTACCGGAAATACAATTACTCATGCTGAACGCCACAGTACGAATCTTCATTAAAGAAAATATCAGTATATATAAATAGTACTATAGTGCTTTTTAAACAAAACAAAAAAAACCCAACCAACCAACCAAAAACCTAAAAAAACCCCAAACAAACAACAACAAGAAGGAGAATTAAAATTTTATTTATTTATAAATCTGATATAATTTTAAGGTTTTTTCTTTCAAATATTCTTTTCCTTGTGGTAATGGCATAAATCACACTGCTAAATGTGCAAATTTTTCCAAATATCCATCTATATAGTTTAAAGGACATTTATTAAAAATTACACTAGAGTATTTCTGAATGTACAGCTACGTTTAATTTTTTAAAAAGTGAATTATTTTAGGTGTTCATCTTTTCAGGGAGAATTGTTTAAAGAATGAAAATATACAAAACTGACCCTACAACAATGGTATTAAACTTCATCCAGTTACTAATACAAAATAATAACTCCTTTCTCAGACATGTTTTCTTAAATAAATCATTAGCTTTATTCTATGTATCATACATGAGATTGGAAAAGTTATATAAAATTTTTATTGATACTATTCATAAGTGGGTTTATTTTTTTTTCTATCACCTCATTTTTCAGAATATTGAGTATCCTTTTTTTTCCATGAATATGTTGTCATTTCCTTACTCTTTTCTCTGTTGCGACCTCCACTAGGCAAAAAGTACTGATATGTACAATTGCTGTGTTCATCTTCTGCTCCAGCACTTCCACTCTAGGTTCAGACAACAAATCCTTGGGGTTAAAAAGCCATATAAAGACATACATTATTCATTCTTTCTTTAAGTGATAACTTCCTTTAAATTCAAATTTAAGCACCTTAATGCATGCTAGATGGTGACTGAGAATGTTTTTCTATTTATTTAACCAGCTGATTTTCTTGGTGGTGAGGGTCTTTCGAGAAAACTTTGAATCCAATTGATTAATATAATTTCAGGCCAGGTGGGAATGCCCAGGTACCTCCCACTGGGGGAGGTGGGGGCAGTTTGACTCAGTCTCTTACAGCAGACTCTGGATCAGTTGCATCACTTTGCATCCTGTGCAGTCCTGTGGTACAAGGCCTAAGAAATAAGTAAGTCTGGGGAGAACTTTTGTGGTCTTTTATAGATTATGACACCTCCTTAGTTGCCTCTCACATGAATGTCCCATGGATGTGGCATTCCCAGAGTTGGGAGTTCCATAGCTGGACTGGGCTGTGTAAGGGAGGATGGGTGTTCAGAGGCATCTCTGACCAGAGGTTACACCACACACCCAAAACCTCCTCCTCTCCCATCGGCTTGAGGGGGAGTCTGTGTAAATGTGCCCTCAGCAAATGAGTCTGTGGTCTGTGACTTCACCAACCCCAAACTCAGCCAGAGATTATTCTCAGCACAGCTCTGTGTTTGACTTTCTTGTTGATGCATTCTTCTCCCTCATCCTTGTTTGTTTCTTCCTAGACCTAAGATGATTGAACAATGGTGTCTTATCTTGAATTCCCTTAGGTGGCATAACTCACAGTCCAAAGTTCCCCTTAGGAGGCATCTTCAGGGAGGGAAGGACTTTGGTGGCTGTAGTTTCTTTACAGAATTTTTATTGGTCCTGTAACCCCAAGCCAATTTCTATTACTTTCTTGATATCTGAAGCCAATTTGTAGTCAATAGCCTAAACTGCATTATCACCTTTTTACTTTCCTAGCCTTGGTGAATTAGAAGAGACTACATTTAGAGCTTTTCTCTCATTTTTTTCTTTCCCAGACATACGCAAATCATTAGAGTTCAGAAGATGAAGTCTAGAGCCTTTGGAAACCCTCCCCCCTAAAAAATCTACCTGGTTTTGTTTGTTAGCAAATGCCAGAATCATTTAATGAGTTAGAGATGGACAGATGGATTAAGATCTCATTTGTCTAGCATGTTTTTAGGAATGCTTCATCATATGACTATTTTTAAATACAACCAAACACTGAAAAATGTTGTATAATATTTATAACCTATTTATTATACCTTTATACACCAGCAGCTGTCTTCAATTTGTTAACATTTACTAGTATAGATTAATGTAGTTTTTTGTAATTTTGTTAAGTGATAAATATCTTTTAGTGTGCAATTAACATTTCACAAAGAATGCAATTCACTTCACTGGATTAGATTATTAAGTACAGAACTGAATTGAGTTCCAGTAAGCTACCACTGTACATTATTTTAGCCAGAATAAGCAGTTAGCAGGAATATATATTTGTACCCAAAATTGCAATCCTCCTTTTTCATTTTTATATGATTAGGTAGCTCTGTTTTCCATTTGATCTTTAAAGCAGCTTCAGGAATGAGGTCATGTTTTGTTATGTCAGAACACAATTCCTAAAAAAAACCAAAAAAGCAAACCAAAAAAAACCCCTATGTTTAAAATATTTCTTTACAGTTTAGAAGCAACTTAATGCAGTATTTTTTGTTTTATTTTATATATTTGTTTTATTTTATTTCAAATCTTATATTCCAAGATTTGTGTCACTTATTGTTGTTCCAAATATTCCCACACAAATTTAGTTTCATCATATTCTGCCTTGGTTATTAGTTTTTTGGTTTTTTTTCCTCTTTTCCACATTGTTACTAGTGTTGGAAATAAAACAAAATTCACTCACAAAATGCAGCAGGACACAATTGACCTGTATTTACAAAGTAATATCCTAATATTCATTCTGTGTTAAATTTCTTATCATTATTCTACCTGTTCATTTTAGCAATATTCAGAAAAGATTTTGAGACTAGAGAAAGTAGTGAATATTAAGATTTGTGTTATTCAATATATGCTAACATTGCAGAAGGCATTTTGTAAATATTTTTTTTTTAATGGAAGGCACTTCTTGTTTCAGATTTTTATCTTTTTTAAGTTTTAATATAATTTTCATATAGATTGACTGTTTCTCATTTATCTTGTACAATCTGATACTTCACCTTCCTCAAACGACAGTGGTAATTTGTCTTCAAGGTAAGTTCTGTTATAATCCCATGATCCTTCTTGTTTTCCTCTTTTCTTTTGCTATTTTCTTTTTCCTGATTGGTAAGTTTCACGATTCTTCCAGTTAATGTGTACCTTCTGTTTTGGATTGGAATGTCAAAGCTTGAAAGAACTCTATTCTGTTTAGAAGCTACAGCAGATGCCCATGTCGTGCAGCTTCCCCTGAATATATAGTTCCAGTTAAAAACATCTATGAACCAAACAACTTGTTACCTTTATTTTATATTCTATTGAACTGAAGAATAGCTAGTATAATGAAACTATAATCCTGGAAGCCTAAATTTTGTAATTTCTAGGAATTAAAACACATTTTCTTTTAGCTAGATAACTTCTTTAAAGCTGAATTGTAAGTTACCATTACTTATGTGACAGACTATATTTAAATTTAATAGCAGAAAACTCTCCAGACATAAAGGGAAAGCAATATTAAAATTTAGTACTGCTTTTACTGGTAAAACCCACCTTAAAATGATTGTTTTTCATTATGATGCATTGTTATTGCTATCACTTTTAATTTTGTTCTTCCCATTCTTTCTGATCTTATCCTTTCTTGAAAGAAAGATAGCATCTCAGTTTGGGGCTAACCTCTGCTATTCACCAATTCACCTTCTGGTTTTCTTCCACATAAGAATTAAGTGTTTTGGGACATATTTAATAAAGGGCAAAAGCAAAAAGAGACAGTGTTGACTCTGTGCCAGTTCAACATATTAGTCATTAGAGCACTCTTAAATCTCACTTAAATACTTTGACAAATTGAACAAATTTTATGACACATTTCATGCCTTCTGCTGTGAGTCACATACAGTCTTTCCTCTTGATGCTCTTATATTTGGTGTTTGGTGATCTGAATGTAGAATAGTATTACACCATAGAGATGAGGTCATTAAGACAGTAACTTATTTTGAATCCTTCATACTTGAATCAGAAAGAAACCTAAATTCAGCTCCTGTAATTTTTTAAGAGAAAACTGACACCAAATTTTGATTTTATTTCATACTGTGTGTGTAACCAACAAAATTCAAATTGAGAGAGGGTAATTCATGAGAAATAAAGCATGGATAGAATATATGTAGAGAAGTTCACCATTGTTTACTGTAGTAAGGCTTATCCTTAGTGAAATGTTTGACATTGTTTCTATAACATCTTCATAGGTAATTTGGAAAAACACAGGTTAGATAAATACATGGTGAGGTGGATTGAAACATGACTCAGTAGTCTTGGTCTAGAGGGTTGTGATCAGCAGTAGAGTCCACCTGGAAGCAAGTCATTAGTTCTGTACTCTGTGCAGTCAGTGCTAGGACCACCAATGCTATTTCACATCTCATTTGTGGCCTGTATGCTGAGACAGTGTGCATACTGAGTAAATTGTTACAAATATGAAACAAGGATTAGGAGCCATTGCACTAGAGAGTTGTGCTGTCAACAGAGGGACTACAACAGTCTGCAGAATAAAGCTAAGGAGAATGTCCTGAGATTCAACTAAAGGAAGGGCAAAAATCTCCACCTTGAGAGAAATTACTCCAGGTACTTGTACATGCTAGGGACTGACTGGGGGTGAATGGCTGGAAAGCAGTTCTGATGAGGAAGATCTTGGATTCATGTTCAACTGCAATCTCACATTAATGCTCCTTTGTGTCAAAAAAATGTTCAGAATCCTGAGTTATATTAGGCAGAGCATTTCCAGTGAATCAAGGGAAGTGATCCTTCACCTCTACTCAGCATGGACAAGGTCAGAGCTAGACTGCTGTGTTCAGTTTGGAGTGCTCCAGACCAAGACAGATATGAAATATGAAGTTATGAAAGATATGAATATACTGGAGAAATCCAGTAGTCCACGAAGACAGTTAAGAGATTGGAACATCATGGACAACCTCACCCAGCCTGGACAGAGACAGGGTTTCCAGGCAGACAACTCTGTCTCAGTTTTGTGGGTAGTGGAGCAGTTTATCTGGTTAATTCCAGACATAGTAAACACATATTCTAGTTATGGAAACGCATACGTAGTTATGGAAACCCCTCCAGAGGTCAACATACAACTTCTTCAAGAGACAACTGGCATTCAGCAACACAAGACAGAGTAACAACAGGTCTGTGATGCCCTTCGCTGTGAGATTGACCAGTCACTGAAACAGCTTGCCCACAAAGAATGTGGAACCCCATCCTTGGTGAAATTCAAGAAGGGAGGGTTGGACAAAAGAGCCTTTTAATCTTAACTAGTCTGTGGACTTTTGTATGAGGAAAGGTTGAGATAATTGAAATGTAATTGTAGCTTTCTAAATAATTTCCCTCTTTGTTATTAACTAATCATTTAACAAGTCTTCATATTCAAGATCTGCATATTCAAATTTCAAAAATATTAATATTCAAAAGGGGGGTTTTTTTGTTGTGTTTTGTTTTAATTTCAAATGATGAGCATTTAGTTCCAAAAATATAACAAAACAAAACTCTGAACAAACAAGGCTGCAAGTGTCTATTTTCTTCCATTTCTGAGACATAAAGAATACTTTCAGTGCCCTAAGAGGTAAAAAAACATCCCCTTAAAACAGCAGAAATAGATATTTGAAGTAAAAATCAACATTTCCAATTCTTAGAAGATCTTGTAACTGTGTAAGTCCCGGCTTGTAGATAATTACATTATTGCTGGTCTTATCCTTTCCTGCATGAAAAAAAAAAAAAAAATCAGTCAGAAGAAGAGCTTACCAACTTTCTTTATAAATTTCTTAGACATAATTTTCAATCATTTCCTAAATCTTGCCACTTCAAAATTTGGTAAAAATACATTTGTCTAAAATCATACTTCCTAGACCTAAAAAACTAAAACTAATATTTCAGCTGGAAGCTTAACACCCATCTGTTCTACATTGATAATCTTTAAGATTTACAAAATACTGAAATTTGACTTTTTTGCCATAGGATCACACTTGGCTTGGTTCAGTTTATCACTCATCATATTTTTTGAACATTTTCTCCAGTTGGTTATTTTCCATTGTCCAGTCATGATTTTGATATTTCTTCATTGAACACAGAACCTTGTCCATGTCTTTACTAGATTTAATTGATATATTAGTGATTATTTATCAATAGTAATTATTGATAATTATAGGTTTTAAATCATTCCTCCAATTTAATCAAGACGGCTTAAATTCTCATTTTTTCCTCAGAAATTGCAACCATTTCCAACTCTGAACAGTGAATGGATTTTCTGTGCACCATTTTATTGTATTATTTAAATAATTCAAGCGATTATTTAATTGAACCATCTAGATGTACTGTACTCCACATGGAATGTTCTGCTAGTTTTCCTCTGAGACACTGTTAGATACTCTTTTAATAAAAGTACATGATTTAAGTGAGCTATAAGTAAGCATCTTAGTGCTGGGCCACCTAATTTTCTAAGTCAAACAATGAAGATGTCAGGAAAAACAAAATGTCAACCAAACCAAGTAAGTTACATTTTTCTTATTCCTCCTAACAACTAAACCAGAAATTTTGTTTAAGCAAGACTAAAATTGTCTGGATTTATATGTTCTTGACAAAGGTATCAGTATAAGTTTTACTACAACATTTAACCAGCCTAAACTTGTTTCAGGATCTTAAAGTGCAAACAGCACTCTAAGCAGGAAGCAGATGCATGAACTCTACTTTATGATATTTGCGTTAATTATAGTACAGAAGATAACAGATGCAGTCAGACCTGAGAATACTCAGTAAGACAATATTGGTTAGGGAGAGAAAGAATTATCTGAGTGCAATAGCAGTCTAAACTTTTTTTTTTTTTTTTTTTTTTCAGGCTATGGATATATTGATTTTTTAAATGCATATTCTTGCTTTTATTCCAAAATATCTGCATATATTTCTTAGGGTTTTTTTTTAACTTAAACATTTTCTCAGATCTTTGCAGCCCAAAAGCTGCTGCCAAAATTATTTATCTTCTCTGTCATTCTGCCCACCTCCCTCCCCATACCATTTGAAATATGTCAGTAATTACCCATTATGCTCCAAGTCAAACTCATATCAGTTACATGGATAGCTTACTCCACATCTCTTAACACCTTGTCTTTACTTCCCACAATGCTACTCAAAGGAGATGGCAGCCTTTTTTGCATCTCTATATTTCTATAACAAATGTTACTTGACAGGATCTAGATTTCTAAATATATATGGAAAAAAATGACAAAAAGTTGAGTACTTGTCTTCAGAATGATCCAAATTGCCTAATTTTTTTTTACATATTTAGTGGAAAAGGGCTGCAGCTCCTTTGTGCCTCCAAAGGATATTATTTAAATTTTCTGCTTTCTTCTGTACCTCCAAAGGATATTATTTAGACTTCTGTTTGTCCTGTTTCTCTGAAATCCTGCCCACCAATATGGAGAGAAGTTTGAATGACTGAAATTATTTTCTAGTGATCAAATATAAATAGTTTTTTTGGTTTAACCGTAATAGAAAGCTAAGCACAATGGAACACCTCATTCATTCCCCCATGATTGGATGAAGGACAGAATCAGAAGAGTAAAAGTGAGAAAAGAAGAGGCTCAGGAGAGACAATTTGATAGGTAATGCACAAGCTGCACACATGAACAAAGCCAAGCAAAGAATTCATTCACCACTTTCCAACCAGGAAGGCAGGTGTTCAGCCATCTCCAGGAAATCTTATTGCTCTAAACACCCCCTTCTACCTTCTCCTTTCATGAGCTTTTATTGCCCAGCACGATGTCATATGGTATGGAATATCCCTTTGGGGGCATTGATTTAAAGGTATAATTTCTGATGTCTTTCTTTGTTCAAGGTC
Source organism: Certhia americana (assembly GCA_018697195.1). Taxonomy (NCBI): domain Eukaryota; kingdom Metazoa; phylum Chordata; class Aves; order Passeriformes; family Certhiidae; genus Certhia; species Certhia americana. The sequence goes on along the minus strand of CM031857.1, from coordinate 72,860,129 downwards.
CCTATGGAGGCACACAGTTCAAGATGCAATGCCACCAATAAATTTTTAAAAGGTATTTTATAGAAGAATCTATCTTTCAGGTTACTGACTCAGTGAATAGTTTAAACCTAGAATAGTTTATGTGAAGAACCTCTTTGCTCTATTTGGTTCTTCTTTTCAGTGTAAGAATTAAAAGCACAAGAGGCAGAATTCATGCTCAGACTTCAGTGTTTATTCTTTCTTTATCTCAGTTACAGCCTCACTGACCATGAGTGCTTCTGCATGCTAGATTAACAAGGCAAAAATGGAGTACAGAGAGAAGCCTAAAGGTTCTTTTATGCCTAAACTACCCAATTATGATATGCTAACAAATTTATTTGAACTTTAAACCAAATAACCAATCACCCATGTCCTGCACTGTGGATTTTCTTAACCAATCATACAAAATAACCCAAATTTCTGAAGAAGGAGAAGAAGACTACATCCTAAACCTCCCATCTTGTTGTATATATATTACTTTAACCCACCACCTTAAATTCTAAATTTCTCACCCTGTGATATAACACACTTCTATTCAACTACACACTCACAAACTGAATACCATCACTCAGTTTTGGAAGCCTTTCCCAAGGCCTCAGGTCAAACACAGTGTATCTTTGTGGATCATTTTCTGCCAGAACAGAAAGCCTGAAATTCTGTATCCTGCGTTCCAACAAGTTTAGAGATTCACACCAGCTATGGTTGCTCTTATGTGTAAGTTACATAGTGAGTTAGTCTAATATAAGAGAAAAATACTTCAGTCCCAGAACTGGGGTATCTAACCCATTCCCTTCTTTCTTATTTCAGCTGAGATTTTTATTCTCTGAGTTTATTTCTTCTTTTTTCTCTCTTCCTCTCCCTCCTCCTTGCCCTCCGGCTTTTTTTCACTACCTATACACATGCACTCCTCAAAACTGGGCAAGAAGCAAATGCACACTATTCTGAAACTGGGTTTCTGACCCTGTGTGTAACTAAAATCTAACCATGTAAACAGACAGGCAAATCTTGCAAGTATTTTGTAAGATTTAGTCATATTCTTTGGGCATTGTGGCCTACAGTAGTTTTGTAGAATAGTATGAGAAAAAAAAGTCTTAACTCATTCTAATTTTTTTTTTTTTCTAAAAGTAAATGTGAGAAACTTAAAAAAAAAAATCAAGAATATGATCATCTTAAGTAGTTTAGGAAGTCTCAGCATTCACAACTTTATCAAACAAAGGAAATCCACATTTCTGAATGTGTACTAAAATCTGTATAATCAGACACTGAAAAAATCAATTATATGAAACATTTAATGCAGAACCAAAAAAAAATTATTCTTATCAGTAATAACCACAGAACTAAATTTGAAAGAAAAAGAACTCTACTAACACACAAAGAAAGAATTTTATAGTACTGAGCATACAAATGTAATATCATCTTGCTAAGTTTGTGCTTTTATAACATTTACATAGTCCATTTGTTGTGGTACTGCTAATTTGTATTAAAGTTACTGTAGTTGTAACCTATAATTTATAGACTTTATAGATTCCCAGAGTTTAATGGGAAAAGGGCAGTGAGAACATACAGGCAAGCCTCCTATACACCACCGAGTTTCATGACTATGCACGAAGTTTGCAAAGTAAAATAGTACTAATTCTTTCAGATGCATTGTAGAGAAATGCTGACGAAATTCAAGTATTTTCTAAATATTTGACAAGGTTAGGAGAGCATTGAATAATCAACACAGAGTAGTAAATGGTATAATTATGAGGGAAATCTTCAGCAATCTTATTGACAGTAGATTTTCTTTACCTGTGTTATACAACATTCATTTTTATATTTCTTTGATATCACTAATCTGAGTTGGGTGATAGACTGATACTTTTACTTTTTATCACTTGACTAGGTCTGTGTAAATTTCGGTGAAAATTTGATTAGGTTTGTAAAATCTTACAATGCATTTAATATTTTTTCTAATAAATTTTCATACACCTGTGAAGTTTGAATTACAATAATTTACAGAAAGTTATTGACCTTTTATCTCTTAATATAAAAAATGTTCTATTGACAGAATAATGGAAAGATATATTGCAAACTGCATCCTGCAGTGTATCAAAAGCAGTACAACAAGCCTGTCAAAAGAGGAGGGCAACAAACCATGAGAGGGCTGGAAGGGATGTCCCACAAGGAGTGGTTAAGGGCTCTATGTTTTTCTGGTTTGGACAAAAGGAAGCTCACACATGACCTTTTTGCTCTGTAGTTTCCCGAACAGGAGAAATAGAGAGGGAAGTACTTCTCTCTTCTCTCTTCTCTCTTGATCCAATTGTAAGGATTGTTCAAAGCTGCATCAGGGAAGAGTCAGACTAGATTTTAGGAAACATTTCATCACTGAGGGGGGTGTCAAATCCTGGAACAGACTTTCCAGAGGTGGTCAATACCCCTTAGTGTTAAACTGAGACTGTCAGTGTTAAACAGGTATTTGAATAATGCCCACAGCAATATGATTTAACTTTTTGTCAGACCTGAAATCTTCATGAGGTTGGGCTAGATGATCACTGCAGGTCTCTTCCAACTAAAATATTCCCCTTCACCCTTCTTCTCCCCTTCCTTCCCCTCTTGTCATGCCTTTTAGATTTCACCCACTGATTTCAGACCATTTCTCCATATTACTAAGATAATTCTGAATTTGAAAACTACACTTCAGAGAACTTGTGCTCCCTACTGTTTCATGTCATTTGGAAATTTTTAAGTGCGCTCTCCATTTCTACCAAAACTACAGCTGAAAATACTGAACAAAACAAATTCATGCATAGATCCCTGTGAATCCCCGCTAGAAAGATAGTCTGATAATCTAAATGTAAAATTATTTTCTTGATTATACATGCACCTTCTTGGTTATTTTACCTTCTTCATGAGTATTTTAATGAAAATGTCATTTAAACTAAATTCCACTACTCAAAGTGAATCAGTTTTATTACTTCTTTTATGAACTCTGCCAGGTTTTCTATGAAAAGAGTAAATTAAATTAGTTTGACACAGTCAATTATTGACAAATCCCGACTTGATGACTTCTGAAAACTCTATTTTTACTCTCTCTGTATATTTTTATCAAATTCAGATATGTAACTGAATATTCATAGGCCTTTTCTCATTTTCTGCAGTGTTGAAGCTAAAGAAACTTGTTATTAATTAATTACTGAGACCTTTTTTTTCTTTCTCACTTTTATTTATACATCTAATATTACACCTAAATCTGTTACAAAAGAAGAGCTGAGCAATCACCACTGGTGGCTAAACCAATACTTAAGTTAGGTCTTTAAATGCCACAGTTTCACCTAGGAAGCTTACAACTTAATTTAAGTAGTAATTTCTTTTTGCCTTATTTTGGTCTATGCTACTTGCCTAATGGCCAGTCACAACTCAATACATACTTTCTAGAGGTCTTTTCTGTATCACCTCTTTTTTAAATCTACTTAACAGTTAATTAAGGTAGTTGTAGTTTATCTTTTCTTCTTCTCTACTTACATTCTATTTATTTTTTTTTACGTGAGTTGTAGTTCATCTTTCAAACTCTAAGCTTCTTATGTGTTTGTCTGAGACATTAAATTTATTTATTTATTTAGAATAGCCCTATTTTTATTTTCTTATGACTATATTTTTATATTCAAACTTTTAAAAGAGTGTGCGGCACAAAAGTTTCTTATCTCAGTTCCTAACTTTATTTACCACTGAGAAAAATCTACCGTATTCTCTTTTGAGTCATCTTTAGCTCTTCTTTTATTTGGGTGTAAGCTAAGGAACAAGTTACTGATGTGATGCAAGAACAACCTAAAATTACTGAATAACCACTCTGCATCTCCATGACCTTGGTTGTCCTTGACAATAATCAGGCAAAGCAACAAAGTGTTCAGAGAAAGAAAGAATAAGAGACTTACCATAAGGGATGACGATAACAATTCAGAAATCATGAAGAAGCTGTCATTTTACAAAATTAAATTTATATTTATTCAGTGGTGTCTTTCTAATAATTCTTTATATTCAGAATAATTTCTCCAGTAACCTTCTAAAAGTACTGCAGTGGGAATTTCACATCATTCAGCTATTTTGTATTACATCCTTAAAACCTCATGTGAAAAAAAAGGTAGTTCATATATATAATTTTTTAATGTTCTCTGACATACACTTAATGCCTATCCATTTAATCATATTTCTACAAGGCCAAGTGTGTTCTAGCACAAATTTTAAGGGCATACCATGTTGTGTTGTGGTAGCTTTATAGGTTTTGGCTTGTGCTTCCAAGTCAGCAAATGGTTGTTGAGATATACAGTAATTTTTTCTGTTGTTCTCAAGAGTATATACTTATCATTATTTAGGTTATTCATCACATCTATGTTTTTTAGTTATTTTGGGGTTTTGAATTCAGGAGATTTTTGTCATCTCTTTGTACCATGGCATTCAACTCTTGAGGCAGGGAACCTTTAAAATGCCCCATTGTAGTCTAAAATTCACACTGTCAACTGACTACGTCTCCAGACTACTGAATATGACTCCATACTACTCCAGCACTACTCAGTGGTGTTGATCAGGGCACCATTGGCTCTGACATGGAACTTCAGTGGCTCGTTCATGTCTGAACTCCAGAAAAGTGGCGTTTGGATGTATAGATCTGAAGATGAGTAAGTTTTTCTTCATTGCTGCCTTAGAAAGCAGCATATTTTTAATGACATGATTACAATACCATTTTCTGGGACTCTAATACCATGAATGAATAAGATAATAGGTTGGCACAGCAGCATTTCTGTCTCCTACATAATTAAATGAACCGTAACAGTCTAGTGATGTTCTAATTTTGTTTGGCTTTGAAATCCATAGTACAGAATAGATTCTCCTGTTCAATCTTTTACATGTGTGAGCAATTTCTAGGAGAAGTACCCTTCACCTCTTTCATTCTTACCTTCCCTCATCTCATAAGTTTAAACTTTCTAGGTAATAAAATATTGCTTACACGAACTTGGTAGAATGCCCAGATTTTTTGAAGGTCACATATATTTTCTTGGGTATGACAAGGAAATAAAAATTCTGAAAAAGCCTTACATTCACTTATATGGATCTTTATACATTACAAATACATAGATTTTTCTATATATCTTTTCCCTCCTGATTTGAGGGCAAAAAAATTATTATAGAAACCCAAACAAACTAAACCCAAACCCCTATATTTTTTTTCTTTTTTACTTCAGGTTAGAAATTACTTCTAAGTAATTTTCAATTACACAAAAATTGTAAATAAGTGGAAAGAAAAATCATTGTGTTAGATGTTTCAAAAAGAAAAATACAGAACTTAGTGTAATAAGTAATTTCACATAGAGAAAGCAATTAAAGCAAATGGAAAAGATCTTAGACTTGCTAGCAACCAAAAGCTTACTTTAATGGAGTGCTCTTCAAGTATATTAGTTCAAATTGGCCTGAAAAACAGGAAAAATCAGAGCTGGGTTTTTTTTTAAGATTTTGCAAAATAATAAATACAGAACAAAAACACTCTCCAGGCAAGAAAATAAATTGCAAAATAGAAAAAAGTAGTATTCTTCATTTCAAATTTGACTTGAGTTGGAAAGAGTTTAGAAATAAAACAGTTTCCTCTGATTTAAGAATTAGAATTAGGTATTTGTACTTTTTTTTTTTTTTTTAATTCTAGATTTATTCACAGATGAGTAGTTTAAATATGGTAATGAAAACCAATGCTGGAACACATCACTAATTGCAACTCTGGAAAAAGAACAATGCAATAATCACATACAATCAAAAAGACAAACCACATATTTTTAAAAAAATTTTCCTAAGTATAAATCATGTTTTATATAATATTGAAAAAAATTTTCTTATTCATTTATTTAACTATATATGTATTGTATAACTTTTATCTGTATTTAAATTGATCACTATAAAAATATGCAGTGATATATTTTTTTTTTCCTGAAGCATGTAAAAATCACCATTTGTAAGGGAATTCGGGTATTCCTATTGCTCTTAAAACCACATTTTTATTTAAAAATATATAAGCATTGATATGGTTAGTCTAAGTTCCATCTTCCTGTCTCATCCAAATCAGTATATATATTCTCTTCAGAAAAAATTGCTCCAAAGTAAATCAATTAAGATTTAACCAAAAAAAGAGTCAGAATTAAATATTTTCAATTAGTTAACAAGGGTATTAATTTTAAATCACACTTTCTTTTTTCCACTTTTGACTTTTTTTTTCTTTTGTCCTATTCAATGAGAACAACTGTCTATATTTTCATCATTATTATCTGTATATTTCTCTTCAGTTGTGAACTAATGTGGGCAATATCAAAGCTACTAGAACTCCTCCAGTATGTGAAACATTTTAAGTATAGTACAAAAGTCATTAGTTTCTATGGAAACAGTTGCTGGTTTATAAGACATAACAGACTATCTATTTACAGAAATACCAGAAATGAACATAAAATAGTATGAACTTGACAGATTCAGAAAGGATACTCCTGTCAAAAAGATACTGGAACATCCTTTTATATCAGAAAGAATGTACTTCACAGTCATGGTTAGAGGAGTTGGTACACAAAGGAGGCTGAAAGAATGATGGAAGATATGGAACAATTCAAGCTTAGAGATTTGTAGTGATCACTGTAAGTTTAATATTTTACAAAATGGAAGTACCATTTCAGTTCCTTTTTAAACTACAGAAAGTGAATTCTCATATTAATTTATCAGATGTCACACAGAAAATGGCAGTCCGGTAATTATAATTCTGGCAGCGAGAGTAGAATTCACAAAAGTGAGATTTCTTACCAAATACCTTATTTTTGCTCATTCATACACTCATTTATTCCTATCTTTCCCTTTAGAACCATTCCATGTCTTTATATTTTCATGATTACTTGAAAAATGGAGAGTAAGGTTCCAGGTTCTTCCCCTAGGTGAAACCCCAGAAATAGTTTTCAGGAATATCCCCTCAGAATGTAGGGGTTGTTGTTCTGAACCATCAATTTGAGATAGATTTAGTAATCATGAGTCATTCTCCTCGAGTAAATAGTTTAAACATTAGGCTATTGAGAAACTGTATACTACCATTCATTCCACTTCATCTTAAGAAAAATTTCTATACCTGCACAGAAATTCCTTCTCAATTGTTTATTTAAAATTCAATTATGTCAGCTTGACTGGAAGTGCATACTGCATTGAGTCTCTCAGGGAGTGTAGATGAGATGGGTATATTTCTGTTTAAAGCAGTCTGAGACTTACAGTCAAGGTATTTCCAAGTCTCCTGAGATGGCTGTGTTTTTCAACTTAAGTTGCAGCACAATTATATGCAAAGTACATTTCTACCCCCCTCCAAAATATTTAAAGACAAAACCTCATAGACAGTTTCAATTTTTTTTTAATTCCTCATAAGTACTCATTCTAAACATTATTTTCCCTATAGATGAAAAAAGACTGCTTATGTACATGAGATTGAATTTGGTATTTTGACAAAACAATTCATGGAGCATACAAAGTTATCAGTTTATCTAACCTAAAATATATTCAAAATTATTAGAGTAAAATTTTTCTTAGTATTTTATTATTTTCTGGTTTAATTATGCTTATTAATTATATTACATAGTGATTTTATTACCTAAATGCAAATACTATAGGGTATTTTGAAATTTCTGCCCTAACTCCTGTTGTTATAAATAATTTTCTTAAAAACCTTTTCTTCTTCTGAATGTTTTGGGTTTTTTCAATTTATTCTATGGGTTGGACTAGATGATCTTGAAAGTCTCTTCCAACCTCATAATTCTGTGATTTTTCTTTAAATCTCAAACCAACCTGAATTATGTATACATTGCTTAAAATACCGTATTTCTTTTCTGTTTGTTTGAAGTTGTGTCTTTCATGTATCTCAGTTACCTTGATGTAATATGTATAAATAAATAACAGTGATGGGCCAACCCTCAGAAATGTACATTGAGAAAAACAGACTAACAGCTCTTCTTGACCACATTCCAACTTGCCCTGGGAATTGCTGTGGTATTCCCTGCAGTTTTTCCTACTGGTTTTATGTGAACAAGTACTATTTTCAGACTAGATGATGAAATCATTAGGCAGATATTTCTCACGCAGATCTCTTATACCATTCAAAAATGGTATAATAATTTCACATTACTTAGGAATATTAGAAACTATGATTAATTTAAAATAAAATTTTAAAAATTGGGAGCCTAATATTTTAATTTAAAAACATTTTGAAATCTAAATACACAAGCCATCATTAAAGCACATAAACACTTTACTGATTCATATTCATATGAATCTGGATCCAATATTGGTGATTCTATTCTCACATTGACATTAAAAAAGTGGAGGTAAAGAGAATTTCTTCTTTAACCTACTAGTTTCCTTGTGCTACTCTCAGCATTTGTGTAGCTGCTTCATGAACTATATCTGTAAGTGCATGGTTTCTGAGAATTTACTGTTTTATTTTACTTTATTGTTTAGATAAGTTTTGTTAATTTGTTATTGCATTAATCTTTGAAACAAATTCCCTAGCTCCCCGAAAAGTAAGGTAAAACACAGGCAGGTTGAAGAGCAGTTATCAGTTAGGCCCTATTAAGGGAAACAGGCAACTTCAGCATAATTCAAGTACATTTATTCTTAGGGAAGAATCTTGGTCTCATTAGCCTTACAAACCAAGGGATAATTATTTGTAATTGCTTCATGGATCAATCCAACTTTCATGTTCTAGAAGTAGAACACTGAGCAATTAAACAAAGCATAAGCCTTACTTCATGCTTTAGCTCTGCGAATTTTTTTTTTTTTTTACAAGAGCAGGATACAATACTTCAAAATACATGAAAAAGGAATTTTCTAGAAACAAATATGTACAATAATCTGAAACAAGATTAAATAGGAGGAAAAATTTTTCAGCAGAGGGAACAAATACAGCTTGAACTTTTTAGGTTTTCTTAACAAGAAACAGTGATTCAGACGCCTCTCTTCCCCTTACCATTTTTCTTTTATTTAGATAAGGAAGTGCTATCCAGGCATTCAGTTTTAGTCTCAGTGTTTGTTTTTCTCCAAGTCACTTTTCAAATTGAAGAAAGGGTAGAAAAAACTGACATTTTTCTAAGAAAGGAGATTTGTTTTTGTAATATTGCAGAAATTGAAACTGAAGTACCATGAATTCAAAATTTCTCAAATGAATAGGACTACAGCAGCCTTAAACTCATTAGTCAATAGAAACCCTAATTCTGTGTGTACTCTCCTACAAACATTAATTCTCCTGGGCAAATAATTAAGTTGACTCATCCTCGATGTTCACTGTAATTCAATATGAATAGACTATTTGTCTAATATATTAAATTCTATCAGCCTTCAGGACCTATCATATTTTAAAGATGGCCTTCCTCATTTCTCTAAATCACTATGATGCATTCCTTCTTTTTATGTCTTTAGCACATAACTTACACTCTACAGTCATTCCCAAATATTTCATATTCCCTCTCTCTCCCTGTAATTCCTACAGCATGTTATTATACATTGGGGTGCTTCTCTTTAAAGGGATAAATTTTATACCTTTTTCATGGAGGAAAATTTCATCTTTGCAGATTGCAACAGTTTTCATGAATTGTTGGTCTCTGGTTCAGACACAGGTACATTTCTATCTGGCTGCAGATATAGGGCAGAGACTAAAACAATCTGAATACTTTTAAATGTTGGATAATTGCTTAATGTAGGAAAAACCTTAAAAGCTGGAAGTGAGAGTTTTATTCAGAAACTATGTCATTTACCACATCTCACAGCAGACGCAAATATCTAAAGCTGATCTAATAGCTACATATTTATTTTCCATTCAATGTCTCCATGTTTTAAATACATGCATATGTAGAAAACATTAGAATATTCATAACAACTTTGCACAGCAAGATATGTTGTTTTTTATATAAAGAAAGATCGCACAAATTATTTTAGGCTTGCAGTATTAACTCCTTAAATTTCACTTTCCTACTCTTTTCTGGAACTTGACATTTTGCTTCAGTTATTACAGTGTCACCTATGTTGAAATTATTTACAAACTTGTTCTGAGATGGTTTTGGTGCCTGACCAAAAGAAACTGTTGTTTCTTTTCTTGTTTGTCTAAAGTATAGTAGTAGTAGTCAATTAAGTAATCCCTTTATTTAAAAAAAAATTAGGAACTAAAGGTTTACTTTACATCATCCTGACAGAAATATAATTGCTTGGGAATAACAATCATACATAGTTTCTCTACATGCAAGATTAAAAGAGCATTAAAATTGAGAAATCAACTGCTGAATGATTTAAAAGCCTATATTAAAAAATGCCTGTATTATTTCCCAGGTAATTTAATATGGCTTCATTTTAAAATTATATATTGCTTTGTCTTTATAACAGTGCTGCTATGGTACTGTTCTGCTGCAGTATCATCGCAATACTTCTAGGTGTTTTGTGAGCACTTTCTTCACAAGGAAATTGATACAGAACTTTAAGAATGTGAAGAGTATTTGAGATCTGAACCCCATCTTCACAGTGTCTACACTGTACCTACATAATAATTGTCTTTAAACACAAAGGTGTTCCATCACTAACTACTCTTGTATGTATGTCTTCTTCAGGCAATAATTCAATGTGCCTTAGTACTTGGGCTGTAAGGCAAGGTCAATGCTGCTTTTAGTATTTTGAAAGAAAGCTGTAATCCAGTGATAAGATTTGTTTTGGAATAGGGCACTTACAATTAGGCATCTTTACATGTATGCATATACATGAATTTACATGCATACTAGGTCTATAAGTTCTTCTTGTAATCACTGTAAATTTAGTAAACACTTCACAAAGCATTAACTTAAGCCATTCAACTTAGAAAACTCCAATTTTAAGTTACTCAAAACTCCAAGAGGAGGGAATTAGGAGAAAGAAAGACAGAAAAAATATAGAAAATAAATTAATATAGCTAACACTCCTGGTTCCAGCAATGTTTAGCTGATGAAAATCCCAGGAGAAGGCAGGGTAGAAGTGGGTTTGTCTCATGCCTTGTTTTAAGTACCCTTTGGCTTTCCTGAGCCATGCCTCCAGATGGGACTTCTACTGGTAATGGATTTGGGCCCCAGAAGCGGGTGTGAAGCATTTCTTCTGGTAGGGAATGGCTGGCCACTGCAGTGCTGGGTAGGTGGTGTGTGCAGAGCAGGGCATTGCCCCACCAGAGCAATGACCTGTCTCTTCCCCCATATTCACACCCACCATATTTTGAGACAGGATCTTTCCAGTTTTTCAGACCATTTCATTTAGAGAACTTCAGTGTGATGTAGCAAATTAAAAATATATTTTTAAAGGGCATATGCTTATGTGAATACTCTAATTTTATTCCTTTTTTTTAAGATATTTTAGAATCATCAATGACTTACAATGAATGAGTTAAACTATACCGTATCACTTTACATTTCTTAGGAACAGCCACGACAGTTATCCAAGCCTAGATGACAGGAAGCAATTTGGTTGTCAGTCTGAATATTCAGGTCAATAAAGATGAACAAGCAAGAGAATTCAATTATCTGAAAGGAACTCTGATCCAGAGGAGCAGTCATAGAGACTAACTTTTTAAAAATTTATTTATTTGTTTAGATTCCAAATACATTACCTTTACATGCAAACTCTTATCTTCATTTGTTCATACACTTATCCTGCCTCTCTTCCTAAATAACTCTATTTACTATATAAATTATGCATTATATATACTCGAGGGTTTGGTTATGCGCAGTATGTTTCTTCACTGTTTCTTCACTGAAACAGAATCTCCAGGGAGATAGATGTCCATAAAAAAGCAAGGACTCAGTTTAAATATCTTCACTATAGGAAGCTTCAAATAACTCTGCTTTAAGTGGGTTAAAGTTCATAGAATCAGAGGGGTTTGAGTTGGAAGGAATTTTGAAAGATTGTGAAGTTTAACCCCACCTGCCATGGGCAGGGATCCCTTTCCCTATGCAAAGTCCTTTCAACCTCACTGAACATTTCCAATGATGGGGAATCCACAGATTCTCTTGGCAACATTTTCCCATGTCTCACTCCCCACCATAGCAAAATTTCTACCCGATGTTCAACCTAAATGTACCTTCTCTCAGTTTAAAAGAATTGCCCCTTTTCTTGTCACTTCAGAGCATGATAAAGACTCTCTCTGTCCTTCTTATTAGTCTACACTAAGTATTGAAAAGATATAATAAAATGTCCCAGGCGCCTTGTCTTCTCCAGGATGAACAGCCCCAACTCACTCAGCCTCCATGCATTAGAGGTGTTCCAGCTTGCAATGCTCTGATCTTTTTCATGGTCCTCCTCTGTGCCTCTAACAAAATGTATTCTAGCAAGTAGTCAAAAACATGTACTTATTGTACATATTGATTATAACTTAATACATGTGTCATATTGTAGTTCAGATTTGATGATGTACAATACCGTAATGCATGACTGAGACAACACCACAGTAAAATCAGGAGTCAGTTGCTCTGTGTTCCCAAATCCAGGAAATACTAAAAAAATTGGTGGTAAAATGTGTGCCTTGATACCATCATCTGCCTATACGATTTTTTCTTTTTATTGTAGGAATTTGCACAACATACTTTAATTCAAAAATCAGGCTCCATTTTAACAAGTTCCAGGTGAAAAATTAATGTATCATACAGCTCTGCTCCTTAGGTCTGGTATAAGAGACTGGGAAGTGGAGTGTTATTTGCAGTGAAAAGAAACTGTAAAATAAATTATTTGTATGAAAGCTGTTTCTTTCTAGAAATATCATAGTAAAATGGACCCCTCTTTTCACATAAGCCTGACTCTTATAGTATTCTAGGACTTGCAGATTTTTTTTTTTTTTTTCAATTTATTCACCAACAGTTCATACAGAGACATATATGTGTCAGCAGTGCCCTGGCATCCAGGAGAGTCAACTATGTCCTGGGGTGCATCACCAGTCAGACAAGGGAGGGGATTGTACTGTTCTGCTCTGGCACAGCATCACCAGTCAAACAAGGGAGGGGATTGTCCTGATCTGCTCTGCACTGGGGTAGCCTCACCTCACTGAGTGCTGTTGGCAGTTTTGGACACCACAATATAAGAAAGTTATTAAACTATTAAAGAGTGCCTAATAGTAAACTATTAGAGTGTAAAGAAGGGCAACAAAGATGGTGAATGGCCTTGAAAGGAAACTGTATGAGAAGCAGCTGAGGTCACTGCATCTGTTCAACCTGGAGAACACTGCGGGGAGACCTCATTGCAGTCTCCAGCTTTCCTGAGGGGAAGAGGAGGGACAGACACTGATCTCTTCACTCTCCTGACCAGTGACAGGATCCAAGGGAATGGCCTGAAGCTGTGTCAGATGTTTAAGCTGAATATTGGAAAAAGATTCTTCAGTCAGAGGGTGGTTGGGCACTGGAGCAGGCTCCCCAGAGCAGTGGTCACAGCACCAGCCTGACAGAGTTCAAGAAGTGTTTTCACAATGCTCTCAGGCACATGGTGTGACTCTTGGGGATAGTGCTGTGCAGGGCCAGGAGTTGGACTTAATGATTCCTAGGAATCCCTTCCATTTCAGAATATTTTGTGATCCCATGATTCTGTGTTATTAAAAAAGAGGAGCATTATGCAAGGGACATTCATTAAGAGTCAAGGAAAACTGTATCACTGAGTGAATCACAGAAACCTTGAGATATATTATGCTGAAGGTGGTGATATTTATATTTTACCATAACTTTTTCTATGACCTTCCTGTTTGGTGGCAATAGAAAAGAGGCTGACCTTTTCCCAAAAAGAGTTGTATATGGAAAACTGTATATAGAAAACTACAATTATGCCTGAGTTGCAAATTTTAGTCAATCATCTTGGGAGTCTTCAGATTCAACTACAGCTCAATAGCTAATTCTTTTCTAAAGGACAAGAGTGTTCTGAGATAAGGGAAAAGGTATTGGTCGTGACAAAATAATATATGTTATTCCATTAAAAGAAAAACAAAGAGCAAAGTAGTTTTTTGACAATTCTCAGAAAATTTTGAGTTCCTAACCAACTTAAGCTTCAAATAAATTAAGACATATGCAATTTCATATATATGCATTTATACATTTTTCAGAAGAAGAAAACATGCACGATTTCATTCAAAAGGGATTTGTTAGTTGATGTTGTTTTTCCCTTGCAAGTAGTGTACACTTTTGCTACCCTCCTTGCACGTCCAACAGCACATCCCACAGGTCTCCCTCAGGGGGACAGGCCAGCCTTGGATGGCTTGAGCTGGTTGGAAGCAGCTGGTTGGAACTGCCATGTTCACATGACTGCTATTAGCTCAGGGATTACAAACAGCTGGCCAGGGATGATAGTCTGAAAGGTCTCAGAGGTAGGAAGGAAAGCTCTTTGTGTCAGGAGGAAAGGGAGAAGAGTAACTGCAGAGCCCCAACAGAAGCCCCAGGAAGAGCTAGCCCTCTGGCACTGTGCTTCTTCTGAGAACTGCAAAACACCATGTTGTTGTATCCTTCACTTCCTATAGGGAAATTCATCTGGGAAATCTAAAAATTTCAAGCTGTGCTTCTGAAGAACATTGGAAGGGCAACCACAATACCAGAGTAAAAGAGAAAGATGGTGGGAAGATGTCATGGTAGAACTGTTTTAAATGTATTATGAATGAGAATTTTCTGTATTGATTTTTATATAGGACTGGCATTGTAAATGGACTAGTAATAGCAGTTGATTGTGGTTTTGATTGAACTGTGAAAACATTAATTATATTAGCAATAAATCCTGCTTCCATAAAAGTCATGCATTTCTTTTTGCCCATAACAAGATTTTGAATAAAAGACCTTTTACCCCATTAGTTGCTGGTGATGTCCTTGGTAGTCAAGGCCAAGAACCTGTCAGAAGTTTAAAGCGGTGTTGGCATTGTCCAGGCTTTGGACTAGAGGAAGGACAAGTGCTGGGGCAAGAGTGGCCTCTCACCTCTCAGCTGTGGTCTAACTGCATCCACAGTCACAAGGAGTAGGAATGGTGGGTGTATGTGGATAAGCAGTATAGCCCTAAAGCTGAAAACAGTTGACTGGTCTGGGCTATCCAGAGAAAAGAGCCTGGACCATGAAGTGCATGGAAAAAAAGCAGAGAGAGGCCATACTAAAGAAAAGTGGAGACTGCCAATGTGGATTATACAGGAAACGTGTGGCTTCTGGGAACAGAGGAATGGTTCCTTTTTTGTCTCCAGAACTGCAGCTGGCAAAGAGATAGTGTCAAAGCAACAAGTGAGACAAGATTAGTCAAAGCCATCATCAAACCCACCTGAGACTCAGTCAAATATGGCACACTAAGGAGAGTCAGATGATTCCCAGTCACAGGACAGTTTTACTCATTTGTTGACCTGACTTGATCAGTTCCCTTCTGACTTCAGATACTCTATGAATTTCAGTGCTTATAGAAAAGGTATTAAATATGCCTTCACTAAATAGTTTTGAAGGAAATATTTTGAATTTTTATCACCCTAATACTTGACCACAAACTTTAATGAACAAAAAGATAGAAAAGAACAATACACATAGAGCTTGTGGAGTAGGTATCATGTCTTCATGACAGCCACAAATTTCTGGAGGTGCCATAGAAACAAGAAGAAGAAAGAATGGCCATGCATGTGACATTACTGTCCAATAGCCATTTTTCTTGTTGAGGAATACTAGTTGAATTGATAGAGCTGCCACAGATTTTAGCCTTTAAAATAGCTCAGATGTTATTCACTGGCTTGCAAGAAAGGCAATGAAGATTCCTGGCCTTGCTAATCATCTCTGATTTCTGGGCAATGCTTTCTGCACAGAGAGCCGGCTTTTCAAGCCACATTCTCTTTTTGTTATTGTCTTTATTTTTCTGTTTCTCAGTATAAACACATTTAACAACAAAACAGCATACGGACTCCTGCCAGTTTTTAGCTGTGTACATATTCTGACTCTGAAAGATCCATTTGTTTTTCCTGCAGTATTGTTCTGCATGTTGCAGTTCCAGAATCTTCAAACAAAATTCAGCTAGATGTCTTTGACATATTTCTTACTGTGTGTATGTGTTTTTTGAAAAGTGATTAAATTGACTGTTTAGTTCTTGAGTCTCTAAAAGCATTAGCTCTGATGGAAATGGAACAATGAGCCCTTTTGGAGAGGTCTGGAACACAGTTCCATCTGGAGAATGGAAGTCTTGATCTTGGATTAAATCCATGTGTATTTGACAAGTGTTTGGATGTCATGGTGGTAAAAACGATTAAAAGTCTAAAACAAAGAAACTAGCAATGGCAAGTAGTGCTGAAAAGATTTACAGGAAAATATAAATGTTATTGACTCAGAAAAGATAATTTCATGAATGCCCAAATAACATTTGTTAAAGGTAAGCATCTTTATGAAAATTTGTAGAGTAGAAATCTGTTCAATAAAAGAAACATTAGTGAAATTTTGTAGTCTATCTTATGCAGAACTTGCTTGCAAAAATGGTAATATGAACATAAAATGCAAACATAAAGCTACTTAAGTGTACAGTTTTCAGGAAAATAAAAAGAATGCTGACCCAAAAAAAGAATGGCAAGAAAGAGCAAGAAAGTCCATATAAAATTATCTTTGTGTGCTTTCATATATTTATGCCACAATTATTTTGAAAAGAACATCTCACAAGCCAATCACACTCTTTTGCTTGTGTAGTCTTTATAACTATCTTTTTTGGGGGGGGAGGGGGGGTTGTTTTGTTTTTGTTTTTTGGTGTTTTTTTTCTGTTTGTCATTTTTATATACCTTCTTTAAGCACTTGAATGATGCAATGAATCCTTCCAGGAGTCTTCTTCATGCTGGAAAGACCCATGTCTCTTAGCCTGTCTTCATAGGAGAGGTGCTGCAGACCTCTGATCCTCTTCATGACCCTTCTCTGGATTTAGACTCTAACAGGTCCATGCTTTTCTTGGGCTGAGGACTCCAGAGCTGGAGATGCAGCACTCCATGTGGTGTCTCATGAGGGTAGAAGAGGAAAATCCCATCCCTTGACTTTCTGGCCACACTGCTTTTGATGCCACCCAGGATGTGACTGGCCTTCTGGACTGTGAGTACACACTGTTGGCTTCAAGTCAAACCCTTAATTCCCAAGAACCCCAAGTCCTTCTCTGCTGCTCTCAATGAGTTCTCTCAGTCTGTACTCAGGTCTGGGATTCTCCAGACCAAATAAGTTATGCTCTCTCTTCAGCTGTTGTTCCCTCCACCTGAGATACCTAGGCCATATAAGTTTCTCTAAGATCTGGGGTTAGAAAAATGTTCACAGCATTTTCAAGTGAAATGTCTCATCGACTGGGGGTTTCGTGTCTTTGAAGCTTTCTGGATCAGGACCTAAAAACAAGAGAATACAGGGGTCTTTTCACTTGTACTTCTGTGAATTTTTCAATGAGAGTCCTGTCACAACATTAAGTCACAGAGAACCAACGCCTGTTTCATGGACTAATAGGCAGTTCTACAAGATTGCCTCAATTTTTAGAGACTAAACACTAGAGTGAAATGTTACACCAGATCACTGTATATATATTGTACATGTGTTTATATATGAAAGGGAAGAGGCAGCAATTTTTTTAAAAAAAGCAGAAAGACCGCCAAAAAGCAACCCCTTGACTTTTGAAATTAACTTCAAACTGTTAAACATACTACTAAAACAGATATAAACAACAATAAGTAAATGACCTCTAGCCTTGAGAGTATGACTTTATTCCATCAGGCCCCGTAGCTCTGCACAACTAATGGAAATGCTGTAAGTCAGCTTGGAGTTCACTTCAATAAATGGTAGGTCACTCAGAATTTGTTCTCTACTGGTTCTTAGTTTCTATTAAAATAATGTAACTTCTCTAATTCAGAAGCTGGCTAATGGGGGTCTCAACTTTTAGAATGTAACCTTGACAAAATACTTCATCCTGCAAGTAAATTTTCTTTCATCTGATATAATCAAACAAAAACAAAAATGAATGCAATTTTTTCTGTCCTGTCTTCTAGTTTTAAAGTAGGATTTTCCCTATTGTCTATGAAGGTGAAAGCAATTTTATGTACAGGGTTATTTCAATGATGTATGAGACACTGTGCAAAAATGCTATACAATTCTCTGTGTGAAATGCACTCCAATGTTTTAAGTAATGCAGCTTAGGGCTTAGAGTTTCTGTTCCTCCTTGGAAAAGAAGGTCTTATATAGTTAAAAATTTCTCAAGTATTTAATATAGGAGTCTCTCAAAAAGACATATGAACATTTTTCATTCTTTGAAGATGAGAATCCCAAATAAAATTATTTATATTGTCAGAATAAAATTTAAAATACTTTATATCCTTAATCTGCCATCCTTATCCTTACTGAATAGAAACTTTTTCTCAAAGGAATGCAATTGGCCTCAACCCCTCCAGAGTGTGTTAAACTGGTTTGGATATGTTTCATCTCTTAGTACTATAATGGAATATTTGAGATATGAGTGTGGTTGTCACTATCTCACTATTGGGTAAATGGAAAGAATTAATTTTCACTTATCTGAACCGCATAGAATGTAGTCACAATATAAGTACCTCATTTATGGGCCTGAAATTAGGTGGACTAAATCTAGATCAAAATAGTTTACTGCCTTCTGTAATTATTGTAACAAAATTTTACTGTAATGTTTATTAGAAATAAAAGAAAAGGGAAAAAAGGAAAAAGGAGCATTTCAATGAACTTTTAGTAAATAAAATTCACTGGTAATCTGAAGGAGAAATTAAACATTAAATAAGGTGTTTGATAATAGCAACGTATGTTCAATATTTTTTCTATAAAGAAAGTCATAACATAACATAATTAATGCTTTAATTTTACACATTAAATTCCAATAGTAAAATTATAAGAGGAAAAAGAGAAATAGAAATTAAATATCAATTATTCTTGTGGTTTTAGTTCTCTAGAGACAGACGTTGATTTTTCATGGTGTGATTTACTAGATTACATTTTTCATAAGTTACAGCAAATATAAGGTAACAACTTTTTATATGTTGGTAGGACTGAAAAAAGGAAAATAATAGTCATATTCTTTCATTCAAAAGACGTTGAAAATGGTATGTGGTTGCTTTATTAAGCACATGTCTGAAGTAATCAAAAATGAATAAAGAATGGAGCAAATTACATGGACATGTTATGTATTTTTACTTGAAAGCATTTAAGAATAATCAGACTGTTATTGCAATCAGAATGTTATAAATATCCATATTGTTATGACAGGAATGCTGAGAAATGGTAATTGAAACACAGCATATGCCTCTTTCTCTTCTTTTTCCAGTAGATTAATTCCCTGCAACAATGTCTTGCAGCAGTATCTGGTTTTTTTCTTAAGACCAGAGGTCTGTGACAGAACTAGGTATTTTACAGCTAATTCTTTGTTTCAGGACCTATCTTACCTAGAATACAGATTTGTTAATGTTGGTTGCATACTTGGGTATTTTCTTTTTCATTCACATTGTATCAATTTTTGCTTCATAAATTTGAAATGGTGGATGTTTTTGAAATAAATAATATCAATTGACACCATTCATATAATTCATGTTATCACCTACATAATAAATACTTTAGGAAATTGTCTAATAGTATGGTATTTTTAGAAGTATTTGGGTTTTAAAACTAACTGAAGTATGAGATCATAATGTATCTAAAAATCCTCCCTCTGAGTGTTTACAGCAGGTCAAGCTTACACTGTGTTCCATAATGGAAAGAGGTCACTGAAGATGGAAGATGAAGAAAATGGCCATGGCTACTAAGTGTTCATGAAAGTAATGTTAGCACATGCTATAAATTCAGCTTGTGCTTTGAATTATGGCAAAATACTCCAATATGAATTAGAAATATGAAGCCTACAAAGGGGAAAAAATCCTAATTTTTTTAAATGAATGAGACTAGACTAATTAATGGTATCAGACTAACTTCTTAAGGCAATGGCTTGTATGAGTTCAGATAGAAAGTGAGCTTGTATAAGTAATTCTGCTTGCATAAGTTAATTCTAAGTGATGTTTACCTGCAAGAAATATTGGGTTGCTTAGTTGTTTGGGGTTTTTTTAGTTGTGTGATACCTGCCATATAAGGAGAGTGGTGTTGCTCAGTAAAGAGAGGTTGATCAATAAAAGGTTTATCTTTCCTTATATTCTGCTTCTGCAAGATCTTTGCACATAAGATTGCCCTTAGAAGAATATCATTTCAGCATGACTGTTCAAATCATATGAGGTTGAAATTACTTGAATGTTATGATAATTAACTATAAGGAAGATAAAGGGAGCTATCCATTAAATATCTTGAATTTGAAACAGAAATCCTCTGGAATACAGTGAATTATATCTATTATATCTCATTCTGTATAATTTTGGCACATATCATGTTAGCAGTTGTCCCCAGTTGCCTTTTAGCAGTCATTACATATAGAACAGATTTAATAAAATTGAACACTTTAAAATAATTCAAAATACTGGCTAGAGAAACATCTGGAGAAAAAGAGGTAAAATAAAATTGAACAAGAAATTATTTTTGTGTCATCTGGTACATCTAATTTATGTATCTTATTGAGACTCTAATTCACAAAAGATGTACTCCTAGGCCCAGAGCTCCATTCCATCATCTGAAATTATACTTCTTTCATTGATAGATATATCAGTGTCTTGGTTTGATAAAAGATAAATTATTCTTAGTGTAAAGCCATAACAAAAAGTTATTCTTAGTACCCTCATATTGTACAAATCTGATGGTTAGAGCAGCAAAAGAAGAAGTAAAAAAGGCAAATTTCAGTCTTTTCTTAGCCAAAATTGATTGAAACTGTGCCTCCCATAGCTGAGAAAAGTTGTCTAAGTACTAGATGAGGTAGTTGAGGCAATGTGAGGATCCAAATAACTCTGCTCTCCATTCCTTATACTGTGTCACAGCTAATGTGGTTTCAAGAAAATTATAACTCAATGAAAGAAGTTTTACTTTGGGGAGCACTTATTTGAGAAGTTTCTTCTGTTCTTGTGATTTCAAGACCACAGGTTTTTTAATCTGACAGGAGTTTTATGATTTTTCAATTTAGGAATGAAGTGCAGCTTGTTCAAATCTAGCTTATAATAGCTTTTTAAAGGGAATGATGGTATGCCAGGAAAAATTAAGACAGGGGAAATACTAGCTGACAGCTCTAATGGGAATGTCACTGACTTCTCAAAAAAAAAAAAAAAAATCAAGGAATTCAAATCTAAATCTTCCTGTTAAATTTTGTCATGGGCAAAAGGGAACATAGTGTATATGAGTGGAGCTAAAGTTTATTGTTAAACCAAAGAATGATTAACACTTTTAATTACCTGCATGCATTATTTGTATCTATTAGCCAGCTTATCTATTTGCACAGAGAGTCTTCACTACAAAGGCTTTAAATAAATTAAAATTAAAATAAATTTTTAAAAGCCAAAACTCCTGAGTGAAAATTTATTCTCTTCCTTTGACATTGTGCTTTTCCTTCAAATGTCTGTCCTCAAAATCTGTGCCAACAGATTGAAGGTGAAGTAGAAGGCAATCACTGAAATCATGGGTGTGACCAGCCTCCACCATCCATCTGAGAGCCCTGCTCAAGGCTTTGGGATGGCATTTCTTCTTCCCTGGCCTGTTGTCAGCTCATCTGGAACCTCTGTGGTGATGTGTTGGTGTCCCCTACCCTGTGACACAACGTGCTGATATTCCTCCACCCCATGTCTGTCAAGCCATTGGTCCCAGCCAGTCAGCGGCAGTCCCCAAGCCAGCTCCCATTGGGAAGCAACATGAGGAGAGGGAAAATCCAATCATCTCTGACTGAGTCTAAGAATCACCAGTCAGATCTAGACAGTCAATACCACCCCTGACCCCAAGGAAACCCTGCCCTCTGCTGTTCCTACTGGGGCTGCTGCAGGCACACAGTGTATTTAACTATACAGTGCATTTTCTTTCATTTCTTCCATGTGTTACACATCCCCTCCAAGGGTTAACATGTTGGAGTCAGAAATTCTGAGAAATATTTCTCTGCATGTTTTAAGGGATGAAAAACCCCTGACAAACACTTTTTTTAACCTTTGTTCATGGAAAGGGCTTCTTAGGCTCTGGGATGAAGCGGAACTTTCAAGAATATGTATTAGATGGTAGTATACGTAGTTATCACAGGGTTAGAATTTTAGATTTCTGGGGTTTCTAGAATAGCAAGTAGGTGAAGGCAAGATGGAGGAAACCTTGTGGATTTCAGGCTTCTTCCTTCTTCATCTGCTCCATCTTCTGCTGTGGCAGTGGCACTTTCTGGTTGGTTTAGAGTAGAGACATACTTTCTAACATATATGATAGGCATTGGAAAGTTATTGTAAATACTGTTTATGTGAATTTTAGTATAAAAGTAAACACCAACCTAAGGAGGGGGGATTGGGCCTGGAACTGACTTGCTGTGAAGAACTCTGTGAGTAAGGGAAAGAATGTAATAGATAAGAAAGAATAAACAGCCTCGAAAAAACAGAAGAGATGGCTCTCGACCATTTCTTCAATCTCTGGCTGGGGAAAAAAGACTTTTGCACTCTTGAGAATCTCGAAAAACAATCAAAAACTGTTTTAAAACCTGAGACTAACACATTCACAAACAGCTGAACACCTTAACCACTGCCTTCATTCATGCTACATTTTACCCTTCTGCTTGTCCTCTCACCCACACTGCTTTATATGAGCTAGGCTTCAGGAATGAAAACTGCTGTATTCGAAGTCAGTGACTCTCTGTGTACTCCCCTTCTCCACAGACTCAGGGTTTTTTTTATTATTTATTTGCAGAAGACAATCAGATTGTCTAGGTCTAGTTTGCCATTTACCTTTGGACTACTTACAAAGTCTTATCTTCCATGTATCCAGAAATGCACCCCAACGAAAATCACACAAAAGTTTTCCCAGGGACTGAATATAGCCTAAAAGCAGTGTCCCACTGAGGGGCTATGAGGGAGGCCACTGAGAGGAAGGAGCCAAGGTCTTCACAGACCTGCTTGCTTGCAGGACAAGGGCATGAGTTGAAGAGGAGAGGTTTCTGACTGGAAATAAGAGTAATGAAGGCTATTACCATGTTAATATGATCTAAGTAGTGGTAGATGCCTCTGACTGAATTGAGGTGCAAATGAGACCATATGCTTAAGTCAATAACAATAACTTATTTAATAGTAAAGGTAAGATAGAGAGATAGAGAGATAGAAAGACTTAGAAAATAGGGGGAGGGGGGAGAGAGACAGTGAGACCAAGCACAAGATGGTCACCAGCCATGCATCCAGCAGCATCCCGTTGCTCCTTCTTCACCCTGGGCTTTTTGGTGGTGAGGGCTCCTGAGTCGTTCTTCTGGTGGTACCACCTTTATACAGTCCAAGTTTCGGGTATCCACAGGGCACAGATGCCATTCAAATAACTTAAGGTCATATATGTATGAGCAGTTGCTTCCTTTCCCACTGTTCGCCACAGAGGGATTTTTTTCTGGATTCATCAATCAGGATGTGCTAAACAGATCTTACCTCCATTAGACCTGAACCTAAAGCCTTCCTGATGCAAATCCCTCCCTTCTGTGCTTATCTCAAGTTTCCTCTGTGGTGGTTTAATTAGTTTAGAAGTGTTTTGAGATGGGCAACTGTGCTCTGTAAATCCTTACAAAAGCAGAGGTAGCCCTCATCCTTTGGAGTTTAAGTGATTCAACTGGACAAATACCCAGGCATCCTCAGAGCTTACCCTGCTCTGAGCAGGAGGTTGAACTGAAAGATAGAATCTCAAGATTCCATTCAACCTGAATATTTTTGTGACAACATGACTTTAATTGCCTTTCTTTCAAGTACAATGGGTTTTAATTTTCTCTTTTGGGGGATTAAAACCCCCAGATTATAAACAAGCTGACATAAAGATAGCTATACCAAAGGATTTTTAGCCATCTTGCTGGAAACGTCTTGTGCTTTCCAGTCACAGGAAAAAAATAGTTTTTATTCCTAGAATAACAACCTGGAATTCAAACCTATGGGAATTCTTAAGCTTACTTTAGCACAAGTTTTTGCTTATTTACTTGTTTCCTTTGCATGAGTTACTATGTTAGTTCAATATTTATAGAAAACTGAAGTCCTTGTCAATCATAATAGAGCATTTTTCATTTTTGAAGCACTTTTTTCTTTCACATAATAGATGCTTATGACAACAAATATATTTGTTGTAATTAAAATTTTAAACTAGATTTGGTCAGATCTACTCTAACAGTTAAGAATCATTCAAGTGGAAATAATGGTATTAAGTACAGCCCTAGAATACATCATACAATTCTAAGTCATTCAAACAACGAAAGGGAGGCTTGTTTGGATTTGTTTGGGGATTTTTTTGCATTTTCATGCTCAGGTTTTTTCCTATTTCTCCTTGCTTCAGGAGAAGAGGTTAGGGTTAGGATTAAGGTTAGGGTTAGGGTTGGAGTTAGGGGATAGGATCTGGGTTAAGGTTAGGGTTAGAGTTAAGGTCATGTTTAGAGTTAGGATTAGGTCATAGGGTTTGGATTATGGTTAGTGTTAATGTTGTGATTAGGCTTAGGATCATGTTTATGGTTAGGGTTAGGATCATGTTTAGGGTTAGGGTTAGGTATTAATGTTAGGGTTCCGGTTATGGTTAAGGTTAGTATTAGGTTTTTATTTAGGGTTAGATTTAGGCTTAAGGCTAGAATTAGTTTTAGGGCGAGGTTGTGGTTTGGAGTTAGGGTTTGGATTTGATTTTGGGCTAGGTTTGAGGTTACTGTTAAATTTCGGTTTAGGTTAGATTTCTCTTTGGGATTAGGGATACTGTATCTTATTAGGGATACGATTTGGTTATGGTTTGTTTTAGCTTTAGGTTTAGGATTATTTTTGGGTTAGTTAGGGTTGGATTTCGCTTTTAAATTTATGCTTAATTTTAGCGTTACTGTTATAGTTTCGTGTTACTGTTAAAGTTAGGTGTTAGGGTTGGAGTTAGGGTTTGGTTTAGGGTTTGGTTTATGTTTAGGACTTTGATTAGCATTATGGTTTGGGCTAGGTTTTGGTTTTGCGGTAGGGTTAGGTGTAGATTTATGTTTAAATTTTGGGTTAGGTTTCGGGTTCTCTCTTGGCTTAGGAGTTGTATTTAGGGTTAGACTGAGGTTTAGGTATAGGCTTTGGGTTAGTCTTTATGTTCAGGTTAGTGTTAGGTTTTGGGTTAGGGTTTGGTTTAGAATAAAGATTACGGTAAGTGTTATGGTTAGGGTTAGGTTTTGTTTTAGGGTTAAGTTTAGGAATTAGGGTTTAGTTTAGAGTTAGGGTTAGGGTTAAAATTAAGTTTAGGATTATGGCTAGGTCTTGAGTTAGGGTTTTTCAAAATTTAGGGTTTGGATTTAGCTTTGAGTTTGAGTTCAGGTGACCACTATACCAAAACTCCCAGGTCACTGCATATTCTAATGGCATGCCATGACAATCTCGACATTGCCCAGAGATGGCTTTTTTTATGCTTTTTGTCTTATCACGAGCTTCATCCCATTTGGGTTTTCCTCCGCTGCCCAGATGTTGTGGTTATGCTTCCGGTTCATGTTATTTTTAGGCTTAAACTGAAGTTTATGGTAATGTTAGTATTACGGTTAGTCTTTGAGTTAGGGCACAGAAAACTACAAAGCTCAGAGCTCCATGGGGTCCGCAGCTGTGAAATCCTGCCTGGTTCTTAGGAGAAAATTGTGAAGGGAGCAATGTTGGGCAGTGCCGTCCTGGTCTTGGCATGGTCTTTGCATCTGCAGTGTCCCTGGAGCTCTGGGTATTGTGGTTTTCTGAACCTTGACTCTACTAAATGTTCTAAACTGTACTAAGAGTTTGAATTTTCTGTTTTAGATTTTCACAAGAATCATGCATACATTTTTATATATTTAAGACGAACAACCCTTACAATGTTTGTTATAGGGATTTAATTTATTTTTCTGATATATAGGGCATGTTTCTTTTTTTTTCCTAAAACCATGCTAGTGTTTCACTTATATTAGAGTAGGCTAGAATTGTGATTTTCACTGTATTTGTTAAATAGACCAACCATTCATATTTCAACACCATGGGTTTTTCCCACATGGAAATGTGAGTTCTTTGCTTTATTATACCATAGTATAGACATTAAAACTGCCATGAAGAATGTTTTGTCCAGGAAGCATTGTATTAACATGTAAATTTTGTTTCAAAATCATAAAGCTAAAGATATCTAAATATATTCTATGTATTCAAGGATTCTTTACAATTGTACTAACTGCAAGAAGCAAAGTGTATGGATTTATGTATTACTTTTAACAAGACACAAATTCAGAGGCTGTAGAGTCATCCCATTCATAAAAATACATTAGTATTCTACTCTTTAGTAATTAATTGAAAAGCACATGCTGAACAAATTACTTAATTCCTAAGGAACTAAAATTTGGCAAAAAAATATGCTTTGTTATATAAAGCCAGACAAAATAGAGGAATAAAAAGCATTTTTTCATGGTCTTATTTAATCACAGAAAATAAAGGAGAATATATACTTTCTGACATCAATAAGTAAATTGTCTTGCAGTCATAGTAATAATATGAAAGTTTGGACATTAGATTACTTTCGTGACCTGATAAAAAATGGATTAAAAAAAACTAATAATGTGAAATGTTTGATATCTTTTTTTTTTTTTTTTTTCTTCTTTTCCATGTTTGCATTCAGAGAAATCTGAGCAGAAAATTCTGGATATTTTGACCTAAAGTGAGATGCCTTAGATAGAATGATTCTGAGAAATAGCACCTCAAAGGTTACAATTTGAGGTCAGTGCATCGGCCTTGGAAATCAATTATGTGCTTGGATTTTTTTTTATGTTACCTTTCTTTTTCAGGAGGGGTTTTTTTTTTCTGGTCACTGAAGGTAAAACTCCTGATGTTTGCTAAACTCCTGATGGCTTAGATTCCATTTTTTTTTTTTTTTTTTTTAATAGACTGTTACAAATGGATGTGAGGTTTAGCAGACAGAGCTTTATTAAGGTGGCTAACACCCCAAAATCCACTCTCATTCACAAGTTTTTTAGTAACGACTGATTCAGTCTATTATAGAATGAATTATTTATTTGATGCAAAACTAATAGACATAAGAATTAAAACAAACTATTCACTACACAGGAATAAGGAATAAAAAAACTACTAGTAGGTGTATGTTAACTAGAATGTTAAAAGTACTATTAATTTTACAGCTAGTGAAGAAATAATATAATCAGGATTCAATGTATCCTGTCATCCAGCTCTTGGTGAGGCACATATCGAGATTTTTTCTCTCAATTCCCAGGCAAGTAACCCTGGAATCTACATCCAAACTCCAGAGAGGTGTCCTGAGTGCTTGTCAGGGTATGCGCGTGTAGAAGACTTCTGCCTCTGATAATCTGTGTGTCTTTTATAGTATTTGTAGAACAGTGTCTCTCAGTCAGGAATATTTATTTTACCTCTTCACACATCTGCTCTCCAGACTAAGATGTTCACTCTGAGCTGGGACCTGAGCCCTTTTGGGGCCAGAGATGACCCCTTGTGTCAGGGACCAAAGATGGGTCTGAGGCCTGACATATTTGGTCTGCTGTTGTGCACGCTGACAAGATAATGTAGAAGAATTTACTGTTATCTGGTAACCTTCAGAAACAAAACTATGTATTGGTCACCAGGTGGGATTCATTCTGTGAAAGGGGAACAATACACAATAAAGCTGTAGTTCACATGGAGATGTGATCATGGGCCGCTCATGACCTCATCTCATGCACTGGGCCCACCTGAGATGATATTGAAACTGGCTGCTTCTGAGGAGAAGATGTAAGTTGTGCTCTGGGGGTGGAGGTTAGAGGACAACATGCTGCACACTGTTTTCATCCAGGGGATGCCCTGAAAGTGCTCTGCCCTCCTGCTCCTCCTGCTCAGGAGCCATGCTCTGTTATGGTGTGTTTTTTTCAGAAATGTGGGTTTGTATTGTTATTTCTTTAAAGGATTGTTCCTGGTTTCCCCCAGGTTGGTTGGTTTGGTCCAAGCTTTCTCCTCCCTTTCCCAGTTATCTGTCAAGCTGTCAATCCTACCCCAAACCTGCTCCTTATTCCAGAATGTTCCTTTCCTAGATGTCAGTCTTTCCCTGTGTCAACCCCCTTGTACCTCCCCTCTGGACATCCCCTAAACCTCGATGCCCCATTGGTTTGCTTAAATTGTACCCTCCCATGTATCCCTCCATTGGTTGAAACATTACAAACCCTACCTTGTGCTCCTCCCCATTCTTTTCTCTTGGGTTTATAGAAAGTATTTTTGTGTCTTCTTCTCTGCCAGCTGTTTTCTGCTGACCCAAGAATGTAAAGTTTTGTTTCCCCAGCCAGACATCTTGAAGAACTGGTCATGAGTCATCTCTTCTTATGTTTTCTTCATAGTTTATTCTTATCAATACCTTGTGTTCCTGAGCTGCAGAGATCTGTGACAGCAGGTCACATTCAGGCACTCTCTCCAAATCCCCAAATAGTGAAAACCCGAATCCCACCCACACAGGGTGGTGTCTACATTTATACTACAATCCATGTAATCTGTATTTATAATACTTCTCCAATAACTATTATCCATGTTAGAAAGTTAGACTCTATTCTAAACCAACCATAATGTGCCACCTCACTGCAGAACATGGAGAAGGTGAGGAAGAAGGAGGAAGCCCAAAAGCCACGTGGACTTCTCCATCTTGCCTTCACCTGCCTGCCATCCTAAAACCCCATATATCTAAAATTCTCACCTTGTGATAAAATTACACACTATTTTACTATCTAATACACATTCTTGAAAACTCTGCTTCATTCCAGAACCTAAAAGCCCTTTTTCCATGAACAAAGGTTAAAAACACTCTTTGTCAAAGATCTTAAAATCCCTTAAACATGCAAAGAAATATTTCTTGTAATTCCAGACTCCAACAGTTTCCTCTATTAGTTGAAGAGTTGTGCCCCCTTCCTTGTCCCACCCCCATTAAAAGACTGTGCACTGTGCTGCTTTTCACCTTCCATCCCTGCTCCTCCCCAAGAATAAACTCCTTTGTGGAACCATATGGAAGATCCCTCCTTATTCTTTGCCCCAGTCCTCAGCGCTGTTACCTCTGGTGCTGTTGGGAGTATCTTTGCTGCTGTGTTCTTCAGCAGCCCTGCCCTACGGCCACCCAGAGCCATTCTGCCCAGGGGACGGCCAATCTCAGTATGGTCTGGGAAAGGGATCACTGGGGCTTCTCCTGCACCGAATCAATGCTCTATCTCCTCCTCCTGCTCAGCAGTATCTCCAACATCCAGGGGTTGGTATGTATTTAATTGCTAACATGGCAAATAAAATTGACTTGCTTTGGTGTTCTGACTGTGTCTTGCGTTTTTTTGTGCACCGGTGTCCTCCCAAACCCATAACAGCCCTTGCTGGTTCTTTCATATGCACCTGCTATCTGTGGTAGAGAGGTGTGGGGGATGCATCCTGCCACATGGACAAGAAAATTTTTCATATGTATTGTGAAAAATGATTGTTAGAATGTTTTATATTGCAAGTTACAAAAAGAAGAGGGATGAAAAAAATACTAGTTTTTCATGCATGGTGATTTTGTTCTTAATAGTTACTTAATGTTCCAGACCAATAAATCTGGTTTTCAAAAAAAAAAAGTATTATACATTGCAGAAAACTCAATCTTAACACTTCAATGCAGTTTATTAGCTTCTCTAATAAAGGGGAAAGAAGACATCAGTTTATCTGGAAGTTGTATGAAACATCTTAGAATCTGAGCCCTAAATTTTGGTCTTCTGAAAATATTTGGACATTCTGTACTGCACTAACCAGTATTATAAGTCAATAATATATATATTATGTATTATGTATATATATATTGATAAATATAATATAAGTTACCTCAAGGTCCTGAAGTAATTTGTCAGAAAAATCATAAAGGAAATACAAATATATCAATAAAAACAAAATCTACATCTGAAACATCACAAAGTTTCGACAAAAATTAATCATTGAAGCCTTGTCCTTAAAAGGAGTGAAAGGGAACTTTGTTGGGAACCTCAGGATGAAAGTAGAAAAACAAGAAAATCAAAATAAAAAGACCAGCTGCTAACAGACTAAAGCATGTTTATTTTATTTAAGAGAAACCTGAAGTATAGAAAGAAGTATAGCAAATTGGCATGAATATGTGGTTTTTAAAGATTAGTAGAAAACCTGTGTTGATAGAAGGACAGTAAAACTCAGAGTGTAGAAGGGATCCTTATGTCATGAGTTTGAAGCAAGCCGTAGCTTTCCTACTTCTGCTGGATGAGCAATTCTGAAAAGCTGTAAAATGATTTTACTGTTATCATGTTTAAAATTTGATTCCTTTGGTAATGTTTGTCTAACTGATTGGCTAGATTTTTACCATGTAGTTTTATTGCAGCTTTATTGTTATAGCTCACATAGTACTCATTGCGATCAAATTTAGTTTCTGTCATTACACACATGAGGTTGATTTTAAAAAGATAAAGTATTTTAAAAGAAGACCTTAAGAGATGAGGCTCAGGGGAACATTTAATATTTTATATATTAGCTCTGAAATACAAGAGCTCTTTCACATTTGTTAAATGCAAAACTGTTTCTCTTTCACATTTATTAAAAGTCATGTTAAAAATACCCTTTCCATTCCTTCTCCTTTCTACATTCACCCGTATACTAATTACCAAGAACAGAGTAATTTATTTTTATCTTATTTTATTTTTATTATTTTTAAATAATTGTTGCATGATTGCATGTTTTTTTTTTTTTTTTCCAGAACACAGAACACCTTCAAATGAGTATGTTATCTTGTAATATATTACTTTTCTCATAGGAAAGTAAAAGTAATTTTTTATTAGACGTTATTAGTTTAATATACCAAACAGAATTTATATCAAACTTGTCTGGGACAAAACCGCACTAACAAACAAACAAAAAATTTCAACACTTTAACTCTCAGGCAACAGTAGAAGTTTCATATGTGTGAAACTTAAACTTGTCTGGAAATGTCTCAGAAAGTTAAATGCATACATCTATATTTTGAAGTTAACATAGCTGCAGGCTAATGTTATGTAACACTGTTTACTGGCATAAGATAGTTCTCTTAATATGGTTGGCTGCTTTTTTTTCCATTCCACTGAGTTTCTGTAAACTTCCCATGAATCCTTAAAATCTGTTGCTTAAGTTAAATGCTTTAGAGACGACATTTTTTTTTATTTTTCTACATGACAATTCAAATTATAGAACAGAATATTATCTAAGAAAAATTCACCATACATTTCAAAATGTGAAAATGTTTGGCATAATTTCTAGATAAATCACTGGAAGTTATGACAGCAAAACTGTTTCAAAATCCAGTGTATTTAGAGACAAAATCCTTATTTTTTAGGTTTTTTTAGGAAAAACCTAAACCTTTTTTTTAATGTTTATTTAGGAAACACTACCTATAGGGCCAAAACTTTGTTTCAGAGAATTTTCTTGTGGCAGTTCTTTTTACATTCACACATGGAGCAATAGTATTCTAAATATTGCCTTAGGTTTTAACAAATGTAGACAGATAATTCAGCAACATGAACGTAGGGTTTTATATAAATATGCTTAAAATTTTTACATACATAGGAAAAGTATAGAATCACAGCAAATTAAAACCTATTAAAAATAGAATATATTTCAGTTTCTCCCAGATTCACTCCAAGAAATAAATATCTGAATAATTTGAAATGCACAAAAGGAAAATTCCGTTAGAAAACGAGAGAAAAAGATTGCAGCGTGAGAATTTTGAATTCTGAAGAATTTTTAATGGTATGTATCTGGCTACAGATTGATGCAAATTATGACTATATTTAACTATGTTCAGGTGTCCATGTGTATGGTTGAAAACTTACATATGTGTGTATGTATGCGGGACCTCTTCAAAGGATTGGAAGTCCTAATACAGGCATCAGAACAGGTGATGGTGGGGGAAGCCAGTCCCATTATGAATGTGTGCTTGTACCACATGGCTGTAGCACAGTTGTTTATAAGGGTAACATAAGGAACTGTTGCCTAATTACTCTCTCCTGCTTCTTGGACTGTGTGCCAGGTGAGATGTTTGAAAAGCTCACAGACCTACTCATCCTGTGCACCTGTGGTATGGGATCACAAAGCAGGGAAGAGACAAGCATACTGGTCTGAAAAGTGCAATTCAATCCATTAATGGGGTTATAAAGACTGAGCCTCTTATTCAATGCATGAGGTTTTTCAGAGTCTTTGTCCTTTTCTCTGCCATTATCTTCCATCTCAAACAATTGCTGTAAAAACATTAGTGCAGATTGCTCTATTTACTTCTCAGTCTCATTTCAAACAGAGGAGGTTACATGGTCTAATACTGTTTGTGATAATAGTTTATTTAGATCTTGTGGTGGAAAAATGAATAGATAAATAAATACATTCCATATTTTTTGTTCCGTTCTAACATAACTCATTTAGACAAAAGGAAAAAAAAGTCTGTCAGGAAAACAATCAAAATTGAAGGGTTTTACTGGGCATGAAATCTCATTTTAAAATGTTGCGTTTCTAATGTCTCTATAGATCTTTGTGGCTTTGTTCCTCTGTTCCGAAAGTTCTTTGTTCATTTTATTAAAAGGTAAAAAAGTGCTGCTAGAGCTTTGTGACTTAAGAATTTTGTCTTATCAACAGACAAAAAATATTTGGAACATTCTACTACTGTTCTTTAGAAATTTTCTGTGTCCCTCTCAGTAAGGGTGTGTGTATATATATCTATCTATATATATATAGATATAGATATATAGATATAGATATAGATATAGATATAGGTATAGATATATATAGATATATAGATATATATATATATAGATATATATATAGATATATCACTCTAGGCATGAAATAAATACTGTAATGCTCTTATTTTCAGTTCTTTATGAAAATGTGACATAATAAATCAATATGTAATTTGAAGAAGAAAGAGTCTAATTTTATTAACTCATGCATTTTCTATAGCAGATGGAGATCTTTTAAAGAAAGTACAAATCCTGACTTGCTTTTTCTATGTGTGTTTCTAACATTAAATTTTCTTAATTTGCAGTGATACGTAAAATATAAAGATCTTTGGATTGGTTTTGGGAACCAATTCCCTTGCTTCTGAACTACATCTTCCTGGTCCACAGTAAGTTTCAATTATATTGACAATAAAGAATGCGTATAAAAATTTTTCCATGCTATAAAATTCACATTAAAATTTAATAACATGAAAAACAAAGTGTCAAGATGATGTTAATGTTAATATGGAATCCTGGCACTTTGAAAACCTTTTTGAATTAACTGAAGGCAGCTTTTGATCAGTAGAAACATACTGATAAGTAGATCTGTGACTTTATCTACTAACTTTTGCAGTATAATGAACTTAACTTGATAGAAATTCAATTTTTACAAAATATTCCAGGTAATTGAATATCCAGTTTTCTTTGGGCTCAAGTTATCAGAACTATACAAGTAAGACAATCAGAATGTAACCTTATCAGTTTGAGAGAGACAATGGGTGAGAGATATAGGAGTTAGCTGCACAGGTATTATGCAGAAGTGGACTTTTAACACAGGTTGATTTCCATGTGTAGAAGAATTGAAAAAAGTTAGAAAGGCAAAACAAAGCAATAACAATTTTTAAAAAAGAGTTGAGAAGACAAATGTAGGTCTAAACAAGCTGAAATAACTGGGATATATTCTCAAGATCAGAACAAGATTCATGAAGTGATGCAATCCAGAAAGATTCTGAATCGTATCAAGTGCAATTAAAAGGCTGGAATGTTACTGTCTTAGATGAATTTCACTCCAAATTTTACAAAGTAAAGTACTTTAAAGAATATCAGATCAAAGTGTCATCACTGAAGTAGTCCATTAAACATCCTCATCAGTTAATAAATCTCCCAAGTACATCACTTATGGAATTGTTTGCATTTAAACTCAATATAATCACTGTGACACAGAATTATTAATTCTGGCAAGATACTTCAAATAGCCCTAAATCAAATTTTTATGCACTTATATGGGTAAACTACGCCTCCATTTTATCATATTCCTAATTTCATGTACTTAATTTGAGAGAACATTGACATCAAGGTCACACATTCACTTCTATAAATCAGGTATATTTGATAATATCTGAAGTGCAAGCATTAGGAAATTAAGTTTACATATTTAAATTAACAACAAATTGAAGCTAATCAAAATTAATAATTCTATGTGTTGTATTTTTTTGCTGTTATGGTGGAAAAGTACCTTCCTTTTTAAACTTTCCTATACTTCACTTTTAGTTTCTTGTCTTATGAATTAACAACTAATAGATACCTTAGATATATTCCTGAACAAAAAATACATTTCTCTACTGTTCTCTTGGTAGTTTTATTTGCAAGTATATTTTAATAAGTATTCACACTTTTAAATTATTTTTCATTTGAGACATCCTATCAGAATTTGTTTACTTTCATAATCAGAGTTTAAAACGAGAAATAACTGAGCTTCTAAATATAGAATATTTGAATTAATACTAATAATTCTAAATTAATTAACTTTATTGAGTTTTTTATGTTAAAGCTGGAATTTAAATTGATATAATTCCATAACAAATGAATCTTGCATCATGGGTTTTTTTATTGTTGTTTAACTACACAGTTCTTTTTCTCCTGATCTTATTTCTACTATTAACTGACAAAAGAATCAAAAGTTAAAATCCAGAAATATATTGTATATTTGACTGCAAGATGTATGAAAGGGAAATAAATTTATATGCAAATGAAGAGTCACATCAAGCTATATATGTCTCTACCAGATTCCAGAATGGTTGCAGCCACCACAAGAGGCAACAAATAAAAGAACAGTGGTTGAGACTTAACAAAAAACTCCACAAACATTTCAGAATGTGTCAGGGAAGTATCATCAGTACAGCTGCTAAGCTTCAGTCATCCATCGAATCAATGCATCCTCCAGGCTCACTGACCAACACTGAAATGCATTTCTCTGTTCATCAGGATAATAGAGTCAAGATGATGATGTGTGTTTTTTAGCTGTACTAGCAAGGGATATAATTGTCTATGATGAGGGAGTAGGACATAACTGTCTCTGTAGTTACATTGTTAGTATGGTTCCTAGGATGATTTTAGTCCTGTGCAATTTACTTTCTTCATAAGATCCCAGGTACAATGGAGCAGTTAGCAGAGATGAGAAGCAAAAATCCTGACCACAGCTATTTTGTCCCAAAGGAGAATACATTAACTGTGCAGTTATGGCTAAGCCTTATCATTTAGCATCCGAGTCAGCAGAATATCCCTAGCACCATTTAGCTTATTAGTATCAAAACAAAGCAGAATTTTGAAAATATATTGTCTGAGGAAAACATGAATAAAATCTACTCTTACAAACTAGTAAAGTATTATGAAAGAAACAAAATTTCTTAAGATGTGTGGCATAACCCTTTTGAGGAGCTGAAACAGATCCCATTTATTTTTAATTTGGGCTGTTTCTCCTGTGTTACTATATTTGAGCAATGCAGCGTTAAAACATTCTTCAGGCATCAGCTTGATAGTTGTGATGTCTCTGTTTTCAACCTTGTTATGAAAGTCACATTCATTTAACGGAATCAGCATTTACTACTTCTCTATCTTTTGCTGTGCTGACCTCTGAACCAGCAAATGAAACCAGAACTGCTTTTATTTGGCTCCTTCTGATGATGTGATGTTACTGCTTTACAGTTACGATACACCTCCAGAGTTAGTAGCCTATCTCTTTCTGAAGATAAGTCTCTGGTTTTTGGGGGGAAGGAGGGAGGAGGGGATTTGGTGTGCTGTTTTCTGTGTTTTGTAGGATGTTTTTTGTTTGCTTGTTTATTTGTTTTGTGTTTGGTTTTGTTTGGTTTTTCTTATTTGGATTTTTTTTTGCACCTGGCATTTCTTTTTCCAGTAAATGTATTTTTTTTATTCCTCCGTGGAGCCAACTTGATAGGTAGATCAGCTCTTGGGAGTAAAAGACAGAATACAATTTAAGGAGTGCTATGGACAGAAACATAAGAGGAGTGGAAAAGAGGCTTACACAGTTGCCAAGAATGAGAGTATTTCCTTCTATATTTGCAAAACTAGTGCCAAGAGAGGTACAAATAGGACTGAAGAAGGATGTGACTTTATGTTATTTCAAGATTTCTTATTCTTGTAACTATACATTATGACAATTAATGACTAAGAAAGAGCTAGGTAAGCATTAATATTTTGACAATATTTCCACAATGTCTGATAATTACTAAACACCTTAAACTGAAAATCAGACTTAGTCCTACTGTGAAAATAATCTTATCATACACTGTATTTTATTTGTGATCCTACTTTCTGTGCCATTCACCCTTCCTTCTCATTATATTTTATTTTATGGCATACTATATAGTCACACCACACCAAATCAGAGTTTAAACAATATTTATGCTAAATATCTTTCTTATAGACTATAAAGCAAATTTGTGATTTTTGTAAGTGGAAATGTTGATTATGATGATAAATGTTGCAAATCTTTAAAATACTGTTCTATGTTATGCTTCGCTTTTTCTGGCAGCTGAAATTTGTTCCTCTTCAAACCTTTTATGAAAGTTATTAAAAAGGCCTATAAAATAGGCCTATTTTATATTTAAAAATAAAAAATATATTTTGGTCAGTGGCATAAGTAAATCCTCTGTTCAAGGTACAAAAGATAAACATCTTCACCTAGAGACCTAAATATGTTTTCTGGATTACAGGTAAAATAATTAACTGGAATAAAGTTTTTCTTCTTTTTGAAGCATCCTATTATCTTTCTAACTGCAGCGTGATAATCTTCAAAATAGCAAAGAAATACCAAAATAATGTTAGAAAAAGAATTTGACAATCAATTCCATGCTATTTCTGACTTAACAGAACTTTAATGTACTTCACAGTGACAATCTCTTAGCAATACTTTTAAATTCAGAAAAACTTTAACTCTCTCTACAGCATCCTAGAATACTTATTGATGTATGTGGGGATAGTCAGTGAGCTCAAAACTGGGAATCAGCTATCATTAATAAATTAAAACACTGAAGTTATAGGACCTCACTAATCATCCAGGTCCAAATTATGAATCCGTTATTGTTCAGAGGACTAAAATTTAAAATACATATATTTACTTAGCTACAAGTAAGCAATTTCTTTCAGCTGTATCAACAATTCTCTTTTCTTCATAAGCCTGACACAAAGGCTGGGATATTGAAACACTTCTATATTGTGTCATGACATGATAATTTAGGGCTATTTGTATATATAACAAAACCCCCAAAACTTCTGAGCAGGGGGTTAATATATTTCTGCCTGCCTTTCCCATTCTTCCACAACTCAAAAAGTAAAATAAAAAGAGAAGTGGAATACAAAATTGCTGAAGAAGACAGAAATATAAAAGCCACATATAATCAGGCATTTGTTGCTTACATTAAGAAATTCACATTGCAATATGAGAGTCTTTCTCAGAAAATACCTATATTTTCATTTAACGCTGCTTTAGAAGTCCAATACAGTATCATTTCTAACTCACTTGAAATCCATCTGTTACATGCTCAACTCAGAGTAGTTAAATGGTGAGGAGAGGACAGAGTTGCAAAGGCAAGGCATGATTTTGAAAAGGAATGTGTGATCAGTCATGATAAAAACAGCAGAGTTCAAGTATGGAGCAAAGGCCCTGACTTGACATGGAGAGGTCATTGTAGGCCTTGATGTTAGCATATCCTTGGTGCACACAATAAAAGTCAAATTAGAGAGGATCTATGTTGGATTGAGAGGAAAGGAACTTGAGGCAATTGCTATAATCTATGAGTTCAAGGAGTTCACCGATGAAGGGAAGAAGTGATACAGAAAAGAAAGGGGGAATGGAAGGGTTGACTTTCAGAAGCTGCTGGATATTACAGTATGATTATATTGTTAGGAGAAGAAACAGGAGAAAGGACAGCAGGGCTTGAGAAGTCATGGTGTTGAAGTAGGAAGAAATGGAGTCACAGGCAGGAGCAAGGGCCAAAAGATGGAAGGAGGATATAAGTAGAGAGGTCACGTTGGATCTCGTAGATCTCTGCCAGAAACTACAGAGATAATATAGATAAAAGGAAGAATCAATTCTTTTATATGCCATAACAAAAACTATCCCACCTACTCGTTTGGGCTGCCTGCTAGCAAAGATTAAACATCAAAAAGAATGGCATTTTATTCTCATACTGCTAATAGCCAGATTCTATGTAAATGTTATAGTATGATAGAAATAAGCTAAATCTTTTGAAAAAAAAAAAAAATAGCCTATAATCCAACAAGCAGATCCACCTTTTATGTTGCATTTGAACACATCCATTTATGTTGGGAGATGGAGGTGGAGAAAAAAGGACCAACAAAGAAGGGAAAAACCATAAGATTTCCATTCTAACTGAAGACAATATGTCATGATATTACAAAAGTTGCAATGTTTCATCAAGATAAGAGTAGATCAATTTTCAAGTGTTCCTATTGTTATATAAAAGCTCATTTCTCCAGATAAATTCTTGTAAATAATATATTTTACTGATTCCTGTCAGAAGGTAGTACCCAATGGGGAAATTAATGGTTAAAGCCAACAGTTATACTAATTCGAGTATAGTGTAAATATTGATTCTGAAGAGTGTTAGCTGGGGGAATAGTTCCAAAGAGTTCTAGATATTCAAGTGCTGGTTCTTTTTCATTCAAAATAGAACAGCTCTTCTCAAGCTAAATAGTATGATCAAACCCTTAGAGCCTCTGAAGTACACAAAAGCTCACAGAATTTGAAGTAGTGTATACCCAGTTCTGACACAAAATCTGTGTTATGGGAATATTGTAAGAAATTAAATTTCTTTTTAGCACAGTGTGTACACTTATAATGATAATGAATGTTACGATATCCATCAGAAAGTATTTCTGAAGACTTTACTGTTTTCTATTCCCCAACAGAGTGCAGTCTATTGCGAATTCCAACATTTTTGTAAATTATTTGACAGAAATAAAATTCCCCAGAAAATATTAAATAGTTTCATAGAAATCTGAAAGTTTTGCATTAAACAGAAATGTGGAAGAAATTAAATTCAAATAATACCGAATCATGTTAAGTCATACTTTATTAGATAATGGTGTAGGTATTTGCATCTGCAGTGATCAAATATAGCACTAGAATACTTGTGTTATCTGTTTGATTTCTTTAGCCTATGGAGAATTTGCTGCAGCACTTCTATTACATAATGATCTCAATTTAAAAAACAAATAGATAACTACTTTCAGTATTCTCTTACTGCAGCAGCAATACCACTCCTCATAATAACTTCACATTTACTATGCCTATAGCACAGAATTATTAAATGCTGCATTTTGAAATATTGAAAATGATAAATCACTATCCTGTAGAAAGTAATGTTTAATAACACATTTTGTAAAGAATGGTGCTAAGCATAACCATATGCATGCATCGAAAAGATTTAGTTTGGTGCTAATTGTGAAATTATATATAAGTTTTCACAATTTTAAAAATAAATATAATTCAGTTGTTGCTGTAAGGCTCTTCCTTCATATTTCTTTTTACAGTTAATCTTGGGGTCAGGAGTAGATAAACTTGAAAGAAGTGCTAGAATCCAAACTTAAGGGTATCATAGCTCTTTTGATGAGCTTCATGCCTTGTCACTTGGCAAAAGAACAAATTCTTCAAAAAGAGACAATGTAAATCAATCCATGCCAAATCCTCAGAGAAATCAGAACAAATGAAGAAACAAGACAATTCTCTTCTCCCTACTTTCTCTGAGGGACAGTAAGCTTTGCAAACATGACTGTAAAAATCCTCTGTAACTGAGCTTCCCCAGATGTGCTGAGCTTCCCTACGTGCTGCAGAAACTGATCCATGCATTAGGAAATCATATGCTTGATTATCAATTACAAATTTTGAATGAGAAATATCCCCATACAAAACCTATGGCTTCAGGAACGATGATGAATGATGAATGTGAGGTAAACTTTTGATCTCACTAGTGCAGTTTTAAGCAACCCATTTGGGAGTCCTACAATTTCAATAAACCAATTTCTGGCCTGCTGATTCCTCTTGAAGTGGATCACTAACAGAGGAAAATTAATGAATGAGACCACTGGAAGGTGTTTTCTGAAATAGAAGTTCTCTGTCAAAGGAGACTGTTTCTTCTGAAGCATCCTACATTTTTCTGAAAGCCAGGAGATTATGACCAAAGCTTGTTAAAGGCATAGGCTTTAGATTTCCTATTTCTGGTATCACCATGACAATTGAAAAGAGTAGACCCCTATGACGAAAACTTTGTGGACAAGAAAACTTATGTTAAGCTTTTGCTGCCCCAACTTTAAAGTATTTTCAATTGTCATATCATTCATTTTCAATGAAAATTAAGGTCTTCATATAGACAGTATCAGCCTATCAACCCTAGACTGCTTCTTGATGTCTTTCACTTTTCTTTTTAAGTGCTGAGAAAAAATCCACTCTCTTACATCAACAGTTCATATGTTTAAACCACTGCTCTAAAGTTAACAACAAAAACCTCAGCTTTGCCTCATAGGGCTCACATTGCCTTATGCTTTTTTGTCCTGCTGATCATGCTCTGTACTGAGCCATGTGAGATTAGGCTCTATCATTCCTCAAACACAGGGCCTACATGAGGCTGAATAGAATGAAACAATTCACTGTCATAACTTCAGCTTCAAAAACCAAGAGGTTTTTGGCCTTTTTTTGACTACTATTCTCTCTGAGGTTAGTTATAACCACACATTCTGTCTTGTATCAGAAACTTCAGCTTCAAAAACCAAGAGGTTTTTGGCCTTTTTTTGACTACTATTCTCTCTGAGGTTAGTTATAACCACACATTCTGTCTTGTATCAGAAACAGTGTGGCGACCATGCCTAGAGAAGGGAATCTTCCCCTGTACTTGGCAGGTCACACCTCAAGCACTATGTCCAGTTCTGGGCCACTCAATTCAGAAAGCACATTGAGGTACTGGAGCAATTAGAGAAGTGCAGAGTACAGAGCACATGGCTTATGAGGAGCAGCTGTAGGAGCTGGGGTTGTTTAGCCTGGAGAAAAGGAGGCTCAGTGGGAACTTTATTGCTTTCTACAACTGCCTGACAGAACATTGTAGCCAGGTGGGGTTTGACCTCTGCCTTTAGGCAACCAGAAAGAGGACAAAAGGACATAGTCTTAATCTGTGCCAGGAGAGGTTTAGGTTGGACATTAGGAAGAATTTCTTCACAGAAAGGGTGATTAGGTACTGCAGTGGGCTGCCCAGGGAAATTGTTGAGTCAATGTCCCTGGAGGTGTTTAAGGAAAGACTGGATGTGGCAGTCAGTGCCATGGTCTAGTTGACAAGGTGGTGTTTGATCATAGGTTGGACTTGATGATCTCAGAGGTCTTTTCCAGCCTAATTGATTCTGTGATTCCTCTTCAAGTTCAGCCATTGGGCTCTTGTACTGTATAAATCCTCACAAGTGTCAGCAGCAGGTCATATCTTCTTTCTCATGCAGGGAAAATGTTTGAAATTCCAATGAATAAAGGAATTGTTTGTTTAGTCTTTAAGGAAGATTAAGACAATTTGTAGTGACTCTCTCTTTCTACTTGGCTACAGATTCTGGGGATGGAAATATTACATTCTAATTGTGCTAACCTAAGTAGTAAAATCTGTAGCAATGTAATCTTGACAAACCACCTAGTGACTCAGATATTGTGGGCAGTGGTGTTGTGCAAGTGCTAGGCTAAAATCCTCTTATGGCATTAGAAAGGATGTCTGCAGATTCCTTAGTACCCATGTATCATTCCATGATAAATGAATCATACCATGAATTCTTGTCTAATATGTGTTTTATACTTTTTATGTTTACATGTGTAAAAAACGCAGGTTCTCTCAATTGCATCATTTCTTTGAGGAAACAACAACCAGAGAAATAAATAGCCTCAGAAATATCATTAAAGGTAGAAATGTGAGGTAGAAAATCTAGAAGGAAAGGAAATGCTAGAAGCACGTGATAACCTGGTAGCAAATTAGTTTTTTTGTCTGTAGGCAATAAAATTCAAATAATGTGGGGAAAGTGGTATTTAAAGGGACAATGGAAAACTAAAGGATTTAACTTAAATCATTTAATAATGAAAAAACAGTTAAAGATAACAAAAATAGTTCTGTTTTGGGCTCCTCACTTCAAGGAAGACATTGATATGTAGGACTGTGTCCAGAGAACAGCAACAATACTGGTAAAGGGTCTAGAGTACAAGTCCAGTCATCATTATTTTTACATTTCTAAATTTATAAGACTAATTATGAAACACTCTCTTTTCCTTTCTCTGAGTTTATTTGGCTTGTAATTAAACATTTTCTGTGATGTACCCTCAGTTACCTAAAGTCATGGATCCTTCAGCATCTCTTCCTTCTGATGTTCAACTGTGACCTATATGTGTAATTGAAATTTAATAAATGGCTGACTGTTGCCTTTCACTTGCTGTCTTTTCATTATGTTGCTGATGATGTGCTTATGTCCTCAATCATGATTCAGTGCACTACTGCCTCAATTTATTTATATGGATTATATTATATATATTTTTTTTTTTTTAAATAAACATGTCTCACTTCATGAATAAACCAGTAATAAAATAGAAGTCTGCAGGCATGGAAGTTTTTCATATTTCCCTCTACTTAGATGAGTTTTAATAGCTTTTCAGACCTATTAGAACTCCAGTAGGATACTTTATTTTTTAATTTTTTTTTTTAGATATTTTCTTTTCTCTTTATGTTTATATGCTGTTTATAAGGAAAGTATATCCTGCCATTCTTGATAGGATGCCACTAATATATAAAAAAAAGACTCCATACTTTGCTTTAGATCTTTCTTTCAAGTAATAATTGAACATAGCCTTTTTTGCCTAATGTCACTGAGTCCTTGTCTGGTATTGAGTCCTTGTCTGGTGTAATAATTATGAAATTAATTGCTGGGCACAATTACATAGTCATAGATCTAACTACAGATTTGACAAGAAAACTGAAAATATTGCTGAAAATTCACTCTAGTGCCTAGTATAGAAGTAACACTTGGTGTTTTTCTTTTTTTTTTCCCAACAATAATTTGGGCAATGTGCTTGTGTTTGCAGAGCAGGAATCAGCAATTTGGCAACTATTAAAATTATTTCAATTATAAGTGGAAAATAACTAAAATAAAGCTTCCTAATTTTAAGTAAAGGAAGAAAAAGAAGAATATCCTTGAAAAGCAACTGCCTCAGCTTATTCCAGCCAGGCATTATGAAATTTCATATTTCTGCAACAGACACCTTCAAGTGTATTATTTTCATAGTGAATTCTGCTCAGGTAAATATAACTGAAATAAATCTCAGGCACTATCAGATAGTCTTGGAAGTATCTGGGGAATCTTGCTTTAAAAAAAAACCCAAAACAGAGAAAAAGTGTGTTTGGCCGGAAGAGTTCTCTTGATCTGTAAATACAATAGGTTGGCTTTTTTCACTACATTATGTAGAATGATTAAAAGTTAATCATAATGTGCCACAGGAGCCAAACCAGGTTTTTCTAAGACTTTTTACTCAACATGGTCATAATACCAAAATTAAGCAATATTTTTTAAACAGCTTTGGAATGTTCTAACTTTCTTTTGAATTTTTTAATTGAATTTCCATATACCAGTTTGTTCCCTTCTCTGTACTACCAATTTGTTAGCAATGAATAAATTTTGCTAGTAAATTAGAAAATAAATTTTCTAATCTGTTAAAGCTAAACCAAAGTGCTAACTAAATCAAATTTATTTTATTTATTGAATTTTTTGTGAAATCTTGCTTAATACTCAGTATATGAAATGCAAAATGCCAGATTTTAATGATTTAATTTACAATTAATTTAATCTATGAATTAACAGCAGAATACAAGTTTATTGTAAAACCATTATTATTCTAGTTAGTGCTTGATTCTATGCAGTTAACCAACCTCACCATATATTTTATAACTTATGTATATACATTGAATTTTTCATTTTTCATCTTTAAGCTAAGTGAAATCTAACCTAAAACCCCTAAATGGTCCTTCTTATGGGATGTCCTATAATCTCCATCAGGGCAAGTAAGGGGAGAATCTGTCAGGGATAGTTTGGTGCACTGTGTAAATTAAATATTAAAAAAAAAAAAAAAAAAGAAATTATTTAAAGTTTTTATTTGAATGTATGTATTTGAATGCATATTTTAAAATGTGTTTCTAGCCATTTAAATTTTTTCATGGAATGGAAATAAAAACTATCAAGTTAAATGTTTATTCTCCCCACTTAATTAAAATGTTTATCTGTCTAATTAATAAAGAGAGTGTAATAATTATGTGCAATATATGTCAAAATCACAGCTATTATTATTTATCAAGTGAAGAAGACATATGCACTATTTATTTGTCGTGCTTAATACTTCTTTACTTTTCATTCCCAGAAGATCACCTCTGAGATCAGTTAGGCATTTGGAACTGTGTGCCGTGCATTCAAGCTTGCAAAGAATAATAAGCTTGATGTCACATCATGTGTTTTCCTAGTGTTCAATTATGTGACACAAACCAACTTGCTATTACATAGTTTATTAACGAAAAAAAGAAGAAAACAAAGAAAAAATGCCCATGAAGATGTGTTTGAAGTTATTTAAGGCATTTGTAGTATGCTGAAAAAATACAGTAATGATTACAGGGAAAAAAAAAAAAAACCAAAAAAAACCCCTAAACAAAAAACTCCTTTACAAATAATTGTGTATTAT
This sequence comes from Certhia americana, assembly GCA_018697195.1. Classification (NCBI taxonomy): domain Eukaryota; kingdom Metazoa; phylum Chordata; class Aves; order Passeriformes; family Certhiidae; genus Certhia; species Certhia americana. Next base: position 72,815,251 of record CM031857.1, on the reverse strand, counting down.
TTAGAAAGTATGATTTTTTTTTTTTTTGTTTTTTTTTGTGTCAGAAATAACTCTGTTAGCTTGACTCAGAAAATTAAGGGATAGACTGAACCACAGAACTTTGGATGACATGGATATCCTTTCCTTTTGCAGTCTTTTCTTTGTAGTGAGCCAAATGCCTGTTCATCACTCTATAGAAGAAGGTCCTGTGTCAAAAAAAAGACACAAATTATGTTAATTAAAAGAAAATCTGGTCCCTATTATGCTATTTTAAAATTATATTTGGCATAAATAGAGAGTAGTGCATGCTTGTAGGAATAAAATTTAATGCCATCAGCAATGGGCTTTAGCAAAAACTTTTTGAGAAATCAGAAAAGCATAATATTCATAATATAAATATATAAATATAGAAAAATAAAATTATATATATATATAATGCAAAATGCTCTGTATAAACATATACAAAATCAATCCTCTACAGAAATATCTATGGTTTTGCCTCACATTTTCTCTATAAAGGTAGTTGCTCATTTAAGCAATCTACCTAGAAGTTTCTTGAATCCTAAATCCTTAAATTATAGATTGCTGCATGCATATCAATAAATAATAGTAGTATTTTCCTTTTTCACTTTTTAAAAGGAAGTATTTCAGGTATGTAACTTATACAACTCTTGCAAGTTTGCCAATATTGTTGCTGTTTTCTTAAAATTATGGGTTGGTTGCATGCTGGAGAAAAACTGATTCAATTCATATTTTTTTCCTTAGCAGAATCTAAAAAGAGTCCAATTCTCTCACTCTTCAGAAAGAATTTAATATCCAGTTGTTGAGTTGCTGACTTCTTAGGAAAGCATTTTAAACTTTGTTGTACCCATTACTCTTTTCAAAGAGGTCCAATCTGGATATGGGCTTTACTCCATTGAACACATATATATTATCTATTAATTTTTTTTTTTATTATTGTCTTGCAGAGTGCTCAAACTAGCATTTTCTTCCAGTCTACTGTTGGTATTATCATCAGTTTAATAATTTTCTCACAATCCATTCAATTTTATTGGCAGATAGAAATACAGTTTTTATCTCTTTTCAGTTTTGAAGAATGCATTTTCACACAGCCTCCATGCATAAAACTCTAGTTCAAAAGTCAGGGAAAAGAAATAATATATTCCAGCAGAAAGTTTTGTACTTATTAAGTATCATTTTTTATGTTGCTCCAAGGTCCAGTGGCTGAAGATATGAATATAAAAGTTTGCTACTAAAAAACAAACCAAACAAAAAAAAAGCAACACAAAAAAGTCAGACGTCCCTCTCCACATCAACTTGGGAGTGGGGTTAATCTATGCTAATTTCAGTAGTAAGGTCAGTATGTATTCTTAGGTAAATACCAATCATCCTTCAACAGCCAATGGCACTACATGCCAACGATACAAAATGCACACAGAATTAATAACTTGCTGCAAACTTCTCCATTCTGTTTCGCACTATAACATGAAATAAACACACACACTCACTACGACTCTCTTCGAAAAGAAAGGAGGAAACCAGAAAGTTTATTGTGTGACCTCAATATATATACCATTCTAAAGGTGACCAGGGGTTGGAGGGTGAAGTTGCCACCTCTCCAAACACACTGGTCAAACCAAGAGTCCATCAATTCTCACTTCCTCTAGAAAGGAATGCAAAACAATCATTGTTTACATGCAAGTGCATGACAACTCCATGAATACAAAAATGCAAAACATCAGAAGGCTAAGAAAAACTTTCAAAGATTAGGGCGACAATTCTGCACTGGTTTTACAGAGATCCTGCAGCATGGGGATGAGCTGCCTGAATATCTGTGCCTAGTATCACTTGACATATATGAAGGTGTTACAGATTCCTGCAGAAGATCCTTAGATACGGCAGTGGAAGCCTTTGGCTTTGGTGACCAAGGGAAAGCAAGGGGTTTCTAGAAACCAGATGATGTACCCCATCATAATAAAAATTGCATTGTATAAACTTTGTGTATGTTGCTGAATCCTTTGGTTGGATTTAATTGGATGTACTTAAGACCTAGATGCCATTACTGAAATTTGGTGGGATAAATTCCATAACTGGTGTGTGGCTATCCATGTCTACAGACTGTTTAGAAGGGACAGGGGAAAAAGGAGAGGAGGAGGGGTTGCCCTCTACATCAGGAGGTGGATAGAATATGAAGAGACCTAGAGGTAATGTTTGATTTTATTGCAGAGTCTTAAATGTAGATGTTACTCTGGAAATCAGTGCCCACCCCGACCTTCAAAACAGCTAACATAAAGCAGATAGGTAAATACCAATTTATTGGCAGATAGAAATACAGATAGAATACATAAAGTGTTTTGTTATAGACTATTAAGTAAGACTGGTAGTGGAAGTGAAATGCTGTGTATTACAGTCATTACCATTACATTACCTGCAAGATGGCTAGCATTACCAGAATTCTAGTTTGTTAAAAAGTACAATATCTCTCGCTAATGTATGTTATAAAGTTTTATTTCAGAGTTCCTGAAAGGTAGGGAATTTCTCAGAATTTCTGTTTTTAAGAACATGAGAAGCATTTTTAACTGGAGTTTTAGACTGAGTAATTAAAGTTAGAATAAAATATTAACAATGAAACATGAAATATAATAGAAAGAATAAAAGAGAACCCAAAGCTCAAAGTCACTTCTATTCTCTTAGGGTAAACAAGTAAAGGTAATTTTCCCTTGATTTAAACAAATTATCAATATATGAATAAAAAAAAAATAGGAAAAAAGAAAATAGAGCAGAGCTATGGACATTATCTGTCTGTAACAGTAAAGCATACTTTCTACTCCTCTATAAATACAAAACTCTTGTTTCCATTTTTTCATGACTGATTCAGTCCGTTACAATTATGCATCTGAATAAAACGTTCCTTTGTATATTTTTAACAGAAGCTAATAATTTCAAAAAGAATAAGTCTAACAATAAATAATAATGAAATTTTCCTAATGCTCCACAATATTATCCTATACTGTTCATGCCTCTAAATAAAAAAGACAGGCTATCAATGATGATTTAAGATTGCATTTTATTTCCAACTGTGCCTTCACATTGACTCAGTGGTGAAGAGATTTTCCCTCTTATTTTTTCTGCCATGACAGGCCAGGGGTCTGCTGTGAGATAAAGCAACAATGAGAGTAATGCTGACTGACAGAAAACACTCCAGCAGCCTGAGAAAATTGTAATTATGCTTTGCATTTAAATACCAAAAGAAAAAAAAAAAAAATCACTACATTGTATTTTTGGCCTACAGACCAGTTCTCATTCACAGAAATGCAAAATTATAAAGGATGTCAAAATCTGAAGGTTTGTTCGTGACTGTAGGTAATCCACAATAAGAAAACAAATAACAAATATTTAAAAATCAAGTACATTTTTAGTATGATTGCCCTGAAATTCTCTTTCTTCTTCAACAAAAAGTTTACAATGCACTGGATCACCACACAGTTAGACACTCTCTAACTAGCAGACCTCTTACCAGTCTTTTATTTAATAGCCTGAAGTGTGTCCTCAATATGGTGTTTCATAAAAGGCACAGAGTTATTTCAAATTGTCTTGCCACACTTGAAAATAATTTACAAAAATATTTGCCTGTGAAAAAAAATGGTTTGGGCTTAATCTATATTAGTGTAAGCCTAAATTTGCTTCTTAACTATATAATAGCTCTGAGATTTGGTCCAAAAGAATGTTATTCATATCTTCATAAAAGTTTATGAGTACATTTAGCATAAGTACATTTATATTCTGATCAGATCTTTTGCATAAACAGAAGAGGAAAAAACTTCCAACTAATCAAAACCCCATAATATTTATGAGATATTAAGCATTAAAGGTAACACCCTTGGGCCAACTGTTATTTGTCAGCTTTAATAGCTATATTTTTAATTTGCTCAAATGCATGTTCGATGCAGTCATTCTTGGGAGTATGACTGAAGTAATATTTTTTTAGAAAAATCTTAAAATATGTAACATATCAAAATAATAGCTGGATAGTAATGAAAATTGGAAGGCTGAAGTGAACTTTGTGGTTGCTTGCATCTGCAACAGACCTCTTTCATAGATGTCCTTCAAAGGTCTTGCTGAAGAGATCAAATGTAAACATTTACTGGTAAAGCACTAATAGTCTGTAAATATGTGTATGTTCTTAAGGGTAAATCCAACTTTTACTGGGGGGGGGGCACCATAAGATTTTCCATGTCAGTATTTTACATCTGTTAAAAAAAAACAGTGTAACTTGATAAGATTCACTGAAAAGACAACTAAAAGAAGCAGTGCCTTTGAAGACCTATAATCTGTACATCAGCCTGTTCAATTTGTAGAACACCTCTCTTGATTGACTTGATCTGATATCTTCATAATAGGCATTTTTGTCAAAAGCAAGTGATTTGTCTGCTTAAAGAGATACCATAAAAGATATTGTCAGAAGGAGGTTTTATACGAATTTGTGGAAATGCAACTTAACAGAGTTTCAAGGTTCACTCTAGTTATTACACACATATAAAAGATCAAGTTAGAAGCAATTTTGAATGATTTGAACAAAAGTCAGGAATGCAAAAGGAGGGAAAGGCGCAAAGTATATGGATACAAAGATAAGAGTGCAAAAGTGTTCAGCAACATTTAATCATTGAGAACTTTGACACTTACAAAGCAATTTGATAGGGTTTACTACAATTATAAAAATTACTTAGCTGTAGATTTGAAATGGTGACATTCATACCATAATCAATTCACACAGGTAAAATGATGTGTACACCTCTTTCTGTGTGCAAACGTACATATCAAAAATTCCTCTCAAGTTCAGTGAAATACATTAAATCCTTTCATGTTTCCCATGAGCACATCAAGGAGTATGGAGATGTGTGTAAGGTGGGGGGAGATCAGCCTAGGCTTCAGCAGCAGCAGCGGCCCTTTGAGTATTGCAAACTTAAAGGTTTGCTGGCTCTAACAGATGTCAAATTCAGAGGAACATGCTGGCATAGCCTGCTGCAATCATGAGCGCTCCAAGGGCCTCACTTAGGATCCCTGTTTTTAAGGTTGCAAGATGATTGACTTCAGTTGTCACTAAGTTTCCATCCTGTCCTTAATCCAAGTTGCTAACTATTGAGCTTTTTCTTTCAAGTGCATTAACAATGGTATCGTTCCACTGGGGCTACAATTCACAGTGGTGCCTCTATACCTGGGCTGTGATTTGGGTGCATGGTTTGCCAAGGCTTCAGAGGATGTTTACCTAACCTTCTCTTCCCACCTTGGTCAGGCAGCTGATGTTTCTGGCTTTTCCCATCTGTACCATGCAAGAGCTGCTGATACAATCAAAGGAGCTCTTCGTGGCCTAACTGGAGCAGTCAAAAGATGGTTTGCCTCTCAGCTGGCTCAGTCAAGCCTTATCAGAAGTTTATGAGGTCACTAAACAGGGCCAGTGATGGCAGTCAGAGAAGGGTATACCTGTTTAAATCATTGAATAAAGAATGTTCATCACTATTGCCTTTATTAAGATCAAGACTGATTAGGTTCTTAAGTGGAACCCCAAGTTAAACACTTAAAATAAACCAGATGGATCTAAAACATTTTTAGTTTTGTATGACTGTTTTTATTGATTACTTTACAGATTCTTTAAAGGTCACTACTGGTCTTTTGTATTTTCTTGATTTGTCTTTATTTCTTTTATAGCTTATCTCCACGCTGAATTCAAGCAATGCTTTTCAGCTAAGTGAAAACAATGTTTAAAGGATTTCTAAAATTTTACTTGATTCTGAAGTAGACAACAACAACAACAACAACAACAAAAAAAAAAAAAAAGAATACCAAAAATTACCCCAAACAACCCAGCCTTATTTTTTTAAAGAATAAGCTCCAAATTCATCAGCAATTCGGTATGTCATCTTTGTGATGAAACAAAAATAAAAATTTTTAAAGTTAAATAAAATAATGAAAAATTTAAAAGATTGCTGGAATATTGGCCACCCTGAGATAAGCACTTCAGTAAGAAAAGAATTAATGCAGTTTTTCTTCCTTTTATTTTCTTTTTTTTTTTTTCTTTAACAGCCATTCATCTTCTGTGAAACGGCTTTTGTTTTATTCCATACTATATCAGTTAATGTAGGCTTGTGAATTTATTTTTGGCAAATAAGAAAAGACATACAAGATGTCCTAAGAAACAGAGAAGATAAAAATATAAAACTTTATAAATGCAATGTGATATATTTCATTTTCTATATGCTATGCCTCTTAGTAAATAAATCAGTGCAATTAAAATAATTTGTTGACAAAAGAAAGTATGGAACAAGCCAAAAAGCACTAACAAAAACAAACCACCAAACCCAAATCTTCTTTGATATTATTTATACAGAGTTACATACATTCCTATCTACCCTTTAAAAAAAAAAAAAAAAATCAAATGCATGGAGAACATTAGAAATCCTGTAAATCCTTCCCAAATACTACATAGGTAACATTTGCCATGATTGGTATGAACTCTTCTCATCTATGGTGCTTCAGATAACAGATAGTAATTCTTTAAGATGCCGTAAAATTATTTCTGTTGTTTATATCTCTATTTTTCTCAGTGGAAGAGTCTTATAAATGAAAAACTTTCTATTATGCACTATTTTAATAAAGACCAATATTTCTTAAATCCCCAAACAGTATAGCAAGTAGCATAACAAAAAGAATTAAAGATAGAAGAAGCAGGATAAGCAAAATACAAATGAGAATGAAATAAGTAGTGACTATTTGAAATTAAAAGGCTTACTACTAATAATATTTTGTTAGTCTGAATAATAATATGCTTACATATGAATAAGAGTAGGAAAACAAATCCCAAACAATCTTATTAAATTAAATTGGATCATTTTTAAAATCAGGACTGTATTGGCAAGATCCACTTATTAGACAGAAAATTATTATGCAGTTCTTCAGTGAGTAAACATTTGGTTTTCCACAGATATATCTTCCTATCTAAGGAAAATGATAGCAGTCTTTTGCTGTACTCTATATATTTTAAAAACCTGCCATTTTAGAGATTGTCAACAATCTATAATTAAGAATTTGAAGAGCACATCTGTATTTTATTGCCTGTATTAACCAGTGGAGGTATACCAGAAAATTTGGAGTATTTAGTGACTCATATCAATTAGCTATTTCCTGATTAGAAATGACTACTGGGAAACAGGTAGTCCTAATTCACCTCTTTAACAAAATATTTCTCTTATAGAATAAAATTTTTTTTTTTTTTTTTTAGATTAATTTGATCTGTGTCAAGGAAGTCTACTTTTACCTATTTGAAACAGAATATGAAGAAATTCCACACTTTTGCTCTAGCTGATTTGAACAGCTACAGAGGATGAGTCAGAGATGATGCATAATACCAAGAGGAATTTAGTCTTTATTCTTGTGAAGAAATATCCAAATAGAAGAGATATATACCATCTCACTAGAATACTTTCACATACTTTTACAAAATTCTCTGCGATAAAGCAAGAGTGCAAGTATTAACCCTTTGTTTCCACTACTTAGCTACTTCTTTCTAAACCATCTGCAGAAAAATAATTGCTCATTTAAAAATGGTTCTTGTAAAAAAACCTCAACCAACCAGACAACCCCACTTCCCTATGTTTAAAATGGAAAATTCCATTGACAACTCATGAACTTTTATACCTAATTTCAAGATACGCTGTCAGTGTGAAAGGGACAGAAATTTTAAACTAAACTATCTATTTAAAACTGATATAAAATGATTACATCTTCAGCTTACTTTTTTTTTCTTTCATGTTGCATCTCTCCCCATTTTCATTTTGGGCCTTACTTCTCATATGCATGCCTGTTCTACATAAATGACCATGACTAGTTATATTGGGTGATTCTGCTATCTATCTCACTAATTCTGAGCTGAATGCAAGGAGAACAAAAGATCCACAAGGAACATGTACTGTTTCATCTTTGGAATATGAATTTCATATAGCTGGGAAATAGTAGTTAATTCTCTTTGAACTTTTGCTTTTTCTTATTTTTCGGCCTCCACCTCACTCAGCTTTGCCTCAGAGACTTTTGCACATCATAAATGATTTGCTTCGAGATGTCTAGATGCAAAAGTTTTTTTCCATACAGTTCTTGATCTAAGAACATATAAAGGACAGATTTAGTTTTAGGGTATGTTTAAAGGTCCTTGTTAAACAGCAGGTATCCTTTTGTGAAAAAAAGAAAGCTATAAAAGACATAGTTGGAGACCCTGAGGTCTTCCCTGTTGATTATGTGGCTGAACCAACACAAGTAAAATGTTATGAATACAGTTTCAGTAGTACTATAAAAAGCAACCACTATGCTTGTCATATGGCTATGCCATAATGCAGAATGGATATCACTGTGGAATTTTTGGAGCATCCAGATGTGATAAATTAAATAGTCAAACCCACACATCTAAGGAGAACAGCAATTATACCATGCTGATAATCTACTATCTTGGCAAGTTTTCATTTGCCTTTAAAAACAAGTTTGTAAATATTTTGCCATCAGTTCTTGCTGAAGAGGATGTTACTAAGGTAGATAAATCTTTTTAACACTTGAAACTTATTCTTAGTGACTTATTACTGTATGGCTTTAAAACTGTTTATATCAAGCTGAAATAGAACTTCTGTGCTATGAATACTTACAGGTTGAAGAGGAAATTCAAACTGTAAATGCTCAAAAATGGTAACTCATGGTCAAGGAATGATTTGGCATGGAGGGCCAAAACACCTAATGAGATTATGAGAAAAGATACACCACCATACTTTCTTGCAGCATTTATAGAATGTAGGTGTTCAGGGGTCACCCAGTTGTACTCTATGAGAAACAAGATTTTTTTTAAGAATCAATTGATTACCGTCAATCAAAAAAAAAAAAAAAAGAAGAAATAAAAAGAAATACAAATACATCTTGTTATTTTGATGTATGTTTCCATCTTGTTTTCCTTATAGAAATGTAAAACTAAGCAAATAGGTTTGGTCTGTTGGGTTTTTTTAAAGAACAAGATTTTTTTCCTGTATTTTAATGTTTATAATTTAGATCTGAATTCTCCTTACAATCAATAATGTGAAGTATTGTGAATAGTGTGAATAGAGTAGATACTCACAGTAAATTATCTGTCTGACATCATTTGGATGGTCATTTTGGGATAAGGTGAATCACAGCCTACAAATGCTAATTCTTATCTTGGTCTGTAAAACTTAGCTCAAATATGGACATCACATCTCAAATTACTTGCCCGAACAGATTCATCTAGTGCCATAATACTTCAGATATCAGAAACATTATATCATTGCTTCCTTTTAGCAAATGAGTGCGAATTCATGCTTAGAATTTCCCAAATATGCTTAAATCTGTCTAAGGCCTCTTATGCACTGTTAGATGAATTTAACAGTATGGATCAGATTTCTGAATCGGATGTGGTAATTTTAATTTCAGTTCCAAGAGTTCTCTTTTAGCTATCATAAACAACCTTCAAAAGTGATCCTCTTGGTTATATATAGTTAAGGACTACTTTTTAAATAAAATTAAGTGTCTCTAAAAGACAGTAAATGTGCAAAAGACAATATAACTTAAAGAAATAGAGCACAAATCTTTGGAACTTTTTCATTATGTTTTTTTTCAGAAGGATCAACATCATAAGTTTTTATTTGCTGTAACTCAAGCAAATAAATAAAGCAAATAACTTTCCTCTTATATAGTGATTTGTTATTATTTTCTTCAATCCTTATTTGCTATTATTATCCTGTCATCATCCTTCAATATTATTATTAAAAATGCAATGCTTGAGTATAAAGGTTGATTTTTTTATTCTAAATTATTTGACATTACTGTTGTTAGTATCAGTAGAAGTAGTAATAGTACAAAATAGTATTTTATTAGAATACATATAGTTACATAACTGTAATAACTATTTTAGTATGTCATCAAGGTACAAAAAAAGGGACAAGTCAGATCTCCAAATGTGAAATGCTTTTAAGGATAATCAAAGATACACAAAGGAAATCATGTATGTTAGAACCACAAGTACCTGAACTAAAGCAAAAAGTGATTATACCTATAGCATACATCATAATTATGCACTGTCACTATTACCTTGAATAAAATATCTCATTATGTGCCATATATTTCCACAACAGTATGAATCATGGGCAAAAATATATATAAGTTCAGATTTCTTTCAGTAGGTAAAAGATAACTGTAATCAGAACTTGTAATCAACAGATATAATTCAAAAAATTTTGACCTAGTTCCCTGATTTACAGCAGCAGTATATTTCACTTGTTCATTTTTCATTTATATACCATAATTTTGTTGCAGCAAAAGTGAAATCCTTGGATAGATATGGAAGTCCACGTTTTGTAAATGTAGTATTTTATTATCAGTTATTTTTTAAACAAATCATAGAACCATGAATTAACTGGGTTGGAAAGTACGTTTGAGATCATCAATGATTCTTATTGTCTTAATTACAGCACAGTCTTATCCTGGTAGCGACATAGCACTTGTAATGAAACATGTCCTGGTTAAATTCATAGAATTCATTCTTAATGATTGAAGACAGAGATAAGAAATTTTGTAGAAATTTTAAATATAGTGTTTAATCTCTTGTTTTGTGGATTAAAATTCTGTAATATGCACATGTTCATGTCCTCTGTCTTCCAACCCCACATGTGCCATCACACCTGGTAAAAAAAAAATAGAAACCATGCAAAAAGATAAGTAAACAGCCTTTTGTCATTTATAGTCTATTGATGATAATGCTAATGATAATAGTAGTTTTTAAGATGCTTTTCATCCCCAAGCACCATTAATTTTTCACAGGAATTTCTCTGCTGACTTTCTGTTTTTCATGTTCTGTTTTTTTTCAGACAGTCAGTCCTGCTGTCAGTCCAGGCAACCTTGATAAAGTATCATTGAAGTTCATTTTATTCTCTTCTAATTTCTTTTATTTGTTACACTTAACAGTTCTTTGAAATATTTTTTAAGTGTTACTGGCTTTGGTTGATAAGATGTTGCATTTCTATTGGTTATATTTTCTTGGTGATTACTTATTAGATACATGAAATGTCATTATTATGACCTTTTTTATTTTATATTTTTTAAATTTATGCCTCTTCTCTCTCTCTCTTTTTTTTTTTTTTGTTTGTTTGTTTGTTTGTTTGTATGGTTTTGTTTTGTTTTAATCTACATTACTTGTAGCTTCCTGCCATTACATTCACAGGACTGGGCATTTTCTTTAGCATTTGATAGTTTTGCTAGAACACTTTAAAGGCTAATGTTAAATAGAGCATTTGATTGTTATAGATTATCAGCCTGGTTTAAGTTTGCAACATTTTCACTTATCAGCCAGATGTCTACACACAGACAAACAACAAAAAATGGATATAACAAAAAATTCAAAGCAATTATAAAAATATAGCAAAATATAAGAGGAAGGTATATCAGGAGAAAGAAGCTGTTTTGTGTATTTTATACATTCTAATACTTGTTGTTTAACTTTTCCCTCTAACAAATTTAAGATAAAAATGACACTGGATACTGTATAGACTTGGATGTTGAAGGTCATTAGTCAGAGATATACAAGATTAATCACAGATATAGATAATCACAGCATTTTTTAAGGAATTACCTAACTCTTCTGTCCCATAAGAGAGATAATGGAGTCCAGCAGAAAAGTTGGTGGGTGCTGCTACTCTCAATTTGGCTTCTAGAAATTCTTGAAACTTTCTGGCTTTTACACTGACTTGCAGGTTGGGTAAGCTCTAGGTATGTTTCCAGAGGGTTAAGTAATGTTTTTATGCTGTCAGCTAGGCCCAGCTCCTGTCAACTGTGACACATGTGAATCCTCTTTCTCTAAATGTGAACACTACATCAACCAAATTATATTGCTAAATTACTGAAGTGTTACAACAGGTTTTGGTGAAACAGACCTTATTCAGATGTTCTTCATTTCTTCAGCACTTCTCTAGCAACAATTCCTCGCATCAGCAGAAAACAAAGAAACAAAATTGAGTAGAATTGACAGTATCGTCTGTGAATGCTGCCATACTGCAGAGCAAAGATGTTCACTCCTAACTTTAAAGTAAAATTATGATACTATGCTTGGGAAATCTTCAGAGTTAAAATTTCAGATTAATCTTACTACTGTAACAGGTCACCTAAATTAAGATGTCAGAAGACACAGTGTTTTCACCTTCTGAGAAGTACATATTTCCTCAAATCATGGAATGGTTTGGCTTGGAAGAGACCTTAAAGATCACCTAGTTCCAAACCCCTCTGCCATGGGTACGGATATCTTCCACTAGAGAAAGAAGCCCCATCAAACTTGGCTTTGAATTCCTCCAGACTGTCCACCACATTTCTGGGCAATGTGTTGCACTGTGTCTTCACCCTTACAATAAAGAATTTCTTCTTAATATCTAATCTAGATATTTTTCAGTTTGAAGCCATTTCCCTTACTACAAGCCCTTGTAAAAAATCCCTCTTCAACTCTCTTGTATGCTGCTTTAGGTACTGAAAGGCTGCTAGAAATTCTCCCTGGAGCCTGCCATTCTGCAGGCTGAACAACCACAATTCTCCCAGCTTGTCTTCATAGGAGAAGTGGTCCAGCCCTCTCATCATCTTTGTGGACCTCCTCTGAACTGTCTCAAAGAGGTCCAAATTCTTCTTGTGTTAGGGCCCCCACAGCTGGATGCAGTACCTCAAATCTCACAAAAGCAAAGTAGGATGGGAGAATCATTTCCCTCGACTTGCTGGACTCATTTTTTTGGATGCAGTCCAAGATGGTGTTGGCTATCTGGACTGTAAGCATGCATTAGTGGATTTTTTTGAGCTTTTCATCAACCAATGCCCTATGGTATTTTTCCTGAGGGCTGCTCTCAGTGGCTTACTTCATTCCAATGTGTATTTTATATCTGTATATGTATGCAGATATATATATACATGTATATATACTTTCTCTACACATAGTTATATATGTAAAATCAAGTTCATATAATTGATATTTTATGCATACATGTGCAAATACATGCATATGCATACATCCATTCAAACTGAAATCCATAATTTTGTTCCATATGTATTTCTTGCTAGTGGGTTGGATTGGTACTGAATTTTATCTTGAACTTGAATGATTATTGAGAACTTTTAGTGTGATGGAAAACCAATAGAATATATTTTGGATACCATGGGGTATACAGGTAATTAGGCTTCCCTCCCTTCACATTGGTGATGGGAAGACAAGACTGTTAATGCAACAATAATCCCACTTAATTCTTTAGATATTCACAAATAGAATGCCATCTCTTTTGCTACTAGCTTTTCAATTCCTGTGGCTCTGCATGTCTAAAAATGGTGAGTTGTATGATATCTAAGGTTGCTTAGGGTTCATGGGATAAATATTCTCTCATCCAAGACTTAGATTGTCTTGATCTGGTAATTATTCTCAGAGCACACAAAAGATCTTGTGTTGCTTAGTTCAGTTAAAAAAAAAAAAAAAAAATGGTACTTTCAATAAACTTTTAATAATGCTTGCTCTTTTCTCATCAAACTTATTTCATACCTAATTGGTAATGGCCACAATGGAAAGGGACAGTCTGTATTTCTTTCCACTAGTGGCGTTTCAAACATTTGATTTGCACTTTTATGAGAATAACAGGCAAAATATAAACTGGGGATATAGGGGATGTAATCAGAGGGAAAAAAGTTAAAGGCTTTCTTTTGTGTAAGAAAAATGCATAATTCTTAACTTCAGAAAGCTACAAATCAGGGCCCAACTCTAGTCTGGTACTATAGAAACAGCAGAAATGTTATTGTTGAAGCCCTCAACACTTTTTGCACACTTTTTCCATACGTGTTTCCATATCTCCTTACTGCAAAATGCAGATTTCTTGGAGTGAGGATTGTATTCTAGGCATTTATTTCCTTTAGTATGGTTCTTTATACCTGACTTTCTAATTTTTAAATTTTTTCATACCTAATCTCTGTGTATAAAGATGTAGTTTATTCTAAGTTCATTGTAGGTTTAAAAATTAGGGGTAATAATAATGTCTATTTAAGAACACAGCCTAATTTATTCTTAAGTATAATAAAACTCCTTCCAAAGTTGGATAACTCATCGATTTAAATAGTAACACAATAATTAAAGAGTTCAGAAAACCAGTGACCAGATCACAGACTAGTGAAAACAGTATGGTGTGCCTACATCGAAGTTGTTGGAGTCAGTTCAGGCCTTTTTGTCATTCTTGTCTCAGCCTTTACTTTAAACATCCTAAATGTGATTGTTCATAAAACCAGATAAATAAAACCACAAAAGACACAGTTCCTTCCTCTTCCCCCATTGTCTTCATAATTGTAGAATACTCCTTTTTGGTTTTCTGAAAGTAGATAGGTTAAATTAGGAGTATTTTCATTTTCACTTGCAATACTATAAATCACTAAATAGGACAGTCATAATAAAGTTTTAATTAACTGATGTATTTATACTAATTTTCTACAACCTGAAATGAGGCTTATCAGAGCAATACCAGTCATTCATTTATTTACTCTAATATGTTTACCTTGTTAGCATGTATACAAATTTACAAATTGTCCAAATTTACTTTGATTGCATGAAACTACATGTATTGTTCTTATAGTTTAACAGAACTACTTCACTCCCAGGGAAAGAAGATAAAATGAATTATATAATTTACCTGAATTTCTGTAAATTTGTATTTTGTTTTTAAAAAGCATGTATATAAAAGAAGACATGCCCAAACTCTGAGACGTACAAGTGTTTCAAAGAAGGGATATAGGCTTAGTGTGTACTACCTAGAAATACAAATGACACAAGAAAAAAACCCTTCTGTATCTGAAAGATGCAAAGAAAAATGCTACACTGCAGCCTGGCAATAGCAGAAGAAAGATATCATTGCAGAGCAGTCACTATTTCCAGCTACATGTATTTATTTTTTAAAACATAAAGAATATTTTTCAGCATATTTTCATTTTCTAGCAGATAACATTGAAAGTGATTAGAAGTTGAAAAAAACACTTGTCAGAGGTTGAGTCTTTAACCACTGTATATGTTATGTCTGTTTGTTCATGGAGCAGTGAAGTAGCAGCAGATAATTGTGCTGCCAGGAAAGACGCTTAATCTGCCTTTAGGTGATGTAAATGCCAATGCTTGTTGAAAACATGCTAGCTTATGCAGACTGAGGATCTGATCTTCAAAATTTTGTAATCTTTTTAATAGAAAAAATGCAGTTACATACTCAAACAAAAACACATCTCAGTAATGCCATTTTTTTTCTCCCTATGTTTCTAGGGGGAGTCAGGGATAAGGGAAAATTAAAAAGAAATTATCTAAAAATGTAATGCATCATTTATCTGAGAAATTTGGAAATTCTGTCTTGAAATTGAAACCTAAACGCATTTGTCACATTCTGAAACTGAAACCTAAACACATTTGTCATAATCTATATGCTTTGAAAATAGAATAACTCTTTTTAGAAAATTATACTGTGTCTTTCAGAAGCAGCCAACTCTGTTGTTCAGGAAACTCTCATAACAAAAAAATGTACTTCTTACTAAGTTAGATTTACAATTTTTGAGATTAATTTATTCACACATGTCCAAACTGCATAAAAAAGATTCAATTAATCATCTTTGAAATTGCAGCTGTCGAGATATTGATGAGATTTCACCACCAACAAAAAGGTGTGTCTAGTCTATGAAAATACGTTACTGTGTACATTAGTAAAGCGACCTTTCAGAGTCTATTTTACCCTAATTATTCACATTTTAATAACATGATATGATATATAAATTATTGTCCAAATTGTACTTTTACAAGAGAAAGTTGAATGTAAAGCATTTGATTCAGTATCAGATGAACACACAAAAAGAGGAAAAAAACAGAGGAGAGAGAAGAGAAAGCAAAAAGCAATAAAAAAGGAAGGACGGAAGGACGGAAGGACGGAAGGACGGAAGGACGGAAGGACGGAAGGAAGGAAGGAAGGAAGGAAGGAAGGAAGGAAGGAAGGAAGGAAGGAAGGAAGGAAGGAAGGAAGGAAGGAAGGAAGGAAGGAAGGACGAAGGAAGAAGGAAAGGAAGGAAGGACGGAAGGGAAGGAGCGACCAGGACGGGAAGGAGAAAGGAAGGAAGGATAGGAAGGAAGGAACGGAAGGAAGGAAGAGGAAGGAAAGAAGGAAAGGAAGGGAAGGACAAGGGAAGGAAGGAAGGAAGGAAGGAAGGAAGGAAGGAAGGAAGGAAAACTAATAACATAGTCTCAAATCTGTAATTTTGTTTTGAGGAACCATTGTATTGTATGAACCCAGGAAATTTTTCAAAAAACATTTATAACCTGTTAGAAAGCTTGTAAAGGCTTCTGTTTTGTCAACAGATAAGGAAAAGCAAGAAAAATCTGCCAAAGTTCTCCGTGTTCTGTTGTAATATTTCATTACTTAGTACTTTCCCCCAGAGACCCACAGTTAAGCCTACTTATAGACACAAAATGAAATCCTGATCCTGTCTCCTATAAAGGCTTTCCTTTCCATCTGCTTTAGTAAGAAGTGCACATAGAATGTATATAACAAAACAGAGGGAATTTCACAATGTAACAAGAACATTGTCTTTCCTTTTGAGCAGTGGTTATATGACCTCTTAGGCATATGTGAGAGAAAGTTAAAAAGTTGCTGTGGTGGGTTGTTCCTGGCTGATGCTAGGTGCCCACCGAGGCTGCTCTATCATTCCCTTCCTCAATGGGAGAAGGAAGAGGAAATACAACAAAAGGCTCGTGGATCAAGATAAGGGTAGGGAAATATCACTCAGTAATTACCATAACAAATAAAACCAATCCAACCTGAGGAAAAATAATTAAATTTATTACCAATCAAATCAGATAAATTATGGATAATGAGAACAAAAACCAAATCTTAAAACACCTTCCCCTTCCCTCTTCCCAGGCTAACTTTACACCCAATTTTCTCTACCTTCTACTCTTCAGCAGTGCAGTGGAAATAAGAATGGGGTTTGGGACTCAGTCCATCATACATTGTCTCTGCTTCTCCTTCCTCCTCAGAGGTAGAATTCCTTGCTTTCTTTCCCTGGTTCACTATGGGTTCCCTTCCATGAGCTACATTTCTTCAGGAACTGTTCCAGTATTGGTCATAAATCCTGCCAGCCAACCTGCTTCAGTGTGGGGTCCTCTCCCTCTCTTTATTTCCTTCTGATGGCATTCTGAGGTTCACTCATTGTACTCAGCAAATCTTTTAATCTTACTAAATGTCATACTGTAAATGAACTTAGCAAAGTTAACATAGAAGTAAATAAAAATGAAGTTTGATTTCTGGCTCACTTTTAAGACAGAGATGTACATTTATGTCACAAATAATTCATCCTCCCTCCATGTCTCGTCTCCTATATAGAAATATGATATATTTTAACAAAAGTCACTTAAAGTTATGAAAGCTCTGTTTAAAGTAAACCTCATTCATCATTTTGTCATGGCACAACAATTTTGCAGTTCATCCAGCTCTGTGAAAAGGGCTGTTTGTTATTCCATTGAGCTAAAGGCTACCTGAACTCAGGCAGGGTAGAGGAAACCCGTCACCTGCTCACCCTCCTCACTTCTTTAGCAATATCCAACATAGTGAACATGCTTTAGGCGCAAAAAATACAGTGCTCCAAACAGGGCCATGCCAATTCTGACTAAACTGACAGAATAATTTATATAAAGCTATATTAATTATTGTGGATTTATTTGCCTTTCACACCCATCAGCCCCCAAGCTTTATAGGGTTTCAACCTGAACTAATTTTGGCCAGTATAGTTTTCATGATCCAGCCATTAATGTCATACAATATGGTACAAAGGAGCCATTATTTTTTTTCAACTGATATTTTCATATATTTGCATATTTTCAGCAAAATATGTCATTTATACATGCTTCTTGCCATAGTTTGACAAATTCAGTTGGCATTGCCAACTCTGAAAAAGGGAGATAGAAAACACATTGCAGGGGGTAACTTGTTTATGTTCAGACATTATCAACTGTTTAAAAGTGGCAGATGGATGTACTTTTCTTAAGCAAGAAAGTCTTCACAGAAGTAAATCTGATTTCCTTGCTTCATGCAAGTTCTGAGGAGCAGATCATCACTACAATCAAGAATACAAGAAGTACCAACACAGAGTGTTATGTAGAAGCCAGAGGATGAGGAAGAACAAACTGTAAAGCTCTGAAAACTTAAAATTAGGTTCAGACATAGAAAAGATTGGATCCCAATTCTCCAATATGGAATTTAATTTTAAAAAAAAAAAAAAAAGTTGGAATGATGCTGATATATTCGGGCATCACAAAAAGTTTTTGGAATATAAAAGGTTATATGAAAACAGTCTAAAGTTCCAGTATTAATTAAAAAAGTAATTGGAAAGAAATATAATTTTGTATATATATTATTAGATTTTTCGCCATCACTCCAAGAATTAATGCCATCCCTAAAGGTTCTTCAGAGTATATTTCTACTAACCTAACAAATGCTAAAATGCAGGTGCTGCAGCAGTCTGATAATAGAAGAAAACACTCAGATTTTTTGCAGCTTATCTTGTGCAACGTGTTTACTTATGCAGATCTAGAGAATATAGAGGATTATTTTGCTTTTTGTTTTTTAATATAAAAGCACAGTTGGAATATGCCTTATGCATATTCATAAAATATTATTTGCATTTATGTCCAGATTACTTATCCTGGATTATATTTAAAAAAAATAAAAAAAAATATTATAATTCTCTATTAGGATTAATAATTTTGGCACCTACGTGTGCCAAACTTGCAAAGGTGATACATGCCAGACTGGGAAATAGTTGAATCGTCTTACTGAATTCTCAGTTGAGCAGTCTTATTGAAGTTGATCAGTTTATTCAAGTTACTAATTACTCAACACAATTGCACAATATATCTCTCTTATTTTTGGCTCATTGGTGTCTGTAACCCCTTGGTCTGTTGCCATAACTTAGGACCTTTACTAAAAGCTGGCGTATTAGCACACGCACATGCACACATTGTTTTTTGCTTCTTTCTTTTTAATATTTTTTTATGAAGCATTGAACTCAGAGGGTGCAGCTTAAGATCTGAAAAAGACTGTGGGAAATATGTGAGATCAGAGAAAGGTACTGATGCAGCAAGTGTTACTAAGACTGCAGTAAAAAAGACTCCTTTAAACCCATCTCTGAACAGTTACTTCAAAGCAGGAACACTGTACTGTTGACCTGCTGCTAGAGAAAATAAGAAAAAAATGTAGTTAAACTAAACCAAATTCAAGCACTTATAAAATGAGAATGAAAGATCTCAGCCTGAGGTGGAAACTGAATAACACATCCTATTTTGGGATGTCTTATGCAATTATGACAGCTATACACAACAGCATCTCAGCAAGTTTAGAAAGAACTTTCTTGAGACTTCAACTTGAAGACCTACCAATTAAACTGGCATATAAATTTATAAATCTTCACTGATCTACCTTTAAATTCTGTACAATAAACCCCATAGTCCAATGCATGCATGCAAAACTTGAAACATGTTTTGGAAATTAAATAAAATTGATTACATTTTCAAGAATTTTCAGATACAAATCCTTTTAAATTATTGAAAAAACACCACAAAGGTCTTCCACTGGAAAAGAAACTGGTATTTGAGTGCTAAGATATTAATTTAGAATGTCACTGGAAGTGCCTACATTTGGGAAAAAATCCCCCAACCAATCACAAATTTCCCAACTCCCCAGCCAAACAACAAAAGATACAACCAAGAAACCCCCACCCCCACCGTAAAACAAAAACCCCAGAAAAACTACTAGCTATTAATTAGAGAAACTGTACAGAAATAGTAAAGGGAGGTCATCTTTTGCTTTTCCTCTTCCTTTGAAGAATTGTTGATTTGACTACTTCATTTTATGTAAGGTGTACCTCATAAACAAAACTATATATTAACATAGTTGAATATCAAATAAAGCAATGAATAGAGATTTTTATTCCTGACTATGAATTTGAAAATATTTCTGGTAGAGATAATACTTGATAATCAGCAACTAATTCTTAGAATGAGTTAACTTACATTGAAGAAGTTAAATTGCCTTTCAGTTTTCCTCTGTTTATTCTGGAATCTGACATACCCTGCCCCATATATGTGTACAGTATTAAATTAAGCCTGTTAGAAGAGCACTTGAAGCACACATCAGACAGTACTCTAAAAAATAGTCATCTCACTAATACTACAAAATGAGTGTGACCTGTCTTTGCATTCCTCCCACTTCTGCTATATAAACCACAGAGAAAAAGAACATAGATGACTGTCAATGCTACTGTGTCACTGAAATAGTAAACATAGATTTTCCACGGCTATCTTGGATACAACTTAATTTCTTTATATCAGTACCTCAACTTTCAAATAACTTTTCTTGAGTTTTTTTTAAGAGCAGTGAGATAATTGAAGAAACAACATTAGCAGAACAGCAAATCAAAGTTCAAGTTTGGTGCAAGTGCTAAGTTTAATACTATATAATAGAAATTATATCTTACACAGAAGTAAACCCTGAATGCCATTAAAAAAAAATGGTTTTCAGAAGAAGGGTGAAATACTATTTGTTCTTATTCAAATCACTGATTTTGTTACTCAAGAATCAACAGTTTCAAGGCAAATGGTTATCTTTACCATGTTCTACTCTGAGAGCTCTTGCCCAGCATAGGAGCCGCAAAAAGTCTATCATGCACAAACAAAGCAAATCAGAAGAGAAAGCCGAGTGGCCACCAGCCTACTTCATCCTCAACTTGTGCCATTGATGAGCTCTCGGACCTGATCAGCTCCACCTCAAGGTGGAGATACCAAGGACTTTCAGCCATCAGTACAACTGGTTGAACAAGAGCTTTGTGACATTGTGTACTCACAGGTAACCTAAGAAAAGATTGTTGATTAATGGTATGTATAGTGCCATTATAATCACCACAGTGTGTAAGCTGATCCATAGCACAAGATATGCTGTGAATGAACGAATGCAGCAAAGTTCAGTTTCAAGATTTAAAATTAATTAATGTTTTCAATCTTTTAAACACTTCCATCCCCAAAAACTTTGATTCACCATCAAAATATACTCAGTCCCAACCCTTCCCATAATATCTTATGCTCATGAGGCTCTATACCTGGAAGTGAAAAGAAACATACTGCACTAACAAAATACTTTTGTTTTATGATTCCGAAGGTATCCCATAAAACTTGAAGAATACCAAGAAGCAAGTTACATGCAGCATATTACAGCTTTTGAGGAGGCTTACCACGATGAATCTAAACACAGGCCTTGGTAGGAAATTTGCTCTGAGGCTAGTAAGTGGAGCAGACCAGTTTCTCTGCGTAATCACAGGAACCAGTTTTGAAAACACTAAATATATAAAAGATCAAAATAAGTACTAACTCAGGAAGTTTTTTGTAGAGTAGATGCTACAGTTTTGAAAGAATAGGTCATTAAATTCAAATGTGTTGAAGTATTGCTTCTATTGCAGCTATAATTCCTGGAAATAATGAAAACTTGTGCACTCAATAGAAAGGCTGTCTATTGCAGCACACACTTGATGGGAGCAGGAGGAAGATGATTTCAACATCTGCTGAAAAACCTAACCTTAGGAAGAATTTACAAGGAAATTGATTGTATTTGTTTACACTAAAAATGGAAAACAATTATTGTTGATAATATCACAATTAACTTTATTGAACTGTTAAATACTCATTTAATTGTTTTAATCTCCTAGCAAGAATACCCCAGCAAGACCCCAAATATTTAATAGGTACTGCGTATCACATATTAATTTAACATTACAAAAGATATACGCTGAGGTTTGAAATATATTGCAGTTTCTGGGCAGATGATTATGGCAAGATGATTGAAAAATGAAAAGAAGTTTTATTGGTACTACTTGTTATACAGTAAATCCAATTGTAGTAGAACAGCACAAGACTTGCACATTAGCAGGCTTTAGTATTGGGTTACCCAGTAGTTAAAAACACAAGAATAATCATATTAGGGCAAAACAAATGCTCCATGTGGACCAGGGTTCTGTTTCTAAATTTAACCTACAGAGTCTTACAACATAAATGTAAGATAAAGGAGACAAGTAAGTTCCTCTTCAAAATATCCTCCAAGCTTCTAGTCATTAAAATTTTGCTGACTATAATGTTTACATGGACTATAGCCTAAAGCAATCAATTTTAAATTTGCACGCTTTATTTTTGAGTGCTTCTACAGTTACTTGCCAGTGTAATTTTTACAGTAACCTTGTTTTATATATGTGTGTGTACAAAAGTTGTTTTAAACTCTTTATTATTTAGTATGAATATATTTGTAGAGGTTTTGTTTGGTTTTTGTTTTGTTTGTTTGTTTAAGACAATGAGAAACAGCAAATAAGTATTCCCTATTTGCCTTTTCTATCCATCTGTGAGTTTAGACCACTAGCATATCCTCTGCTGGCTACAGTTTTCCAAGCTGATGGATCCTAGTTTATTTACTTTTATTCTTATGAAAGTCATTTGCTACCTCTGATTGCTCTTGGTTTTGTTTGTAGCTATTTTGTATTTGTTTTGATGTGGTAAGAACTTCAAGCAATTTTCAAGGACTGTATGCCTTGTAGGTCTCTATGGGAATAGCATTATGTTATCTATTCCATTCTTTTCATTTTCTAAGACATCCTCACATTGTTTGCCAAATAGATTAATAAAGACCATTTAACAGATGCTTTTGGATAATTATCTAGAAAGACTTCAAGATGTGTTCACACTCTTCTAAAAGAAACTATATAGGCAATAAGAATCAGTGTTTTTCTCTTCACAGCGCACCTCTCATGAGACTAATGAAGCATGGAATGATGAATATGGTTTTAGTGGTCAAGAGCTATTGAACTCTTTGACTGAAAATAAACAATGCTATTACATTCCTGAACTGAGAACACTTTGTGATTTTTCCCCGAAGATAATTAGCCGAGCTATACTGTAAATAGAGATTGCAGGGAAATCTTCCTCCTAAATAAGAAAGGAAGTGTTAAATAATTTGAAAGTAATTTTGATAATTTTTCTTACCTGATTTGGTAACCAAGCAATATTTTCATTCAATGAAAATAATGTTTCAGAGTTTCAGTTGTTCTCCTGTCAGAGAAACAAAAATAGTTAAGAAGTGCAAATTCAAAACTAATGAGAAAAAAAAAATCAGTCACCTTTTTTGCCTTACAGGAAAAATAACCCTACACATATTGCAGAGGAAACAATACTTACTTTTGAATCTAATTCAATAAAAAAAACCCAAAAAACAGACCTAAGAATCAAGGCTTCTTGATTATAGAAGAATGAGCAACAGAAGATGGTGATTTCCTTTTCTTTTTTTCTTCACTCAAGGCTGAACAAAATGTAAAGCAGAAAGCTAGATTAAGAATGGTGCCCAGGTATAGAAAACCAAATAGTGCTGAGCTTTGATCTTGTAGAAATAAAGATTTTATGACCTATATTTTGCAGTTTTGCAGATTATCTGCTCTTCTAATCAGCATTTCTTTGATATAATCGTACAATATCAGTTCACAACACTTCCATTTCTCCAAGAAGTTCAGATTCAAATTTTAAACACCAGTTCCTTTGAAAAGAAGCTGAGGTATAGCATTGACAGCTACATTCTGTAAATTCTGATTGTATAATATGCCATCATTACTCTTCATGACATGTATGATTATACTAATAGCAAACAGCTTTCATACAACTGCACAGTAATTTGGATAATCTATTCATGCTTAACAATTATTCAGGTAACAGAAAACTTATTATCCACTATATGTCCTACAAGGTTTTCATTTTGTTTACATGGATTCATTCTTTTTCCTCTTACTCATTTATTTTCAACAATAAAGCTACTCTCAAATGTCATAAAATTTGTAGTATCGGGGTTTTATCTCTGGAGGTGCTGTAATTTAAAAATCTACTTGCCATGAATTTCTAAACAGCAGAATAGGAAAACTTTTAAAAGAATTAAATAATTTGTTGATACATAAAAGTAAAACAATTTTTCAGATGTTTCAAACCAGGCAGTGTCATTTAAGCGGATTGCCTGTTGCCTAAGTTAGAAGCAGACAAATTTAATTGAGAATCTAAGAATCTTTAGAATTTTCCCCAGATAAAAGAAAAATTAAAGATAAAGTACTTTCTGTATTATCTTACCACACTATTTCCACAATATACTCTGATATGCAATTGGGACATTCTGAACTGAGGATATACTCTACATGCCAATTGTGGTGTTGCACTGTATCTTTTTTTTTAATCTTGTTTTTAGTAGAAGACCACACACTCTTATAAAATTATACCCTTCTCTAAGAATCTACACCAAAAACTGTAGTAAAAAGAGTGGTGGAAAGTCTGAAAAACACAACCAATATGCTTATGACTCATTCATGCATCTACATAAAGTTTTAATTTTAATTCATTTCCCCACTCCATTTTAATGAAAGTAAGTAAAAGAATTAAATTGTAATTATTTGGAGATTAAAAGAAACTTTCAAATGATCATATGTATTTCATTTACACAAGAGAAAAGAGCAAGGATGCTAAAAGATGCTGTCTTCTGAAATTTAATGCAACAACTGAATGATGACAAAAACATCTTTCATGGGATTAGTCTTTTTACCTTTGTTTGAAGGCAAGAAAAATAATGAATCACTTGAACACAAAATACACTTCCAATACATAAATTCACTAGAGAGGTTCACTGGAGAGGTAAATCATGTGCTTAAAATTAAAGCATATAGTTAGTACGTTTATTGATTTGAGATCTGAAGAATTTTATGCACTTAATAATGCATGTTTGATAAACATCAATTAATTATTGCTTTTATTTAAAGGAAAAGTGCTTTTGGTTAAAAATAAAACCCAACAGATATTCATATCAGATATATTCATATCAGGCAGAAATTTAATTAAATTATCATGTTTCATTCAATTTTCTGCCCAAAAAAATAAAAGTTCAGGCAAATCAGCTTGTCATCTTCAGTTTTCAGAAAAGTAAGTTATTAGAAAAGTTTTTTAAAAAGTAATTCTAATAGTTCCCTGCTTTTAAAAGACCATTTTCAATTCATACAGTGTAGAATTTTGGGTTGCTGGAATATAATAATCTAAATATACTACATGAATTTCAATAGGAATTCATAGAATAAACTTCATTGTTTAGAAACTTTATGCAATGTATGTTTCCTTTAAATGAACAGAATCCCTGGGGTTTCAACATTACATGGAATATATTATACCTTTCTAGATTTTATTTAAATATCCTTAAAATTTAGTAGCTTTTCCAGAATTTTGCAGTATTATACTCAAACAGTATATATTGCTGGACATCTTAATATCACTACATCCAATTCATCCTCATCCAATATATCATATTTGTTACCAGGAATGCGCAAAGCATTAACAATGTATAGCAGAATAGAACTTATGCTTCTCAGAAACTTCAAGAAATCTGAAACCAATGGAAATTGTATTCTTGAAAACACAGGAATCACGTACCAAGTTTACTTTTTAATACAGCTTTATTAGTAGCTGTATAAATTTATTTTTAAGGCTCAATAATGGATTCCACCCTTGTAATAGAGGCTTGGAATTATTCTAATGCTGATGGAGATGAGGCAGGGGTGAGTAGGTTTAGTCTGCACATGAAAAGGACAGCCAAACATGTGGTCTTGAGGGGAGGCTCTGGCCCTTGAGCTTCATGTAGCTAAGAATTAAACAAATAGCACTAGTCCCCCAGAACCCAGACTAAACTATCTATTATCTTGATTATTTACTCTAACAGTTGCTGGTGTGCTTTCATCCAAAAATGGCAAGCATTTTCCCTGAAAAAAATTTCAGGAAGCACCAGTCAGTAGCCATTTCCAATACACAATTTGTAGTAGTTGCAGTCTTTGGGAGAGCAAGAGAATTCAACGGTATTGTGTGACAGATTAGTGTCAGTACAAGAGAATAGTTTAAGAATCGTTTAGTTTATTAATATTTAGAAAGCTAGAAGAAAACACACATGGTATCCCACAGATCTTCCCTTAATTTAGAAGCAGCAGTTGATTTTAATAATGCTATTTTTTTACCTTTTGAATCACAGTTTACTTTTTTTCTACTGTGGTTTTCTTTTTATATCAACAAAAACTCTAAATGTATTCATACCACTGTGGATGTGTGTACTATCTACTTTTTACTTATGGAAGGTTTTCTGTACCTGTCCACTTTTATTAGTGCTACTATATCTATTTATAAACATCAAGTTGGACAACAATTTAGTTTTTATCTGTAGTTTAGAAATATATATGAGATAAGCTATCATTCACTTAATCACCTCAAATACATCAAGATGTGTAAAGACAAATAATTTCAATTTATTAACTGTCTGTCATTGTGGGAAAAAGACATTGCTAAGATGAATATATGAAGCAGAATAGGCTTCATATATTCATCATCATCAGAACAGCAGAACAAGGAAAAGCATTTCACTTACACAGACACTCTTACAGGAACATACATGCATGGGTAGCTGATGCAGCTACCTGACACCTGCCCCAGTGACCACACCAACGAGTCAGACCATGCCAGGCTGGGGACATGTGACACTTACTTCCCACAGTCTCTGAATCAGTCTGAGCAGGGCTCATGTCTTGGTTTTGGAAAGACAGGGACCAAAGAAAAAGGGAAACTTCCCTCGGGTTTTGTTATAATTCCAAAATTTAAAGAGAGGCCTTAGGCAACGATAAGGAGGGTAGGAATAACAGTTCTTTACTAGTTAGTCTAACAAGGTAAATTCACAATAATTACAATATTGACAACAAACAGAACTAGAGGAGGAAAAAAAAAAAAAACCAAAACAACAAATCAGTCACAGTTCTTCCTCTGGTAACCCCCCCCCCACTCCCCTCAGTACCGTCACAAGCAAATAGGCTAGCGGCAGCTCTAGGAGGGTGAGATAATTCCGAGGGTTCACAGTGGCTGGAGCTGTTGGAAAAGAGTGTCCCGGCTGGCAGGGGCTGTAGAAACAGCGTGGGGAGACCTCAAGCAGAACTGAAGAAACTGTGGGTGCAGGGCAGGGAGGAAACGGGTTCCCAAAATCCCGGGGGGACACACGAAGAGACCGGTGGTCCGACGGAGTCCGAGGTGAAGGGAAAAGTCAGAGCTCTCCGCCTCGCCGAGACGAGCAGCCCTGGCCGTCTTCCCCAGAGCAGAGAAACTGCCCCCAGCGAAGTGGAATCAATGTCTCTGTGTAGCTGCTTCCTTTGTTTGTTCCCGAGCACCCATAAGTACCGAAAAGCACCCAGCCATTAGTTTCTTAGCAACTTCTGGGAAAAAATTCTATAAGAAATCAACCCAACCCCCAACAGCTCAGCATCAATGCCTTCAGTCCCCAGTTTCCATGTGTTCCAGGATGGTGTGACAGTATGTGACTGTATGGGTTTATAATCAGATTCCAGGAAGGTGATCAGCCAAATCACTCCATGATGGTATCCCTGGTCACCTCCTTGTTTGCCCTGTCCTGTCATCCACTATTCACTATATTCAGTTATTCAACTTTTTGCTTAGCAAGGTCATAACACCAAGATTATCAAATGAATAGAATATTAATAGAAGCTTTACCCTTTGGCCCACCTTATTCTTTTTCCAAAAATTATTATTTTTAAAATTTCTTATAATAACAGCAGCCAGACTGAAAAATAGGATGATTAGCATGAAAATCAGAGCTGAATACCTGGTTAAATATTGGTTTTATTTGGAAACACTCTTTCTAAAGCTTTTAAATATTCCTGTCAAAAAACAGACTAGTCCTTGATTGCTTTTCTTTCCATACCTTAAGCATGAAAGCTTGCTTGACACTTCTTTTAAAAACTATGAATCAAAGTGTTGCTCAAAAGAGAAAAGTATCCCTTAACAGAGCAACTTTAATTCATAGAGTTTGGGTAGATTAGATCTCCCTGTATCATTTGCATTTGTTGTAATTAATAGTTAGAAAGCTACATTAACCTAAATAAGAATTATATCTAGAAAAACCTACTATAAGGCCAGAAAATACCCAATTTAGATGCAAGATAAATATAATGAACTTTAGTAAATGACAGAGGAAAGGAAGAAAGGCACAACTCATCTACACAATTGTCTCTTGTATGGTAACACTTTTACCCACAAAATCTTAAACAATCGTAACAAGAAGTGGAAAAGACCTCATATATTAAGTCAAGAATTTTTTGTTAATTTGAACAAAGTGTGACTGACACATAATAAATTTAGTAATAGTAGCCCAGTGACTGTGGTTCTTTGAAAGGCATGTGAGAGGAGGGAGAGAATATTCCTCTAAGGATATGTGATCAAGGGCAGCGTAAATGCAAAAAGGGAATAATGAGAAAAGGAGGAAGCTGTACATGACAACACAAACCTCACTGACCAGGATTAGACAGTCACTAACAAGACCCAGGCCTGCTCACTGTAATAAAATTGCATACAGAATTAGGGAACAATTATTTCAGCAAGATTAACTGATAGAGACCTTGTCAAATGGGATACTATGGAAAAGGAGGAAGCCATAAACAAAACATGCAGACACATAACTGACAATCAATGTGATGAACACAAACACAAGAAATTAATATCCTCAGTCATGTGAAGACATGGGCTGTCAAGGAGCTACAGGCCATCCTGGAATATGTAAGTAATAAGGAGGGGCCAGAGTATGGGAAAGTGTCAGAAAGGCTATGCTAACTGATAAGAAAATGTGCAGGGCAAGGCAGTCTGTGGGATAAAGACAGGAAATGCTATGAAAAAGGCTGGTCTCATGTAAAACATGATTCTGTGATTCTGTGATTAACAGATAAACCTTAACTAACAGAAAACACTAGCATCATTATCACTAAATTAACAAATATCATGGTAGAAAAAGAGAAGGAAACCTTGAAAATTTACCCAGTCCAACTTTTTAGTATATCAACTATGAGATCTAACATACCCTAAGCACTACTGATACAGACCATAATTCTTAAAAAAAAAGAAAAAAAACAAAAAACCAGCAAAGATTTTGCAGCCTACATAAGCAATTAACAATTTTCATACTAGAAAATTGAATTTGACACCCAAGTGAAATATTCTATAGTTCAATATGTTATTATATTCTGTCATCCACACGGGAGTACTTTCACTTCTGGTATTTAAGTTTTAAAATTATTATTAAAAACCCCAAAACAAACAAATCAACCAAACAAGCCAAAAAGCAAACCACAAAAACCTTAACAACAACAAACAACAACAAACCCCACGAGCTATCTTTTCAGGTAAAGTCTATGGACTGCTAATCATTTTGCATTTTTCCTCTGGTCTCAAACCCATTGAGTAAATTCATGCTGGAAGTATATCAGACAAGGCAGCACATGTATTTCCTATCATGGTCCTACCAGTGGTGAATAAAAGATTATCTGTAGCTAGAAGCCTTATTAACTGAAAATTAGGGATGTCACTGTCATACTCTTGTGTTTGTTTCAGTCTAGAAGTATTACCATCAAATAGTCTATTAATGATTTCGGAGAGCTAATATTGCAAACAGTTAAACAACTATGCATTGCTTTCCTTTCCTTTCCCTTTCCTTTCCTTAACTTTCCTTTCCTTAACTTCCCTGAACTTTCCTGAACTTTCCTTTTTTTTTTCCTTCCTTCCTTTTTTCTTTCTTCCATTCAAGAAATGAATTTTATCTCTTTCACTTCTCTGCTTATTGCTTCTTTGGCCTTTGCAATGAAAATGTATTTTTAATAATGGTGTCACAAGCATGGGCTAAAACTTCTTCTACCACTTGAAAATTTGTGGCAGAATACATGATTTCATTAATGAAAGGAATCTTATCTAAACAATTAAACCCAATTTTTTTTCTTGTAAAATCCGTTGATGTACAAGGATTGGAAAAAAGAATCAAAAAACCCCCAATAAATTCAACCACGAAAAAGATACCTACAAGTCATAAGTAACAGAAATGTTAGATACAAACCCCAACTTCCTACATTTTATCTGTATTTCATAAACTTTGCTATTTATAAAAATGTTGTCATAATTGTTTCTTTTACAATGGCTTGTGGACATGTATTGTCTTGTGAATCAATATGCTGTCAGACTTTAAATGTTTGAGTAATTTTCTAATGAGAACTGTCTCCATAAATGAAATAAATCTGCTGCAGCTGTAGGTTCTTCTTAGAGTAGGGCACTAGCAGACAAAAGTAAATTCAGACCCTCATTTGTCTCCTCTAATATAATATATACTAAGTATATAGAATCAAAGGATTGAGAATCAGGGTTATAAAAATTATTATTTCACAAAAAAATTAAAGTACTCATATAAGTAGAAGCTTAGAATAAACATATCTAACCACTATATCTATTGAATATGCAGCCTAAGTAATATATATTGACAAAGAGGTCTGAAGTACTCCATGCATTTCTAAGCTTTTCAATATTTCCTACTACCTTTGCAATGTAAATCCGGTACCATGTGACATTTTCACCTGCATCTGGAGTACTGAGGTCCACTTCTGGGGTCTCCAGAAAGAGTTATGGCCTTAATGGAGTGAGTCTGGCCCAGGGTCTCAAAGATGATTAAGAAGCGTCTCTTACAAGAAGAGAGGCTGCAAACCTGTGGCTGTTCAGTCTGGAGGAGATAAGTCTTAGGGGAAAAGTTATCAGTGAGTATAAACACTCAAGGGATGTAATGTATACAAGGGAGCAAAACCTTTTTCAACATTGCTCACTGTCAAGACAAGAGGCAATTTTAAATATCTGAATACTTTAAGCACTATCTGAACACGAGAGAACTGAAGCAGATGTTCTCAAGAAGGCTCTTCTAACCTGACTGATTCTGTGCTCCTGTATGATATATCTCTATTGGAATTACAATGGAGGTTTTGATGAAGTCGCTAGCATAAGTGAAGGAAGAGAGAAATCAGGGACAAATGATATATAAATTTCTTAGTTTCTAGGGAAAAAAAAAAAAAAAAACACACCACGAGTAATTTTGTCTTATTCTTTGTATTGAATGAATAAGGGTTTGATGAAAAAAATATCATAATCCTCCGACTCTCACAATGGTAAATTGGTAATTGCTGTTAAAAAAAAAAAATAAAATCCATGTATAAAACTGTTTATCAGTATTTGAGACACAAAACAGTTCCCATGAGAAATCTACAATATAATAATTATTAAGAAATTATCTGGACAAAGGAAACCTATGAATTCCTGACACTGTATAAAAGATATGGGCTGCCTGTACATTCACTTAGGGTGTAATTCCATCTGTGAAAAGCCATCAGAAACCTATAAAGCATTTAGCTTCCATTCAGTCTATTTGAAGTTTTTAAGTGGGACTTCAAGACTGTGCATCAATCTGATGATCTTTGCCAGAACACAGGGCCTGATCAACAGGCTGATTCATATGGATGTACTTCTGTATCCAGGAAAGTGATTTAATGGGGCTCAGCATAGGTCCAGAGACATTCATTATGGATGCATCAGCCTAAGGGAATCAGGGACATATTCTTCTGAAAAAGTGAAATTCTCACAGATTTCATCATCCCTGAAGTTCTGGATGGACTTCTAATGGAAACCATATTATCCTGAATTCATTAAAAAAGATATCAATAATAGTCCATCCCTTATTGATTTCAATAGGTACCATAATATATGGTTATGCAATGTGGCAAGTATTTCTGATAGTCAAATGGTATTTTTTTAGTATGAAAAATCCCCACTTTTCTGAGCTGTGCTATGTATCTTAGCCTTTGGAACAAAAAAAAATTAAAAATTCATCCCTTAACATCACAGAATAATCAGACAGTTAATCTTCCTAAGAATATGTGGGAAGTCAAAGAAACACAAATATTTCCTTTGTACCTTCTGTTTTTAGTTTGTGTGTTTCTTTGTTCTTAATTAAGATAAAGTTTAGGTTTTTTCTGTGTTTTTATTCTGCCATAGTTATTTTTCCTTTCTGTCTGGAAGAAACACTCTTCACTACAATAAAGTTCAGGGATAGTTGGTGTTAAATGTAATAAGAAATGTTAATATGTTTTCTGACCACCACTACCACTCCAAAGGTCATTACAATGAAAGAAAAAGTTAGGGTTATTTTCTATTCCACACAATAATCTGGAGAGAATGCAGCCTCTCATTCCTATATGCAGTGGCTTGTTTAGGAAATGACTCAGCCTTTATGGAAAGGAAAAGCAATTCCATTAGGAAGTATAAGCTTACATACATACATACATACATGATATGGATTTAGTGACATTGGTTTAAGGGTAGAGTTGACAACGTCAGGTTAATAGACTTAAATTATTAATTTAAATTATTTTTTAATTTTATGATTCTATATGCCATCTAACTTCAGATGTCTGAAGATACTACCCCTATCTGTATGTTTGCCCATTGCACATACGCAATTTAAAAGACTTTCATTTGTGGCTTAGAGAGGAGTTACTCTTCACTGCTGACTTATTGCAGGGTCAAAATCTAAAGCCAAATTTTTCCACAATGGATATTGTGACCTAAATTAATAGATTAAAGTACAAATACCTCAAAGTTTTGGTGTACAGAAAGAGGAACCACACCAAGTAAGCACTTCAACATGCTGGAAGGAAGGGATGGTATTCAGAGGGATCTTGCTAGCCTTGAATAATGTGCACCTACAGCCTGGAAAGACAGCTGTATCCTGGGCTGCATCTAAAGGACCATGGCCAGCAAGTTGAGGGAGGTGATTCTCCAGCATAGCAAAGGAGGGTCATGAAGATGATCAGAGGGCTGAAACACCTAAACACTTATGGATGACAGAGTTGGGGTTCTTCAGCCTGCAGAAGAGAAGGCTACATGGAGACCTTATAGCAGCCATCCAGTACTTATAGGAGGATACATGGAAGATGGAGAGAGACTTTCTACAGGGGCTTGTATAGGGCAAGGGGCAGTGGCTTCAAACTGAAAGAGAATAGGTTTAGATTAGATATTAGGAAGAAAGCATTTACAGTGGGAGTGATGAGACAGTGGAACTGGTTGCCCAGAGAAGCTGTGGATACCCTGGGAGTGCTCAAGGTAAGGTTGGATGGGACTTTGAGCAACCTGGTCTAATGAAAACTGTCTCTGTCCTCTGGCAAGGGAGTTGGAACTAGATGATCTTTAAGGTCTCTTCCAACTGAAAACATTCTATGACTTTATGATTCTATGATTTAATGATTCTGTGATTTTAATTATCTCCAATTTAAATATCAAAAAAAAAGAAATTGCTTGTCTTTTCCTGTAAACCATCAGGTAGTAAACACAGACACTTATCTTTGTCCAAAAAAGGTCTATTTAATTGCAAAATGTTATATTTTCCTTCTTGATGACACTTATTAAATAACTCAGACTAACTCTCTTTTGGTTTTTGAGGAAATTCATGTCAACAGAGTATATTTTTTTTGCATCTGTGTATCAGATGACACACTTAAAGATCACTATGCACTAAATTGAAGAATCATTGTGCAATATATTTGCATAAAATTAAGGTACAGACATCCCTTAAAAGAAAAACATAAATTCAGCATGCGTATGATGTGTTTACAAGAACAGTTTCTGTTGGACAACATATTTTTCTCTTTTGCCACATTGTCTTCCCTCTGAACAACTGTTTTGCATCTGTTATGCCCCTTTCCAAGGTAGTGGCTGAAAGTACACAACATTTCCTGGGGTATAAATTTTTTTTATTAGGTTTAGTCAATTTTTCTGCTATAATTAGGCAATAATTAGAGGCAATAATTAATTAGGCAATTTCATTAAAGTGATTACAAATAAATAATATATTTTCCAGTCCTCATTAATTTAGAAGAAATAACAACAAAATAGAAGAAAATGTCAAGACATAGCTATTCCCTTCTCCATTCACTTTGTCAGTATCTGGCCCAGCAAAAGAGCTCTTTAGACACTGGTGAGTGCATTGTGTAGGATGTTTGTTTATGTCGGAGCATAGGTATGTGATCTAAGTAATTACCATATAATCACAGCTGGTTTTAGGTCTGCCTCACAAGGCCAGGATCATGTACTGAATGAACTGCTAGGCCCAGCTGAATACTTTGGGTGTGCTCAAGTACCTCAAATGGCAGTAGCTGCACCAGTTCTGAATCAACTGGGCAACTGATTTGAATCCTAGGCTCACACATGAGTGCATATGTACATGTATATAGTCTGAGTCAAACTTCTCAACTGTACATCTCTAAATTTTAAATTTAGTTGTATGACTCTAGACCTGAATTCCAGGTGAAATTTTCTTGTAAAACTAAAATGCCTTTTAAACCCTAAGAGATGGGTTTACCTATGAAATTGGCCTCAATCATATGCAAAACCCAAATACATGATGACAGGTCAGGATTAATCTAGATGTAGCTCAAAGCTGTTAGGAAGAAGTGTAAAAATGACATCTGGGAAAAAGTTAATATGTTCTGTAACACTAATGTTCTCTAGCTCTAAAGGAATCTTAAAATCCAATTTTATACTTCAGTGGGGATAAGTCAAGTCCTAATTTGATCTTAGTCCATTAGATTCTGCAGTTCATTAGAAGTATGTTTGCTTGACTTTGGAGCTAGTCATTCTAAGCTCCTTTCTTATCACTAGAGAGAAATAGATATTTGTTCAAATATATCTAAAATAGGTCAGTTGAATGAGACCCTCTAAGTGACTATTCTGTCTATTGATTATATGAGTGTTTTACATGACTATTTGAGATAAAGCTTCTGTGCTGTGGACAACTATTAGGTGAGATTAATCCACCCTGCCTATTTTGGGGGCTTTTTTTTTTTTAATAAGATTAATCCTTCGCTAAGGATCTGAGTTAATATTTTCCTTTTAGAAATTCAAAGGAAATGGAAATCAAAGGGTGCTACTATTTACTTTCTTGAGAATATTTCATTCAACATGGCAATAAGTGAAGAGGCTTTTGGGTTCTTTTGTAAAACTGAAGAGAAGTAATTTCACATATGAATGAAATTCTTACCTATCAATGTCAGAAGTCTGTTAAAAGGTGTTAATTTTAGTGGGAATAGCAGAAGCAGTCTGGAAAGCAGCTAGAAAGAAAAAGACTTTTTGGCAGTCCAGCACTCTATTGAAACAATAGTTTTGATGTGATTTTGATCTGTTCCTGAAGCTGATAGGAGTTGATATGTAACTCAATAAGCAGATCTGGTGCCAGGATCATGCACAGAGGGGCATCCCAGTGTGTGCTTGGCAAGATTTCTCAAACTGGAGAATCCCCAGAGGAACAGAGAGAGCTGCCTGTAGCCTGTAGCTTGCATGATAGTGGTTGATGGAGCTTGTCAGAGAGAGGAGCAATAGTAGCCAAACATGCTGCTGCCCTCAGCAAAAGAAGCCTCTGGATACCACTAGTGACCAGGAGTGCTGAGAACAGATTGGGCAATTCGGGCTTGCACATCAGCGAGGGCATGGCACGGCAGTTCACACAGAATTAGCTGCCACAGAAGGGCGTGCAGGAAGAGTACCTCTGCCAGCTCGACCAGGGAGCAATGGCATAAAACCACCAGAGGGCCATGTCAGCTCTAGGCACTGCACCCATGGTGACAGACACAGCTGCCCAGAGAGAGCTACAGTGGGAAAACACTGCCACCTGGGTGTCAGGATGCAGGGTGTGCTCAGCTCGTACTCCAGCACTAGACTGCAGCAGCATCTTGGGAGGTGTGCCCGGGCAAAGGAACTCCTCCTTTTAGGGGCATTGCTTTGAGAGGAGGAGTGTGGGTTCAGAAGCATCAGGGACTCTGAGGGAGAGATCGAAACTGCACTGAAATACTTCCGGAATTGCACCCTACCTTTCCTGGGACAGGACTCACAGGCAGACAGGAAACATGATAGGGAGGATTCCCAATCATTTCTCCACCTGGCTGAATGTGGAGACTTAAAGGTGTAGAGAGAAATGGGAAGTTTCTGTCCAGGAGAGCATATGTATCTTCTCTGTCCTGCCCCACCTTCACAGGTGCCCTGGAAAGTGAACTAATGACAAGGGCAATGGTTCATCAAGGTTGGAGGTGTCCTCAAAGTTATGTCAGCCCAAGACTTGTGTCAAAACTGCTTCCATAAGGTAAAAAGATGTCTCGTTGTCATAGGGGACTCTCTCCTGAGGGCTATAGAAGGGCTAATACGAAGCCCAGATCCATATCTTAAGGAAATTGAAGATATGTCAAGAAAGATTCCTACACTGGTACAGCCATCAGATTATTAGCTTTTCAGGTAGGTAGCGATGAATTTGCAACTACAAGTCCAAGGGTAATGGATTTATAAAAGGCAAGTTATGCTTCACTAACTTGATTCTTATTCTACAGGAAATGACCCACGTATTGGGTCACTGAAAGTGGGTGAGTGGAGATGGCTTACCCAGCCTTTAGTAAATTCTTTCACACTGATTCCCATAATATTGTCCTGGAGAAACTGGCTGCTTATGGTTTGGATAGGGCACTGGTGAGGCCACATCTTGAATCCAGTGCTCAGTTTCGGGCCCCTTACTACAGGAAAGACATTGGAATGTTCAAGTGAGTCCAGAGAAAGGCACCAAACCTGTAGAGAGGTCCAGAGCACAAGTATTATGAAGAGTGGTTGATGGAAGTGGCAATATTTGGCCAGGAGACAAGGAGGCTCAGGACAGAGAGATCTTAGAGCTGTCTACTACTACCTGAAAGGAGGTGGTAACAAGGTGAGTACCGGTTTCTTTTCCCAAGTAAAAAGTGATAGGGAAGGAGGAAATGG
Source organism: Certhia americana (assembly GCA_018697195.1). Lineage (NCBI taxonomy): Eukaryota > Metazoa > Chordata > Aves > Passeriformes > Certhiidae > Certhia > Certhia americana. Next base: position 72,778,407 of record CM031857.1, on the reverse strand, counting down.
TCTCAGGTTGTGTCAGGGGAGACTTAGATTGGATATTATTATTATTAGAAAAATTTCTATATAAGAGCAGGCTTCCTAGAGAAGTGATTGAGTCAGCATCCCAGTGAATATTTAAAAGTCATGCTGATGTGGGGAATGAGACACTGGAGAGCAGCACTGCCGTAAAGGACATGGGAATCCTGGCAAATGGAATATGAGTCATCCAGGAGAGACAACCATGTCCTGGGGTCCATCAGGCACAGCATTGCCAGCCAGGCTAGGGAGATGTTTATCCTGCTCTACTCTGTGCTAGTGTGGCCTCACCTTGGGTGCTGTGTGCAGGTTTGGGCACCACAATGTAAAAAAAAAAAAAAAGATAAAAAGCTATTAGAGTGTCCAAAGGAAAGCTTTGAAGACAGTGAATGGTCTGGAGGGGAAGCCTTATGAGCGACTGAGGTCATTTGGCTTTTTCAACATGGAGGAGTCTGAGGGGAAACCTCATTGCAATCTACACTTCTTCATGAGGGAAGTGGACAGGCAGGCACTGATTGCTCACTCTCTGGTGACCAGTGACAGGACCCAAGGGAATGGACTGAAGTTGTGTCACAGGAAGTCTAGGCTGGATATTAAAAAGAGACTCTTCACTCAGGGGATAGTTGGGCACTGGAACAAGCTCTTCAAGATAGTGGTCGCTGCACCAACCTGACAGAGTATAAGAGGGGTACATTGCTCTCAAGCAGATGGTGTGATTCCTTAGGCTGTTCTCTGCAGGGCCAGGAGTTGGACTTCAGTGATTCTTGAGGATCCCTTCCAAATCAGGATATTCTATGATTCTATATATAATGTATAATTTTATATAACATTTGTGCCTGTGCATGTATAATTCAAACCAGAGAAGTTAGCAAGTAGATGACAAGAAAGTCCAGGAGACAAACACTGGGGAGACCTTGGGTCTAGGAACTTGATAATGGAGTGGGGCTATGAGTCATGGGACATTGTACATTTCCATGCTTAACAGATCTGGGGTTCTGGAAGTAACTACTGGGTTGGATGATTTTCTACAATTTATAATGTATATAAATATCAGTATAAGTATAGGTAATCTGTCAGCAGATTTCAAACTTATTCAGGAAAGAGGAGACAGCTATCAGCCCATCCATGCTTGTTTGAGTGCTATGTTTTTTTGTCTCTGCTGATCCATGTGATTAGCCATGTGTATGGATATTGTTTTTGTGTGTGTTCATGCATGCTTGCCTATCAGAAATTTGTGCTCACCCTTGCCACTGGCTAGACCTGTGGACAAAAAGCAACAGCACTCTCATACTCATCGGGCTATTTGATGCAGCCACCTCTCACACTTGTACTGTTGATGCTGTCAAAACGCTTTTTTTATACAACCTCCTCCCCCTCACTACCTCATTTTTGACTGCAGTGAAAAATGGGGAATATGATAAACTATATGTCTGATTCCATTTTTTTTAATTGTGTGCATCATCAAGATTTCTAAAATCTAAAAAAACAGGTCATGAGTTGAATGCTATCTAATTATTTAATCCCTGAAGCACAATATCTGGCTAGAGAAAATAATTTTCTGTATAGAAGTGCCCCATTTTCTTTCTATCCCAAAATAAAATTATATGAATGACCTCACTTTTTTTTTCTCATGTCCACAGAATGCTATTTCTCTCAAGAAATTCCATAAACATTGAGGCTGTTCTGCAGAGAGTTTACTGCCCCTGGCATGCCCATGTTCTTCTTTGGAATCCAGTGAAGTGAACTGGAAGAGGATGAATGAATTGGGCACAGTGATGATGTACTCCTGGTGGGTCCATTCATAGACAAAGCACAGGATTCAAAAAAACTTCTTTTTCAGGCATAGCAAGGAAGAGTAAATCTGTTAGGATTTGTAGGAACATTTTGTTTACATCTTCCCTTAGGATAAACACAGTGACATTTCCAAAACAAATAGAAATGGGGAAAGGCATTGCTCATAACAATGCTTTGCTACAAGATCTTATCAGATTATCATGGCCACAAAAAGAAAATGCTGATTATTCATATCTCCTCAAAAAAGGAGGCAAATGTCACCAGTGAAGGGCTATCTATCACTCTTTCTCTTCTCCTGGATGAATGTTTTAAATATTGTCAGAAAGTCTGAATAAACTTTTTGCAATTCATTTGCTGGGCTTCACTTAAAGGGTAACGTCCTTGCTATTCTAGCATGTTCCTCTGGGAATGAGAGAAAGGCTATGTACATCAATTTGCTAAAGTAACATTTATTTGTACTTGATAGCATGAAAAGGGTCTTTGATATAAGGAAGAGTGTTGCTTAGAAGTAAATTACTCTTTAATAATACTAATTAAATCTTCAATGACACTGAGAATGACACCTGAAAGCAAAACATAGCTTGTAAAGCATTCAGGAAAGAATTATAATATAAAATCTGTGGCTTTTTCAGAATGGAAGATTCAAAACATTCACAGGAGGATGTTACCAGCAATACTTGATTTTAACTTGGGCAGTTTCAAGGAAGTTGGCATGTAATTTAATAGAAGACTGTGTAGATTAATTGCAACAGTAATAGGATTAGTTTGAATATTTCAGGTGATAAACAGTGATTCATAGTATAAAAAGTAAAAACTCTTCTGGACTAATCATGACAGTTTCTTTATAGGCTCCTAATTCTAGCTGACTTTCTGAAAAAGTCAGACAAACTTTTCTTCAGAATATTGGGAGAGAGTTTCAAAGAAGGTGGAGCTGCTTTGATGTTTGAATCATGCACAGAAAGTTGAATTAGCCAGCTCAGTGGTGCAGAATAGCTGTACTTTCTCTCCTCTGGTAGACATGGCTCCTCAGGGTTGAAGCAGGGGTGTCTAATTGAATCATTTCCTCATTCAGCTCAAATATAGCAAATATATAGTTCAAATCCAGAATATTTGTTGTGATTATTCATTGTAATGTAAATATTAAAGATTATAATTAAATTCAGGAATTCATTTTTCATTGAAAACAAAACATGAATATTATCAATTTTTTCTTTCAAGTCCCTTTGGAAGTGTTACTTTAAGAAATGTATAGAAGTGAAAGTGAAGAAATGTATAGAAGTGAAAATAAAGAAATGTATTCTTTCTGGTCTCTTGGAAATGTTTCCACAGTTTCAAAACATTTTCCCCTTCTTTCTTTTCACTTTGCATCACCTTTCCTCTGCTTCTTCTGAACTCTTTATTGATGAAACGGAAAAGTCCTGAAAGTTTATCCATCTTGCAGTTTCAACAGTTTTGTTCCTTCAAATTACATTAAAAGGGTAACAGGAAAAAAGGAGGTGCAATATTGAGTCTTCATTTCAGAATACTACTTACCCTTCCCCCAAAACTGATCCTCCCAAATTAATTTGACAGCAGACGGAACAATTATATACCTCCTCCCTGTGCTTCAGTTGACTGTACTCTAATACTTAGCAATGCTGCTGCATAATCTTGACTTGAATTTCTGGAAAGAATTGTTGTGTTGTGGAAAACAAAGCATGTGGACTACAGCCTTGCAAGATAGGAAAAGTAAAATTTCAGAGAAAGGTAAGATTTTTGACATTAGTATAACTGGCAGCTCAAGGACTCAAGACAAAACCCAGTGTCATTAAAAGGGGAAAAACTAAAAGATTCAGAGTGGTTACTCAGCAGCATCCAGAATCAAATTGTTTCAGGGATCTTCTTTTCCTACAAGGCAGCTGCCTAGCTAACAAAGATCTCACTGGATTGGTGAGCATAATAGTGCTGAACAATTCTAGCTTATTAGACCAACTTCATATGTAGCAAATAAGTAACTTGACATTTATTCTTAATTTGTATAGATCTTTATACAGTCTCTCAGTAAAATTGTCTCAAAAAGGACCAGGGTGGGATGGCTAAAAGGTAAGGAGAGGTCAAAGAACTTTTCATTTGATTAAGAGGAAAATGATAAACAGAAGTATAAGAAATAAGGAGGGATATAAACAATGTGCTTCTGAAATGGCTGATCTCATGAAGTGCTTTTATTTAATCAGGATTTAACAAGACAAATTGGAAAGGTACACATAATTCAAAAGCAATAAAGATATTGTGAATATACAGATTGATAAGAAGCTGAGTACTGAACTCTTCAAGGAAGCACAGTACCTCCACTTGGCCTGGATTACTTGTATTCCTTCATCTCAAAGACTATTGAATCACTACCAGTCATTCTGAAAATCACAGGCAAGTGAAGATAAACATCTTGTTTTCTGGAGAATTGTAGGTTGGAGTTTATTTTCAGTAATTTTATGTTAACATGTATCACTGATATTTCTCAAGGGGTCATAACTATGATGATGAGGGGAGTAATGATGACTAGAGTATGCAAAAGAAAATGGGATTTTGAGAAAAATCTTGAATATTTCAAAATTTGAAATGAACTTTGATTCTTGAAACTGTACATAAGGATTGTAAAGTATCCTTGCATTGGTTCTTGCTGTGTCGAAAACATGTAAAATCCGCACTTTCTCTATTAAAAGAAAATTGTACCCTGGAGTTCAGATGTCTGTTAGGATGAGAGACTTAAAATCCAGTTATTGGGAGAGTTAAGAAATGGGCTTTAACTGAGGAAAATCTCATCTTTCTGACAATTATATATACATCAATAGACAAATATCGAGACAGACAGAAGTATGAGTATTCTTAGCTTAACAGCTATAGCACATATTTGACTGTTCTGGTTATTCTAGTATGTCTAACTTTCTACTGCTCCAGTCTTCATCAATCCTTGTGCATACACCATAGAATTTGAAACTATGAATCCTGCAATAAATGATAACTTAATTGCATGGGAAACAATATAGAAATGAATTATTAATTATGCAGTATATGTGATATAATATGCATAATTTAAAATATAATTATATTAATTATACAGTGAGTGAGGCTGTTCTCAGCTCCACCTCCACCTCAATTACCATTGATTGTAAGGAAAGAATTTCATATAGCTTAACACAGGCAAGTGTAGAAAGAGAGGAGAAAAGGAGATGGCAGTAAAGAAAAGGATTAGAAGAAGGAGTAAAGAAATTAAACAAAGACGTTAAAAAAGAAGTGTCTGTAACAGAATCAGGCTTGGAAGTGGCTGGGTTTAGACTTTCTTATGAATGCCTTTCACCATTTTTTTCAGGACTCACAGATTAAATAGAAAAAAATTAAGAAATAAAATTCTACAGAACTTCTCATTGCTGAGCAGTCATATATCTTAACAAACTGAGAAAGAACAGTACTTGTAGTAAAATAAAATTTTAAACATTCTTAAAATGAAATGACAATTGGACAGACAAAAATGATAATTTAAGTGGTAGTCATCAGTTTCTTCCATGGAAGACTATCTAGGCTTAACTATATCTTAAAATAATGCTTGAAATAGTTGAAGTAGAAGTAGATTAACTAAATGAAATAAGATCATAACCCAGTGGCCTTTCAGGGCTATGACATTTGCTAAATGCTGACTATCTGAACAGTTGTTGTCAAGCCAGTGTTTTATATCTGCCTTCAGGTTTATTCCAATATGTATTAAATATTAATTTATGGTAGAATAATGGTTACCTAACAGAATTAAAGTTATTTATTCAATTATTTAAGTTGAATTTGATTATTTTAGAGGAAATCTTATTGACATATGAACTGTTCTATCTTCTGTTTAAACTCTGCCATCAGTTTTGCATCAATGTTTTCTAGAAATAAATTATTTAAATCCACATTCCTAATATAAAACTAACCATTATAAACTTCCCTACTGACAAAACTTTTAAAACTCATGAAGTGTCTTTCATAGGCAAAATTGTAATAAATTCCTGGTACTCACATAATTTTGAAAAAAAAAAGCTCTATTAAAGAAGTTTGTTCCAAACACGAGTTACAAGTAGTCTGAAAGAACAAACAGTCATTTTTCTAAAATGTAACACCAGACTGTACACAGTGTTAAATGAGATCTAATCAAATTTTCCTGTAATTACTTTTCTCTAATTTGTTAGCAGAGACTTTAACCTGGCTTAGAGTTCAATGTGATGACAAACCATGGATTTACTTTTTTCCCTAAGGTATCTTTCTAATAAATGGATACCTCAAAACATTAAACAAAATGTTAAATATCAATTTTTTACCCATTGCTAATATTACACCTGATATCAAAGGTTACATTATTGACATTGATTTAAGTGAATTTTATGCTTGAAAGAAGGATGTTGTGTTAAATTTATATTATAGACTCCATGAAGGACATGTTATCTTAGCATTTAATTTAGATGTAGTTATTACAGTATTTATTTTATACAAAAGTAGAATAAATGAAGTGCAGAACCTCTTTAACTTAAAGGAAATATTCATGATTTAAAAATAATTAGGTTGAGTGAAACCAGATTTTTTCATGAAATAGATGTAAAAGTACAGTAAAAGGTGCAATTATTTACTTAATGTACTTTAAGTAAATTAAGTACTTAAGTATTTAAGTAAATAAGTAAATCGAAAGTGTTTAAAAAGTTTCAAGTCAGAAGAATATTCCCTATTCATCCTTAAAACTTTGTAGTTTCAAAGGGTTTAAAAATATTAATTACTACAAACCAATGTTGTAGATGAGTGCATATACTCTTCCACTCTGCAGTTTAAGTATTAAAACACTGAAAATGTAATTTCAATCTCCCAGTGAGGTCTGTTTAGCAAATATTTAAATTAACTAGGCTATTCCTAATATGTGCTATGGGTGCAATTGCTGTGAGGTGATGGATCTCTTAGAAGTAAGGGGATTATGTGAAGACCTGGTGAAACCACAATCCCTGCTTTGAATTAGAAGTCCACCTCTGCAGTGCAATTCCAATTACAAAGGAAAAAAGGAGCAGTAGCTTTGGTATGCCCTGAGACATTATTACACCTTGGTTTGATGGCTCAGGCATTAAAATCTTTTATCAAAGAGGAGGAACAATAAGTGCCGTAACTTCTTCTAGTCTGTGGGAATTGAGAATTCTGAGAAATATTTCTTTGCATGTTTAAGGGATTTTAAAATCTCTGACAAACAATGTTTTCAACCTTTGTACATGGAAAAGGGCATTTTAAGCAGGTGAAGGCAAGACAGAGAAGACCTCGTGGTTTCTGGGCATCCTTCTGCTTCCTCATCTGCCCCATTTTCTGCTATGGAGGTGGTATGTTATGGTTGGCTTAGAGTCTAACTTTCTAACACTAATAATAGTTATTGGAGATTTTGTATAAGCAGTGCTTACATAGTTTTTAATATAAAAGATACACACCACCCTGAAGGCGGGGAGAGTGCCTGAAACTGACCTGCAGTGCAGAGTTCTGCTGGTCAGGAGAAAGAATGTTAGAGATAAGAAAGAATAAACAATTAATGAAGACACAGAAGAGATGGCTCATGACCAGTTCTTCAATGTCTCTGGCTGGGGAAAAAAGATTTGAAAATTCTCGGGTCTTGGTGCAGCCGTGAAAGAAAACCATCATCAAAAATATTTTTATGAAACCTGAGATGGTCTTTCAGAGCTAATTTAATGTAGCATTGTGAAATAATGGATTTTGATAACACGTACTTCATAAAATCTGGACTTATCATTTCAACTAGGAGTTGAACCAGAAGTGCTATTTCACTATATTATGAAAATATTAGTAGGTTCTTGAAAGTGGAGTTGATAAACACAAGAGTTCTATGACAATAGTTTTGAAATCCAAAATGGAGTTCTCATGTACACCAGTCCGTGGTATAAAGCATAAATACAAGATCATTATGATAACTTTTTTTCATGCTTTTCAATGACCAAATAGTTGAAAATTTGCTACTTTTCCACAAAAAAATTTCACAATGAAGTGGTAAAATCATTATTATTGTGTCTCTGGTTTTAGTGCTCATCAATAATTCCAATTTATCACCATTTCATTAACATTTAAACACCACTGTACTGTTCATAGTAATTATTTTAATTAATTCCTAGTACTGAAGACATACTTTTTACACTAACAGTTATATGTTTAATTTCTCTCAAAACTGTAGCACTCAAAAGCTATGTCCTTGTTGGTGTGCTGTAGATGCATCTGTCTTATATTTTATGATAGTAAAGCAGTGAAGTCCACATGCTATTTTCTTCTCATATATTTATGAATTTGGAATACTTAAGAATTCATTATCTCTTTTTCGGAGAGCGGTGTGATTTAACCCTGGTAGGCAGCTAATTAGTGTAAGCCGACTATTTTTTTCTTCTAGTCAACATATTTTTTTTGTTCATTCCCCAATATGGGGCATGGAAGAAAATCACGTGGCTGAATGTGAAACACCTTATTATACATTGAAGTAAAGTAATTTTGAGAGGTAAAGCTAGAGGTAGGTGCTCTATGACAGTTAAGCAAAGTAAAGAATTAATTCATTACTTCCCGTCAGCTGTCATGTGTTTAGCAATCTCCAGGAAAAGCATAGCTACATTATACGTAACAGACATCATAAGCTCCAAATGCCCTCTACTTTCTCCTTCTTTCCCACTAGTTTTTATTGCTCAGAATCACATAATTCATTTAAGAGATGGACTTCACGATTCTTTTGTGTACTTTCCAACTCAGAATATTCTCTGTGTGTGTGCGTGTGCGTGTGTGTGTGTGTGTGTGTGTGTGTGTGTGTGTGTGTGATATTAAATGCAAATGGTAACTGAGGTATGGTATAGGTATTGTTTTAACTGAACTAGGTCCACTGGGATCAGTTGTCCCAGGTATGTAACCTCCCAACTTCCTGGTCAGTACCAACTTCTTGCTGCCTCACTACAGGTGCAGCATGAGAAATGGAAAAGGCCTTGATATTTATCACAAATGAGTGCTTTATGTTGCAAAAAATCATCCTGAAAAGTATTAGCAAAACCAGGTTTCATATAAATTTGTGATAGCATGAGCTATACCTTGTGTTCAGCGACAAGGTTCCCTCAATTACTTACTACATTAATGAAGCATATAAAAAAACATCAGATTAGAATAAATTTTTTTTTTTTTTTTTTTTTTTTGGAGACTGGGGATGCAAAATGAAGTTCCAGAAGTTCCTAGTGTGAACAGTGTTCCTGTTCCTGATCTTGAGATTATAAGGTATCCTAAAGAGGAAACAGGGGGAATTCACCACCACAATGCTGTGCAAGAACCATTAAGCAATAACTAAAACATTAAAATATCATTGACACTGTTTATATTACTGTTTATATCAAAAATGTAGTGCCATACATGCTATTATGAACAAGAGTAACTATCAGAGCCAAACCCCCTGATGCAGCTTTATGACAAACATATGTGATATCCAAGCTAACTGCCTTGCATTCAGTAGATATTTTTAAGTAATAAGAACAGGAAAAAGAAAAAGTAACCAAGGATCGATCACCTTTTAATTTTATGTTTTCACTACTTTTTAAAATGGACATCATGTTTATCATGCTAGCTAAACAGGATTATTGCAAGTATACCACTGTGTTTTCATATGTTTTCCAGAATAAGTCAGTTAACATCTGCCTTTGTAATGCATCTGCAATAATTGATAGTTCTTGCTCTGTGGAGCAAGGGAGGCACAGCTGACGAAGTTTACCTTTGTCTATTCTCTAGATCCCCATACATGGTATCTTCAAAGATGTCTGAGACAGCCATCTTATTACCCCCAATCCAAACACAAAGGAAAGTAAAGAACATTTTAACAGGTAGATTCAGTGGTGAGAAATTTCCCTTCTTCTGTTCTTTTTTCCTGTTTTTAATGTGAATCCCAGTTTTAACTAGAACTATGATTATTTCTCCCGTGTTTGCACAATTACAGTATCTGAATTACCCATCCTGCTACAAGAAGGGCAGATTAATAGCTTCTCATGTTCTACTAAAATGACAGGTTAACAACTACTTGCAAAGTCAACATGAATTCTGCACCAGGCAATACAGAACAACACAGAAGTGGAACATTTTCTGGATATTAAGTTCAATTCTTCACTGCGTCAACCTCAATTTTCTATGCTTCACTGACAAAATAGGGTCTTCCAGCTGGTAGCATAATGAGATGGACTAGACTAATTTCACATCAAAATTGACTGTAAAACAAGATTTGAATTCTTAAGGTGCTAAGAATGGAGTCTATAATTCTTTCTTTCTTTCTTTCTTTCTTTCTTTCTTTCTTTCTTTCTTTCTTTCTTTCTTTCTTTCTTTCTTTCTTTCTTTCTTTCTTTCTTTCTTTCTTTCTTTCTTTCTTTCTTTCTTTCTTTCTTTCTTTCTTTCTTTTTGGATAATTCATGCCATTGGAAGGTTCACACATCAGATAACATAGACGAAAGGAAAAAGTGTTAAATTCATTAGAACAGAGGCAAAACCTGATCTATCTCTACCAAAATCCCATTTTTTTTTTTTTTTTTAACTGTGTTGTCCCCTTGAGACACTATATTAAACTAAAGATGCTATTGCTGATTTGGACAGAAAGTCAATATACATATATTATGGTAGAATCATAGATGGATACAATCTTATGAAACAGCTACTGATAAATGTAAAATATCCAAGAAACAAACAGGGGTTTTTTTTCCCCCGTATCTTATGCTATTGCAGCCTCTCTCAAATTTATTCTGTAAAATTAAAAAAAAAAATATAGGTTAGGTGCTGAATTCTTTGCTTTTAAAACTATTGTCAGGTGCACCATTGTAATCTGTATCCTATCCTATCAAGAAAAGGAATTGCAAAATGCAATCTTCATTGCACATTATTACAGAATAAATTATAATGATAACTGATTCACACGAGTTATGAAGTTAACCTTTCTTTTTAAATGTTTGACTCTACTGATGTTGTTTTTCATTAATAATTTTTGATGAATAACTCAGATCTAAAGGGATTACTAAAAGCATAAGACAGTTAAGTTTTGATCAGTAAAAGAAACTTCTGTTCTATCTCCTTTTGAATTGCACAGAATATATTACACTGGCAGATGAAGAGCTCTGTCTTCAGCTAGTAGTTGAAGCAAAACAAGTATGCAGACACTGTAAATTGAGAAGTTATGTATATCAGAAAATAATCAAAATTCTTAGACATTAGTTTCAGTGTGTAGAGTTGCACTTCGATCAGAGTTAAGAAATGTGAGACGATAACAGCAAAATATTGAAAAGGCTTGTAGAGAATATCAGTCATTGTTAGACTGAAATACTTTAGAACCACAGTTACAAAATCCTGGCTCACACTCCCTTTTATTCAATAGAATAAAAAAACCAAGAGATCAATACTATAAGACTATTATAATGATTGTAGAAATTATAGATTTTTCTATATTATTTAGAAAGGCTTTTCCCTTTTTGTACTGTTTTTTTCTTCTTTCATTTTTTATTTTTTTTTTTTTTTGTATTACTGATGTATTATCAGTAAAAATACTAAAAGTGGTCAATGGACAACAGTTGAAGAAGTAACACTGCTGCAACTTGTGTTCATTCTTAAAAATAACAGTCAGCTTTCATTTTAGTTTATAGGCTTGCACCAAATAGCTTTAAGGAAAGCTTAAGAATAATATTATGAGTAATTTAGAATCTTGTTCTTTTTCCTCTTTTCCTTTATTTGTGAAGCCAGCTATAGTCTTATTCACGTGATTTATTTATCCAACCTATCTTAGTTGAGCAGATGTATTATTAAGAAGATCTACACCTTGTTGATCGTGATTTCTCACTCCTGATAACCCAGCTACAAAATCTGTCAAAATGAGCAGAAGGTGTGCCAAAAAGTTGTCACTTGAGTGCTTTGGCTAACACAGGTCCATGCTTCAGCATGAGGTGACATACAGACTACCCCGTCACTCAGAAATATTCAGCATAGACTGTTACAGTCTCATTTTGTTGATAATTTCAGATACAGTTAATCTTTTCTGCACATTTTAGGATTTTTAGGGAATACTTGAGATATTAGATCTCTGAAGGGAAACTGCCGCAGATCTAAAAAAAAAACAGCATGAGGTGAAGGATGACTTCACTCTCTTGCCAAATATATATATTCTGATAATGTCTGTAATGCATTTCACACATGTTTGTAGAAGGTAGTGGAGTTGGATGCCCAGGCCTGTTGTATTCACACTCTGAAAGCAACAGCTTCCCTTAAAAAGAGAGAAAGAACCACCCACTGTCTCCCATTAAGGAAAAGAATACCTAACTGGTAAATTCTTCATTACCAATGATGCAGTGGGTGTGTTATATAGCAAAAGTAATCATCAGTTATCAAACAACTCTCAGCCTATTGTGTTTTTGACTTATTTCTACACAGTATGTGTTTGGTAGAGAAGTATCCTTGTCTCTGTCTTCTATCCTTCTCATGCCATAAAGCAGTAACTCTACCTTCTGGCATGTCTGCAGTCACTGCTTTAGGAAAAAGAACATCTCTTGTTAAACATTATTCTTCCACACAGACTGCTAACAAAATCCATAACAATTTGTTCATCGCTTTTGGCTGTTGCCTACACATATTCTAATGTTAGTTTACTACCACTGTGAAGCAGTTTTACTACATCTGTTAAAGATTCAGGAAGAATTTTATCAGTGAAGGAGTAGTTAAGCATTGTAAAGGACTGCCCAGGGAGGCAGTGGAGTCACCACCCCTGAAAGTGTTCAGGAAATGACTGGACAGGGGCCTTAGTGCTATGATTTAGTTGACATGGTGGTGTTCAAAGATTGGACGTAATGATCTCAGAGATCTTTTCCAACCGTGATTCTCTGATGCTATGCTGTTACAGGAAATACTGCACCCTTTACTTATTCAAGTAAAGTATCACAAGGATACTTAGCAAAGACTTTGAACCTTTGGATTTGAATAAATTAAGTATGATAAAAATAAAACAAAAGCAATATTTGAAAAGGAATTTTTTTACTTTGTCTTCAGCTATAATTATTTGGTCAGTTTGAAAAGCATCCAATTCTAAACCTTATACAAAGAATTACAGATTTAGTTATTTTGTTATTTATTTTGTGGCATCTTTAATAGAATAATAGAGAAGCAGAAAACTAACACCTCCAGAAAGCTGATCTAGAACTGAACAAAATAACAATTTAAATATTAATACAATTTTAAAAATTGTTGGTTAAAAGGGGGTTACAATTTCATTGACAGCAACCACTGGACTATGGAGTCATAGAAGTGTTTTTCCTTGTTCATTCCTACTAAACAAATCAGATCAAACACATTTAAAACTACCCCAATTCAAAAAAAAGTTGAGTTTTTTTAATCTTATTTTGGAAAAACATGATGCAGTTTATGAAATACTTTTGTGGCATTATTCTCAGACAAATAATGGACCCTTGAGCATAGCTTCAATTTTCCCCTGAAAATATATAAGATTTGCAACAGGTCAGTGTCTGCTTCTTTATACAGTTAATGATAGCAGAGCAGCAGTAATTTGGCCAAATATTCTGATTTCATGCTACATCTGTTATTGGTTGAGCCTCCAATTAAGCTATTCTTCTGGCAAATCAAAATACTTTCACTGTTTCTCAGTTAAAGACTTAAGCAATCACGATGCAGCTTTCTTAAGAGGAAGATTTGAAGGTCCAGATTCCCAGCTATCCCATATTGTCAAAGCTCTAATATTGCCTGTCAAACCCTGTCAAACTGTACTGACAAAGGCCCTTGTCAATAGCTACACTTAGTGTTCTGTTTCAATGACTTATATCTAAATTTTCACATAAAGTTTGTCAAGGGAAAAAAAAAATTATGAAGTCACATTTTAAGTTTGGTGAGTTGACCACAACTGACATTCCAATACCCACACAGCTATTCTGTCAGCCCCTCTCCTGTGGATGAAGAGAAAACCAAAAGAAGGCAAAAGGACCTGTGAAGAAAGATAAAGGCAATTTAACAGGTAAGACAACTGCTGTGAGCTTCCATAGGGTAATGAAAGGTTTTATTCCCTACTTCCTATCACTCCTATACTAGAATCACACCCTATTTTCCCTCTGGCAGGCCCAACAGACAATATGCTACAGAGTATTCCCATCTTTCCACCACCTGGGTAAATATGGTGAGTCAAGGCATAGGAGGCAATAGCAACAAACCCCTTCCTGGTGTAGCAGACACATCTCCTCTGTGACTGCCCATTCTTCCCAGGTGCCTTGGCATAACAGAGATGAGGTTCTGAAGTGGAACCAGACAATGATGAGTAGAGTGGCTCATCAAGCTTGGAAGTATCTCCAAGTTTAAGTCAGCCTATGTCCTGCATCGAAAATCCTTTCATAAAACAAAAAGCTTCATCACTCTTGTAGGAGACTGTCCCCTGAGCGGAACAGAAGGCCCAATATGCAGCGTGGACCCACTTCTTAGTGCAGCCTGCTGGCGGCCCAGGGCATCTTGTTTTGAATAAATTAAGAGGAAACTTCCTATCTGTGTACGGCCCTTAGATCACTGTCCATTATTTTGGATAGACAGCAATGAAGTTACAAGAAACCTGAGGACAATCAAGAGAAGCTTTGAGATAACTGGGGATCAGAATCACAGTAAGGTTCTCCTCCATCCTTCCAGTTTCAGGAGGTGATGAGAGATGTATCAGGAAGAGTCAGCAGGTAAACACTTGGCTCAGATTTTGGTGTCAATGACAGAATTTGGGGGGCTGCTGATTGTAAACAGGTGAGTTTACACAATGCCAGTCCAGATGTTGACAGATGGGGTGTACCTGTCTCAAAGTGGGAAAACAGTCTTTGCACAGGAGTTAGCAGAGTTCATTGAAAGACTTTTGAACTAGATTTGAAGGGGAAATGGGATAAAAAAGCTCTGGCTAGAGATAAACCTGCAGGCAGCACAAAAATGTTTGAGGGACAATGTGAGGACCTTTGCTCTGGTATTTCAGTGGAGATAGGAAGGAGGTCCATACTGTAGCAGAGAGACAAGGGCTACTGATATGCTAAACACCACAGAAGAGCCTGAATATGGACATGTAGGTATTGGGGTTTCTTCCCCTCAAACAATGTCAGTATCAATAGCCCAAGTTGTAGTGTATCTGCACCAATTTTTAAGATCTTATGACTAAATATATTATACCTGTAAGTGCTTATTCTCTTTTCATCTGCTATAAGGACAGAAGTCTACTAGCTCAGGCTTAAATTTAACTCTTTAAAACTTTAAACTTGTGCAGTTGAATAGTAATATAAGTTTCTCTTTGCAAGCGACTTTTCTTTCTTTTTCCTATGTCTTAATACATCAGAAATATCAAATTCTGATTATACAGATTTCATACTGGAAGATAAATAACTGTTTCTAGATGCCTTATTTATTTAAACTTCATTTAAATCTATGGTAATTTTTATTTCCCAGTTGAGTAACTATGAAAATTACTAGGTGCTCCAAAAGAGCACCTGGAATGCATTTTTTAAACTCTGTATAGCACTTGTAGCATAGAGAAGGATCAAGAGAGTCTTTCACTACTACATGTGAATCTTCCAAGAATGCTTTTACACAATTGTTAGAAATCTCTTTAGATGTTTTATTTCTTTCATCTGCAAGTATATCCCTATAGTATGGCTGCATTTGTGGCAACAACCTACAATTTATCAACACATCTCTCAGCTTTCTCACTATCACACAGGAACTTTTTTCCATTGTACCAAGTGAAGATTTACTTCTGGCTGGATATATTTCTTTTTCTGCAGCAATAATAAAAAAAATCAAGCAGTTACCAGAACATGGCCTTGTTGATGAAGTCTGAAAGGCAGTGAGAGGCTTTTTTTCCCTGGTGCTGATAAGGAAAAGTGATAGTAATAAAGGACAAGTTTTTGGGTTTGGTCTAGTCCCAGAGAATACATAGTACAAACTGTTGTCTGTTTTTAGTGACCTGTTTCTTAAGCATCCTATGTGGAAATCAGCAAAGAGAGATTAGCTGTGCTGCTAAAGCCATTTAAAATGAGTTTTTAGGGTTATTATAAAGTGGGAGTGTTATGCACAAGTGAGAGAAGGAGTTTGTGTTGGTATAGTTTTGTGTTGGTATAGTGGTTCAGTGGGAGGGGGAATATGACATCTGATTATCCAAAGGCTTCTTATCATAATATGCAAATACAAATTTCAAATATGTGAATTGTCCCCCAGAAATAGCAAGAAAAGTGAGTCTTGTTCCTTACTAGCTTTGCTGAATTGAGGTCTTAATTACCATGCAATCACTATAACAGTATATATAAATTAGCTATTGCAAAGCATTTTTTCTATGACTTTTTACTTAGAAATAGTACAATGACTTAAATATTTTAAATGCAGTTGAAATGCAGAGGCTTAAATATGATAATGCAGTAACTTTTTGCAGTTACCAAAACCTCTGGAGATTCTTGGAAAATATAGCCTTTAATATTGAATTGCAAATGTATGTGTATTAAGAAGCCAGAGCTTATAATTTTATATCCATTTAGTACATGGTTAATCAACATTGCCTAATTTGGTGCTATGTAATTTCATTCCTGTTAGGTTGTAGTTGTGCCACCACTGTCCAATTTAAAGACTACTAGTCACTATCATTACAGTGAATCACAGTTACCTAGGAGATAACCCAATAAAACAATCTTCTTGATGAAGCTTCCCCAGTCAAGCAATGCACACTGTAATAATGCCCTGCATTTATAATGCACATTTTATCCCAAAGCACTTCACAAATTACATACAGTGAAAATTACAAATCTGCAGAAGCTTCTAAGTAGTGAAGCACATAAGGCAACCAGCCTACAGGATGCTCTCTGTAATGAAAATGGAGGGGGAAATTTAAGTGACACTTTTCCTGTTAAATTGTTCCTGCATTTCCTGTATCTGCACATACAACAAAAGAACTTCTCTATTTAACGTATTTTCTATGGTGTACATGGAGGAAAAAAATTGAAAAGGAGACAATCTAAAGGGAAATAACACAATAAATGGGCAAATCTTGCTTATTTTGAACCTGGGCCTTATAGCAGATATAACCTCATGTTCGGAGTAACAAGAAATGTCATTCTACTGAGATGTGAGCATGATCTGGCAAAGCAACAGTAGTAAAAACTACTGTAGTTGTTACAACACATTTCTCAGAAATATAGATTCAAATAGGTGTCATTTGACATGCTGAATTCCTTCTCAATGGCATGACCTTGTACATTTCACAGATAGGTTTGCACATGTCTGAGACAGGGAGGGGAGACAAGACAAGGAAAGAGAACTGTTAGCCTAGCTATCTACTGTGCCACCCCATTCCTCCCACCCATCATACTAAATAGATATCATACAAAATTCACCATTACAAAAGATAGAAAATATAACTTTCTTGCATCTAAAGTCACTCAAAATATGTTTGATGGCAGTCATCACAAGTATTAGAAAGTAAAATTTGATTATCTACAACTTCAACCTGTGGAAGAAGCAGAAATGCATCTCTGACAGTTAAGGATTTCTTCCTTTCCTTTATTTTGGGGTTGAGGCAAAATGTAGTTTTTCCTGTCCCTTTAACCCCCCCACAAGCTGCCAGCCCAGATTTAGGGGGAGTATTGGAAGAGGGAACTACAGAATAGGGTAGAGAGAGTTACAAAAGAGGCCCTCTTACCCCAGGATGTATTCCAAGGCCTTTATTCCTTGAAGGGAATCCAGAGAGAGAGAGGGATCACATGGGGGGAGAGGGGATTTTATCACCTTTGGGGTCGGGGTCAGGTTACCTGTCCGATCCTATAGGTCAGGAGACCAGGGGGCAGGTAACCCAGGCCAGGTTACAGTTTCTGGGGGAGGGGTTTTGGGGGAAAAACATTCCTAAAGGGAATACAACATCTCACCCTTTTTTGTTTAAAAAAGTTAAAGGGAAAACATTGGGTTACAGGGAATGAGGATAACAAGAAATAGGGAAAACAAACATTTTAAAAACATGTTAAAAGTCTCTGTTTCTGTCAGCTGGAGTCCTCACTCAGGAAGGTTTTTCTTCTTCTATCCGACGGCGTCTTCTCTTGGAGGCAGTGGCTACCTGCCTTTCATCTCCTTCTGCAGGAGCTGGGTTTCTGGGAACGAAAGGCTTTACCCACTTCCGGGGGATCCATCGAGGACCTGAGGGAGCAGCTACACACGCATAGCCACGACCCCAGGTCACGAGCTCATAGGGACCCTTGGTTTCCAAAGTTTCAGTGTCCTTAATTAGGACAGGTGGACGCTGAGAAGGCTTGAACTGATTACCACTGTTAAAATGACGAGTTACAGGTGGATTCATGTTTTCGAAAGAACAGTTTAGGAAATTGATGGTAAACATGGCTTTGCAGAGCTTCTCTTGTGGAGGCATCCACACAGTTGTGCAGCTCTGTTTAGCCAAAACCTGTTTGAGCGTCTGATGTGCACGCTCCACCACAGCTTGGCCTGTGGGGGAGTGGGGGATGCCAGTTTTATGTTCCACTCCCCACTGCTGGACAAATTCCAGGAACTCCTTGGATGTGTATGCTGGGCCATTATCAGTTTTGATTTCTTTTGGGATCCCTAGCACTGAGAAAGCTTGCACTAGGTGTTTTTTAGCATGCACAGCTTTCTCTCCTGCGTGAGCAGAGGCAAATACTGCACCTGAATGTGTGTCAATACTCACATGAACGTATTTGAGACGACCAAAACTAGGAATGTGTGTGATATCAGTCTGCCACACTTCACAACTGCCAAGGCCTCGGGGATTAACTCCCATACCCATTGATGGCATAGCCTGGAACTGGCAATTGGGACAGGTGGCCACAATAGCTCGAGCCTGACTCTGTGTTAGCTAAAGAAACATTTTCTCCATATCCCATGTTATATGCATGACCTGATCTTTATTAGTGATACAGATGTTATTATTACTAATAGTTTTTAAAAGTCTAGATTTTCTAAAAAGCAATATTTACCCTTAAGAGGAATATCAAGAGCAAGCTTAGATTTACAAATGGTTATTCTTAAATTTTCAAAATTCTTATTTATATTTAATGGCACTGGTATCAGAGAACCCTTCTGCAACCCAAACAATATATAGGTGCAGTTTTGAGCAAACTGCCAAATGCTTTCAAAGGTACACAGTCTTTTTAATCCTGCAACAGCCTTGGAAAAGCTGACCTTTGTTTCACATCTATTTAAAAATATAGTCTGATTACCTGCTAATAAGATGCAAGATACAAAGGAGTTGAAACTAGATCTCATGAAACCTAACACCCAAACAGGAGAGCTTTTTTGTCACATACAGCATATCTATGTTCATATTAATCTAACATAGGAAAGCACTATCCCCATCTCAGATATCAATAACTGACACAAGCTGACCATTGCACCTAATTTGTCAGAACCTTACAAATGAAATACAAAATTATTAATTCAACACATAGATTGAAATCACTGAGTCATTGATTCAAAGCAAGTTAATAAAATTTGTCCTGGCTCTGAATAAACATGAAATTATAACATCTTATGTATGAAGCACAAATTTTCCTTAGATGAGGTATACTCTGTTTAAATATTTACTTCTCTTATTTTCCTTCTTCATTCCTCCCAAACAGTACAAAAAGTTTTAACTTCAGTCAAATGCTGTGACTGAAATGCAGTAAATAACTAGGTGTGAGACCTTGAGCAATAAAACCATGAGTCATATAGCAACATACAAGGGACAAGGTCTTGGTTATAATCTCGAAAATGCAAAAAGTAGACAGAAATCAGTTTTACTTGGATTTTCCAAAAAGCAGCGGTCTAAAGAATGTAATCTGGAAGTTACCAATTTTGAAATTTAGGACTAAAAATGCAATTAAAATATGCAGCTGGAATATTATAATAAAATGGAAATTCCTAAGTAGACTGAGATGAAACTTTGGGAGAAGTAAATATGCAACATAATTTTACTCTGAAATAATTGTGAACGAACATTTCCCTCCAAACTGTCCTGAGAACTTACAAAATAAGGAAAATAAAGATAATTTTATTAAATTCTTGTTGCAAATTTTTGTTACACATAATGTTACCTTTACAATAGACACCTTTAAGTAAATTATGAATTTAAATGAAGGTTGTGATAAACATATCATGGCAGATAGCTTCTCAGTTTTAACAAAAGTGTTCTTATAAAGATACAGGCTAAAAATTTATAGTAATTACTGATTAAGAACTTTGGAAGAAGAAATAGTTGCTTCCTGAATCTCTGATGGTTTTCTATGATGTGTAGTTAATAAGCTGTATAAAATTTTGATTTAAAATTTTGATTAATCTCTTTTTTAAATATAGATACTCTTGTTCATTTTTTTTATATTCTAAAAGAACTAGCTGAAGTTCTACTATATATAGTTCTACTACTATACTACAGTAAAAAATTTAACATTGAAGGTACCTTGATAGTTTGTTCTTGCACGTGAAAGTCACGAAGGTTGAGTTCATCATCTTGCTAAGGCTAAAACAGCCTGTATTATTTGATCTCTTACGTTAATGATTTTGGGTTTTGTGAACAGTGTGACTTCCCAGAAGCAGGGGAACCACCAAGATATTTTGGGTCAATGTGATGTCCTTCCTCATCTCTGAAAGCCTAAGCTTTCTGACCTGGAAATTAGTAGGACCTGTAGCAAGTCCATATCTTAGATATCTTGGCACATCTGTATTTTCTCATGTCCAGCAGGTGCTCAGAAGAGGAGCAGAGTTGATGTTTCTCTTATATCACCTTTATTATATCTCTTAAAATGACACAAAAGTATTTCCTCTCTCTATTTCATTTTATCTGTTTTGAGAGACCACTGTTCAAGACCAGCATTTATCAGTTAACTTGAAAGCAATGTGATTCATTCTTCAGTTTCAAAAACTTGGTGTGCACACCTGCTTCTTGCAAACTGTCAGTTTGAGTGTAATTTGAACATCCTATAATGTAATAAATAACTCTACATTTAAGTTGCACATGTATTTTATAATTGTATAAACAAATATATATTTAGATGCTTCAACATAACTAATTAAAAAAAGAGATTAAACTCTTTCTTTAAAATAATATTTTCTAGTTTGATATCTGATACCATAGTACTGCATAACACTTTAATTGGCTGGAAGTTCAGCATGTAAAATATAAAAACATGGACTGGTAATGATATTTCAAAAATGAAGAGAGCTCTCCCCTTTCTTTTAAAAATAGTACAAATACAATCACTCATTGAAAGTTCAGCTAGTATAAATTTGTTTTATATAAACCAAACAATATTAATCACTTGTGAATGTGTCAGAGGGGATGTTTCTTTCTCATTTGGAAAGAGTGGGATCAAATACATTTAATTTAAATGATTTTCAGGTTATTGTAGGAAGATGGACTGTATCCTGCTCTTGATTTTCACTTCTGGGGCCCATCTGTGCTAAATTTATCTGTTTTTATTCCTTTTCCTTCTAGCTCAGCTTCCTCAGTTGAAATCACATCCATAGTTAATCACTGGCATGAACTTATTTGTAGCACAAATGCCTTCTGAAAATGGAAAATCTGAAATTTGTGAGAACCTTTCAATGCAATATAATATATGCACTTTGTCTAATGAAATCTCCTTTCAAATTTTCAGATTTTGCTGAAGCAGAAGTCTAACCTTTGTCCTAAGCTGTCTGTTCAGTTTCAGGCCAGAGCATGACAAGATGAAGATCAATGAGAACAATTTTTGAGAGAATGCAAGGATAAAGATCAGAAAGATAGAGATCAAATTCAGTAAGTACGATTTTAGCAATAACAATGACTATCAGCTACCTGTTGAAAGAAAAAATAAGTGATGCAGAAAAATTTCTATTTTAAATCATAGATCTTGAAATGACCAAGACAGCATAGAAATGGAACAAAGAAACCCAAAAGCAGAAACAAAAACCAACCAACCAACCAAAGAAACAAACGAAAAAACACCAAACCTCCCCAAAACAAAACATTACCCCCCAAAAAAAACCCCAACAAACCAACAAAACAAAACAAAACAAAACAAAACAAAAAAAAAAAAAAAAAAAAAAAAAAAAACAAAAAAAAAAAAAAAACAAACAAAAAAGAGGAGAAAAAGGGCTTGAAAACAGTCCATATTCTGCCTATTGTGTTTTTACATCTATAATTTCAGTTGTTTCAGTCAGCTCAGTGACTAACTGGGAGCTAACTGCAATTCTTGTTCATAGAAGGATTTCTTCCATTTCTTCTGATCCTTTAATTTGTGTTTCCTGACCTTATCAGCATTGTTTTCAGCTGCAGTCTTATATTTCTTCCAGGGGCTCCTCATTGTTACTGCCATATTGTGCAATCTGTGGTGCTTTCTCTTACTCACAGGCATAGCTACTGCCCAGGAGAGAAGCAGTCTCCTTTCTTCCAGAAAGTCCACATTACCCACTTATACTGAAAGAAGAATGCAGTAATACAGAGAACACATATGTAAATCATTTACCATATCTCTAAGTGTTTAAGGGAAGCTTTCATGAAATAGAAAAATATATCTTTCTCCAGATTTAAAAAGCAGCAGCAACAAGAGTTCCCTGTTTCATGTTATGGAGGTTTTTTATTATTTATACATTAAAAAAACTTCTCTGAAACAGCTATTCCATTCAATTGAGACACTTTAGAGGTTAATTTGCCTTCATGTATATACAAGATGGGTTTTTTTAAGAACTGTGTAGTTTTCTCCAGCTTCATATATGGAAAGCATTTACATAAATCCTTTAAAATACTGGCAAGATATCAACCTTACAAGGTCATTCCCAAGTTGTATAATTAGAATACAAATTGGTTTGCAAGTGCTGTTCAGCATTTTGACACAGAGTTAAGGAAATAATGCCAAAGGGTGCTCTCTATTTCAGCAGTGTTTCAAGACCCAGTAAAATTAGCAACAATTAAAAATAAAGCAGTCTTATTGTTACCTAAGGCAAGAGGAGATGGGTGAAAGCCAGTTTCATCATAATTACCCTTAAAGCAAATGGACTCTTGAGCAAATAACGCTATTGACAAGGAAGACCAAACAAATTTCCTAAATGTAGAAATTAATCATGTTCCTGACAACCTATGTAAAAAATTTGTACAGTGTTATAGCAAGTTCCAGTACAGTTATAAATGCATATTCCATAAAGGCAGAAAGAAACATGTTGAAAAGAACTAGAGTGGTTTGCATGGATATATTTTTTTATTTGCATGTGTGTTAGTTGTCTGTATGATTACATTGGCAGAGCTGCAGTTCTGAAGTTCTGACAAAAAAAGAACGTGACTTGGTTGTCATTTTAGATTCTCTGCAAATTATCACATGGAATCATTTGCCAGAGAACCTGCCAAGGCATAGAATTTAATTATTATAGCAATGAATTTGTGCATCTCAAACAAGTGAGGTGAGGAATTTTCTTTGAGAGTAAAGATACTTTAGGATGATGAAATTCATCAATAATATAATGATATTAGATACATTTTAAATAACTTCACACCAAAACATCTGTTTTCTTATAAGAAAAATAGACATGTAGGTTTCTCCAAATCTTTTATCACTTGGAAAATCTTCCAATAAATAGAAGAAATTTCCGATTTTATTTATTTATTTATACATTCTGATGTCATAACAAATTATAAAAATAATGTAAAATATTTTTATAGATATAATTGATAGCTCCCATTTTTATTATATAATGAAAATATTTGGTATACTTGATAAATTTCCTAGAATTTATTACAGCACTGTGTTATCCCTTATTCTCAGCTATATGGAATTTCACTATGTATCTCAGCTTTGATGCAGAAAATCCTGTAGTCCTGCTAGAAAATACACATGAGGACATTTTAAAGTGAGTGGGCTTTGTCCTGTTAGCAGAACTGATTGCCTGTGCTTGCAGCCATTCATTCCCACTGGCACATCCCTCCTTTTAAGAATTCAGTATCTACTATTGACATTCCAGAACTGAGCAGATACAACTCTTCGATAGATAGTGCTGCTGTGTGAACATGGCTAAAAGAAGAATTCGCATCAGGGCCAAGTCTCCTCCCTTTGAGTTTGGGTAAAAATACACAACAGTCTGACCTCATACTGGCATGAAGGTTTGTTCCATAAAATTATGGAAAAATTCTTTCCAGAAGCTCTCTCCCTTTACTTGACATATCTTACCCTGCCTTTGCTTGTCCATGGTATTACTAATATGAATATAAAGCTTCACCCATGGGCTGACATCCCCCCCATCACCAGGTGTTGAATATGCCTTCCCCTGTCCCCATTTCCAAAGGATGCCCAGGCCATTCTTTGTGCAGGGACCATGGATCCCCTCTCCAGATCTGATCCTGCCCCAGTCCACAGGCCCACATCCCAGCCTGGGCCTCAGCTGGTCCACATCCCAGCGAGGTGACTTATGCCTGGAGCTGGGATGGAAACTGTGCCAGCACTTTGCAGCTGCCCTGTGCCAGAGCTCCTCAGCTGCCCTGCACCTGGCTGCCAAGGCCTGTCCTGAGAGACCCTGACTGCTTTGGTGTTCCTTGACCAACAAGACAAACACACAGTCTGTCTTGCACTACATCATAAATCTCTGCAATCAAAGGTACTATTCTGAAAAGCACAGTGAAGCTGAAATAATGAAAAGAAAAAGACCAGTATGTAGGTTTACAAAAGATCACATGAATATAATTATGAATCTGGGTATCCAATGCTGTCAGATGACTGTATTTTGCTTAATGAGGTAGGACTGAGAAAGCAACTTGAATTTGTTAGCTGAGACCCTTTGATTTGTCCGAGAGAGTTTAAAAATATGAATGTAACTACTACCAGTCAGTATTGATTTCAAGCTAAAAAAATCCACAAAATTTTTTTAACAAATGGCTACTTTCTAAAGAGGGCGTTGAGAACACCTTTCACCATTCATAGAAATATAAACTGACTAGACATGGTGCTGAGCATCCTGCTTTATCCGGCCTTGCTCTAAGCAGGGGATTTGTTCCCCTTTGAGGTCATCTTCCATCCCACGTAACAATTCTGTGGTTCTGTTATCATGTGTTATTCTTTATGGTACAAACACCCTTGGGATTTTAAAGCAAACACCTTAACTTGAATCATCATGAAAAAGTACCCAAACAACAAAAGCCCAGACACAAAACTATTTCACTTAAAAGAAACACACATTAAGAGAGTAATGAAGGAAGCTTAATTCAAGAAACAGCATAGTATGAGGAAGGGACTTATTTTCCAACATGCCTCTCTATATAAGTCTTTCCATGTCATAACATAGTATTTAGAGTTAACAATGCTAAGCAGTTTATGTGAAGTTAGCCAGATAACTAAACCGTCAGTACAAAGTTACTGAGAAGTAACTCACAAATCTGCAATGTTGAATCAAGGAGATGAGCTACCGCCTCTAAACCATTTTTATGTTATTTTAAAATAAATGCCATCTCAACTGAACACTTAGTTATTAGAAGTTATTATACAAGACTAGGTTA
The DNA here is from genome assembly GCA_018697195.1 of Certhia americana. Lineage (NCBI taxonomy): Eukaryota > Metazoa > Chordata > Aves > Passeriformes > Certhiidae > Certhia > Certhia americana. The sequence goes on along the minus strand of CM031857.1, from coordinate 72,753,056 downwards.
GTGTCAAATATTCAAGTCCTTTATCCCTCTCAAAAAATAATTATAAAAATGTCATGTCCAAAAATGACATGAAATTAAAGAATTATTTTTTTTAAAGAGTAATCAATAGGCTAAATTTAATTTAACCAACAATTTTTACTTTGATTAATAATCTTTAGAATATAATAAAAAAACACAAATGCAAAGGTGTCTGCTCTGACATAGGCAGAAACATCAACTTAAATGTTGCTTATTAAATCTTCACAAATACAAATAATACAGTACTTTAAAAAGGCAACATAATTACCATGGTATGATTTGGAAAATAATTTCTTCTATTAATTATATGTACTCATAAATCATCAAGTTTAAGAAGTTTTTCCTAAAACCTGTAATCACTATGACTACCACAAGGCACAGTGAGCAACAATACTGCTTGAGGTTTGCTCACATATCTGTGATCTTCCTACACTTCCTGTATATGTTCTGTAGTTTTTATATACTAAATCTTCATACATACCTTATTAAAGAATTTGACAAGGACACACGGCCACTCTTCCTGAGGAAAAAAAAGAAACTTTTAAGTGGCTTTCTATGCTCTCTCTCTGCTAATCCTTCACAATTAAGCAGAAGTGGGGCAATATAATATTTCTGCATGCTTAACTTGTTGATAAATTTGCTCCTTACAAATGCTTCATTTGAATTTGTCTTCAAGTTGACCCACGTTTATGGAGGGGTTCTCCTTTTTAAGCCACTTCATGTCTTAATTTCAAGACTTAATTTCAAGTCACTTTATCTTTTGATTATTGAAACAACAACATAATATGAAAAAAGCCTAACCAAAACAAATCACGCCAAAACAGAAACAATAGCATATTAGTCACTGCCAAGGACAGTTTTATTTAATTTCCCTCTGACATCCCTTAGCAAATGCATCCATAATTTAAAATATCTACAGCAGTAAAAAATGCTTAGTCTGAAAATGCTGATGGTAGATTTGGAATTAGATCTAATGTGGCTTCATGCCCAGAATGAAGCAAGTCTGTTGCATGGTATTTTGATTAAGTGCTTAAATCATAAGGAGACATGTATACATGTGTCAATTCAATCTCTTTTGCCTAGTGTCCATTTCTGGATGGAATGTCACCATTCACATCCTGATGCACAGGATTACTAACTATTCCAATTTTAGAGCTAATATTTTTCCAAGTTGTATATCCTTATTTCATCCCTTGTCTTATGCAATCAATGTACACCTACTTCTCAATTGATTCAGTTGCTACAGTAAAATCTACATGGTCGAAGAGAAGATAAGTAAGTAAGTAAGAAAAGAAGTAACTTTTCTTTTCCTCTCTTCAGTAATTCACAACTTTTAAAAACGTTCATTTTACCTTCTGGCAGCTCATATGTATCCTATGGAGAGATTCAAATTCTCATATGCCTTAATGTCAATTCTTTCCACCTACTTAGAGTCTTTCTGGGTAGTCAGTAGTATAAAGGAAGCCAATATGGCAATATCTGTTATTCTTTCATAGACAGTGATAACTATGTGGTCAAGAAATATACTATGTCCAGTCATGAATTATTAATCTGAAGATTTCTAGTGAACTAAATCTTCAAAATCATAACTTCAGTTATGCAAGTACAGTCAAAATAGCTGAGGTTTGAACAGAAATTTTGAAGGTCATCTAGACAGACTCCTTGCTCAAGAAGAGCTATGTCACAGTTACAGAAGGCTGCTTATGGTCTTGACCATTCTTAGGACTCTCTGGTTGCTTGTTCCCCTGTTTGATAACTCACATTATGAAAAAATAAGTCTGATACAGATTTTCTCTGTTCCAACTTGGCTTTGTTGTTTTGCATTTCTCTTCAGTATGATCTGAATATAACTATACTCTCCCTTTAGTAAGCTCTAGACAGCAACAACAGTCTGCCTCTGAGCCTTCTCTTCAGGATAAACATATCCCTTTACCTCAGCACCTCAGCTCCCCCTCATATTCTTTCTCCAAAACCTGTTTATCTTGGTAGTCCTGCACTTGACGTTCCCCAGTTTTTTGATGCTTTCCCGATACTGGGGAACCAAGATATGGACACAGCAGTCCAAATCTGGTGTAACTAGTGCTGACTAGAGAGGAAGAATCTTCCTTCAACTGTTGGCAAAGCTTTTTATGATGCATCCTGGGATGCTTTTGTCTTTATGTGCTGCAATTGCTGGCTCCCATCAGTTTTGTTTCAGCCAGGATTCCATGTTCCTTTTTTTTTGTTTTAACAAAGGCAGCATCTTGTGAGTCTCTATCTACTGCTCGTTCAAAGATAATATTAAAATGGATGCTATGTGCTGTGCATTATAATATAATGTTAACTTTCACAGAAGTAGCTATAGTTGTGAAATAATAGTTATTTTATTTTATAACTAAATTACAATAATTAAAATGACTCAGACACATTTGTGAAGTAGCTGATGTTGATTTAGAGAACTTGTGGTTAACTTGCAGTGACTGAAATAGTTAAACCGTCTGAAGGGTCAGATAACATTTGAGGAATGGGCGTGATGAGGACTCCGGCTACTGACACTTTTACTATCAGCAACTGTCACCTACTGAAACCATGGAACGGGGAGCTGTTGTGATGAGGTGACACATGACCCTCAAAACCACATCCAAGATTACTGCACATGCTCTAGAAGGGCTGACCAGAGGAGAGACCACGCTAAAAATTTCCTGAAACATGTAAACAAGTTTAAAGAAATGTTTGAATATGTATAATAATTTATGAATATGTATTTTACTGATGCAATAGAAAGCATATATAAAAAGAGCTGCTATGGTTAGCCAGTGTGCCTCTGGCACCCAGCAGTGTTACTTTGTCCTTTAGTAGATTTTTAAAAACTCAGTTGAGGAGTAGGGATCATTTCTCAGAGATATCCTCTCAGTGTCCCTTTTATCATGCAGCATGAGACATGAACTTTTACCTTTGCATAGCTCTCATGAAGATCCCATAAAGTCTGTGTAGTGGTGTAATTTCATGGTTTACCTGGAAGACCTGATTCTACCCCTAGAGATTCCCCCCCTGATGTGTCAATCAACCTTCCTTTCCCCACCCTGACCCCTGATAGGTTGTCTATCAACCCTGGGATCCCAAAAGGGCATCAAGTGGTTGGAAGATTTAAAAGATACTCTATACCCTTTAGGGCATTGGGCATTCCAGGTGTCCTTTCTCCTTGGAAACACCCCCTCCCGTACCTGGTTGGTGGCCTTGCCCCTCCTTCCCACCTCCCCTTCCTCCAGGTAAAAAGGGACAGGCACGTGGTCTCTGGAGTTCCATCAGCGTTCCATCTGAGTCACATCTGCAGTTCCATCAGAGTTATAGCACCTACTGTAGCCTGTACAGATTTCGGCTACAATTCTGATTAATTCTGTTAGAGGACTTGCTACATTCAGAGGCATGTGTGCTGGAATGAAAGCCTTGGATTGAACACTCTATCAGAATTTGACTCCTTCCTTCATCTCGCCTTAAAACTGCTCCGTGGAAGAGAATCCTTGAAAGCTCCAACAGGTCTGGACTTGTCCTCAGTGCCCGGTGAGTCAAAGGTGTCTCTGTGGTCCACATCACAGCTGCGGCTATTTGGCTCAGCCAGCAGTCCAGGAAAGCCAGGCTCGGTCCTGTCTGTGATATATTGGCCAAAAACACCAATAAGTCTGTTTATTTTTCTAATATTGTGACAACCATTATTTATCCTTGAGCGTTTAAAATGATTATTTCCAACATTGAATCTGAGACTATGTAATCTGGGGAGGTGGTTGGGGTTTTTTTATAATTTTAAACTCTATTCCACCTGTCTTTTAATATGTAGGTGTACTACATTCTTACATTTACTTGGTAATGTCTACTGAATTTTTGAAGTCCAGATTTTACTTTTTTAAACACTTGATTCCCTGTATATTTAAATGCCTACTTAACATTAACTTTGTGAGTAGTTTCTCTGAAGTCAGTTCCATTGATTAATGCTAAACATCGTCTTAATTACATTGTTGGACTGTGGCCAGAATGACTGATGTCTCATTTGTTGCGAGCTATTAATGACTCCTTGCAATCAATGGAACTGTACTGAGAAAACTTATTCCCTAGGGAAGGCATGTCTGTCTCCTAAATTCAGATGCTTAAATCTGAGGTTAAAATTTAGGACTAGAAAATGTAAACTATTAATCTATGCAGTCTATGATACAATAGGGAGACAGTAAGAATGTCACAAAATCCATCTTCCCATTTCCAGGAAGCTGAAGTATTCTTGGGAGCTATATCATTTTCTCATTGTTGCCATTAGAAAAAATGAAGACAACTGGCATGATAAACTTCATACAACAGAGGTGAATATCACCTTGATGACCCAAATTGTGTTGCAACACTACAGTGCTTGAACTATGGCTACTGGTGTGTGGGATGGAATTTTTTACTCTCGTGTCATAAAACCCACAGACATACAGAAGACAGTCCTTACCTGTTGAGCCGTATAGAGCAAGAAACACTAACTGCTAAAAAACCTGGACATTTAAGGATCATGCTTCTTTGAGCAACTCACTAGTGGATTAGCAAGAGTTAGATTGATCTAACTCTTAACAACACAAGGATGAATCCAATGTTCAGTGGGCTAATAGCCATAAAGTATTCAAATACAGTTCCTTTGTGGAAAGGATAAGTTTTCCCCATCAAATTACACTGTAGTGATAACTAATTTTAAATTCTGCATGTTAGAGAATTTGAATAAGAGTGTATCACTAAACAACAAAATAGGCAGAGTCAAAGGGAAAACCAAACAAACTGAACAGCAACACATAGTCTTGCAGACGGAAAAAAAAATCAAAATACAAAACAGTGCATATGAAATGCAGTGGACAGAGAAAAAACTTTTAAACTTAAATATGTATGGCACATGAGATAAGCTGTACAGTAAAAAAATGGTTTGGATTAAACTTTTCTTCGATCGCACTAGATGTAGATGTAAAAAAGAATCAAATCCCTTAAATCATATCAAATCATATCCCTTAAAGTTGAAGATACATTTTTATGAAGATAAGTCTCAGAAACTTTCTCAATTATATTAATAGTGTCATCTTTCAAACAAAATTAAAAAAATGAACACATTGCCTGGACCAGAGATTGTTTACACAACACTTCTAAAAAAACCCACATTTAATGTCACTCAATATTTAAATGTGGTGTTTATCATCCTAAATACTCTTCCACAGAAGAATGGAATGCCCTAATCTTGATGCTACATTTTTAAAAAGACCTTGGCTAATCTGAGGAACCATAGGGCAGAGGAAATGCAGCAGGTAATAGAATCAGAGATAAAGTACAAGACACAGGATTTAGATAACAAACCCAAAGTGAAATCAACTTTCAGATACAATGCTTGAAATCATAGCAGGAATATAAAATACTTGTTCTTGTTTATAAGTATAGTCTATTTGGAGAAGAATAAAGTTTTCACAATTGGTGCCTCAGACACCTTTTAAGAAGTCATCAAGTGAAGGAAGAAAAATGATCCATTCAGTGTTCCTGTATTACTTAGAAACACTTCCGGTTTTCTAGGACCTTATGCACAGTGTATCAGAGTACATAAGAGCTGAGGTTAGAAGGCACCTTTGGAGATCAATTTGTACAACTGCCCTGATCAAACAGGGTCAACTACTGTAGGATCCCAAGGTGCATGACCAGATGGCATGGTCACAATTGCGTTGACTACTGGGGAAAGATCACAGTACCAAGGATTTTTGTGTGTTCTCCTCCCTTACTCCTTCTTACAGAGAATGAAATTTAGGTGTTCAGGCTGTCTGAAAGCTGTGGTGTAATTCAAAACAGCCTGGAATACCACAAGATATACTGAAGACAATATGTAAGGGCAGATACCATACCACATGTAGATCTGTGAAAAATAAATCCAAACAAACAAACCAATAAAAATTAGTTGTCTTGTTACCAAGTTAATTAAATTAACAGTCACAGAAAAGGGAAAATGTCTTTCAATAAGTAAAATTTATTTGAAAGGAAAAAATAAAAGATGAATGAATTGATGCTTTTGTAGTGGAGATAAGGTACAGTGAAATTGTCCAGAAAAGTAGTATGAAATTGTTAACATGTTTATAAAGTTTATGGAAGAAGTTCAAAAGTTTGAAAGACTGAATGATGAGAACAATTCAGTATTTTATACACAAAACAGATATTAAGAGGAGAAGCAACTACAGTCACATATATATAGTGGTATATTTTTAATTAAGTTTTGCACTTAGAGAAAAGGGTCTTAGTGTCATCCTCCATAATCTTCTGAACAGAGTAGGGCAGAGGCCACAAACCCTAGAATGTCTGTACTGGCTCTGGCAGGAACAGATTTCATTTTCTTCATAGCAGCCTGTATGGTGCTTCATTTCAGATTTATGATTAAAAATAGCATTGTTTTGACTGTGACTGAACAGTTCTTGCATAGAATTGAGGGGGTTTTTTTGGTTTTATTTGTTTGAACTTTTTTCACTCTGTCACCTCAATGAATAGGCTGGGGGAGTTATCAAGAATTTGGCAAAGAACAAATCCAGAAAAGCTGACCCCAACTGACCAAAAGTATACTCCATAACATAGGACATGCTCAGCAATAAACGTTCAGGAAGAAAGGAGCATAGAGGTAGCCAGTGGTTATATTATTTGTCTTCCCAAGCAGCAACTACATGTGATGAGCTCTTGCTTCCCATGATCTGCTTAGATATCTCCATGCCAACAGAACATAAGAAATGAATTTTTCATTTTGCTTTGCTTGAAACTTTGCTTTACATATTAGGTTGTCTTTACCTTGATCTGAAAGTTTTTCTGACTTTTGTCTTTTTTATTGTTTCCCGTAGCCCACTGAGAGGGAGTAAGTAAGTGACTGAATGGGGGCTTAGTTGTCAGGTGGGATCAATACATCACAGAATTATAAATTATTATAAAGAGGAAAAAAGACATAGGTTTTCCACTTTATAGTTCTATGTTGGACTTTTGTCTTGAAAATCAAATAAATTCTGGTCTTCCCACTAATTTCACAGAAGATGTTCTAAACTGGAAAGAAGTTACAGAAGAGAGAAAGAAGAACAAATTAATGTATCAGATGTCTGCTTCTGAGAATATAAATAAGCAGCTAGAAGAAGTGATGGATGTGGGGAAATACTTTAAAAGGTGATAGAATTATGAATGATGTATTTATAAAGAAATAATAGCAATTCACAACATCATCACTTAGAGAGATTGCATTAAGCTTAATTTGACAGACTGAAAGCAAATCAAAATAGTGTTTTTTTCAACTTCATTTATAATTAAATTAGTTAACACTTTGAAAAAGTATGCAAGTGACAAAAACATGAATTAATTTAAAATGCATGAGATAGTGTGGAGTTTTAATTTTTATAAATAGAGAAATGGCTATCAATTTTTATGATTGAGATGTTCATACAGGAATCACCATCTTCAGAAGCTGAGATAGTGCATCAGATATAGACTGCTCATTATAATAGTTATCTGACTGTTTGCTTTTAGATACTGTTGGGGATAGGACATGGGATTAGATGTAGTAGACAGACCTTTCACCTGTGCTATCATATCGAATGTCATAAATTTTAGTGCCTCATAAATCTGATGTATTTGCATACAGTAAATGTAGTCAATAGGAAGAGTCAACCACCTCTAGTAAGTTACTTTTCTCAGTTTCTCAGTTAGAGAAATTTTAGGGAAATGTCTACTCTTGTATTGATACTTCTCAATGATTTGCATCAGAAACACATTATGTTTGTGAAAAAGTGTCCATGAAGCATTCCAAAATATTCCTGGAGATGTGTAGCACATACGTCAAATTCTGTCTTCAAAAACATGACAGAACTTTGTCTTACTACCTTTCAAACAATCTGGATTTAATGGTCCTTTTTTAAGAATCACACAGAGTTAAGATAGGAAAAAGAAATCCCAACCAACTAACCAACCACCCAAAAACAAAACTCACAAAACCCCATTCCATATAATTTCCTCCCAAGACTCATACATTTCGCTAATAGGTCATGTCAAGGTGCTGTACTTGTCCTGCTAGTATCTCACTACAGGCTATATTGGGCTGCTGCTGTTTCAGATATCGAAATGCCTTGGTTTAACACTCTCTGCCAAAAAATGCAATGAATGTCAGAGTGCTTTAAATCAAAACTGAAAACTGACTTGTTTTTCTCTTTGCTTCCCATCATTAGCTTGGCACTGCAAGCTGTGTTATTAATTATTGTACATCTCTTTTAAAGCACCTTGAGACATCTTGCTGAGATAAGTTACTATGTCCTATAAATGGAAGTTATTCACATCCAGTCAAAAATTAGTCTAAACTACAGTGGAACAAAGTCTTTCAAAAGTATCATCACCTATAAAAAAATCAATATAAATTAATACTATAAGGCTGATTTTAGAATCTGCATTTATAGTTTGGAGTTCAGAGAAGTATTCTTACCTGTGCATTATGTCTTCAAAATAATTGTATATTCACAGTGACTCATGTCTTGCACATCTTTATTCAGGTGCAATCAAACATATAAAAAAGAAGGGCAGATGGGATGCAGGTATAAGATTTTTGTTAGCATTCCTATGATGGATTTCCAAGATACAGGGACTTGCACCAAATGTTACTGCAGATGAAGAGGAACTAATAGCTCATCCTAAGAGGATTAAAACAGCTGAATAGTTTCTTGAAATAAGAAACTTCTTTGACACTGTTGACCTGTTTTAACTTTGGTTGAACATTATAGGGCTTCAAAGAACATGAGAGATATTAACATCCCATTTGAAAATGAGATGTAGATAGTTTTGTAGTAGTGGGGGTTTTTTTGTAGTTTTACAATCCCAGGATTACCTTTAGCTTTAGTTAACCTCTTCGCTAATGACACTGTTTCAAAAATGTGCTTGGCTTAATTTTACTTCAGACTATTTGTTAATAAGAGTAGTTTTCTACAACAGGAGATGTTTAAAGGTTATCAAAGAAGTTATAAGGTATAAATTAAAGGTTATAAATTCAGAATTATGAATTCACAGGGAAAAATGTAAAGAATGGAAGCTCCTTGGAACTAAGGTTCACTTCACTACTGAGGGCTTGCTCAGCTATAGAGAGGACTGACATTTCCTCTCAGTTATTACTCCTTCTGGCTAGGTACGTAGTAATCATCAAACTTGTGCATCATTATTTTTTCCTTTTGATCACAGATATTTAATTTGTGAAAACAATTCTCAGAAAGGAAAAATGATCTTTTAAAAGCTCGGAAGAAACAACTGGCACAGCTAGATGTTAAAATTTTGTCTCCAGTGAGTGAATTCAGTTGTGCTTCTACTCACTTCAGTTTTATAAAAGCACTTTCAGAGATCCTCTAATAAAGGCAGCAAAGATAATTATCTTTAGAAGTGCTCTAAGGTTAAAATGTAAGCAACTCTGAGACTTTTTAGCCATTGTCAGAAGCTTAGTTAATCAGCCATTAGTAAATAATATTTTTTATCTCAAATAGAGAAATTAAAAAATGAAGTTGGAAAAATAAAATAATTTTCTTATTCTTATATGTTTCAGAATTCTTGTCCTATGTTTGGCGTGAATGAAAAGCTCTTCCAGGTACCCCGTGGGTCCATCTCTACTCATTTCTGCTTGTAGCATGGCATGTTAAATGTTGTTTCACTATGGAAGTGGAAGAAACAGAATTCTTGGTATCCACAGGAAATTGTCAGGGACAATTCACATGACAAGAATTGCAACAAAATTGTCAGATTTCACAGGTTAAGTCTAGATATTGCTAGGCAGCAATGGACAAGTATAGGAACAAGTGATTACAAAATACAAGATACTGAAAGATTTGGTGTCAGATAAAGCTTGGTGGTTAATGAAAGTTTTGCCATTATGTAAGGGATGACCATTCATGAAAAAAAGAACTCATTATAGTGAAGGTGTCATCCATGACAACATTAATTGTTCTAAGCCCATTCACAGTCAAAATAGTAACAATTACAAGGTTCCTGGCAAATGCCAAACTTATTTTTTGCCATCTGTTTTTCTTTCCTCAGCAGTACACTTTCTGAAATGAAGAATATCACTTCTAACATCAAGAACACAGATTTGGACTTAATGCCTAATGATACAATAGGACTGACTGGGTTTTGATAAGAGTCAACAGTGTTTCCCTGTCTCTTGACAGGTTCAAGACTAACCTGCACTTCATTTTGTCATTGCATCCTGTATAATGCTTGCAAAAATTATACGTTAAACACAGGCTGAAGACTTCACCAGCGAAAGTGATAGAAAGTGTGACTATGTAATTCAGTACAATTTCAGTATGCATTGCATTTTCTCTTTCATAATAGAGAGGACACCCTGGAGATTTGACTACCTTTCCCTCCACCCTTTCCCTCCACCCTTTTCTCATCACTGTATATTATGCCGTTAGAGTTAAGGTAATCTCATTTACCCATGAGCCTGATGTCATATCTTGTAAAAATTTATACACTTAGAAAGACCATATTTGCAAAAATTATACTCATGTTGAAGATACTTAGAACTGTGATGACATTTCCCCAAATGAGGCTATTATGAAAAAACGAATTAGTTATTTTTTTCCTAAAACTACTTGCTTCCTTCTGTGAAGAAATTGTAAGTGGTAGTTCAAAAGAATCTTGATATCAAATCTGATGTTTGAACTGATTGGTGAGCTGTGTGCACTCAACAAGCCCTTGCAATATATTTTGATTTGCACTTTTCTCATAGGATGTTTGATTTCAAAAGCAAATAATGAGCCTCAAATTCTTTCACAGAGCTTCTGGGAAGCAGACATTTTTTGATTTCTATTTTAAATTAAACCTGAAGAATTTAAATAGTTATTATCTGACTACTAGCATAACTGGATACTTCTAACAAGACAGTTCAAAATAAATTATGCTATTGACTAGAGTGAAAATACCTACCTTAAAATTTAAATCTCTGGCCTTTTTCTGCTCTCATTCACATATAATATCTATTTTATCAGAAGTGTTTCATTAGAGTGTAGATATATCTAGTACTGAATAAATTATTTTTCATGCAATTAAATCTCCATTCCCTAACATTTGAAAGTGAACCTGGACCTTATACTGATGGTGAATAAGATATCTTTTAAAGAGGTTCTTCTTTCTCATTTGTATCTGCAAATCCTAAGTGGCTTAAAATTGCTGTAAAAATTGTATACCTTTAAAAGAAACTTTCAGTCTTTTCCTGTAGTTTCTTGTATATCAATGCAGCAGTACATGCTTGAGCAGTTTTGCATGCACCGATTTAAACTAGTTAAAAAGTAAATTTTTTCTATAACAAGAAAATTTGTGATAACTTAATATTTGCCTCCGTAGAGATGCCATGAAGGCACAGTTACATAAACGTTCCACAGTGTCCAACCAAAACACTCCTGCAGTACTATAGTCAATGGTCAGCCTGTCATGTGTTGTGTAATGAATCATGTTTAAATTATCATTCGTTGCTCTTCCAAAATTTAGGTGTCATTACGTGTCCATGTGTGAAAAAGACTGAACAATTCAGGCTACAGTTCACAGTGAACTGTAACTAGCACAAGTTGGTAATGATCTATTGCTGCAAAACTGATGGACTTGGTTTCTTAATCTTGTGTCAACTACTTCCTATGAACAGTAAACCTGTGATGTAGGAAAACAAAAATATTTCTAATAGAAATTAAAAATCTTTGAAAATCTTTTTTACATGAATTTTTCAAAGGTATCATAATGTACCATTTTAACGCTTTCTCTTAAATTCTCTGAATTCTTGTTAAACAAAAACCAAATTGCTAAGATATGAAATATGTTTCTTAAATGCTTTCTCTTGATAAATGTGCTTAGAAACGTTCAATTTAAAAACATCTTTTAAAAATTCTGTAAACTCAAAATCCTTTATAAAAATCCTTTATTAAATTTCCTGTCCCTCCATGCTGAGTTTTTACATTTTTTCCTTGATGCATAGTCTATCAGATTCACAGTAATTTAAATAATGGTTTCCATACATTTTACATTTTTAGATATTATATGGTTATTGCAAGATTTTTTTCTGATCTTATCTATGTCAAACAGTTGCACTCACACCATTATCCTTTAATGAACCCCAAGAACTAATTATGATGAAATCACCTCTGCCAACATCTTTGACAATAATTAGCGGTCCAATTTTTTTCTTTGTTCAGCTTCAGAAGCAGAAATCAATTCTTGTCATGCTTTTGAATAATAAAGAGGCTGTGAGAATGTACCATTTTCTTCTGAGACTCATAAAGACAGCATAGTATAGTTTCTCACTGATAAATTGAAAATATTTAGTACTTGCTCAGAAGACAACTTTCTTCACACTAGTAACCTTGCATTATGGGACCTTCTTGCATTTTCTTGAATCTTATAGATGAAACTTCTAGGAAGATGCATTATATATTATTGTACCACATCACTGTAGTAGTATCTAATTCAATTATTTGTGTACCATGACCCCAGCATTTTTTTTGTTCTATGCACTAGCCAGCCAGAATACGCTTCCTTGTATGGATAAGCATGACCTGTGTTCCTGTCTTCTAGACAGACTAGTGTTTGTCAGATGGAAATCATAGTTTATTTTAGTGAAATCAGCTTAAGCAGTGACCCAGTTCATTCCGTGTGACTGCCCTTGGACGGTTCATTGTTTTACGCTCCGTCAGTCTTTGTGCTATCTGCATATTTTTGTCAGCAATGATTTTATATTTGCTTCTATGCCACTGATAGAAATATTGCCATTATTGTTCACTTCAGAAATTCAATGAAAATGTCCTCATTCAATGCTTAATTGTCACAGATGACTTCAGGGGATATATCAGGCAGGCATTACCATGCTTCAAATGGATCTTTTATTATCATGGTCCCTTTCTGTACTAAGTTAACAGCTGAAAATAAGCTTACTCTTTTTAACAAAAGATAAAATCAAGTAAAAAAAACCTACCAATGGTGCTCTTTACAAAGAGTAAACTATCAAATCAAGTACCTAATGAAATTTTTGAAGGATATTTAAGACATGCACAAGGAAGGAAACTGTTATTCTGTAGACAATGAAGGAAGCAGTTGGTATTTTATTGCAAGACTTCTTTAGTGTATACAGAAGTCGTGTAAAAAAAGGGTTTTGGTATTTTCTCACATCTATTCTTACACAACTAGGAATAGAATATTCCTATTTACCACACCATCTTAAGTTCTACAGACCATGAACTATTAAAGGTGACTTAAAATTTACTGAAAACAAAGAAACCCAGAAGACTAGTGTCTTTAGACTTAGTTCTGCAACTTTATTCTCAGAAAGCAAAGTAAGTGAAGCTTTATTTTTGTAATTTCTGCTATGTCAGAGCTGTTTTCTCTGTAAAATTACAGACAAACATTTTTCAAAATACCCAAGAGGGGAATTTAGTGTTTGTCTGGGGTTTTCTTGTATTAATTGAGGAAAATACTTTATATATTTCAAGAAATTTATATTAATCCATAGTAATAAGTAGGTTCTGAAAAGCTTAATCTCTTCAAAAACTGCGTATGCTTCCATTAATTGTGATAAAATCTTAAATTCTTTGGAGACTGCTTCAAGATGGGATTAAATACCTCAATTTAAAACTGGAAAACTGTGTGTTGGGGGTTAGGTCTCTTTCCTTTTGTTCCTTTTTCACATAAGTTGCTAGGAAACACTAACAAGTGGGTACTGCAGAAAAACAAAAGAAGTGGCCAAGCTCAGGGAAGGAGGGCATCTGGTTGCACTTCTCTTATCTGGGAGTTTTTCTCCCAAGGTCAGAGGTACCTCGAGAGCAGCTGGGGCACCTGTTGGTGTGCTGTCTGTCTGTCTGTCTGTCTGTCTGTCTGTCTGTCTGTCTCTCTCTCTCTCTCTCAGCTTCGGAGGAGGACGGTGGGAGCTGCTGCTTGAGGAAAGAAATTCGGGGCTGCCGCCGAAGCTCTGCCCACAGCTGTTCCTTCTGCCTTAGGGTGAGAAGCTGGTGCTTCTGCTTGTGAGAGCAGCCCCTGAACTGGGTCCTTATTATCACCCACCTCACTAAAAAAGGGACCCATTCCCATCTGCTCCGGTGCCCAGGATCCTGAGCTCTCCTCTCCCTGCCCTGCTGGGAGCCGGGCCACCACTGCCCCACACCCACTGCTTCTTTGGCACTGCTCCGAGCTTTTGCTGCACTGCAGCCCTGTACACCCTACCTGCCGCAACATCCTGCCATCCCAGCTTGCTGTTTCTGAGAGTTCTGCTGGGGCACGAGGACCAGAAAACTGTGTGTTGGGGGTTACATTCCCTTATCTATTTCACTATCTACAAGTTCAAAAACAGGGTTGCAGACCTTTCAGTAACCCTGAAAGTCTGTATAAAGCAGTAAAACATTTTCAAGAGACTAAAATTACTATGGACTGAAAATTCGGTCAGCGTAAGTGTGTAGTCTCAAAGTATCAGATGACCACGACCTTTATTTCAGCAACAATCCTTGCTTTTCCTTTCAAAAATTTTGCAGATTCTGTTTATCATTATGCTCTCCTTTTATACAACAGCCAAAAAAATATTTTAATGCATTTCCTTTCAGTTTTCTTTTGTAGTTATATGCTTGAGAGCTTTATATGAGTTCCTGATGCACTCTGAATCCACATTGAACACTTCATTTTGAGTGAATATGCTTTCACATAATAATTCAAATTTAGTTCTTCCAATATATGACCAGTCTTTAACTATGCACCCACTGCTCATGGCAAGAAAATGTTGGTTTTTATTACAATGCTATTTAAGTAATATATACATGTAAACAAAAGCATATATGTTATAAAAACTATTTATACTATATTTATGTATTGCATTATGTGTACTTCCTATATGAATTTTTCAGTCACTAGGCTGTTGTGTAAAAAAATGATCAGCACCACTTATCTAGTTGAAATTTAAGCAAAATCCCCCAAACTTTCTTTAGTTTAATATGGAAATTGCTATGAACTCCAAAAGGATAACTTAAGCAGGACAAGATGTTAATGACAAATTATTTCCCTACCTATTAAAATCTCATAATTTCTTGAAATCATTAGTTAGCCTTTGACATGAACTGTGTGTAGCAACTACATTTCCTGGTAGAGATAACTGGGGAAAAGTGAAATGAGGATCTTGAACAATGGGCTGTGGACTAAAGCTGATTTTGATGTATGCTAGAATAGTGAGCTGAAAATGGGGCTTGTGTTTTACAATTGAAACATAATAAAAAGGACTCCAACCACACTTTGTTCCTCTAAGTGTTCATGTAAAAATGTTTCTTTCTATAACACTGTACTAATCCAATCTTTTCTTGGTTTATTTTCTTGAATGCTCTTCTAATCTATTAGCCATACTCAGTTCTTTATTAAATTTTAGCATGCCAGCAGATCAAGAACTTATTTCTTATTATGATAAAATAAATTGAAACGTCTTTGTTATTTCTGAATGTATTGTAGCAATGTGGCCCATGAGATACGGTAGTGTTGCTGCTGGCAAAGATCAGTGGTCACTAGACCTCATCTAAGCCTAGAAACTTGTCTTAATTTCTGCTTGCTTTACCACCAAAACAGATTGTTAATATCAGTCAGGTGGTACAGGGGCTGATTAAACAATAGCCTTATTCTCCATGTTTAATCCTGTGACTTACTCGAACTTGTTTTTATTTGTTCTACTGAAATTTGTGATCTAATGCTTGCCATACAAGCCATACATTAGGGGCAAAGTCCAGAAAACAGTCTAGTGTGAAAAAATAATTATCATAGTCTAGAATTGCTGACTAATTGCAGAAAATGAGCAGAAACAGCAGAAAAGAAAAATGACACAATGAATGACGCTGACCTTTTCTCAGCAGGAGCTCAGCAGACATGACATTCATAGATAACCATCAAAACTTTGAAATAAATGGGAACTTTCTCTGAATAATGATTAGTGATTAATACTTTTACTACCCTTACTTTTATGGTGCTCACCTAGTGATGCACTTTAGTCATAGAAACACAGTCAAAGGAAAAAAGGGGAAAAAAGGGAAAAAAATCACACAAAACATGTCTATGTTTTAAATACCTCATATTTCTACAATGGAAACTGAATGAAAAAGTATTCATTTGAATTGTAGTCAGTGTTTTTCATCATCTCACATAACCTTGAAAAATGAATATAATCCTAGGAAAAGTGAAAATAATTCTAATAAAAATGTCAATGTGATCTCCTACAGCAGGTATTACTTTTATAATAGCTGTGTTCATTTTTTATGAGCCAAGTGCTCTAGACGAATCACTTTCTACTACACTTCAGTATCAAGCTATATGGGGTACAATTTCAAAGGGTATTCTAATGAAGTCAGTGAAGCATTTTTGAGTACTGAAATTTATTAAAAACAGAAATTAAGTTTGAGGTGTTATAGAAAAAAAAAATCATAGGAATCTTTCTTAAGAGTGTTTACTTTTAGGCATCTAAATAATAGAAATTGAGAAATGTAGTCAGAATTTTTATCATTGGCTTTTGATGCATCATTTCAATTCCTCACAATTCCTACGATTTTTTTTTCCTACAAACTTACTAAAAATAGCGTTGTTTTGGCTTTTTGATTTTTGTTTTTTTTTTTTTTGGTATGGAATATGGTACTAATCAAATGTCTTAAATATAGCATTAGTGTTACCATACCTACCTTATTTCCTATTGGGAACCTTCCATGTATTTTGGGGGTATTTTTCCTGTGATGGGGAAACTCGAGTGGAACATTGAGACTCACCAGGAGTATGAGAACAGCTTACAAGTCACGGGGAGGGTGAAGAGTAATACAGCTGCCTGTCACTCCCACAGAGGGCAGCCCCTAAGAGCAATGTGATCAGGAGTACAGTGGATAGGGCAGAGGAGCATAATGTGGCCATGGTGTGCAAGTCAGAGCATGGCATGGCACTAGATCTTTCTGAATATCATCAGACCTGCCTGCAAAACCTGTGCAGAGGGTGGGGACCTCCTGCAGCAGGAGGTGGTGGGAAGGCTGTGTAGCATCAGACAGGCTGAAAGGGCTTAGATAGCTGGTTCCAAGTGTAGTCTTCAGTGAACCCTCAGCCCATAACCAAAAAACCTAAATCTACCCCATTGACGCACATAGAAGGGAGGAGGGGCAAAAACACAGAAGAATGGAAGCTTGCAATGGAAAGGACATGCAAGAGAAAGAGGATTCCCCCAAAGCCTGAGGTGTCCTTGTAGAACTGCTTCTCTGTTCTACAGACTGATGAGAAAAAAAGACCTGTCACATCAGGAGAGACACTGGATCTGAGGAAGGTCTGCTCCTCATATAACAACAGGGAAAACTAAGAAAAAGCAGAGTAATAATAGTAGGTGGTATATCTAGAGTATAGAGGCTATTGCTGAGCTGATGCGCTTTTTTGGGAGGTGTTCTGCTTACCAGAGGTTTATATCAGGGATGTCAACGAAAGACTGTTAAGCTTTGTACCATTCACAGACTTTGATCTGCTGATGTGTTTCACATAGGCACCAGTGATACAGCCAGGAGCTGGCTGAGGCGTATCAAGAAGGATTCTGGGAGGGGTGGGAAGGTGCTTCAGAGCACAGGTAGTTTTTTGTCAGCCCTTCCAGTCAGAGAAAAGCGGTTTCAAAGGGACAGTGAAATCTGAAATCATCAAATGGTTACAGGGATGATGTTACAGCCAGGGATTCAGCTTCTTAGATCATGGGACTGGCTTTGAGAGAGCTGCTCTGCTGGGGACTAGGGAGTACATCTGTCAGAAAAGAGCAAAAGCATATTCAGTTATAGGCCTGATAAGCTGGTGAAGAGGGATTTTAACTAAAGTTGCTGGGGGATGTGAACTTCAGTCTATCCCACTCCTACCAGTTTGATGTCAGGGCCAGCAAGAGATGCCCAGAGCCTGGAGAGGAATCTCAGGGGAGGAGAGAAATTTATCATGATCCCCTACATGGAGTGCTGCAGCCAACTCTGGAGCCCCAAACATAAGGAGGATATGGACTTCTCCAAGCCAGTCCAGAGGAGAGTCATGAAGATGATCAAAGGACTGGAGGAGCTCTTCTGTGAAGGCAGGCAGAGGGAACAGAGTCTTTTCAGCCTGGAGAACACAAGGCTCTGTGGAGACCTTTTAGCAGCTTCCCAATACCTAGGGAGGCCCCTACAGAAAAGCTGGAGATAGACTTTCCACAAGGGCATATAGAGATAGCACAGGGGGAATGCTTTGCAAGAGGGCAGGTTTAGATTAGATATTAGAAAGAAATACTTTACAATGAGGGTGGTGATACACTGGAATGGGTTTTTCAAAGAAGTGGTGGAGGCCTCAGGCCTCTTAAGTGTTCAAGATCAGGTTGGACCGGGCTTTGAACAACCTGGTCTAATGAGTGGCGTAGCTGCCTATGGAAGGGAGGTGGGAACTACATGATCTTTAAG
Organism: Certhia americana; assembly: GCA_018697195.1. Lineage (NCBI taxonomy): Eukaryota > Metazoa > Chordata > Aves > Passeriformes > Certhiidae > Certhia > Certhia americana. Next base: position 72,734,586 of record CM031857.1, on the reverse strand, counting down.
GTCCCTTCCCAAATCATTCTATGATTCTATGATTAAATGAAAGGGTAATCTACCACAATGTGTGAACAACACACAAGCATGCCTAAATATAGGCAAAACATACTTACAAACTCTGGCCTTTCCTTTTTGTACAAAATAACTTGCCTTGATAATCAAAGTAAATATTCTTCTCTTAATTAATCTATCTCTCAGACATATGAGGTCAGATCTTCATCTTTTAAAGTACTATTTATAGATTTGGCTTCATGTTTTTTGAAGTTCTGCTTTCTGAAGCTCTGTGCAATGCCTACTGAGTTTTCTTTGTAGTCTCTGCTACACACGTTATTATGAATTCGATACACAGATAGCTGTGCAGCCTTGGTCAGGATATATGTGGAACACACCAAAATACAAAAAATAAAAAAAACCTAAGTAACTTTTTATATGTTATTTCTGCTTTTTCTTTTCAACTAAAAGGATATATTTCTTTGTAAAACAAACTTGGAAAAAAGTGCTAACACTCATATGCCTTAAAATGTTAGATACTGTATTGTTTAAATATTATCCCTGTCATCGCTCTCATTAACAGATCTAGGTGCAATTGAGGGCATCAAAGATGAGAATCTATCTGCAAGGCTCTCCTAGATTAACTTCTGGAATAAATATTTTGAATATTTGACTTGACTTTCAAAATGTGAAAGTCAGAGATAGTAATATTACTATGATCTGGGGGTAGTCAGAGGGAAATAAATTTAAAAGTAATTGAGCATGCATTCTTTAGGCTTCAATAGTCCTTGCTGTAGTCTCCTAAGATGTTAGATTGAAGTTTAAATTTGATCTTCCATGTTAATATCTGCTATTTTACTATGGTAACCATCTATGAAGATGCTTTCTTCATGACAAGTAGGTCAGAGCTGATCAGTATGAAAAGATATGACATCCCACTGGGGAAAAAAAAAATCAATATATTATGAAACACATACTAAGTGTTTGTATACCTTAATAAGAAAATTAATACTCGGCATTGTGTGATGACATTTCAACAGATTTAGGCACATATTTAGTTGCTATTACATTGAGTGGCTCTGTGGAGGAAAGGAGCACATTTTCTAACAGTCTCATTCACAGAGAAGAATGAAAGCCTTTCCTTTAAGACATAATATTAGAGGTCCTAATTTAGATTTTCTGTTACAGAGTGTGAATGACACAATATTACTTTTTCTGCAAGCACAGACTTTGATTTTATCTGTGGAATTTCCACAGAAACCAAAAGCAGAATTGAAATACTTACAGGAAAAAAAAAAAAAAAAAAAAGTTACCAATCCAAGTATTTTACAGGGACCATCTAGAACCAGTTAGGAAGTAGGGTAATATCACAGACATGCTAAAAAAATGTTGTATTATTTCAACAATAAGTGCTGTTGTGACTATGGTCTGTCCAGTTCTGATTTAAATGCTTCAGAAAAATCCTTTTGGGTTTTTAAGGGCACCATTTCAAGACATCAAGGTATAAAAACAAACCAATAAAAAAACCCTGACGAGACAATAAAATCATTACAGGATCAGAAAGCGTGCCTTACTGTGAGCAATTAAAGCTCCGCATACATCTGATGTATTCTAAGCAAGATTAAATGCCTGAGTAAATCACAGACTATGAATATGTACACAAGGAAAAAGATTTTGAAATTTGACATCTGTGTATTATAGCAGAAATATTAATGGAAGTTTTAAAGACTGGAAAACTAAACAGACGTTCTGAGAGTGAGAGTAACTAGCTAATTTCCAAAAAGGAAATTTGCAGTTATTTTAAATTACCTTCTATAATGGAAATTTTAAAATAGATTTGATTATTTTTTTCATCTCTGTGCTTCCTTATAACAAGGTAATACATATGCAGCAGGGAACTTCTAACTTTTCAGACAGCCAATTTTAATAATTAGAATTTATTATTACAATACAGTTGACAAGATCTCTTTTTACCTTCAACTACAAATGAAGGTACCAGAAAGAATATATCCTATCAGAAGCACTAGGACTACAGACAATTACATTTCTTCAGTTGACCAAATATCTGAGGTCTCTTGTATCTCTTGACTGCTAGAAAAATAAATGGCCTGCACAAAGACGTCTGGTGTCATTTTATGACCGTAAGTGTTCTTCTGTCCTCCATCTGTCACTCTAGAATGAAACTCTCCCACAGGTCCCTTGTAAGGTCTGCCAGTCTTGTGTTAATGCTACAGAAACCCCAGACTAGCAAAAATAGTCATCAATATTAAGACAAATTAATTGAACTCATTGATTAAAAAAGATCCTGCACAATGACTTCATAAGTAAAACAGAATATAGAAACCTACATTAGGATTCTTGCTTAATACATTGCTTTTCCTTATTATTATATTATTATTGCTATTATTACTATTATTATTATTATTAACTATGCTTTATTTAATCCAAGTTTAAAGATAACTAGAAAAATGTGCTGTTATAATATTTTTCAATCAAAATTCTATGTCATACTTTGTTAAGTAAGTATACAAAAAATAAGTTAGGTTTATGTGAATCACAATATAACAGTTTGTCTTAACTAGGAAATAGTAATCTTCCCCCCACTAATAGTATACTTGCATTATAGATCTTTGGAATACTAAAATATTTAACATTTTTTTTTACAAAATTAGTTTTAGACATTTATGATTTTTTTCCCTGCAGAACTGAGGGTGAAAGAAACCCATTTTTTTTCAGCTTAAAGCATGGACCCTTCTGGCTCAAACTACATCTGAAAACCATCAGCCAGTGCATGCTGATCTGCACATTCAAAGCAAGTTCTACAAATAATTTTTATTCTGTAGTTGCAATTGACTAATCATCAGATTTATTGTAATTCCAGTCATCTCTGTAGTGTTGAATTCATTGACCTTACCTACACATTGTGCTCAGGATCTCCTAGTTGCCAAAGCTGTCAGTGGATCATTGAGATTATTATTGGATCTCTCTTTCTTGATTGGAGGAAACTAGAGGAAGTGTCTTGATCTTGAAACAGATCTTTCTTCACTTCAGTGGCAATAAATGCCCTAGTCTTATTTTTTTCATGTTTAGCATATTCATAACTGTCAATTAAAATCTCCCATAAAATATCTCTGATGAAATACACGTCTGTATAAAGTAAAAACTTTGTTATGTTTTTTCCTACTAAAACATAACCTTACATGAAACCATTGAACTTTATGTTAATATATTGTATGTTCTTTGGGTTGTACCTAAATATGGGTCTTCCATGATCAGGTGTTTTTGATGCACTTTCCCCACAGACTGAGTATCTCAAATTATAAAAGAAATCAACAGAATATAAGTCCTTAGTATTAAATTTTTCAGAAACCATGGGCATAAAATAAATCATAAGTATTAATGTTAAATACTTGCACAGAGAAGGGAAACAAAAAGTGTACAAAGAGTGAATGTACTCAGACCAATAAAACCTTAGAAAATTACTTTCCTGTGTCCAAAGGAGAAGACCTATTCTGCATATTTGAGATTATCTGTTAGTGTCTCACCACTGTGTTCAAGGGAAACAGCATTTTACCATCAAGCTTCCAATTTCATTACAAAGACGTTTTTGTCAATAGACTATTCAGAAAGACATAATAATACTTTTTTTTTTACAAATGGGCAGAAGTGGTATCTAGGATATTTGTTCATGCTTAAAAGAACGAACAAAACCAAGGAAAAATATGTTTTAATATAAAATAAATTCTATTACACTGAAAATACTTTTCTTGGGAAAAATTGGTTGTGTGCAGTTGAAGGTGGAAAAGATAGAGTATGGGAAAAAAAAAAAAAAAAAATGCCTGTGCTATACCTAAAACTAAAACTATCCACTTAAGTTCTGAAGTCAAGGAAAAATTACAAGACCCAAGGAAAGGCCATTCTGATTTCTTTCCTTGGTTCAAGGTGTTCTGTCTGACAGGGGATGTATAACAAATTGTTCTCTGTTATGTATCTATCTTAATGATACTTGGTCACTTTTAAGGAACAAAAATAAACATGTGTGCTCTCTCTTATGTATACACTTAAAGTTCTAGTAAAATCCATATTTTATTTAAAATCCATCATGGCCCAGTTTTAGTCATCATTCTTTGATACAGCTACAAAATTTGAAGTCTTCAGCCACTGCATAAATCATCTCAATTTATATTTTCTTCATGCCCTTGGTGGTATTAAATAGTAGGATAAGCTTCAAAACACTAATATTTTAGAATATTGTCAAATACCAAGCATAAAAACAGTGATCCTTCAGGCTTGTTTATTCTTTTCCAGGCATCTGATACATATATCAACAAGGAGATTGCCTGAAACACTTTTCTTTCTCTTGTTAAAATACAGTGAATGGCTAAGAGGTCAGCCAATGAAATGTTACAGGGACAACCCCAAGGAAAATCTTCACTTATGTGGTGTTCTTTCCACAGAACAGAAGATTAGAATTAAATACCATTTGCTAAATCAGAGCATTTATACAATGCTATCAAAGACCATAAACAAAATGAGTTGAACATTTTATAGAATCCTCTGAATATCTTGCAATTGGAGTGGTTCTGGAGGACATGGGAGTCTCCAGTTGAAACAAGAAAGTCTATTATTTGGTTTTTCTGTTCTTTGATGCCTTCAAAGTCTTGCCCAGCAATGTTCATTCCCTGCTTTTTTTTTTCCTTCTGAAGGCAGCTTATCAAATTTTATTAAAACTTTTTACATCTATAGTATAAGTCTTGCTTTGTTTTCATACTTGAGATTTAAATTCTTTATGTCATATTATATAAATTTCATGCCATATTATATAAACTTAAAGAAAATAATTTTTTATCTAAATACAAAATACTTTTATTCTTGCATTATCTTCTTGCTTTATTTGTTTTTTCTTTTCAAATAGATTTTTGGTTTTCACAAAACTTTCACAGCTTCCAGCTGTGGCATTCTCAGAGTCATAAATGTCAATGAGCATATGGATTTTGATACCAAAGCTTGTACTGACTGCTCCTGAGACCACATTCTGGAATAATTGTTTCATTCACAAATAGGCCAGTGTGTTTTGGTTGTTTCTCAAAGTTTCTATAGAAGTGGTCGGTTTTGGTTTTGTTTTGTGGGGTTTTTTTTTGTGTTTTTTGGTTGGTTGCGTGGGTGGGTGGTTTGGGTTTTCTGGGGTTTCTTTCTCGATATTTTTTTTTTTTTTTTAATTTTGCTAAAAAAAATATATATTTTACTTACTGATAGGTTGATGTGATCTGACTCAATTCTCTCTTCAAGTAGAAATTACAGTCTGGAACACTGTCTCATACCTGATGAGATGCCTACTTCCCCTGCTACACTGATATGTTTTTCTTCTTTCTCTTCTATGGTCACTTTGCTAGCTTGACAGAATTCATGAAGGATAATGTATCTTGATGAACTTTATGTATTTAAAATTAAACACTTAAATCCAATCAAGTAATTCTAAATTCCATTTACCACCTCTGGAGAGATCAGGATACAAAATCTGTACTAATTATAATATATTTTCCCAGAATGAGACAAACTGCTGTCTGAAAATGAGTGTTTCTAGCCACCAGGTGGAAAAACCCAACCCAGTTGTGTTCTAGATAGTATATAATTTAAGGTTTAGCAAAAAAGAAAAAAAAAAGAAAAAAATGTAGGTCAATTTAAAGAGAAGTAAAACAAAAAAAAAGAAACCAAAATAAAACACTGAAAAATATTTTGAATTTAAGAATAGTTGAGAACTGGAACACTTTTTGTAGAAAGACTGAAATTTTGATTGTCAGAATGGGTGATATGAAAGAGTTGATCTCTAGTGAAAGAGGTGATCTCTTATCGTTTTTCTTCCCATCAATGTTGGTTCAAAACTGGTTTTCTATTTTGAATTTGTTTTTAAGAGACTATGAGTTTTGTGAATAAGAAAAAACAAAAACCAAAAACCCCAAAACAAACAAACAAAAAACCCCCAACCTACACCCACCAATCTATTCTGTATAGCAATTAGAGTATTTATGATTCACTGCAAACATGACATCTTGATCAATTTTCACAAAAACAAAACCCAAAAAGTCCAGCACAAGAGTTGTGCTGAAACATCTTTGTATGACTTCCTCCCTCCTGGAGAAAAGCACACAAATAGATTAAACATTTTATGTGAAATTTCTCTTTTGGGAAAATGAGGAAAGAGGAAGATGGAACACTGACATATATGTGTGCCAAGTTACATCAACTAACACTTGAATGAGTTTGATGACAGAAGACAAAGCATGAAATGTTGTTCACTAAATGTTTTGATTTTTTATGGACCAGGTAAGGCAAGGTGTAATGAGATGAGGTGACACAAGGTGGGCCAAAGCAAAGCAAGGCAAGCAAGGAAAAGAAATAACTGGCATAAGTCAGGATGAACTTGGAAACATGGAAGACTAGATGTGGAAAATACTTGTATGGTGAGTTAGAATTCAGTTAGTGCTGCAGCAACTGAACAACAAATATAGTTCATGTAAAAATAAAATAATATACATTTTTATAAATTCAACAAAGACTTTTAATATAGAGAATATCAAAGCTGTTTTGAAATTATGTATTTACCTTTTGTAAAAGTATTTTCCCATCAACTCCTTTTGGATTATTTGTTTGTTTTTTAATAGGCTGAATAATCATAACTATTTAATAATATGAACAAACTCTGAATAACTTTATAACTGGAAATGTCAAAATATAAAATCACCCACTTCCATTGTCATTAAACTCCAAATATAGGCCAAGTCCTGTCACATCTCTCAAGTCCCTGAACGTCAAGGCAAAGATTAGGAGAATAAAATCCCTCCTATCAAGGGAAAAGATAAAGTTTGAGTTCATTTGAGAAACTTGAACTTAAACAAATCCGTGTGACTCAAGAAGATGAATCTGAGAGTCATAAAGTAATTGGCTGATGCAGTACCGCATCTGCTTTCCAGATTTGAAAAATCAGTGCAGACAGTAAATTCCTTGGTGACTGGAAAAAAGACAATATTGCACCCCTTTTTGAAAAGGATAATAGGGACAAACCAGAAAGTTCCAGCTAGTCAGCCTCACTTCTGTGCCCAGCAAGATCATGGAATAGATCATCCTGGAAGACATATCAAGGCATATGGAAGATAGGGAAGTGAAGACATCATTTCACCAAGGGCAAATTATGTCTGGATAATCCATTCTGGCCTTTTACAATGGACAGACTGCATCAGTTGATGAGGTAAGAGCTGTCATTATTGGATTTCCATATGGCATTTGCTATGATTGTAACTATAGCTTATAGTGAGTGACAGGAGTGATGGGGCAATGGCTTTAAACAGAGGGGTAATAGAATTTGATTGGGCATGAGAAAGATACTTTTTATGGTGAAGGTGATGAGACACTGGAACGGGTATACAAGAGAAGCTGTGGATGCCCCATCATTCATAGTTTTCAAGATTATGTTGGATGAGGCGTTGAGCAATGTGACCTAGTGAAAGATATCTGTGCTTCTTTCAGGAGATGGGACTGAATGAGACTGGATGGGACTTTAAACACAAAATATTCTAGGATGCTGTGATTCTACAATTCTGTGTTGGGCTTCTGCTGATTCCTGTGTGAAGAAATCTGTAAATTCAAGCATACTATTAATGGTGTGAGAACAGACATCTTACAGCTTTTTAAAGCTTCAAGAACCATCAAGGAGGCACTGAAGGAACATGTTGGCTTTTTGCATTTACTAATTTTTGTTTTATTAGTGGCCTTTTTCAGTCATTTCAGATTAGTCTTATCCTGATGTAAGGCTGAATCTTGTCCTAGTGGATAAGTAAATGCTGCTGCTTTTTTTGTTTCAGCATTTCTTGAGCTTTGCCACTGCTGATTCTGATTTCTTTTCTCATCATTACTTTCATTTCAGACAGAAGGATGAAAACATAATTTCCATATAGGCTGCCAAAAGTGCCTTTTCATCAATTGAGATTGTGCCAACTAACAAAGCAATGAGGAATTATTTCCCCTCCAGCAGAGAAAGCTTGTTTTTCCTTTTTTAAGATACATTCATCACTGAAAATCCCAAGGTCACTTTTGTATCTCTGTCCAGCCTGATGAAACACGGTTGCAGCCCATGTCTCAGAGAAGGGGGTTTTGTCTGGTTTCTACCCCACCTTCCTTCATCGTTTTTGAGATCTTATGCAAATCAATTTAGCTATTTTTACATTAAGACTAATTTCAGTAGACTCCTTATCCTAACTCATGTGTCTGCTTATAATAAAATCATGGAATGTCTTGGGTTGGAAGGGATCCTGTAGTTTATTAAAATTATTGTAGTTATTTAAAGATCCTGTAGTTCCAACTACATTTGCCCCTGTCATGACTGATAATATTCAAATATTAGCCAGAACATGCATATGAGCAGAAAAATGTAATATAATTGCTATTACCCCATGTAAAGAATGCGTAAGATTCTGTACTCCAACAGACCTCCAGTGCTCTCCTCAAAGATCAGCCATCTCTTACATACTGTCCCCCATGTCTTGCATATTGTTGTTTGTTCATCTCACACATCATTATCTTCCAAGTGCTTGCTCTGGTACTTGAAATAGCCAGATGTTTCTAGTGTTATGTCTAGAAGTTTCTCGTGGTCTGTTCTCTTAGCTAAAATTTACATCCAGGCTCTAGTCATCTGTTTGCATAACATAACAAAGGGCATAGCTTCATATTATGTGATTGATTTTAATTTAATAAAACAAAAGAATAATAAAATATAGCAAGAAAAATCCTAGAAAAAGCAATTACTTTGAATTTTCATGTTTATGTCATTAGCCTTAAAAATACAGAATATGTTACATTAGAGAATGGGTGAAAATCACTGTTTAGAACAGTGGGTAAGTCACCTCTATTTCTGTCTCCTATGTTCAGTGTTGTAGTATTCAATTATCATTTATTGAATAAGAGTGCTTTAAGAACTTATCTATAGTGTTTGCTTTCTTTCTAAATAGACTTTCTTATTATTAATAATCGAGCACAAAAAATCTTCCACTTACACTCCTGACTCCGTTAGAATTTGCTTGTTTGGAAGCTAAGCCCAAAATAGCAAAGTCTTTACTGCTTCTTTGAACAAAACAAGCTCATCAGAAGCATGGAAATAAAAGATTTAAGATAAAACAGAACTATTACAAGGTACAAGAAATGTAAGATAACAGAAAAAATAAAAGCAAAATGGGGAAAATCAAGGTAGATAGTAGAGAAAAGTATGGAGTCAAAAGAAGAGAAATATGCATAAAAGAGTCTGCTGGGAAGAATAACATTCATACAGAGGGAATAAGAAAACATTGAAGAGTAGATGATATCCATTTGTTAATGTCACTACATAAGTTGCTCCTGTAATAAACTGAATTTTTAGAAAAGTGTTCTGCTTAAAAAGTGTGATTTAGACATGTGAAATGTTTTCACAGACGAAAAAGATATATAAGAAAGAAAATCAGGAAAATTTAGAAGGCAATATAATGAGAAATGAAATACATTACACAAACTTGGGAAACAAAGGTTAGATAAATTACATACATACATATATTTTGTATATATATATATATATATATGTTCTATCATTATAAAAAACTAAGAATAAATACAAGTGATAGGTTTAGAGAAATTGAGAAAATAATTTAAAAAATAAAAACAGGGGAAAAAAAAGTAAACTTCTGCTATTTAGAACTTTAAAATATTTTAAGCGTTTAGAAGTATGTTAAAATTGTCTACTGTGCACCTAGTTTTTCTTCCAAACCCCCCATATTATGTCAAACATCCACTGTATAGTTTTTCTAGTAAAAAATATAATAAAAATAATAAATAATAATAATAATAAAAAATAATAAAAATAGCTAGCAAACTGCTTTAACTAAACTGGGGAGTCTTTTTAAGGGCTGATTAGGAAAAATTTTAATCAGAAAGCAATTTTATATTAGGAAAGCAGCATCATCAAAACAATGGATTTAGATCAAGGTTGTTTGGGTTTCATTTTTGTAATTGCTTTTGCTGTTTGTTTGTGGGGGTTTTTTTCTTATTTTATTAGGTTTTTCTGTAAACTGACAGAAATGTTTTTGTTCTAACTAATATCCAAAATGTTGTTCAAATCCTGTCCCTTAAAATCTTGTATTTTCTTTTTTCTTTTTCTTTTTTTTCTTTTTTTTTTTTTGCATTTCTTTGAGTCATTATTAACTTAATTCAGATGAATATGCTCAAAATGACAAATTTGTTATACTACTTTCTGTTCCCAAAACAAGTATAGCAATCGAAATCTTGGCTTAATTTAAGAGTGTACAAAAGGAGCTTTACCAAACATCTCTATTGGGTATCACCCTTTTTTCTCAAAGTAACTTTTTTCCCTAGGATTTTATAAAAGAAGTGAACTTAGAGAGTGAAGCAATGCATCGATTAGAACAAACTTGCTTTTTTTTTTATGGATGGCTCCTTTGGAAATGCTGACATCCCATAAAATTATAGAGAGCAGCCTGTTGGGCACAATTCCCTCATCTTGAACAGCTCTCACAAAATGTGTATAGCATTAAAAGTACTTAGAAAACCCCTCCAGGGTGTAATTAATAATATGCAACTTTAAAGATTTAAAAGGAATATCTCTGCTTCAAAATAAGAATGTTGATTTTCTTACTTTTTAAGGGAAAATCTTCCTGAAGACAATTAATCCCATCCTGAGACAATCTGTAGAAGTAGCACAAGTCAGAATCTTCTGAAGGTCATCAATAAGTTTATGTGAATTTACGGTAAAAATTTTCAATGTGTTTTTTTCCTAATCCTTGTTCAGTGAGGAATTCAGATATGCTGGGATTGGTTTTGTTTTGGGTTTTTTTCCAAAATGCTATGAAACACTTTTGTTTTGAAAAGGATTTTTCCTCTTCCCCAAAGAAGGGAGTGATAAAACAGAAATATTAGACTAATGCCAAAGAACTTACGAAAGGAAGTTAGCATGAGGCCAAAACTTGCATCCTCACCTGAATCATAAGTGCCCCTCTCTCTGAAGACTTCCAGTATTCTAAAAATGTAAGTGGCTTGACATCTACAGAAACATTTACTTTTCCTCTTTATAAATTCTGTCTTACTTTACTAATCATGTTTTTTACTCTTACTTAATTTAACACATGTAAGTGTAAATAAAGTGTATTGGAAATGCAATATGTTTCTCATTTTAAAAGCACGGGGGATATCAAATCCCCTTGGTGCAAAGTTGATGAAATTCTCAAAAGACAGCAGTATTCATAGACCTAAGGATTATTATCTAAGTTCCTCACCATTTCCTCCAGATATGTGCCAGGAGTCCACAGGTGTTCACCAAAAGCGCAGGTGCTAATGAAATTGTGTGTGGTTTCACCGTGACTTTCCCTAAAAGGCTCTTGCCAAGTGCACCTGTACATCTGTTGGAGTAGTGACACATGCTGAATAATTTTTTGTCATATCTCATGCTTCCTGTGGCTATGTCTAGACAGAGAAAAACTACATTTGTTATTTTAAAACCTGCCCTTTCATAAATAGAAGCCTAAATGTATTTGGCTGGTCAGTCACTTAGGTGGAGGCAGTTTTACAGTTTGACAGCTAAAGGCAAGTTGTCAGCATCAAATATTTTCAGGGAAATCTATTGAAAATGCTGTTCTGTCTTGCCAGACTATAGAGGAGAACTCCACAGGAGCTGTGAAAAAGCTTTTTTTCTGCTGTCAGCTAAAGTTCTTGATCCACAGGGGCTAGAGCAGTATCAAAACAATAGGATTCTGCCATAGCTTGAACTGTCCATACAAATTCTGCCTGGAATACTCTGCAGGGGACAGTATAGGTTATATGGTATAGTGTCCTGACTAACTGATGCTGTTGGAATGCTTAAACTATGAAAAGTCTGACCTGACACATCTCAAGCAACAACAGGCAAATTAATGACGAGCTGATAGGGCATTTAAATAATGTGGTTAAAAGTGGTTAAAAAATACCTTAATTGGGAAAATTTATTAATTGTTAGAGGAACTGATCTCCCTAAAGAAAGGAAATGAATGGTCATTATTTTAACTTGAAAGTAGGTGTATGCAGTCTTAATTCATTTGTCTGATATCATGGGTTACAAATTAAGCTATCTAGAAAGAATGGAAACAGAATTTATACTCTTAGGAGAATTTGTTTGTGTTTGCTTGTTTTAACAAGGGTAGATATGTTTGCACATCTGAATACATTAGTCTCTAAAATAATAACAGTAAAATACTTTGTTCTTAGATTTTATGGTTCACTGTCATATTTGGAGAAGGAAGCAGATTTGCTTCAGGTTAGCAGCCAAAGTAGAGGCCTGTTGCATTCAGGAAACTGAACACATCACAAAGTAAGCAAAGCATAAATAGTGTTTACTTGCCCTGGACCTTGAAATATGCAGACCGAATTAGAATGTCCAGCAGCAATGCACTGACATTTTGCAACTTAGTTAAGCTTAATATTTAAGTAACATATAAAAGCATAGAAGCAAAACAAAACCTATGGTAGAATTGCTCAGAAGGAGAACTGGAAAATGTGCAAACAGTAAAATCTGCAAGGTGGAAACCAGAGATGCAGAAGAACTAGAAAAGATACCTGACAAATTCTGAACCACTATTAGTCTCAAAAATAAGCTGAAATATGTTAGGAAAAAATAAGATTCCTCCCTTTCTTTTAGTAAAGAAACATAAAAAAGCAGTGATGAGAGTGATGGAAGGATTTTGATCTCTTCATTTTTATTTTTTTAAATGATTTTTTTCTTCATCACAGAACTCTCATGTCTGGCCAGTTAGCACTTGGTGACTCATGGTTTAACCCCAGACATCAACTCAACCCCACACAGCCACTCACTCTTTCCTTCTGGGATAGGGGAGAGAATGGGAAGGGTTGAAGTGATAACACTTGTGGATTAAGATAATGAAGTTGAATATGTAAAGCAAAAACCACACACTTGCAAACAAAGCAAACCAAGGAATTTATTCACTTCTTCCAATTGTTCAGTCATCTCCAGAAAATCAGTGCTCTATCATATATAATGGTCATGTGGGAAAACAAATGCCATCACTCCAGATGTCCCTACCTTCCTTTTTCTTTCCCCATCTTTTTATGTTGAGAATGACATCATGTGATACCAAAGGGATATCCCTTTGGATGGTTGGGGTCAACTGTCCCATCTGTGTCCCTTCCTAAGTTCTCATGCACCCCCAGCATATTCACTGGTAGGGTGCTGTGAGAAGCAGAAAAGACCTTGACTTCGTCAAGCTATTTTCTCAGCAATCACTAAAACTTGGGGGTGTTATCAACACTGTGCTCAGCACAAATCCAAAACATAGCCCCACACTGACTACTGTCAAGAAAATTGACTGCCTTGACAAAACCGGCACAGTGACTAAAATCACAGCAAGGTCTGGAGCCATCAGTAGGAACTACACAACATCCACTTCTAGGTGTTGTGTCCTCTTAGATGATGATGATCAATGTTTGCTTCAAACAGATAGTGACAAAAATTGGTGATTGATGATGCCTATTGTCAACAATAGTCAAGCAGTGCTGTTTCAAAGTTTCAAAGTGGACTGAATTATCAGTCATCTAAATGTTTCCACCACAATTAACTAATTCCTCAACTATATGTATCTCTGTATTCAGTTTCAACGTGTGCCTTGATTCTAAGAGATGAACATCAATATTTGATGCTCCTGCCTTTGTCTTCATGTGTATTCAGTTGAGAAAAATAGGCATCCTTAGATGAAATTCAGTCTGATCTATCCTAGTTACCTATCTAGCTCTTCATATAAACTGTCCTATGCATATCTCACTCAATTGAATATAAAAGGCAGAACTGAATAATTATTTCTTCAATTGCATTAAATTTACAACTCTACCTCCCAATGCATGGAGAAAAAAAAAAAAATAAATCTGTCTGTAAAAGAACAGAATCTTCTTAATTTCAGCTCACTTCTAACTGTTCTGGGGACCCAGAGGTGATAAGAGACATTTAGCTTTTTTTTTTTTTTTAAAAAAAAGTGTCTTTTTTTAGACTCAGATAGCCCAACTGGTGTCCAGCAGCTAGCAGAAAAAGTAGGACAGAATTTTTCCCTGGAGTGAATCCAACTTTCATTGCCTCTTGGCTGCTGGAAGCACACTATACCTGGCATGTGCTCTGCAAATGAACAGCCTTCCTGCTGCCAGTCCTTTTGACCTGAAAATTTGGCTTGAAACCAAATCATCTAGAATGCTTCACTAGGAGTCATATGATAAGAGTGGTGAACTGATGACTAAGATATACTATTATGGGAGCAGGACAACATCAAAGTGAAAAAAAAAGCTGGGTACATAAGAGGACTTTCAGGAAGTTGAGAACTTCAGAAAGTAACTTCTGAGAGGGTAAACTGAGGGGAGAATTATAAAGGACATGATCAGAAAGTGGTAACATGAAGAAAAAATTGCTGAAAAGACAGATTCTGGTACAGGAAACCTGAAATGGAAAAAATCATCCTGAAATATAGTTTTCAATAATATATTATATGTATGTATTACTACAGTTAGTCTTCCTTTTGAAATGCAAATATTTTTTCCAAATTTTCAGTCATGCTTTTATTAGCTCTTCTTTAAATGTTCAAAGAAAGTATTTCAACTTCAACTTCAGTTTATGCTTTCATTATGACTTTTCAAAATATTTTCTGCTGTATATATCTGTCACAATATTTATTGTAGTAGTAGTAACTGCTTAAGTAACTATAACTGTAACTGCTTAATGAAATGATATGACATCTGTCCAAGCACACAGTTATTCAAGGGCAGGGCAGGGAAGTGCAGGGCAGGGCAGGGCATGGGAGGGAAGAGAAGGGAATGGAGGGAAGGGAAGTTCAGGGAAGTTCAGGGAAGGGAAGTTCAGGGAAGGGAAGGGCAGGGCAGGGCAGGGCAGGGCAGGACAGGGCAGTTCAGGGAAGTTCAGTTCAGGGAAGTTCAGTTCAGGGAAGTTCAGGGAAGGGAAGGGAAGGGAAGGGAAGTTCAGGGAAGGGAAGTTCAGGGAAGGGAAGTTCAGGGAAGAGAAGTTCAGGGAAGGGAAGTTCAGGGAAGTTCAGGGAAGTTCAGGGAAGTTCAGGGAAGTTCAGGGAAGGGAAGGGAAGGTCAGGGAAGGTCAGGGAAGGTCAGGGAAGGTCAGGGAAGGGAAGGGAAGGGAAGGGAAGGGAAGGGAAGGGAAGGGAAGGGAAGGGAAGGGAAGGGAAGGGAAGGGAAGGGAAGGGAAGGGAAGGGAATGACCACACCACCAAAAAAATTTTTTTTTTTTTTTTTTTTTTTTTTTTTTTTTTTTTTTTTTTTTTTTGATTCACTTGTCACTGTCTATGGCTTGAATCAAGTGTCCTGTATGTGGACAAGCATCATGTTTTATATTCTTTCCACTGCATGTTAACATCGAGGTGGTCAAATAGCTTAAAAATGAAGCATGACATCTTAATAAAAACTAAAAGCTCTCACTTGGAATACAAAATGTGTTGATGGAAAATAGCCTGTAACCATGCAGTGTCTATTTAGCACTAGAGTGTATGAAATTTGCTGAGTGAAGTATTTTACTTTGGTAGCTATTCATTTGACAGCATACTACAAAGTCGTTTGTCAAAAAAATTTATAAAATTTTAAGTGTTATCTTAGCAAACCACTTTATTTGAAATGCTTTTGCCTTCACACAGGTCAGAGTGCATGTTTCCCTTGTGTGTGCTGAACTACCTAATTCAGCTGAATTGTAGCTAAACTAATGAGACTTTAATTAATGTTTTTCAATCATAAATATTTTAAATCTCAGTGGCTGAAAAAATTAATTTATCCAAGGTGAATAGTTTGATATAACACAGCTTAAAGTAATCTGCTTTTATTTGGCTATGATTATTAAACATCTTCATGGTGGGATTGGTTGAATGTAGTCTGGATTGCAGAGGCAGAGACAGGCAGGATGACTGTCTGAAACACTGGGGCACAAATCACTTCAGAACATTTTTTATCCTCTTCAGTGACAACAGATATAAGCACTGACCCTTCAGAACTGTCATTGAAAGAGTTCCACCAGGTCCATCTACACTACCAAGTAATTACTGCGCTGCCAAATAATAAAAGACCAGGAACAACTCAGAGGATAAGATTCCTGTTCATCCATCCTCTTTAATTGTTTGCTTTTCCCCTGGCTATGATTTGGACACACAGGAATAAAAACACCTCAAGGAATGAGGTGCACAACTGAGAGCAAGAGGTGATCAGGGACTGAGTAAAAATGCAACATGGCTTGTCTTCACTTGAGACTCAGCAGGGTCAAGAGAAACCAGACTGTGAAATCTAGTCTGTGAGTCAGCTAATAAACTCTAATCTTCTTTTATTTTGCAATGTAGACATGGACTGTCAAAATTAACAGATTTTCTAAGAAATACTTGTAGGAGTATCCATGGCAGGATTGCAACTTTATAATGCACCCTTCAATTTCAAAGGAATGCTATTCCAGTAAAAAAAAAAAAAAAAGAAAAAATTAGTGGATAATTGTTGATAACATGACAAATCAACTAATGTTATGCAGGATGCAACTGTTCTTGCCAAATTAAATTAAAAATAATTTTCTTAAAAGTAGGGGTATAGAAAACAGTATTTGAAAAAGGATAAAAAGGGATAGGGGAAGGGGAAGGGATAGGGAAAAGGAAAAGGAAAAGGAAAAGGAAAATGCAATAAATATAAAAATGATGAAAATCCAAACTTGAAAGCATTACTTCCCATAATTTTAACAAAGAGAAATGAAGAGAGAAAAGGCTTGTAAACTTAGAAACAAATTTCATATGAAAGTTATTTGTTTCCTGGTAAATTTTAAATAATCTGTAACTATATAGATTGGCTTTAAATAAAGTTGATGACCAAATGAAATTGGTAGTTTTTATGCATGAGTAGGATCACAAAAATAACATCTTCATTTTCTCTCTGTGATAACATATTTTAAAAGAGGAAAAAGCTGCTGTGCAACAACAGCAAAAAGAAAGGAATAAGAAAGTCTCTAGACACCAAGGTCAGTGAAGAAGGATGGAAAAGAGGTACTACAGGCATCAGAGAAGAGATTCCATTGCAGTCATTGTTGCAGACACAGCAACAGTGCAGTGAGGCAGCTGTGCCCCTACACCCCATGGAAGTTTGTGGTGGAGCAGGTGGATGCACAAAGGGTGATGGTGACCCCATGGAAAGCCTGTGCTGCAGAGGGCTCTTGGTAGGGCCTGTGGCTCCTTGGAGAGAGTAGCCCTGTAACTGATTTACTGCTCTAACTGATTTACTGTCAGGACTTGTGACCTGTTGGGGACCCATGCCAGAAAAATCTATTCCTGCAGGACTGCACCCCATGGAAGGAGCCCCTCTGAATCCCTTTCCCCATTGCCCTGTCCACTGTGCAGGGGGGACATAGAGAATGCAGGAGTAAAATTAAGCCCAGAAAGAAGGGAGGGATGGAGAGAAGGTGTTTTAAAATTTGATTTTATTTCTCACTACCCTGTACACAAGCCTTCTCGTATGACTTTTTTCTCCCCATCCAGTTGAAGAGGACTGATAGACAGGCTTGTTGGGCACCTGGCATCCAGCCAAGGTCAACACACCATAAATGTATTAAATGTTTATCAAATTTACTACGCACTATAATGAAACAGCTACTGGTGCCATGGAGAACAGCTGCTTGTGAATGGGTAATAATTTATTCTTCAAACACTGGCTGCTACATGTAACTTTCCTCTGCACTTAATATTTTACTAAAATATCATTGAGGTTATGCTGATTAGTCATAACCATAATTTGGAGTCCTGTTATTTTAAGAGAAATTATGAGAATCAAATGTTACATTAAAACTGAATTTAATAATGTATTTCTAAACTTTAACATTGTCTGTAGATGAGAAACTTTCTACTTTTTATATTGCATGTTTAAGCAAAATTTAGCACGAATTCATGATCTGAGACTCTAGCAGTAGTGAAATGCAAAACAACAATATTTTTTAAATTTAAAATAATAACTTAAAAAGCACATATCTAACAATTGCCCTCACTTATTTTTAAAGTATTTTTAAAATATTATTTAATAACAAAAATGCAAATAAATAAATCCATACATATTCTAATTCCAAATCTAAACTTTAAAGTAAGTTTTCCATTTCCAAATTAGCAAATTATTTTAAAAATTAATTAAGATTAAAGTCTCAGACTGCTAGTCTCAGTGTACTACTTAGCTCTAGTGAGGTACTTTTGTTGCTTAGAACCACTTTTGGGATAGATAAGTAGATGTGTAGATAGGTAACATATATACGCATATATGGATATATGAACGTCTTCTCAATCTTTAAATGGAATTCAGTATTTGGACCACTAAAAATCACTTTAAATGCTGTGCATTTTTAGGATGCAAATGAATGCAAAAAAATTCAGTATATTCTCTTTTCATCTTAGACAATAACATGAAAGAGCAAGACACTGTACTAAGAGTCCTGTGTGAGCTCCACAGAGAAATTCTGAGATTTGTCCACAAAATAGTGCATCATTAAAAAATGGCAGTCTGGGTCCTTCAAATAGAGTAGTTGTTATCATGATGGTAGTATATTTAGTCCTTGCTCTCGTCACGGTGGTGCAATATTACTCTGACATAGATTCTACTGGTGTAGTATTCTATATTCTGAAAGTACTTCAGCTAGGAGTGCTTGATACAGACACAACTTACCTCACTAATCTTATTCTGTTTCTCTTTTTTATGGTTTGCTTTTGTTTGTTCTGGTGGATTTGTTTTGTTTTGTTTTGTTTTGTTCTTGTACTATCTCACAGTATTGGTAACACTGCTAGTGTTGACTCTAGAAATAGAAATGAATAAATATATGATGACATTCAAACACTGTACCAATTCGCCATAGAGCAGTAACATAATTCTTCTTTGTGGTATTGGAATTATTTTTCATAATGGTAAATTGTGGAATTAGAGTAGTTATTTATGAATTGATAGAATGAATTGCAAATGAAGACTAGGCTAAGTATGCCAAACACATCCTCTTCTTCCATACAGTGACAAAGAAATTCAGGACAACTGTGTGGTGAGAAAGAAATGCAGAATAACTTGCAGTTAATAATATGATGAATAAATGTCAAAAATGTTTTTTGCCTTTCCTTGTAGGCCTTTTCTAGATAAAAATGTAATTAAAAATTAAGAAAGCTTTATCCATATGAGGGCTCCAGCATGAGTCATAATGTTATAATGGCCCATTAAAATAATGAAACTTTGGAAGTAGGACTTCTAGTTCTGAAATAATCTTCTTTATTTTTTTTTCTTTTCCTCACTATGCTACAACACAAAATCATGCTCCAATACTGTCCTTATGTGACTTCCAGTAGAAGTTTTGCATCCAGACCAATAGGAGAAGGAAATTTGTTTCCTTTTAATTCAGTCTCACTACTTCCAATTCATTTTTATATTAAACAATGTACTGTGAAAATTTATTAGATTTTTTTTTCCACAGTAGTTTGTATCTATACATTTGCATATCCACGTTCTATAGTGGACCTGGTAAAACTGCTGCAAATAGTAGGTCACAGTTCTTATACTTCACCAGCTTCTGTTACCTTCTTTTTCCTTACTGAAGCTCATCTAAAATTTTAAATCTTCAGTAAGGATCTTAATGTGTGTTCTTACCTGCACAATGAAAAATTAGTACAGCTATGTAATATCTGATACTCTTCTACCCATCATTTATCATTATTAGGTCCAAAACTAGTCTTACTGCATCTTTTCATTTTCTGTTGCTGTAAGTCCTGAGTCTGCTCATAAATTGCATCAGCCTAGAATGTTTCAGAATTTATATTTATACAGAGACCAAGACTCCATTCCATTTGTTATATTATTCTTATATCCAGCAGACTACCTATTGAGAGCAAAAGCAGTTATTAAAACAAGAATTTGTTCTGAAAATTTCTATACTAGTTTAAACAAAAAGAACTCTAGTCTTCAAAGACACTATTTAACATAAGGATTATTGAGCTACAGTGACCTGTGCTGGCCAAAGATTTAGCTCTAATAACTTTTTTTCAGATGAGAAGGTAGAAGGATTCAAGTTTCCCATTAGATGGGCAGCCAAACAGCTTTTCAGTGGCATGAACTAAATAATTGCATCTGTCCTTGAAATGTTCTATGTCATATTTCCAAAGAGGCACCTTTATCCCAGCTGTTCAAGATCATGGAAAAGAATTAATTTTAGAAATACCTGCAGATTCTTTACAAGTTTGTTTTTTTTTCTAACACAGTGTTATAAAATCTGAGTTAAATCAACGAACTGGTTCAAAAATATTTCAAGACTTACAGTCATTAAATAACAACAACAACAAAAAGATCATAGCTTAATTGACCTCCCCCTTGTAAGCTCTAGAAATTTACACATTCTGCAAGGAAAGTATCTTATTGAATAAAGGATTTTCCCTTGCACACTGGAAAATGGAAGGGTAGTTGCACTTCAACCTTCAATTATATTTAGACTTTATTTCAAGCTAACATGATTGTTAACACCAATATAAAGGTGGAAATAATAGTTTAGCTTTACATTGCTTATTCTTACATTACTTAGACCTCTTCCTCAGAAAAAAAAAATTCCTTTAAATCAATAAGTTTTGTTTATGAAGCTTGATAACAGAAAGATAATGATTCCAGAATTTAGACTTTCTAATATAATACAGTTAAGGTGACAAAAAAAAATCCGATATACTAGATTTGTCATTGTTTTTTGACCCTCTGTCTTGAGTACTTCAACATTAGATTGCTTTCCACAGAAACAAGCAGAAATATTTTACCAGCTGAATTTAATTTTATATAAAACATAAGTGTTATTTATTTAATAGGGATTTGTGAGTATTCCAGCTTGTTTCTACATTTTGAGTTTCCATCTAAATTTTGTACTTCAAGGGTTACATTTGCAGCTGTTATGTGAAGAATGAACCTTTTTTTCATTAAAGTAGATTTCCACTGGATTGACCTTGCACTTTCAAAATGTGCCATGTAATCAGTGCTGCTATTTTCTTGTAATGGAAGAGTGGAACTTATGATTGTTGGCTTTGTATAAGCACACGTACAAACAATAAAGTTTTCTTCTTACACTGCAAAATCATGTAGCCATGGAGAAAAATACTGTAGTATGGAAAATTATATAATTATGAAATGGTGGTATTAATTTTTCATATATCTTTATTTAAAATGAAGCAAATAAATTTAGTTTTTGGGTTTTTTTTGGAATTCCACAAATATATTTCACAGAATGCAAAGATTATTTTGGAAAATTATTTCATGGAAAGGGTTTCAACCCTGAAAGTGAGATAGACCCTGAAAAGAAGCTGAAATAAATGAGCAAGATGATTTATATATGTTAAGTATGTGATGAAAAAACTTTAACAGAAACACATTGTTTATCATAAGGCTAAATGGCATAACATTAGATATTATAGTGTAGGGAAAGAAATTGTATTTTTTGGATCTTCTTATTCTAAATATCCTGCAGCAAAATTCCTAGAGAATCAAAAATCTTAAAATAATTATTGATATTTGTATTAATTTGTAGTAAAACATTTTTTTTATATTTGATAAAAATTTGATATATTAATAGCTGATAAGTTACAAAATGGAAAGTGTAGATTTTTTGTTGCCTTAGTGATTCTTTATTTTTAAATCAGAAATATGCAAAAGTGCAATGTATCTGAGGCTGAGAAACTAATAGAAACATGTAGAACTTTCAAGGGTTTTTTTTGGTTGAGCTGATGATTTGAAGAAACTCATGTACTGCATGAACTGGAAGACCTCTACATTCATTCTCAGCTCAAACTTAGGTTGTTTTGTGCTTTGGAGTGTTTTCTGTATTGTGTAAGAGACATTTTGCCTAAAAATTTCAATCTGTTTTCAATCAGAAGTTGAAAAAAACACAACACAAAATAGATTTATTCTTATAGTAAATCCGGAGAAATAAAGAAAATCAATCCTTTCCGCATTCTCTTTGAGAGATGATGTCTTAATTTAGATTAAATAGCAACAATCTGTTGTGTAATAAATTTTAAAAGCAATTGTGCTAAGCTGCGAGACTTACACAAACAATGGGAAGGCTTGATCACAAACAAATTGTGAACAAGCCTTCCTATTATTTACTTGCTTTTTATGCTTGTTTTAAGCTTACATTTCCTGGCATGAAAAAATCCCTCCTATCAAACCTGCAGATTTATCAGGTGCGTACCAAGCTCATTACTTGCTAGAGATAAATTGTTAGTTTAAGATTTCCCAGCCTATTTCAGTGCATTATTTCTCTCTGATGTGCTAATAGTGATAAAAATATTTATAATATGTTACAATAATTATTTTATTTTGTTCAGTGCAGCTTATTTTTTAACCCTAACTGAAATAAATTTTTTTCATTTCTCAATATATTTAAAGTCAACTTTTTATAACTATACATGCACATTTTCATTAATTGCCCTTTTTTCTTTGATTGTTTTGAACCACATGCTAGCATCTATGTAAACTTTTTAGTTCAGAACTTTGATGGCCATGGTTCTACTCAGGAAAACTCCTCCAGAAAGTTGCTGTCTCACACTTTTTAGTCTGTATTTTGATTTTGACAGCCTCAATTACCTGCTCATTCTGATGTACAGAGCAGATTTAAACATATCTACCTTGGCCTCAAGATACTTCTAGTTACAAGGTAACCCATAACAGCTACAGATTCACAGAGTATAACTGGGTGATATGACAATAACTGGCATCATTGTCCCTCTTCTGACAGACATGAACCTTGCCCGGTACTGAATTAGGAGGATATATCTACTTAATTACAAAAAAGTGATTCAAGTCTCTCTTCAAGAGATCTTCTTTATATCTCTGTTGTGAAAATGAAGGGAAATTGATCATATTTGTTTTAATCTAAAGAAAAAAAACCCAAACTCTTAAAAAGTTCTATTTCTTCAAAATGTTCCTTATAATAACTTAAAGAAATCCACAAAGGAGAAAATTATAAATAAAGGTGATAGAAAAGAGTAAATCAAACCAATGCAAGAAGTAGAAGAAAGTAATAGGATTATAAGGGATTGCATAGTAATTTTTCTTGTTAAAAGAGTATGATTTCATAAGAGAGAGGAAATCAGCCTTTTTGGCTTGTCCTGGCTGTTGCATATGCAGTAGTAAAATTAAAATGAAGGAAAGAAAACAATGAATTATGAGAAGAATTTTCAATCCCTTCTACTTTACCTTGTCTCACACACTGGGAGCTACAGTCCACAGATAAAGTTATTCTAAAAATTCTCAACTGGAGTAGATGTATTTATTTTCTTTTGTCCTACTTAGAGCCCAGGTTCAAAAAAAAGGAGGCATATCAATTTGAACTGTAATCTTAATTAAAAAAAAAATTCTCTGACGCTTATTTTAAGGGAAAAGAACTGAAAAACATGATGAATAAAGTGCAAAGAACTGTTCGTTAATAAACTGTTACAGATAAAGCTCAGTTTAAAATACATGTGTTTTTACCTTAACCTTAATTTTCTCTGCATTGACAAGGTGATAGGAAAACAGTTGTCACAGTCTTCCTTAAGTGTTTTGTATTTCTGAGAGCATACATAATATTAAATGGTGTATTACACATTGAAAACAAAATCTCTGCCTGGATTCGTACATCCAGTCCATAGCAAATGAACCAAGTGTCAATGATAAATTTATTTCAAATGCTCAAAAAGTTAAGTAAAACCTTAGTGATGGAAGTAAACCAAACCTGTACTAGTAACACTTCATTATTTAGAAACAAATGGACAATAATACATATTTTTTCCTTAAAATTCATAAGCCTGAGCAAAGAAGTGCTTCCCTTGACTTTTAACAAACTCTTCACACAAGCAATTTTCTTTTTAGAAGTTAAAGCAAATTTTGAATATCAACTGGAAAGCAAAGTAAGAACATTACAGAGTAGATTGCTATAGGAAGAAGGATAACAAGATTTAGTGAGAAAAAAATTTCATTGTTATCTCAGAAACATTTTAATAACTTAGGCAGTTTTGGAAATACATATTTTAAATAAGTTAATATTTTAAAAAAATTATATAAGGTAATAAAATTCATAACTAGGCTCAAATTCTTCAGAATATGTTTAAGTATAATTTCTTGGATAAATGGTCTTGGATAAATAAAAATGAATAAAAAATAATTATAAGTTATAAATAATCTGATTTTTCTCATAATGATAGCAAAATATCTTTAATAGTCTCTTATACCATGTAATTTGAATATTCCTGTATCTGTAATTTTCCTTAAAAAATCTGTCAAGCATGAAATTGCTATTTAACTTAAATTTCAAAATTATGGAACATGATTTCCAAAAACTTAATGTATTCCTAGATAGACCTCTAGATAGAGACTATAGATATATATTGATATAATATACTCAGATAGAATTATGCAATAGCTATTTTAGATCGATCAAAGAATAGATAGATAGGATAGATAGAGATCGCTAGATAGATAGAATAGATAGATATAGTATGTATAGATAGATAGATAGATAGATAGATAGATAGATAGATAGATAGATATAGATGTAGTTGTGAAACTCAGTTACTGAATGCTAATATATTAAATAGGGGTGCCTGTAATATATGGCTGGTAAGTCTTTCTACCATGTCACAGCTATAGTGTTTTGAGATATTAGATTATTACAAGTGTCCCTAGATGTCTATTTTTATGTAACTGAATCACTACTGTGAACAGAAGACATGAGTTCATTTTAATAAATGCTAAATTTAATTCATTTATGAGTAATATTTTCTACCATGCTTACTTAGAAATTTGGGTATAGTTTCTATTGCTTGGTATTAAGCTTAACACAGGTCTCTCTTTCCGTAACCAAACAGGGAGAAAATCACTGTGGTGCAACAATTACTTAGTGTGGGGTCCCTTATATTCTAGAAAAAGAGGAACATATTCTACATGTTCTTGTGGATTTTGATTCATTTATTTCCTGGTGTTCACGTCTGCAGTGGCTTAAATCATTAAAACATTAGTTGCCTATCCTGCTCAGCAGGGAAGCACAATTAGTAGCTAATTTGACATGCGACCAAAAAAAAGGGAATTTTCTATCATGTTTCTTTCAAGGTGATATCAACATTGTTCCATGTTTTGTTGGGGTTTTTTTGGTTTATTTTCTTTCTTGATTTATTTTTCTATTTATTTATTTATGACATTTTTATATATATTTATCAGATTATTTGTTCTCTGTGAGCAACATAATTTATTTAGACTGATTTTGAATTGACATAATTTCATTTCCTACACTAGTCTGTTATCAGATAATCCACTAAACATCATAGTACTTTCACAGCTTGCAACAAAATCTCTGATCAGTTTCAGACTGAAATATGGGCTGAAATTTCAGGCTGAATATATTTGAAATGCATTTAGGACATTTAGTTTCTTGTACATTTAGAAATAGTTTCTGTAGAAATTCATATGTTAAATCTATGCATAAATGAAGGAGACTTCTGACAAAGATAATGTAGATTATGTTCCTTTCTTATGTATTTAAAACGCACTTGTTACACACCAAGCAAATAAAAGACAATTAATTACTTTAACTTCATTGTTTCAGTGGGATGATTTCAAAGCTCTTCTCTGCTTAATTCAGACTAGAAACTCAACTTGTATTAAAAGAGATTACCAAAGACCATTACTGATCACCCAGAGGTTTATTTCTACCACCTGTCCTGGGAGAAGATCAATTTCTTCTATTTTGTATAGATAACTTATTATATATTGAACTAGAAAGAGATAGACATTATAGGAAGAATTCAGCCCACTTACTTTTTATTTTGACAGTTTAGGCAAAATGAGGGTGGGATGTTGAGGTTTCTAATATCTGTGGCTTCCTATTCTTTGATGCATATAATATTTTCCAGTCTTGTTAGGTTAATTTCTCTAGGCACCTAATCATATTTTAGAAGATGTACTCATAAACATTCCTTTTCAAGTCAGTGGCTGACTAAGAACAACTTTAATTCAAACATAAACTTTAATTCCTACTTTAATTCCTGGGACAACTAATCCATTAGTTAAACATAAACTATGTCATAAATAAATTATAGTATTCATTTCATGTATGAAACTATCAGAAACTCACTCATATATAATTGCTGAAGTGTTTAAGTACTCCCATATGAAACAGAACTATTACAGCTCCTCTTCCATACAGGGACATTTAAATTCATGATTTCTCATGTTAAAGGGTATCCTATTGTCCTAACCAGGACACCTATCCAAATTATAGAACATATTTGGAGGAATTTGTTTTTCCATGCTTCCTGTTGAGACAAGGAATGCAAGTCAGTACTATGAGAAAGATTCATACCCTTGTGGGACACACAAAATTAAAATTAAAACCAAAATTACTGGTCCATAGAGATACTTGTGTTTCATTTATTTTACTTCAGACTGTGCATATGGACTGAATACTGAGTGGGCTTGTCACTGACACATAGAAAAGGCTCACATACTCACTGTTTTCTTCACCCAATTCACTATATGAAAATCTATTGACCACAGAAATCCTAGGTTAAGCCATGGAGCACATTGCCTAGAGTATCCATCCAGATACAGAAATCTTCAGAATCTGACTGGATATAGTCCTTAACAATCAGCTCTAGGTGCCTTGGATTTGGGACTAGATCTTCAGAGGACAGCTACCAGTTTCCTGAAGAAATAGTCTCATCAGTAGGCTAAGAGACAGCTTTCCCACAAATCATTCCATTGAACTACTATGAGGGAAATGTCTTATAATTTAACTTCATTCTGCTTTTTAAGGACGTTGGTCATGAGAAAAATGATGTTGTGTTCTGAATGCCAGGTCAAGAGATGTTAATATCAATCAGCTCTGAAATAAGTGATCTTTACCACACATGACTTATATTTCCATGGCTGATTCAATGCAGCACCCAATCTATTAAAGAGCATCAGATTGCCTATAAAGACGTATCTTTTTATAGTCAATAACTCAATGCGTAAACAAGTAGGGGTATCCTTTTGGTGCTCTAAAATGCTCTCCAAAGTCATCTTTCAACTGAGTGTACAGGGAGTTCCTAGCACTGTGAACGACTCTGTTCAACCCTGTGGAACATAGATTTAAAGGCCTGCTAAACTAGGAGGCAACCTAAGCAACCATCCTGAGATTTTAGGCTCAGGATTTGAAATGTAGCTCCTCCTCAGAAACCTGAATATTAAGCATTTTACACACACCATTTTTGCCTGCGTTGTCTTAGCCATCTTCTGGTAATAAGACTTCTACTTATGCTCAACTAATTCATTGAAGATTACTTAAGCACGAATGCTTACAGAGTGTCAGAACTGAAAGTACTTGGATAATGAAAAAACTAATAATCTGCTTTAAAGATCAGCATTTATATATAAACTGGCAGTAGATGTCTCTAACTCTTGATTTACCTTACAAAATTAAGCCTTTTATCAATCTCTCTGGATTCTTTGAATTCACACTTGAAAGTGAAGATTAGTGAATTGGAGTTCCATAGGGACAAAACTGCAACTATAAGCTAAAACAACTTTTTTTAGAAATTTGGACTGCATGTTCATTGAGAAAGCCAGATAAGGAAAAAGAATCTACTCATCAATCACCAATACCTTCAATAATCTGAAAAGTCTGAAAATACTCTTAGAAATGCTTTATTTCTGTATCCATTGTCCCAATAATTGACTAAAAATATTGAAGAATTTTAAAGAAAAGCAACTATTAGATATTATCTAAACTATCTCATCTTTCATAATTTCATGAATGTATAAGGAGTTTCAGAAAACAGTAAAAGGCTGAAAATGGGAATGGGTTTTCAAAGTGAATTCCTGTACTACCAGAACTATTTTAAAACAGCACGTATCTCTAAAGAGAATAAAATTAATTTTAATATTCTTTCAAAGCACAATGATATTGCTGATTCATCTAATTACTAAAACTTGCAAGCTGAAAAATTGTGTATTTTTTCATCTTAAAAACATGTATAATATGTCTTGGACATAGTTCCACTAGTTTCATGTGCTGAACATGAAGTTACCAAAATCTTCTTTATTAAAACTTTTGAATGCCACTTTTCCTAACAACCTTTTTGTCCTTTCAGTCTTGATATCACCTCCAGATTCTTTCTTATCTCTATAAATGTAACCCATCACTTTGTTTCATAACTCTTCTTCTTTTAAGAACCAAAAACTTTGTAACTCTTTTTTTCTTTTTTTTTTTTTTAATTTTAAGGTCATCCTTTAAAGAAGATGGCATACTTAAAAAAGAGTAAAAAAGAATGTCTCTTTGTGCTATTCTTCAGTAATTCAGTTTCTTGACAATATATTCCTTCTCATCAACCTATAATAAAGAGCAAATGAAAATTCTCTGTGTGCCATCAGATAATTTGGGAACCCAAAATTTGGCATATCAGCTTCCTGAATAAACTTTCTCTCCTGAAATCCAAATTCCTTGCTACTTGCCTTCTTGTCTTTCCTTAGGATCTTGCAGCTCTACTCATTGTAGTAACAACTGCCATTTATTATCATAATAGTAAGAGAAATATTCTTAATTTATCAGCTGCAGGACAAGTACAGCATCTGAAGTTAGTCCAGGACTTGTATTCAACAACTCCTTTTATACCTGGTCAGCTTCTATGCCTATATTTTTTCAAATCTTACTACCCTTACATCACAATAATTCAGTTGTTCATAATACTCTGCTATATATTTACTATTCTCCGTAATTTCTTATTGACATCCAGTTCCTTGTTTATATCCTGTGCTGTACATGCTAGAACAAGGGCACTTCAAATGGATGTAGAATCACTTCATTGTTTCAAGGGAAATGTGAAAATGTCCCTCATTGCCCTTTCCCACTCACGTTCTCCTGAATATTTCAGGCATCCTTTCTATGATGAATCTTGCTTAAAGTTCTCTTAATTGTGTTATTCACAGGCAACTGTGATGCCTGAATCCTCTTTATCTTTAGTAGCTTTCATTCCTTGAAGTGGGTTCATAGTTCCAGGAGCCAAAGTCCTGAACATGACAACTTTGCAGCCAGGAGTTGGCATGAAATATGCACGTGTTTCTGTTTCCTTTCCCTTTAATAGTATGATTCAGGGCATCACCACCTGGACTTTGCTCCTCTATTTGAGCCCTAAGTGTTCCCAGCTTCCAAGTCTCAGGGTCCTGAAAATGTTTCTCAAGATTTAAAACATCTTTCTCAAGAAGTTTAAAAACATCTCAAGAGCTATCCCTGCTCAAGCACAGGTTTTGAGCAATCCTCGTGTTTGCTACGGGGTTTCGGATCTGATCTGTACCAGATATCTGCAAAGATCCTTTCACTTTCCCATACATCTTCCCTGATGAATCATGCTCTTCTCATCTTCTCCCTTGTCTCCTTCCTTTAGCTAAGCAGCTTGACCAGAGCACACCTCCTGAGGGGTGTGCTCCTACCCCAGAGAAGAGCATATGTGTTCATCCTGCATCCCAAGACCCAAGGAAGTCCCTCTTGAGACAATGTCTGTTAATCTACAAGCCACATGAATTGAACTGTGTTCTTTTGTGTCTGGGGTCTCAAGAGGCATGTCAGGAACTTTGGAATTACCCTGTTTATACCAAATTTGTATGGACTACCAAGCTCTCCTTTTCATGATTTATTTTTAGTACTTTTGGTGTGCTGGCATTCTCCACCATCAGTTGCCAATAAGAAACTGGGCACAGATCTCTTCTTATTCTGAGAGTATTCCTACTTGGCAGTAACTGTGTCTCTTGGCAGTCACTGGGACTCAGTTCTCAGCTCCCTGGTGAGTAGACGCTTAGGCTTTTAATTTCTTTTTTTTTATCCCTGTCAATTGCAGACATTCACATGAGTACAGGTAAAGGGCTCTGGTAATGAAAAGGGATGATTTTATATAGAAAGATATCTAAAAGATTAAATGATACTAAGGCAATGACAATGCTTTTGAATAAGAATTTTCTATGTATTTTTTTGGCTTTTTTGTAGTGTCCTCTGATTGCTTAAAGGCATGGTTTGCACAACATTTTCCATTTAAGGACCGAGCTTACAATTAGATGAAATGTATGACACTAGTCTGAAAAGGCTAATCCTACTTTTACCATTCTATTCTCTTGATGTTCTACTCTAGGCTTATTTCAGCTTTTAGAATATATGAGATTATAGAATGTGATGAGGTAGTGTGTAACCCTACATGGTCAGAAGTTAATTGGTATTTAAAAGCTTAATTCCAAGAACCTGTCAATGTTTGGAAGCTTATTTCAACAGCAGAATAGAAAGAGAACAGTGTAATGGAGGCATTACAAGTGCACCAGTGAGGTGTAGGAATTTAGACCTAAGATATTTAACTAGCTCAACAGGCTTCTGTGTGGAGCTCTCTTTCAGTGAAATAGATTATTTGCCACCCTTAAGTATAGCGATTCCGAATTCTTCTGTAATTATGGTGGGAAAATACCATCTAGGGAGATAAAAATTTAGTCTGAACTAAGTTTTAGTCTCAGTAAGTATGCAGCAAGTAAAGAATGTAAGCAATAATTAGCCAGGCATCAAGAGAAGCAGTAACTAAACTCCCCTGTCAGACTTAGAATGAATTGCAGTGTTCATATCTCAAGTGGCAGATCATTCATAACTTTGTACCTCCTGTAGCAATGTTCGTTTTAATCACCTGATGTCAGCTTAAAATTCAACGTTATTATTGATTAAGCTTTTGATTAAACTCATTCTAATGTTTATGTCCCCGACTTCTGTGAATCAATTTCTTCAGACTAAATGAGCCATTTTCAATCCATGGAAACTAATTTTCAGTCTGTTGATTTGTTTTTACAGAAAGAAACTTTGAGTACCAATGTGCAGCTATGTGAAAATTATGACCTTTGATGGTCATAGAACACTATTGAATGTTTTTAATTATATTTACAATAAATCATATTTCAGTAGTTTGGTGGGGGTTTTTTTTGGTTTTTACAGCTAGTGGCTAATAAAAATCCCACTGAGCAGTAATATTATACTCTAAGTACCGTATTTATTCTGATTTTCCAGTTCATTGGTTTGATGTTTACTATCTGCTCTGTAAGTACATAGAATATACTCAAAGTCCACAAAACACCACCATACATTCAAAACAAATGAGCTCTGAGACAAAAGACTTATTACTATTGTGGAGTAATTATTATTGTATATTTGAAATCAAGAGAATGGATTAGATTTTCACCACAAGCCACATATTTTGTATTCTTTAAACAGGCCTGCTTCTCTCAATCAAGTCTTATATAATTTAAAATATCTCTAAATAGATACAATGCATTCTTCTCTGAGTACTCTATGTAATATATTATTTAATAAAGTCTAATATGAAATGTCTAATAATGTAAATAAATTCAGCTAAAGAATTCCATAATATGTAAAAAAAAAAAAACCTGAAGTCTACATATTCCTAGGCTTTAAGGAATTATGGACAGAAGAATCAAAGAAATGTGCATGTATGCAAGCTTTTGTGTCATTTTTGAAGGCTGATTAGGGAATCTTCCCAACTTAATTAAAAATAAAGTAACAGCTCAAATTTGTCTAGCATGGTTGCCAACCAGTAATTATATTCCTCACAGACGACTAGGGATCAGACTGTAGGTAGAGGCAGATGTGATTTTTTCTTTTGTTTTTTCTATTAAAATAATTTAAAAACATTCAGAGTTTTAAATTTTTTTTTTACTGATAAGGAAAATATATTCTGAAAAAAATTGTGTTTCAGGATACAAAACATTCTTTGATAAACCTCAATTTTTAAATCCTTGAAGCAAGTAATTTGGTTAAATTCTTTAGAGATTTTTCACATGTGAAGGGGAGAGCATTTTCCTCCTCCATTTGCTCAGGCCAAGAATCCCTTCTGCCCAGCACAGCACCCAAGAACCTGGGGTCTTTGACCAGAGTAAGAATCAGAGATGCCCCTTTCCTCTTTGCAGGTTTAACCAGTAGTGAATTTTCCAGGATCACAAGCACACACACATTTGTGAATTCCTGGGTGCTAGCACAGACCTTCTGACTACTTTGTACCCCTGCCCAGATCCCAGCCCCTCTTACCCACCCCAGAGGTTTCTTCATCTGGTGCAGCTCAGTGCTTTCAACAAACACGCAGCAGTCACACACTTGTCCTACGGGCACAGAGACCCACAACTCAGCATAGACCCTGACAGCACCTGAGTCCCTGTCAAGACTCAAGCTCTGTAGTCTCCAGCAGGTACAACTTAAAATCAGTTTGTGAGTAGACACATCACACACAGTTTTGGGAAGATGCAGACTGCTGTTGCCCAGCAGCTGAAACTAGGAATACGGGCTTTGCCAGGTCACTCACCTCACTCTCCCTGGTCCCTTCAGTAACTGTTTATTTGGGACACACATAATTCCTGTCCCAGTGTCTGAGGTCTAACTCACTCCAGTTGCTGACATGAGACCTCACTGGCTCTGGGAGCTGATAGAATGACCCAGCTGAAATCTGACAAACACTCCAGTGTTTGGCACAGCATTTCACCCACAGACCTCATGAACAGATGATGCTGAACTCTTGATGGACACACATGGCATAGAAAGTGAGATTACATGGAGAGAGATTTAAGATAAGGCATAGTAAAATATAAGAATACAGGACAGACTTCACTGATTAGGTGCAGGGCTCAGCCAAAAGAATATACTCCTTGGTACAGTCTTACATATAGCTGGCCTATTTTGTACTCTGTTCTGACTATCCCTTTGTCTGTATCTCTGTTTCCCTTTTCCCCACACATTGCATCTGACCAGGTGTGTTTCTGGTTGTGTCCTTCCCCCTCCACATCCCCCCTTTTGAAAAAAAAAAAAAACCCAACATTTTCACATCCCACATACTCTTACCAATTCATGCCGCTGACCAGTTTTGTTCTTATCATGATCTCCTTTATCATGTGTCAGGCTAGTTTGTCTCTACATGTTCTGATTTGTGGCTTCTTTGATCAGATGCCCTCAGAGGAGCAGACACATCCTTTCCACATAAGCTTACACTTCCAAATTCTCTCTGCATAGGTGTGCAAAGTCTGTATAAGCTTTTTTGATTGCACTGCCTTTGACATTTGAATATGGGTCCTATCCCACAGCATGAATTACAGGCACCAAAAACTGAAGCTCATGTTACTATCATCAAGAATTCACATTAAAAATTATATTTGTATTTTTGAATACTTTTCTCAGATTAGGTATATTTTCAGATGAAGAATTTTCAGTAAAATTAAATGTAAGAGAGATAATAATTTAGATTCTCTATAGGGTATTACAAATGTATTACTAGGATTCTCTAAGATCATCTGTGAGACAACTGATGAAGAACAGGACATACTTAAATAAATTACTTGTAGGTAAAATAAACTTTAGCATGGTTTCTTTATCCCATAGTCCCAAGAATCATCTCTGTTTACCTTTAATTGTTTTTGTCACCGGTATAGTTTTGGAGTTAAGGAGACAATTCTGTTTGGGAAAGAGCTATGTTCAGGAGCAGTTATCCCTATTTTGTCTTATACTTGAGGAAATACATAGTACAGAACCATCATGCTCCTCCATAAAATACTCTATATACAGTAAAGTAGCAATTGTTTACCCCACATAATTAAGTCTAAATATCCCAATAAGTTCTCTAGCATGCAATCATATATTAAAGATTTTTTCTCATTAAGATTTCACTTGGTACCTGACCTTGGTTA
Source organism: Certhia americana (assembly GCA_018697195.1). Taxonomy (NCBI): domain Eukaryota; kingdom Metazoa; phylum Chordata; class Aves; order Passeriformes; family Certhiidae; genus Certhia; species Certhia americana. The sequence goes on along the minus strand of CM031857.1, from coordinate 72,700,791 downwards.
TTATCTGTTCAGGAAGCCCAAAGGCAGAGAAAAAACTATATTTATAAGCAAAATTGGTAAATGTAATCTCAGTGGCAGTGAGTTTGTATTATACTATATAATGTGCACACCGTTGGTGCCGGTATCTACTGCTATTTAGATAATCTTTAATGAGAAATTATGATATTCTCATCATTTCAGTTTCTTTTTTTTTTTTCTAATCAAACACAGTTTCTTTTGTTTCATATCTGTTTTAGACTCACTACATGAGTATAGGAAATTTAGATGTCCTTGGGTTTATTATATATAATACTCATCTGAAAAATAAAAGGTAATAAAAGAAAGTAATATTCATTTACATAGAAACATTCAAAGGACACTTCTAAAATGTTTGCAAAACACTTTGAGAGACTTCATCATAAGTTTTATTTTTATGGGCATATATGTACCTTTATATAGAGATATACCTATATAGAGATATAAATTGCCTTCAGTAAAGATAAGTGTTGACACAGCTTACCTATAAGACCTTACTGTCATTTTAGAACATGCAATTCTCTGCTCAGAGGCATTAATTTCCCACCTATTTAAATAAGTCATCTACTGTAATGAATTCTCTTTAAATTAGAGTTTTATTGAAGGCTGCTGATTACATCTGAATAAAGCAGCAGGGGAAGTTCAGAAGGTTTTCACAGAGTGGGAATTAAAGACAGAAGACAGAGAAGCTCTGTGGGGCTTTAACCGCATCTAATTAAAACTCCCCCTGAAAACTGCTTAATTTTGACCTTCAATCTTTTTTTTTAGGCAAAATAAATCAGTTTCTGTTTTCTGAAATGGATATAAAAAAAAATTTAAAAGTCAAAAGGCACATTTGGCATTTTACTTAGCAGCATTTAGTACCCAATTCCTTGTCCAAGGTTTCTATTAATGTTTAAAAAGACTTAGTTAAATCACTTGCTGTGAAAATAACGTCATATTTTTTGTGAGCAAAGCTCTCAGTTTATTGAGCTTTATTATTGTTATTTATTACAAATAGGCAGAAACACCACCATGCAATAAAAAACAATTGATGTCTTGCTTTCATGTTCCTGATCTGTGCTTTAATTATGAATACAAGTGTATTAACTAAGTTGATCAAGCATATCTTATGGAAATATCTCTCAATGCAGGAGCTTAAGCAAAATTTCTTAACAAGTACTAACTATTATTGTCTTAGAAAATTCCAACATTTTACATAGCAAGTCAGAAGTTTGGAAAATCTTCACAGAGATGCAAACATTTTAATCAGGTCACTGGCAATTTGCATGAGGTTGTTAATCACAGAGATGATTTCACCTTTCCCTAAAGAAGTTTTACTGTGGAAACCAGCCCATAATCATTTTCAATGTAGCATACTGTAGGACTATTGGTGAAAAATGAGAGAATAAATAACACCGGAATAAGGAAAGTTTTTATGCATGATTGAACTGCCTTCTGCTCAGCAGTTCTAGACTTAGGTTATTCTTGATGTAATTGGAAATATAGCTTAAAATGCCAAAGCAGCTCACTGAAATTGTAGGAAATGGGCCTGGAATAATCTCTCAAGCAATGGTTTCAGCCTGCTATTAAAATGAATAGTAATGATATGTTTCTTTACCTGTCCTAAAAAGATACATGTCCTTAACAAGCTCTCTGTTAAATTTACTGGAAGGCTGTTCCATCATAAACGTGTCTTCATGCATTTAGAACCAGTGCTTAGATTTCCTTTTAAAAACAGTTCCAGTTACAAGCAAGCAAAACTTTGAGTCTTTGACACTCCTACAAATACACAAAAACTGTGTATTTTTTGTATTTCTAAGAGAATACTTTTCTGATCTGTCTCCTTAGGTTCAGAAATTGCAAAGTTATGTGCCTGATTCTAAGTCATCCACATAGGCTCCCTTTGCAATCAAAAGACAAATAGGTGCCTCTAAGGTGTTTATGTGTGTTGGATTACAGCAAGAAGAATCTTCTGCTGGAGGTATCTGTTTCCCTCCCCCAAGTAAAAGCAATCTTATGACTATCTAAGCTTTAGACAGGTTCCTTCTTGTAACCAAAGATAAGGTAATACAAAGTAACAGGGAATTTCATTAAAAACAGTACAGATATGAGTTCACTGGAAAAAATATGAAATCCAAGAAGTAATTTCTTAGATGTGCACATTTGATTCAAGCTATAATTTTAATTGTTACTTGATCCTATAATTAGCTAATACTTAATGAACAATTAAAACTTTTGATGAACAGTTTTGACTGGGGCTTTTTTTGAATTATACATAGATAATCTAGGATACAAGACTACGAATTATACACAGGAGACAATGAATTAGAAGGATTTTTAGAGGATTAAAAAGATAAGTTTATATCCCAATATTTCATGATATTTAGATGCTAAAGTCTTTGTAAAGTCTCCTCTGATTTGATACCCAATGAGTCATAATTCCTTACAATTAAAAGTATTTTCCTAAGTAACACTTATTACAGTAAAATATTTTCAAATACTAAAACACTGCTATGGTCAATATGTATTAATCATTAGAGAAAGAGGTTCATATGAAGAGACAGAAATAAAAAAGCAACAGAATAAGGACAAATTTTTTATTGCAATTGATTTTGAGTTGCTATTTTGAGTAGTACAGCAAAACAAAACTTTCAATATCTCTCAAAACCACTGGTTGAGGGGTTTGCCGCTTCATTCATGTAATACCACTCTAGCAGTATTTATTCTTATAAAAGTCTCCACATAAGAATTGTAACATATATTTTTCATTTAGTATAGTATTAGAAAACTAAATATAAAGTGAATTGAGATCTGGTGTTGGTGTTGGTGTTGGGTTTTGTCATTTTGTTTGTGGTTTTTTGGGCATTGAGGAAATCTAAGGTTTTTTTGAAAGCTGATATATTTTCTGATGATTTGCAGATTTTTTTTCTGTCAGCTTCATTAAGTCTGTAGTATTCTACTGCAGGTGTTTTTCAAACTATATTAACAGATAGGTATGGTGTCCCTTATAACAGTTTCATGCCCCTCAGTGGTGCACAGGTTGCAGATATCATGACAGAGATAGGGAGCTGTGCTAGTAACATAAACAAAGTTATTTAGCACCTCTGGGTTTAGAATATAAGAATGTCAAAACCTGAGATTTACAGTACAGAGAAGATGAGAGCCCAAGATGATATTGTAAAGATGTGGTTTTTTTCTATCTCTGAACCTGCTCTTGCTTTGCTCCCCCTGGCTGGGTACTTTAGGACAATACTCTGCATGTCAAGACTCCTGCCCTGCTGGCATGTTATTTCACTTGACTTCCCATCCATTAGAGAGCAGCTGATCCTATCTGTTTTCTGACACTTGGTACCATCACTCACAATGACTTCAAATTCCTGCTTATTGGCATATTCTCTCTGATATTCACATGACTCTGAGTGTTCTTCTGTTTTAAAAAAAAAAAAGATAATTGAAAAAAAAAAATCTGAAAGCAGCAGTGTAAGATCATTGACTGAAGACTTCTGAGATTCCTAAAGTTGCCGACACATATTTAGCACAGTCTGGCCAACATCTGCTAAAGCTTATGGTATTCTTGGAAGGGGGCCACCTACAACTAGCATCATGCTGCACAATTCTTTTTTTTTAATTAGTTTCCCAGACAGTGGTCTTTTATGAAGTTATAATCCTGACACATGATAAAACAAAAAGTAAAGATGTACTTTTCCTCTAGTAAACAGAAAAAAATATTTATAGAGGAGAAAAGGTTTCAGAAAGGAAAAATAAATAGATGCACAGAGAGATGCATTTCTGAAAACCAAATCACAGAATTCAGAGTCATTCTTGCAGGTATGACCATGCAATCTCTAAATTTAAAGGCATCAATTGGATGGCCATTTGTAGAGAGAGTCTCAATACCTGAATAGGTCATCAAACTAAGGATACACTATGATGCTTGTTCAAGGAAAATTTCTGGTTTTACTATTACCTGCCTTCTTAGACTTCTCCTGGTATGATGTTTCCCTTTTAATTCTGCTTCTGCCTGTGCTCTTTTCACATACACCTCTTCCATTGTTCCCTTTTGTTTCTCACACCATCTGTTTCCTAAGGTTCCCTACTTTGTTCCCTTGTTAGTTGTCTTTTCTCTTGTCTTTTATACTGCAAGATCAAGTAAGAACAGGTTTAGGTCATTTGTGTAGTTTCTGTTTAAGTTAGTGCTGATTTTGTGTGTGATAACTGTAAAAGCATTTTTCTTGTATTTTTGTTGATGTGTGTATGTCTATGTGTGTGTGTGACCCCAGGAATACATATTCAGCCCCACCATCGGCTGCACCTTGTGTCAGGGCATCACAGCCACGCTATAGCAGACCAGAAAGGAGGATGTCCCAAAGGATCTTGAAGCTCATCATCCTCAAATTCCCCTTAACGAGGAGGATCCTCACACAGAAGCCATCAACTCACAAGTACTTCCAGAAGCCTCAAGCAGCTTCCAAGAAAGTAAATACTCAAAAAACTGCACCCTGTGAAAGGGACCCATGATAGAGCAGTTCAAGAAGACCTGAAGCTCAGGGGAAGGATTCACACTGGTAAAGTTCCACTGTATTTGGTGGTAGAACCTCCATGAAGGAACAGAGAAAGAGTGTGAGGATTCCTCCTGCTAAGGAGGAAGAAGTGACAGAAAGAACATGTGACAAACCAACCCTAGCTCCCTCCATTCTCTGTCCCCTAGTGCTGCTTGACAGGTGGAGATAGAGAAAAATGAGTCTGAAGTCCAGCCCAGGGAGAAGGTGTTTTAAGATCTGGTTTCACTTCTCATCATCCTAGTCCAATTTGACATGTAATAAATTAATTTTCCCTAATCTGTGTCCATTTAGCACAAGATAGTAACTGATGACTGATTTCTCTGTCCTTATCCCAACCCATGAAACCTTTAGTTTTATTTTCTCTCCCCTATCCAATTGAGGAGGAAGAGTGATAGAGTAGCTTTGGTGCACAGTTGGAAGGCAGTCAGGCTCAGTACATTACAACAACAATGAAATATATTTATTTGCCTAATAGTATAATAGTGATGGGTTTTCACATAATATTTTCTCTAAAAATAATTAAAGCATGACAATTTAAGAAAACAGAAAATAAAACTAATTACGAAGTGATGGACCGGTCACTGGCAATCCAGCCTCACTGATTTCATGCAAGTGTGGTTTTTTTTCTGGCAACATCCTTGTTCTGTCACAGGTAATGTAGCAAGGACAAAAACTGCAGTGGCCTGAACACTGAATACAACATTTTTCAATTCTTTCACAACATTGGCTTAAGATGTAGCAGTAAAATGTGACCTTTTGCAATTCATTTCACATATGACATGTTAAATCTCAAAAGAGAAAATTATAACTAGTGTAGGAAGATAATTTATAAAGATTTCAATATGTATAAATTAAACTTGAGTTACAAGTGAAGGACATCTTGAGTAAATGAAGACAAACTCTCATTTTCATTTCCAAATATCAATAATTTTATTGGCTTAACTAAGTGACTTAGCACTGCCAGATAATAAACTACATAACCTTTGTTAAATTCATTTCACATTGGTCATTGTTTAAATGCACATTCAACATCTATAATTTCCAAGATATTTTTAAAGAGTGCAGTGTTATTTTTTTTCCCTTCCTTTCTAATAATAACTATCTTTATTCAATGAGTTATACCTCTTGTTTTTGCAAAATCATTCAAGATGAATTGAGATTCCTAACAATAAACATCCCCCCACATATTTTTATTTTAAAAATTAAAATTTATCTGTCTGACAAAAAAAAGAAAAAGGTATGATTCATATAATTTTCAATGTATTTGGATGTATTAAGATAGTAAATTAAGTCTTCAAACTACATGGAATCTCACAAGAACATTCAGCATTTCTTCCTGTCCTTTTTTATTAGGACATCACCTCTTCACCGTCACAGTAAAGAATTTCTTCCTAATATCTAGTCTTAATCTCTCCTTATGTACTTTAAAAACATTATCCCTTGTCCTATCACAATCTACGCATGCAAAAAGCACTCTCCCTCTATTTTCTTTCTAGGCTTTCTTTCTTTATAGGCTGCTAGAGAGTGTCCCCAGATCCTTCTCCAGGTTTAATTGTATGACTCTCTCAGCCTGTCTGCATAGGAAACATGTTCCAGCCCACTGATTACTTATTTGTCTCTCATCTATACTTGCTTCTACAGGTCCATGCCTCTTTTTTCCTGGGGACCCCAGAACACTCTGGATGCCGCATTCCAGGTGGGCTCTCATGAGGTCAGAGTAGCAGGGTACAATCTCCTCCCTGAGCCTGCTAGTCATGCTTCTTTTAATGAACACCATGATTCATACCTTTGCCTTCCCCTTCCCCTTCCCCTTCCCTTCCCTTTCCCCTTCCTTTTCCCTTCCTCTTTCCCTTCCTCTTTCCCTTTCTCTTTCCCTTTCCCTTTCCCTTTCCCTTTCCCTTTCGAAATATGAAAGGAAAGCTTCTCAGGACACAGTTATAGGAAGTGAAAAAATATTTCTGAGCACACAGACTGAAATATGCCAAGATACTCTATAGCTTTAGAAAGCATTTTTCTGCTCAGAAATATGTACACATCCTTTCTATCCAAACTGACTAGGCTCAAGGGACTTTTCTAGGTTGAGCTGCACAATGTTCACGTGTACAAAAAACTTTTCCAAAACTTGAAAATGAGGAACATAAGAAAAAATAATCTAAAGTATAGATTGCAATCTTGATTTTAGGGACTGAGTCTTGCAGCATGTCAGTAAATGGGAACTTAAGTATGGAATATTTCAATCTGTCACTGAATTATTTCAGTGAATTTCTACAGGATGCACACATAATTCCTTGCTAACTTGGATTTGGCAGAAACTGTTTACAGTTCTCAGAGAAACCCTATGAATTCTCTCCAGTGAGAATCTGGTGAAGAAGTTACATACAGGTATGATATGTACATTTTATGGTCTAACTGCATTGTAGCAAAGTCTTGTACATGAACGTCTCAGAAAGAAAGGAAGAAATACAAAAGAACTCTAAATAAATAAGTGTGTGTAACCCTCTGGGCTGGAGATCAGAGGTAAAAAGGCTATTTGCTGCCATCTATTGATAAACTGGACAAAGAGGTGGAAAGAGCAACAACCCCTGTGTTAAATATTCTCCCTACCATGATACAAAGTCTTGGCTAGTTTTGAAATTTTCCCTAAGATTTCCTCGTGAGACCTATGAAATGCCACTACAATTTTCCTGATTCTGAAAACCAACCAGTATGACTGTTCTCAGGGAGGTAGCATAAAACTTCATGGTGCCTACTGTGAAAAACAGGAGATAGCAAACTCATTCATACTTTGTGGGAAGAGGGCATTCTTAGTAGTTTGAGAGTAATGCAGTCACACAGACCAGCAATATCATTGTGATGATATGACCATCACATTATTAAGTAACCTCTCTAGAAAATTTACACAATGAAATGTGACAATACTGGGGTGTTATGACAGCAGATCTGCAATAATAAACAGCTGCAAAATATGACTGATGACTACTAAAAAAATAGTTTTCAACTTTTATGATGGAATTTCCAAAATTTTATTAAAATTTGTTGCCTTTGAAAGATTTTATCTGTTTTGCATTGAATTTCACCCATATCCTTGCAAATCCAAACCCCAAAATTCCTTGTGACAAAGTTTAGCTACATTAGTTATTCAAGAAGAAAGGTTTTATTCATTTGTAGTTATTCTGTATAATAGACAGGGAAAATCAAGGTAAATTTATCCTTCGCACCCTTGCCTTGCCTTGCCTTGCCTTGCCTTGCCTTGCCTTGCCTTGCCTTGCCTTGCCTTGCCTTGCCTTGCCTTGCCT
>CM031857.1:72573433-72692431 GCA_018697195.1 Certhia americana | reverse complement strand
CATTCCCATTCCCATTCCCATTCCCATTCCCATTCCCATTCCCATTCCCATTCCCATTCCCTTTCCTCTTATTCATTGATAAAATGGAATACATAATGTTTTCTATTTTTGACACTCCACTGAGGATGTTTATCAAAGAATTGAGTTGGAAGGAGCCTTAGGGGTCTAGTTCCAAGCCCCCTGCCATGGTCAGGGACATATTTTATTAGACCAGGTTTCTCAAAATGCTGTATAAGTTGGCCTGGACTACCAAGGATGGGGCAGCCACATTTTCTCTGGACAACCTGTTCTGGTGCCTCACCACCCTCATATAAAAGAATTTCTTTCTAATAGCTTATCTAAATCTACCTTCTTTCTTTTTAAAATCATTACCCCTAGTCCTATTACTACAAGCCATTATGAAAACTCCTCACACTTTCCTGTAGGTCTCCTTTAGGTACTGGAGGGCTGCTAGAAGTTCTTGCCAGAGCTTTCTTTTCTCCAGGCAGAACAACCCCAACACTCTCAACCTGTCTCCATAGAAGAGGTGCTGGAGCCTCAGATAAAATCATCTTCTTGCCCCTTGTCTCAACTTACTCCAAGAGGTCCATGTCCTTCTTACGTTGGGAGCCCCAGAGCTGGATGCATTTGTTCATGATGGGATCTCTCTCGAGCTGAGTAGAGGAGGTGAATCATCTCTCTTGTCTTGCCAGTCACACTTCTTTTAATTCAGCCCAGGATATGGTTGGATTTCTGGGTGCACATTGCTGGGTTATGTTGAGCTGCTCATCCACAACCTACCTCAAGTTCTTCTCAACACTGCTCTCAATATATTCCCTTGATTTGTTCAGTCAAGACATTTGGGTGTAGAAATTGGGCTGGGCACAGCAGGACATGTATATGTGGAATTCTAGAGCTGCCCAGTTATCCCCTGGATGTCTGTTGCAAAGTAAGTGAAATATTCAATAGGAAGATTCAGTCAGCTAACTCTCTCCAAGTATTTCATTTTCTCAAATGTCTGTTGATTCATATCTTTGTATGACTGGCTGGTGAGGTCCTACACCACCCCAGGAGTTACTGACTAAAGAGATAGCTATACTCACAGGATCAGCCCTGTTATCTCTATCAGTAATGCATCTGGACTCTAAAAGTGCAAAATTTCTTCTATCTCCCTGTATTATGACTATTATACTGGCAACAAATAACATTAATAATCTCGCACTGCATGTCATACAAAACTGCAGAAAAAACCGAAAGGACAGTTAAGTTGCAGAGCCTCTGGAATTTATAATGCAAGGAAAGAATTTGGTCAGCGTCATCTCTTTTTGAGGAGTGTGATCATGGAAATTCAGAGTAACTACACTTTTCTCTTAGCTTAATGAATGATCACTACTAGCTTCTAAAATGTTTCAAATCAGGTGTATATCTGCTTTCAAAAATCAAAACATGATCAAGGAAAATCAATCTGTGATTATGAGTTCTACATATGACAGGAATTCATATAACAAATATAACAATTACACTTGGGACAAGAAAAATACATAAGAAGGGAAAGTAAGATATATCGATCTGTCAGAAAAAGAGACACCAGGATGGAACAAAAGATGAAATAAAGAAACTGATGAAGGGGGGGAAATTTCTAATTCTGTGAATAAATAAATTATAATTATATTGACTTTTTTTTTTAGCCTAAAAACCAGTTACATTTTATTTTTACTTTGATCCACGTTTTTTACCTAAATACAAGACAGTTAAACAACATGAATCTTCAATAATGAGGGCAAAAACGCCTGCAGACTTTTACAGCAGTATGACTGGAATCAAAGGGAAATCAAACCAGCAGCTTCAAAGTGCTTACAGTTTTCTGCTTGGACATTCTAGTCAGGTCTAGGCACAAGCAGAACAGTTGTGTTCCTAGTTACAAGACAGGTAAGAGTTACTTGAAAGCCCAGCTTTTCCCTTTCTTCAGTTCTTCTGCAATAAAGTACAAGCCATCCTGTTCATAATGTGTTTTCTTGGGTAACATATGATAACAGATGGAAGTGTTTTCATGAAGAATCTATAATTCTGGAAGCTAGGCAGATGAGGTATTTCATTCTTAGGCTTCCCTCATCTTCCCCCAGAGGGTATCTGTTGAAAGATGCTTTGGTCCCAGTTAACAAATACATAATTAAACAATAGAATTATTCAGATAAAACGAACTTGGAAGAAACTTTAACTAGGCAAGGTTTGAGATGAGCCCTCCATATGCTTATCTGACCTCCAAGCTGTATTTTCAAGTATTGAGCTAATTAAAAGATAAAACAAAACAAACAAAATCCTTCCTTACTATGTTCGACATATTCTAGTTTCTGTCAGAAGGCCTTGGGCAGTCTGACCTAACACAAGCTCTGCTGAACACAACAAGGAGTCAGTACTTTTTTTCAGTATTCTACCACTACAGGAATATGCCTGTGAAGTGCACTGATCTGCAAAGATCAAGCTCAATTAAGAGACATTTCAGAACAACCTTCAGCTGTATAAGGCATTTGGCAACACAGGGAACCCTGGGACTTTGCAGAATCTAATTCCAGGGAGACAAGAAGAGTCTTTTTCCAGAGCTTCCACATGTGATCAGCTGAAAGTCTTTGTGGGAAAACAAAAACAACTCCCCTCCGCCTACTAAGCCAACTATCAAAACTAAGAAACAAATCAAAAACTAACCAAAGTCTCCAAACCTAAACTGAAACAAATAACAACAAAAAATCCCAACAACAATGAAATCTGGAAAAACTCCAGCCTCTTAGTCAGACAATGCACAACCAAAATAGTGATTGTACTGGATGCTATGGACATGCTGACAAAAGCACATCCCTTAGCTATCTTGAAAATGTCAACAATCTTAATAAAATTGAGGTGATCTGTAGGAACTTAGGAACAGATAAGGATATGTAAGAACTTAAAAGCTGGATACTTATTTGTTTATGTAGCAGATGAGCTGGTGGATGAGAACTTCTAGAAGGAAAAAAAAATTAACTGGTGGGAATAGTAATAATTTAGAGATTAAAGGTAATATTTGGTTAAGTGCAACTGATAGAAGAAAATAAACACAATAATTCTATGGCACAGAAATAGAATTACCTTTGAAAGATTTTATTTTAAATATGCAGAGGTGACAAAACAATGAAAATATTTCAAAATTTTCAAGTCTGGGTTCCTCCACTGCCACTTCTTTTAAGAAAATTATACGATTATAGAAAGGCTTCCATGGAAAAAATATATATTTAAAAAAGCTCATGGTTAAGACACATTTATAGAAGTAAATATCAATAAAAGAAAAACTGTGAAAGCTGAACTAAATATAAATTTACATTGTCATTATAAAAGTTGTTTTCTAGCATATGAAACATGCTAAATAAGCTTTTTTTAAAAAAATAATAGAACAGCTAGAATATGCTTAATATTTGTTCATTGTCAGAAACAATCCAATGTGATGAGAATTCATCAACTGAATATATGTTTCTCTTTTCCTTTTTTGTTTTATTTTAAACTGTGACAGTTAAAATGGCTAACATCATCATAGTAGTAGAAATAGACCTTCTCTCTTTCAGAATTAAGCAGATATTATCTGTAAAAGAGACTGAAGTACTGAAAGTGATAGAATCTTTTCTGATCTCCAACAACCATATTGACAAAATACTTCTGCATTTTCAGAGATGCTTTACTGGAAGCTCATTTGAACACTCTTGAACTCTTTTGTAAATCATATTTCTCATCAGAAAGCAGTTCTCTTCAATTATACTGTCTGACCAATGGTGCACCTGTGATCCCCTTTTCATAGTGGTGTATTTTTCTTTCTCATATCATCATAGCTGCAGCTTGGCCATCACAGTGAGTGAGAATATGCAACAGTAAGAAGAAATTAATATAAAAAAATTTATTTCAAATTACTATGGCAGCTTCAGCTGGGGAAAAATTATCTGAATATCCTATTTGTGAAGAGTTCATATGTTTTTATTCTTAGCACAGAAATTCTTAGAAAGTTGTCACTTTTTGAAGGAAAAGGATTGTTTACTATAAACACAACTTTCTGTCTAAATAATATATATATGGAATATTTTTATGACAAAGTTTTTTGAAATAAACATTAGTTATGTGTTTCAGTGTACTGGTGTTTCAAATGGAATCTTGCCCTTGGTTACAAAGCTGTCATGTTATACTGCAATATGTATTCACTACTGAGTATTTGTTGTACGAAGGGCAGGACAGTATAAGGTTTTCACTGTCTTGGTATTATAAGAAGTTAAATGAGTGCTGATACAATTAGAAGTACATAGTGGTTTAAAATTTAGCTCTTAAGCACATGACAGGTTAATTCAAGGCTAACAATCTCTATCCAGCAGACAAGTAAGTTGTCAATGCAACATCTACTGTTGGGCTAAACCAGTCATGCCATAAAGAGTTCTCATATTAAATTCTATGGATGAAGTATTTTATAAAAATGCTAATTAAGGTTTAGCAAAATCTGTTTTGCTATGCATTTACTTTTAAAAAAACGTCTGTTCAGCATGGAAAAATAGGAACATGGCAGATGTTGTGGAAAAATCAGCATCTATTGAGGGTTTCAAGTGTCCTAAAAAAGAATTACTGCCTTTCTGAATAAGATCAAAATAAGAGAATTTTTGTTAAGAAGTGAAAAAGAAAGTAATTCTAGTGAACAAAAATCAAATAGCATATGCATCTATTTTTTTAACAATCATCTGCTTTAAGTGATATGAATTTTGTTCTGATAGCAATAGCTTAAAGATTTATTGTATTTCTAAAACTTAATAGTTTTTGACTATAAGAATAAAAGCAAAGTGTAAGGGAGGGAAAAATGCTACTGATTTTGACAAAATTAAGAGGTTAACCCTGACAAATAACATAATGTAGGACCAATAGTGAGTATAAGCGGAAAAAACAGGCTAAATTTCTAGGTGTTAGAGGAGAGGAATCTAATCTCTCTGTATTTACAGAATAAATGGACTAACAGATAACTTTATAAAAAATCCTTTCCTGAAAGATTCCCATGCTATTCCCTAGTCACAGATCAGTTTTCAAGGGTGCAAAAAATCCATTGATTTCAAAAGAATCCCCAAAATAGAGGATGACTCAGGAAAAAAAATCTCAAATATGCAATCTAATAGTATTTCAAGTTGAAACTTAAAGGTTGGAAACTGTTTAGTGCCACCTTAGATGCTCTCAAATGGACAACCAAATACCATGGGGGTTTTAAACATTTTTATAAGTATACCAATATTCAGAGAAAATCCAATAATTGCGTGAATTATGGTGAAACTTTGGTCTTATGGGAGTTAACAATTTACTTCTCAAAAGCCAATAATCTCTGCAAGAACTTGTGAAAAATAGTTGGTTTATTTCTGGCCTTTTTTGTGAAGCATGTAATTTTTATTCTGAACAAGGCCTTCAGTATTATGCAAATGAATTATTACTTCTCCACTGTGTTAGACATATATATCTGAATTATTTGAAAAACAGAGACACATTTTCTTGAAAAATTTCCTGTCTTGGCCCTGCTTAGATACATCCAGTTGGTGCTATTTTCAAGGTATTACCACTCTGATATGGAGAACATAAGGAACTGAAGATGAGATATAATCCCCCTTGCTTTTAATGTTCCATTTTCAGGCCAGCAGTTTTACTTCATAGACATTCAAATACAACTGAGCAGAGCTCCAAAACGTATGTGAGTGAGGAACTTGTCTGGGTGCAAGGATGAAAGAAAAAATCCCAGGGTTTCTAGCTCAGTGCTAAAGGATTTGTTCTCTGCCAGAGATACCTACCAGGTTCTCGCATTATAAGGGACACAAGAATTAATACAAAATGAAGTGTAAAAGAGAGGAGGAAGAGGGAGATCTGTTTCCATTTACAATATCCCTCAAATCTTATCTTTTTTCCTTAAATTTTTTAATTAATCGTAATTCATAGTGATGTCATGATGCTATCCTTTTTGTTATGTTTTCTAAAATCATTATGTGATTTTTTTTATTTATAAATTTTTAAATTTATTTATAATATAATTACTAACAGAAAAGTGAAAGAGCCCTTCACTACTTTCATAATTTTGAAATTTTTGTAATGTTTTCTTATTTCTGTAGTAGATAGAAATTCATAAGTTTTCATTCTGTACCACACACAATGAAACATGGAAAAACTTATGTCTGCATGGAAAGACAGGATAGAAGATAAAAACTGTAATAACCTGATAGTATGTATGTCAGATCTCAGGATAATGAGACTTCTAATGAAGTGCATTTTCTTCCCTGTTGTATTTCTACTCATATATCTGTCAGTCTCAGAATATTTTTCTTTTGCATGTTATACTTAAGGGGAAAAAAATCAACAACCACAAACAAACAGATATCAAATTGTCTGGGTTCAGCTGGGTTCAATTTATGTAGTCTTATGTTAGATGACCAACTTATTGGCATTGACATTTACTGATTCCTTTTACAGTCTGTGGAGAGTAATAGGCACTTTGGTCATGCAATAAATATGTAAAGCAGAAAAACTCTGGTCTGGAAATTCCTACTTTTCCCCTCTGTCAGTTTAGGGGCTGAGATACAGAAGACAAGTAACAGAGTTCAAGAATGTTGGAGACCCAGTGGGGGAACAGCACTGAGTTGTAAACCAATAGGAAAAAATAAAGTTTTTCTAATAATTTTTTTGGTAAGAGTCAGCAGAGTTATGTTGAAAACATTTTACATGAAAATTCAGATATGTTTATGCAGGAGGAAAGCTGTAGATCCAGAGTGCAAAAATATGAAGATTATTTAAAAAGATCTCATAGCAAACACTATATGTATACCTTCATATGTATGTTTTTATACCTTCATATGTATGTTTATGAGGACTATGCTTACTTCTTTCAAGGTAAATACTGAAATACTAAAACCCAAATGCAACTCTTTGAGTTGAATAGCAATCATATTAACACTGTTTACGAGTAGCAGACTTCATGAGCCTTTGCTACCCAGTAAGACAGCTGACAGAGCTCTGTGATTTGGCAGCTGCAATAGCTTAACTGAAAAATGCAAAAATTTAGGAACTGTTCTAGATAGTTTTATCTCAAGAATTGAATCCTCCGATCATTATTTTGTATCAGAAATTACTTATGTGGTTATTATCACACATTATTCTATTAATTTTCTTCTTACTGTCAATTTTTTTTCTTTCACTTCAACAAAACAGTTTTTGGTTCTTTGTAAATTCAGAGTTTTAGAATAGCGAATACCATGACAGTTTATTTACCCAAATTTCTGATGTCCATAGCCAATATTCATTAGTAACCCTAGAAATTAAACCTGCCCTTTGTAAAAACCAGTCATGTTTTGTATAAAGAATTTCACATCTAGAAAACTACTTCTAGAGGTAGTTTTTTTGCATTGTACAAATCTAAAATGAGGTGAAATTAAATACAAGGAAACAACTGAGATACTGAACTGCTCCAAGCAGCTGCTTGGCAGTATGATCATAGATCAGAGCCCTGTGGAGCATTGTGATGTATATTAATAAATAAGTGTAGACATGGTCTAAATGCCCAGAAGATGTTGATAAAATCTGCTTCAGATAGCAATCAAAGATTGCCTTTGGCACTGTATGACAAAACATTGCATCGATAGTATAGCAAATGAGGACAGTATTCCTTAGCTCTTCCTCGTACTTGTGAGGGAAGACAACAGAAAAATACGTATAATGTAAAATGGAAGTAGAATACAAAATATTGGTCACAGCATAAAAAGGTTAAACATTTTGTTCTTTTGGTTCAAAAAATGTCACAGATTTTCACATAAAGAATTAGTCACAAAAGATCCTAGTTCTGAAAAATTATCTAATCCTATTTAATATACTAAAAAATGACAACAGCAGCTATTTTAACAGGTCTGCTGTCAAGTGGTGTTGACACTGGGAATAAGATAATCCACTAAAATATAACTTCAAGACAGTGAACTGGATATCTCACTCCTCAGGAAGTTATCATAGACAAGTTTTTTACTTATTACAGCACACAGTAAGTCAGAGTTCAGGGCTTCTATAAAGCAGAACTCTAAACTGAATATTTATGAAGAACAGTCTTTGTTTTGTCCTATTCAGTTGTGCAAGACAGAGCTTTTACCCTTGAAGAAATTATGTTTTTTATTTTTTTTAACATTTACAGACCTTCCTCAGTTTATTTTTTCTTGCTGTTTTGTTTTGATTTTTATGTTTAGTTTTGAGTGGGTGGGATATTTTGTTTTGTTTTGGTTTTTTTTTTGAGAGGAAGAGGAAATATGACAGACACTAATTTATTGTGGATTTTATTTTCAATGATTGGAATATCTTTGCAGATGAGGGATATTGATATAAGAACTCAGATTTTTTGGGGAGAGAATTTTCTGGATGTTTCCTTAAGAGCCCTTCCTTTGCATTTTTAGACAAATTTATTTATTTATGTTCACACATGCACACACCACACAGACAGATAGCTAGACAGACACATGCATGCAGAAACAAGCCAAGGGACCACACCAATCCTTCCTGCTTGTCAAGGTGCCAAAAGTTGTGACAGGAAAAGGTCACATATGCAATTGTTTTGTAAAGAAAAGTAGAAGTTCTTCTATGTGAGAGCATGTCTTCAGTCTCTGTATCCTTCCAAGTTTCATCCTAGCTTTGTGTCAGGAATATATCAATCACGTGCCAGTTCTCTCCTATTACATCTTGTTACTTGTTTTCTACAGAGGAAAAATAAAACTTGTGAGTTCTTTAGAAATGAGGAAATTACTGAACAGATGCCTAACATGAGCAATGGTTCGGTCCAAGAGGTGTGCCCAAAGGCAGACACATTCAGACACAAGTGAAGTATGCCACAATATGTGGGTTTTGGTTTGAAGGGTTGTTGCAGTAAGTGAACTGACATAGCTTTTGAGTACTTTATAACAAGTCTTTCTTTCTTTGTGTTTTTTTTTTCTTTTCATAAGACTTGCAGTAATTTGTCTATTATGAGCATTTTTCTTTTATATTCATCTCTTTAAGTTCAGACTTCTGAACGCATGTTTTTTTGAAATGCTATTTGAAAACTGAGGTATGTTTTGCTTTGCAAAGAGTTTTCTTACGTATAAGCTTACTGGAAAACAATAGTGATCTAAAAATGAACCAGGGATAAAGAAAACATGTATACACCTTCACGGCTGAGCAACATCTAGTACCTGCTACCTCTAGGGATATCTTCTGGCATGGTCTCAAACACTAGTTACTAAAAGTGTTGGTAAGACTGACTAATATGACACCTTTAAAATGTATTAAAGACAAAAGAGACTGACAAAAGTAGAATCCTATCACGCTGCAGCATCTTGCCATTATTAAAGCCTGTCCTTGGAATCTTGCCTAGCACTGTATCGCTTAACAGATTTCATAAATGCTACTCTATTAAAAAATGTTTACAGAATTTTTAAGATGGTATCATTTTAGCCTATGTTGCTCGGGTTTCATTGGGGTTTCTTTTGTCCTATTTCTATTGTCCTAAGCGCTAATCAACCTTAAAGCTGAATGCAACTTTTAGAGCCAAACAGTCTAAAAAATGTTCAGTTTTCGCCATCAAGTATTTTTATATTAAACGCTAAATGACATTTAACCTTCATTTATAAAATAAGATTTGGTTCCTTTACTTTTACATGTCTCCAATTTTTTGTCATGGTTAATATCGCTTTGTAGCAAAAATGTATTCATTTGTCAAAAGTATTGTTCATGTCTTGTTTAAGCCTGAAGCAGAATGTTTGGGCATGATTACTGAAATCATGTTTAATAATTTGTTCTTTTTTTATCTCCCTGATTTATGTTTTGTTAAGACATCCTGCATTTACTCATGGCTGCTTATGGATTATATTTTGATTTCCATCTCTACTATCATTTCTGTTGCTCTTGAAATAACTTCAAATCAGTGTCCCATCCAATACTGGACTATAGTTCCATCCAATATTGGACTATAGTGCTCCTTCCAGTTTTAATTCATTTTCACTCAATTTTGCACCATACTTTTGAATTCCGATACATTCCCTTCTCTCTTCTTTCAAGCCCCCAGTAGAGTGTAGGACACTACACTGTCCCCAGTGTTCTGATTCCCTTTTTCTTTTTCAATAGCAAAAGGCAAGAAGGCTGACATGGCATCTTCCTTCTATGCAATCATTAGTTCTTTTCATAGTTATGTCCTGGATCTCCTCTTCATGCTTCCCCAAATTCATCTTAGACACTTCTCTAAACAGTTTATTCTTCACTCTGCAGGTTCCCAAGACCCTGTCTCTGATGGGTCCTACAGGCCCTGCAATTATGAACTCTCTTCTCAGTAACAACTTAGTCAATAAATATTTATACATACTTAAAGCAGATAGCCTAAATTCCATTTTTAATGTACTTTAGAAACCTCTTTCTCTACAAACACACCAAATTCATTCCCTCTTGACTTTCAAATTCCTTAATAAGAATTATCAGCTGAAACTTAAAGCATTATTTCCTAAAGGAAAAATTTTAATCTCTTTTTTTATCTAATGTTCTTAATTTGATTATTAATTTTTCACTCTGCTGTACTTATTTGCCTCATTTCAAACACATTTTATGGTTTCTGTTTTCAGATCATGTCATGCTATGCTACAATAAAAGAAAATGTGTCTTTAATTGAAATCCACACAACTATCTCTGTTATCGAACAATATGTAGTCCCAAAACTCAAAGGAAAACCCAAACCTTCAGCAAAAAGCCCCCAAAATCTGCAATGAAGAGTGTTATGGACATTTAAAGGTCTTGTTTCTTCACAATGAAGTTCAAAGGACAAGCACTTCCAAAAGGAATCTTCTGCAATGCTGCCTGTAGATTGATTTCTGTTGCTGAAAAATATAGAATAAATGCATATGAGAATGGTGGAGATATTAAGGAAGCATCTGAATGTGAGGTATAGTTGTTGTTACATTAAGTGTCCACACACCACATTTAAATACTCCAGTGTAGTAATTTAATTATACAAATAAATTCAGATCCAAACATAATTTAAAAAACAGGTCTAAGCAGTTTGCCACTTCTACCTGCAGCTAAAATTTCTTCTGTGATAAATATACATTTGCTTATGCACTTACTAAAGAGAATAATCTTAAACATATTTTGTGATGTGGTAAATGTGCTGTGCTCAATACAATCTGCTGTACAGTTTGAGTACTTCCCTGTAGTCAGAGGCAGTATCAGACTTCTCTGCTACCTACCAGTCACAAAAAGAACTAAAAGGATTGAAAAAATCCTCATTAAATTTTGTAATTTGGTACTGTGCAAAATTTATTGTTTTAAAAATCATAGGTTTTTTATTATTTACAATTACATAGATGCAATATATATTATAATTATGCACAAGAAAATGCAGAAATTAAATAAAGGACAAAATAAAAATATTGTTTATTTATTGAAAAAATAGATTAGGTCTGATATACTAATTATTTGAGTTTTCATTCAAAGCTTAATGATCTCTATTAATGATCTCTGTTCTGAAAATCTCACGCCTGTCAAGAGAGAAAAATATAGTTTAAAATTTTCCAAAGCCCATAATGTAATCCTTTTTTAAGTATTGTCCACTGAGTTTTTTATCAAATGTGAGATATTCTACGTGTGTTAAAATATCTCATTATTCAAAACAGCCAACTTTTTTTTCCAGTGATATTATAAATGTTTCAAAATTAAAAAAAAAAAAAAATAAATAAAATAAAATAAAATAAAATAAAAAAATAAAATAAAATAAAATAAAATAAAATAATAAAAAAATCTAACAACAATAAGAATGGTACTAAAAATAATACCAGTGAAATATATTAAGGCACTGACATATTTCAGCTATTGGTGGTGAGACCATCCAGAGGGAAGTTTTATATTATCATTGCTGAGCCATACATAAAAAATGTTTAAAAAAATTAAAACTAAAATTGCATGCTAAAGAGAATTCAAGTTGGGCAAGCTGTACCTGTAACAGTTATTGACAGAAATTTCAGCTCTTAGTGTTTTCTGTTTATGACTTTGAAAATAAAATATCTGTGTGAGGTAGAAAGTAGACTTTACTCCATTTCTGTGTTTCATGTCATTCTGTGGCTGCTGAAAGGCTGACATCATTTCTAAGATATTTGAGATCTTAGAAGATATTTGAGAATACATCTACACTGAAAATTATCCTTTATTGCTCCATGAAGATTTGTATACTTTTATCTACTTTCGATACAGTCAAGCTGTATCTGCCAAAAAGGTTTTGAGAGGTGGTAATTTATCACCATAGCTGAACATCAACAGCATTTATACATCCACGCTTATCCTACCATCTACTTCCCACAGGTCTGTGCCTACTGTGCCTACAGCATTTCTGCAGGTTGGGAGAAATTTTTTGAGGATCATATCTGCTAGGAACAACAAAAAAAAAGATGTAGGATTATTCACAGTGGTAATGTTAGTTCACTTGGAACACGAACTATACAGACAAAAAAAAATTAAATCAGCATAGTCACCTGCTGACACTAGGATCCCAGTGTGATGATCCCATCTGTCCTGGAAGAACAACGCTATTAGTAGCCATGGTGACTAATCCAATGTTAGTCCCACTGAGTACAGACACAGCCCACTCTAAGAATCAACTCTCTGATGATAACTGCACATATTTGAGAAAATGGTATGTCACAGACTATCCTTTAGTGAACTATAAGTTTTTGTTTCTTTTTAATTCTCTAATTTTTAAGAAAAGCTATTTTTAAGATAGCAATTAAAAAAAAAAAAAAAAAAAAAAAAAGATGGGCAGTGAACTTTAAATTCTGGGCTCAATAACTGCTAAATTGCCGGTAATTGCTACTTTGGCTACCTCTTAACAAAAACAGCTTTGTGAGAGGTCCCTTTTCATGTGCTGTTTTTCTTTTGTAATGTTCTGTATGAAATTTTTCAGTGTGAAATTTATTTACTGAGGCTAGATCAGATACCTGTCTCACATAAAAAACCTATTTATTCTATTTAGCTAATTTCAAATCACTAAGGGTTGCAAAATTTCATCTCTAAATTTTTCAAATTCAGTTTTGACTGCAAAATTGCAAATCAATCATTTAGCAACTCAGTAGTAGAGCTCACTTTTTATTAAAAAAATAAAATAATGTCTAACTTTTTCTTGGAATAAAGAAAAAATTCACTGGAAATAGTGAAAGGCTATGACTGCAATTTTTCTAAGGCTGAATGCAGACAGATTTGTTTCCCAAACGGTTACAGGATGAAAATAATTCCAAATGTTTGAAGAAGATGGCATTCATTCCAAAAGTTTTGGTTGGCCAAGGATATTGTTTCTTTGCCTGTGGCAGTGCTTTTACATGCTTGAAGAAAGGAAAAAAAACACATGTTAAGGAAATGATGTCACCCTGTAAATAGCAAATAGATTTTTTTGTAGAGCGTTTTGTATTTGGTTGGTTTTGGTTTATTTGCTAGGTTTTTGTTGTTGTTATTTTTGTTTGTTTGGGGTTTTTTGTTTGGCTTTTTTTTGGGGGGGGGGTATGTTTTGGGTTTTTTTTCAAATAATAGCAGGAATAAGTAGCTAAATGTCTGGAGAATAACAATTTCTTGATAAAACATTCTTCTAATATTTTTGAATAAGTTTTAAAATCTAACACAGGTAATTAGAAAATTGGAAAAACCTCAATTTGCTGAAAATATATTTTCACAGAATCAATTTTTAAGGTTGGAAAGGATTTTTATTTTTCATTCTATTGCAACTGTCAACATTGAAAAATTTTTCCTTATCATACAATTTCATTCTTAAGTAATAGAAATCTGCTAGAATGTTTTCCCACAACCTTCTCTTAACCAGGCTGAACAGCCCCAAACCTCAGCCTATTTTTGTAAGAGAGCCTTAATCCCTCTGGTCATTTATGCAATCCTTCTCTGGGCTAGCTGCAAAATGTCCATGTCCTTTTTATCTTGGAGGCCCCAAAGGTGGATGCAGCACTTCATCTGGATGTCATTCTTTCCCTCAGGTGTGTGTACAACATATGTCCTTTGAGCTTCCTTTTCTGGATGACATACCTGCAGAAGCCCCTCTTATTACTCTTTATGTACCTTGTTAAGTTCAGCTCTAGACACGCCCTGGCCATCCTAACTTGAACAGCTGGCTGGATCTGAAGTTCTTTTATGGGAGATTTAGCCAGTGCACATGCTGGCAGTGGATATCCAGAGTGCATTTATCCTCTGAGAAAATGGAAAATGGATGGATGAGACGCATAATATAAACCAGGGATTAAATAAGAGCTAAGGAGCACCAGAGATAGAACAGAGGCCTGTGACTGTTTCCTGGATGTCTTCACTGTGCTGATTATGTCCCATCACATGCACATTCATAATTATGTAGACATGTTTTTTAGCAGTCATATCAGATATTTGTTTACATTTATCTCTCAGGTTTATGGGTGGAATTAACCTGCCGCAACCTGAGGATGTGCGGATTAGATATCTAAGCCTGAGTAGGACACCTTGGTTGTACTTGTCTTATTTTAATATAGAGAAATAAATGTCTTCCTGAGGTGATTTATTTTATTTTCTGAAAAAGTGATGTAAATTATATGAACCATTCTCTGAACTGTCTGATTTTACTTCTGACTATAAAGACAGTCTAACATTTTTAAACAGATTTAGCAATCTACAACTTTTATATTTAAAGCTGATTTGAATCCTCTGCTTAATTGCTTGGGATGAATATGCACAGCATTGTGTCTTACTGCATCTGGTATTCTGTCTCACTGATCATGTGCCCTTCCAAATATTCTTATATTAATTTCAATAAACATTTAGGATAGGATCTACTCACCAGTGGTTTTCTATCTGCGTCTTTCTTTAGAGGAAGGCTAATATATATGAGATAGTCATCTTAATTTGTAGCTTACAATAGGCATCTAATTAGTGCAGATATCCATAGGAGTTTGTCATGTTTGATTTCCCAGAAGCATTTGTTTTCAAACAACATAAAAAATTTCCCCTCATAACTTTCTCATATGTCTTTCCTTAAGATTTCAAAAAAGAGGCAGTTGATTCTCAACGGTTCTTATCTCAAAACCAAGAAATTCTCAGCATGTGCCACTGTAAGAAAACTGTAAATTAGTCAGAGGAAATGTTATTCCCACTTAATTAGCTGCATCTGTATACAAGTGTCCTGATTTCAGCTGGGATAGAGTTAATTTCTTTAGTAGCTCTCTTTTGGATTCAGTATGAGAATAATGTTGATAACACATTGGTGTTTTAGTTGTTGCTAAATTGCATTTACCCTAAGTCAAGGACTTCTTTTGTGTTTAATGCTCTGCCAGTGAGGATGTATACAAAAACCTGGGAGGAGGCATAACCATGACAAGTGACCCAAACTAGCCAAAGGGATATTCCACACCATAGAATGTTATGGCTAGATAATAAACTGTGGGAGTTACCCAGAAGGGACCTGATTGCAGGGACAGGCCCTGGTATTGGTCACAAGGTGGTGAGCAATTGAATCGTACATCACTTACTTTTTTCTTCTTTGTGGTTTTTTAATTTTTTTCTTTTACTATCATTATTATTGTTTACTATTTATTATAATAATATATAATACATTTATTATAATTATTGCTTTATTTAATTTTTGTTTCATCTTTTTAACTGCTCTTATCACAACCCAATGTTTTACTTTCTGTTTTCCTCTCCATTCCACCAGAATGGGGGAGGTGAGTGAGTGGTTGTGTGGTGTTCAGTTGCCAGCTGGGCTTAAACCATGACAAGAAATTTGGCATCTAGTACAGTCCCTCCAAGAAAAATTTATCTATTGTCATAGAGAGAAGTCAGGCATTTCTAAAGTGGGAAGCAACTTGATAAACTACCTTACACTTTTTAAACAGTGAGATTTAATGAGACAAATCCAAAATGAGTAAACAATATTTTCCATATGCATACTGGTCAACTTACATGTACTGAAGTTCTGATTTGTAATCACTGTTATCTTGAGAAATGTATTTCATCTATAAAGTTTGTTTTCCTCTGTAAAATAGGAATATGGTGCTTTTCTGTTTTGGAACCCAAGTATAAAGAGCAGTTGCTAAGTTTATGATGCCATTAGCAGAGCATGAAAGGTATTTGGCTGATAAAAGATAATTTGGCTGAAGTTATAAAAAATAATGAAGGTTTTTCCACTCAACAACAATCATTTAGTTGATAGTCACTGAGGAGGAATGTTTATCTCAGCTTCCTCCCTAATAAGTAGAAAGAGATAGTCCTCCCTAGATGCCAATATATTTAATGCTGAATTGCTTTTTAAAGTATTTTTTTCACTTTCAACTAACTACAGAGTGAGTTCATGAT
This sequence comes from Certhia americana, assembly GCA_018697195.1. NCBI lineage: Eukaryota > Metazoa > Chordata > Aves > Passeriformes > Certhiidae > Certhia > Certhia americana. The sequence continues at coordinate 72,676,069 of CM031857.1, read as the reverse complement.
GAATAGAATCCCAAATTATGTGTTTTGAATAGGTGGCTAGAATTAAGAAGAATGAAACAAGGTCAGAGAACAAAGTCTAAGGAATGAAAATTGTGCTTGCAAATATTTTTCTTTAGTAAATATATTTATCAGAGGAGTTTATGACAGAGCAATCAAGATGTTATCTACCAACTGAATTTTCATATTAAAATAATATTCAGATTTTTTTTATTTATGAAAGAAATTTCTGAAGACAGAAAATTACATTTTCTTCTTTCTAACATCAGGAATTTTTAGGAAAGTGGTTTAAAATCAGTAAAAGCATACAAAACTCTATATATGCACATATATAGAGAAATATGTATATAAATTATTTTGTACTAGTTTTTATATTCCAATTGAAATATTATAAGCATATCCTGCAGGTAAAGCTAGGTGGTGTAAGACAACCTGTCAGTAAATTGCAAGCTAATGACAGATGACTATTCTCCTCAGGACTGTCTTCCTTCAACCAGATGTAATAAAAGCAATATTAATTGTTGCCATTTTTTCCAACCATCTCACACAGTTTTACTATCATAATAGAAGCAGGAGGCAGAGCCTGTCTTCTGAATCTGCATAATAGTTGTTCTAGATCAGCAAAAGATAAAGATCTTACTCATCAAGTAAGATCTAAATATTCCTCAGCTATGACAAGCATATAGAATCAGCAAATACACTTCAAAGAAAATGTAGATGTTAAAGAGGAAAGAGTGAGCATAGGTTCTTTTACAAATTCCATTAAAGACTGCAAAACCTGTCACACAGTGTGAATTAAAGCAGTTTAAATAGTGATAATTTAGGTGTGATAATTTAGGACTTCAATTATCTTAAAACACCTGATACTGTTTTGTTTGTTTATTTGCTTGTTTTGCTGATATTGGCATGAGAATGACAGAATATATTGGCTGCTGAATAGATGAAAATACACATGGGTTTAGGTTTCACAGTTACAGTATATATTCAATACCACTGGCACCAGCACAAAGTCTGATATAAACTGTATTGCTGGAGTTCTTACACTTTATACAAATAATAAAAATATTTGCTTTACTTTGGCCTGGAATGAAACCATTCTGGTTTTGCTTTTTATATTTATATTCTGCCCCCCAGACCAAAAAGAAACATTCTCTGAAAAGAGTTTTGGAGTATTTCTGAAGTAAAAGCATATCAGATGCAAGAGGAGAAATGAAGTTACTGTTCTTTGCACTGCTGTAGTTTATCTAGAATCCCCAGAGTACAAATACGTGTGTAAATCCCTTTGGCAGAGAAATCAATTAAAATTTTCCATAGTATGCTAAGTCTCACACTACTGCCCTAAAAGAATTCAGACAAACACTACTATCATAAAATCATCATCTGCTTTTATTTATTTATTTATTAATTCATTTATTTTTATTTATTATTCTTTTTCTCCAGACAGACTAGCTGGTAAATTTTTCCTACTTTGAAACACACATTCAGAAAATTTTAACAGAGAAAAAATGCATGTCATTATACACATTTTATACATTATACATTATAAAAGCTACACAATTTAGAAAAAAAAAATTTTGGGAAAGGATGAAAAATTCCTCAAGTCCTCAAACTATAACTCCAGCTTAAGCCTAACCTTACTATTCATGGCTAAATATATACAGAGATGGAGTACAAGGACTTTAACTGCACTCTCCGCAGAATTGTGTTATGTCCTTTTTTCTTTTTTTTCTTTAAAAATAATAATATGTTGTTCTTATTCTCATTCTAATAATCACTGGTCCATCTGATAGTTCTGCTTGTGTGTCTATGTTGATTTGTGAGCAGTTACTTCATAGATCAGCTTCTAGTCTTGTAAAGTTGGCCATATCTGTCTACGTGTGTTTCTTACAACTGCCATAGACTTTTTGTCAGAATAAAGTTTATTGGAATTTTATAGGGTAGAACTAAAATTCATTTAAGTCTCTTTAAGTCTGTCGCCAAATCAGGAAGTAATTAACTGACTAAACTTAGAAATTTAAAATATCATTCATTTACTTAGAATATATATCAAAAAAGGATTATTGGCTCAAAATAGATGTATTAATTACTTGGGAAAAAGTAATACAACCTTATTATCTTTTAATCAGAAGTTACAGAATGATAACATAATTTAGAATAATTTTTTTTCTTCATATTATTTGCAGTCAATGTAAAAACAAGGTGTGAGGCATTCAGTTTCTATTAAGAAGTTTGAAATTGTGAAGATGGTTCAAAGTTTCTTACTGGTGAAATTGTTGTTCAAGAAGTGATCTATGCAGAAGTTCTTTATTGTTCTTAAAAAAAAAATTCTATAGTTAGATACAGCAATCATGAAGCCTTGCAAATTAGGGCGATACAAATTATTCTTTCAGCTCTGTAAACTAAAAAGACAAAATTAGTTTTATTTCCTCAATGTATCACAAATGTATCACACAAAGAAATGTTTCTATGCAAAATGAAAATTACAGGATTATCACCATAGACAGTTTGTTTCATTTTATTTTTCACTGATGTTCAAATTCTATAGTACATTAATAATTTAAACAAGGTAAAAAAATTAAAAATGAAGAAAAATTGAGATGACACATGCAGAATGGTTTGTCACATATTAAAAAGCGTTCAATAGGGATAGTCTAAGGAGTTTGATAAAATAATCCAAGGTAGCTCAATGCCATAAAAACACTGCTGACCCTATGAACAACAGCAACTCCTGGAATTTGAAATATTGGTGCTAAATTTTGCAGTAAAGAAAACTCCTAAAACCCCTAAAAAGATATGTAAAATAAGCTTTCATATTTTCTCTTTGTGGACCTTTATGAAATAACTGTGATTAAAAAAAAAATATGTATTGATGATTTTTTAGTTTCATTTTGCATGGGGAATGGAAAAAAAAGTTACCCTACTAAGTTGAATATATTGACAATATATAGCTATATCCTATGAAACATTTACTTGTTTTATTTTCAGATGGCCACAGGGTCACAGGCACATGAAGGTTCAGCCCTACCAAAATAGTTGTAAACTGTGGTCTCCACTGTTACATAAAATAGGACTGATCTTTGTTAGTTCATTATTAACAAAATAAGATAACAAAAAAGGGATGATTTTACTTCATTTTCAGGGTAAAGTTTCCTGTACTATATTGTGCCCATTTTTTATAGAATCATTTGCCTTCCAAGCATCATCTATATGAACCGGCAATTAAGGTTCTTCTTTGCTTCTATTTAGACTTTTTGGTCAGTCACTCAGAGACCAGACTCCAGGAGTCAGCAAAATTCTCCTAAAGCAAATCTCTGTGTTTCTAAGAGCAACTAAATGGCAGCTGATGCTGTTCCACAGAAATGACAGCTGAGAACTGGTTCCCATTCTGAGAACAGAACCCATTAATTCTCTTCAATTGGCTTCTTGTGTCTACTATACCTGCATTTTCATGACAGCAATGTAAGAAAAGAAAAACTTGTCCATCAAAAAAACAGCTTTTTATTCACCTTCTCCCTCTAGGTAACTGCTCTCCCATCCCTTAGATTGAAATAGCAGCTAAGACACAACTGTGTTTTTTCCTATATAGCAAACTTGATTGGCCACTGTAAATGTGTAAATTCAGTACTTAAACTCAATGAAACTGCCCTGCTTCTCCTTTCCCTGCTTTCAGAATGGGTTGAAGTGAGAATGGCCCTGTGGACTGTGAAAAATTCTCATCAAGTTCTCATGAAAGTTTTCTTTATGCTGCTTTTGCATCTTTCTTCAGGAAAATGGTTTTTATATAAAAGAATGAATTCTGATTGCGTTTCCAGGAAAGAACTGTTCAGTCATTCCTACCTTTTAATTATGATCAGAATTTCACTACACACACGGGGAAAGAGAGATTAATGAGGTTTTACTGGGAACAACTGTTTCTTTTGTGTTGAACACATGCAGCATGCTTCAATATCTGCTTTGTAGATTTGGCATGTCTTTTCCTCTATAATATCAATGCACATCAATATTTTCCACATCTTCTTCAAAACAGGATGGTTAAAGGAAAATAAACACACCCCCATAGATTTATATGTAAGTGTATAAGTAATATAAGTATTAACATGTGTAGGCAGATGAGTAGGCTCTGACCTGCTATTTACTAACTGAACAGAACATGGAAAACATGACAATGTGAACATAACATGAGAAAATGCTGGGCATAGCAAATTAGAAAACAATAACCTGATAAAACTTTCAGGTAGCACTTTGAGAAATTGCAGGACTAGATAGTATATGGGAGGAGCCTAGGAGAGATACAGAATCTGAGTTTCTGAATGAGGACCTAGGATCCAGGGTAAATCACATGGGTGTTAGGTGAATATAAAACCTGTGCTGATAATCAACAGGTCTGTGAATGTGGGTATGACTGTGGGTTAAGGAGTAATGGTGTCTATCTATCAGCAAGTCTATCTTCAGTCCTGATCAGCAGGAGGCGAGGAACCTGGTTTACTGTTTGTGTTCTTGTGAGTGCTCCATTAAAGGATCAGGACTGTGTTAGTTTCTGTGTATGTATACTTGTGGGTGTGGGTGTGTGTAATTGTGTGTGCATACACACACACATCTTTGCAGAACACCTCCTTACTGTCTGAATGTACAGATGAAAAACAGTAACAGACTGATTCCTTGGAGAATGAGAGTGCACCAAATAGAGCTCTAGCACACAGGGAATGAAGAATTCCCAATGTCCTGATGATCATCATGTTCAGTTTCTTTAACAGGGAACAACATGGGAAAATATACTTTAAGCACTTTGGCAGTTGTATTCTACACTTGTGTTTGTATTTCTGAGCTTTAATAAGATGTACTACCACTTATAAAACACTAAAAATCAGAAAAGAACCATTACTGAACAGCTCTGATATGCTGTTTGTGTTTCCTGCATTTCTCCTGCTGTGTGCTCCATGCTGCTTCTCTTGCGAAATTCAGTGTTGATGTTAAGAAACATTTTAGATATACATATGAAATTCAAACACAATTTCAGGAGAAAAAAATTACAATCTCAGTTTATTGTAATGCTTAGGTACCCAGCTGCTGAAACACAGACAGGTATTGAGCATGAAGTATTTTCTTCTCTCTTCAGTGTGTGAGAACAATTGGTGCTTCGGATTTAAGACCAGAACAGACTGAATGCTGAACAGAACATGACCTTATCAAGCAGCTACATAGTGCTATGTAATTATAAATGCTGAGGTCAGAGATACATTTCATATTGCTTGTTTAACTGAGTTGTAAGACAGTAGGTCTGACAATGGAGAACCTATAGACTTGAAACCTCTCTTCTATATATGAATAGGTATACTTTTACAATTTTTCTTTGGAAATTCACCCGAGTAGAAAGGAGTTAATAAAATACTTAGCCCTCTTTTAATACTATTGGACCATAAATGAAATACACATCTGAAAATACTTGTTTCAATACCTCTCTGAACAAAATTATATTCAAGACAGTTCTAGAAATTCAACAGCCATTTTGGATTATAAAATGTGCTATAAATATTTGTTATTTTGAGACATTTTCTTTGTCTCTTATTGCAAATCTAATATTGTGATTACAGGGACCTGAGGGACAGGGTATAGGGAGTGGAAGGTGAGAAGGTATATCTTCCCATCCTCAAGGCAAATGGCAAAGCCTTAAGTCTCCTTAAGTCCTGTCTCCTGTGTGTTTATGTAAGTATATGAAGCACAAGGAAAAAAAAAAAGAATTAAAAAAAAACTACATGCAGTGACAGAATGACAATATGATTATGATGCAAGACACATGGTGCGGCAGCTTCAATGACTAAAGTGCTGGATGGATTCAAGCTCTTCAAGAAGTGTAACAGAGAGACGCGAAAAAGTTTTGTGCCCTATATGGAGTAGCTTGAATGTACATTTATATTGCTAAGGGATGACTGAGGATTTATGGGTCAGTGTATTGAGTTTGCATGGTCAAGATTTGGTAGTGGGGTAGGGGGGTAGCTACAGGGTGGCTTCTGTGAGGTGCTGCCTCCGTGTCTGTCAGAGCCAATGTGAGAACTCAATGAAAACCTTGTTAGAGTGGAAGTAGGTAGCATGGTTCCTCTGCTGTTCGTGGTCAGTCATTTCACCATAGAAGTCAAACATGTTGGTTATACATATTGGTAAAATCCCTAGGAATTCCTTAAGTTATTCCCTATAATTTTTTGTCCTTCTCACCAAAGTATCAATAGAAGACCTCAAAATTCTTAACATTGGAAAAAAGAACCACTCAGAATGAGAACTCTGAGCCTGGAATACTCTGCTGTCAACAGAATGGTAGTAGGTAAGTAAATCCATTTCTTTAATATTGCACTTGCAAGGACAAAGGAAAATGAGAAAGCAAACCTTTTCTTTTCTCCTCTCTTTGCTTTGCTTTTCCTTTACCCCTTGCCTTGCCTTGCCTTGCCTTGCCTTGCCTTGCCTTCCCTTCCCTTCCCTTCCCTTCCTTTCCCTTCCCTTCCCTTCCCTGAACTTCCCTTCCCTGAACTTCCCTTCCCTGAACTTTCCTGAACTTTCCTGAACTTCCCTTTTTTCTTTGACTCTCAATTTTAGGTGATCTATGGCATCTGAAGATGTTTTCTGATTTGTAGACTGAGAAACTCTCTTTAAGAAAGACAGAATTTTTCAAAGATTTCAGATCTACTGTGAAGAAATGCAGGGGTTAGCAGGCTTTATGTACTATTAATAGCAACTTAGATATTGTGCTTGAACCTTAATGGTGATTATGATAATTTTAACTACTCAGGGAGTCCTAAATGTATGTATAAATTAATAGGAAACTTGGTTTACAGACTATCTGTGTTCTGGACTCTTTTTACCAGTAAGAAAGTGGCTAAATTATTCCTTGTGAGATGAACTTATTAGCAAATATATCTCCCCACAACAAAGAATGGTCATTTAAAAATAGCAACCCTTTGTTAAAAGGTTTTAAAAAAGTCTATATGTTTGGCTTAATTGCATCTTTCAAATGACTGAAATAATCCTCCCAACCATCCCTTCCTATTATCCAGGATTATGAATAAACCTTTAAACAAATTTACAATCTCTTAAAACACTGATTCTCAGCTGGTATAAATTAGCATATATTCACTGAAATGTGTAAATTGGCAAACCTCTGGTGCTAGTAAAGCTATATTGATCTAAGTCAACTAGAAACTACCCAATATTCCACTGAAAACTCTTCAATAGTTTGTTTAAATTACTGTATTACTTCCAGGATGGATTATAGGAATATAAATGTGTTTCCCTGTGGAGAAAAAAATGGTGGACTTTTTCTGTCTCAGTAGAACTTTAATAAATTAGCTGATTGATTTCCATAGGGCTTTCTTATACATAATTTGAAAGTGCTAAGAGTGTTATCTTTAAGTCTACTTACACAATAGACAATAAGAGCCATAATTGTAATACAAAATTATATTATTTGATTAACATTAATTAAAAATAATCTATTTATATTTCATTTACTCTGTGAAGATTCTTTTACCTGTGATCATGAATGATGCTTACACATTTTAAAAATAAATTATGACTTGATATTTCAGGTTTTTTTTGCTTCTAACACCCAAGATGGGTGTCAGTGTCAGAGAGTTTAATTTCTTGCACTTTCAATTATACTGTACTGTACTGGTGCTGCTTACTGTTTGTACTGTTTCCTTTTTTTTCTTTTTTTTTTTTTTTTAAGAGAGTTTCACACTGTGTGTAAAATTATTTTAACAGGTTAAATCTACTTCATGTTCATAAGACATCCCAACATCCCAATATCCTTTTCAGTGACACCATAAAACATATGAAGAGTTATGTAAGTATTTTGGGACACCTATACTCACAGAAGAAGGGTAAAATGGCTTTGTACCCTTAAGGGGTGGAAAGTGTGTCTCTTCTACCAGCAGTATTGCAGAGGGGAAAATCAAGAAACATAATATAAAGGAAACTTGATTCTTCTCTCAAGACCATGCTCTAACTCACTGCTTACCCACAGAAGAAGCCAAAAAGATGGCTGCTTGCTACTTTGGTTGGATTATTTGAAGAGTAAATGAATGAAGAATTTGAATAAAACTGTATAATTTGTAGCATGCTGATGGGAGTATTTGCCTGTAGCAGAAAAGTCATTCAACTCATATTAAAATATCCCCAAATGTACCCATAATACATAAGAAAAAAATATCCAGGCACCAGCTCAACTTTTCAATTCTATATTTACTCACATTTCCCTGCAGATGGCCATTAGGAAGACCAGAACTGTACTTCTCATAACCACAAGCAATATCAGAGAACTTGCATCTTGCTAAGAATATGTAGAGATTAAAGACAAAAAGTAATACTCCTGAATTACAACAGTCAAAGGTAGATCCTATTTATAAACCCAGGTTCTATTCAATGTATCTAATAATAATCATGTTTTTAGATAACACCATAGATAAAGAAACTTGGTTTCAGTATTTTGTCATTTCACTTTTCTGCACTATAAATTCAATATATTTTAAATAAACAGACTTTTTAAAGAGGCTTTTAAAAGCACTTTGGTGAACAAAAATGAAAATTGTTACATAAAAACTTATTTTGCTTTTTATAGAATATATCCTATAAAAGTCTTAATTTATTGTGAATAACAAATTTTTAAAAACAAATATGTTGCTACTTACTTATAAGGCATTTGGTAACTGTCAGAAAAAATTCAAGAAACAAGGCTACCAAAAAAGAACTAAAATATGAGCATTTATTTAAAGACATTTTTGGAAGAGATGGTGAAACAACAGGAACTCCTTAAGTTAGAAACAGTGTGGAGGAAAATTACATTCTGTGGATTAGTAAGCAAAGTAAATTGAGGGAACTAACTCCCATAATTTGTCATATTTACATAATCTTTCATTTATATTTTAAAAATAATCTAAATAATGTCTCATTTTAATAAATTAATGGTGAGTTGGGACAAACGCCTAATAATTTTTCAGTGTCCTGACTATGTATATTGGTTCTTCATGGGATGGAGATTATTCCCCCGATATCAGCCTTCCCTGGAGCTGCATTTTGTGCTTATAGCCAGAAGAGTTGATAACACACCAGCGCCTTGGCTGCAGATGAGCATCACTGGCGCAGCATCAGCGTTGTCTCCCCAACCCTGCCTCTCTCCCTAAAGGCCTGTAGGCTGAGGTGGGCAAGAGGCTGGGAGGGGACACCACCAGGACAGCTAGCCCAAGCTGACCAAAGGCATATTCCATGTCATATGACATCATGCTCAGCAATGGAAGCTAGGAGAAAGGAAATGGGGAGTGGTATTAATTAGTAGGGCTTTTTTTTTTACAAAGCTACCACTCTTCATGGTGAAGACCTACTTCCCAGCAACATCACCTGGTGATGGAAAGATGATAAATATTTTATGGTTTTCTTTATTTCTATGTGTGACCTTTGTTTTTACTTCTTAAATTGTCTCAACCCATGAGATTTTATTTTCTTCTCCTTTCACACAGAAGAGAAGTATAAGAGTGGCTTTGGGGCCAGTCAAGACCACTCCGTCCCATTCAGGCTTTCAGCTTTCAAGTATTTGCGGAGATTAATACTTTCATATAAATTATTTCATGTTTCAATTTTCTTCTGAAGTTGAAAAGCAGGGAAAAGAAAGAATTACCTACAATCCAATTATTCTGTTGCATGTAGAGGCAAGGCAAGGCAGAAAAATAATTAGTGGGATGTTTCAATATAAAGAGCACATTAGGAACGCCAAAGATTCTGTTTTCAATTCTAGAAGGATAATCTAGTTTTTTGTAAACAAACTATATTTCCCTTGTTATATTTTGGATTCTCTTCTTTGCCTATTATAATGTGTAAAGTAAAAGAAATAAGTGAAGTAAAAGAAATACCTTCAAAAATAGTTTAGCCTTCCTAGTTTGGTGTCTAAAATTTATTTTTGAACCTGTGTAATTAAATGTTGAATAGTAACACTGTCCAAGCTGATGGTTTTCTGTAAAAGGCCCTGAAGATCTATTATGATCTAAGTTTCTATATAATGCTCTTCCACTGCATAGAAAAGTGAACCCGCACAAGTGGATCAAGGTGAGCATTAGTAATACTAGATTATTTGATTGTTTCTGAGAATTAACTTGTATAGAAAGAAAAGCTTTTGCAAATATTAGTTGGCAGACATATTGTGTTAATGAATGAATGTATTTTGTAGATACAGTAGCTGTAGAGATTTCCATAAATATCAGTCTAGTATTCTGTGGAGAATAAGAAAAATTTTAAATTAAAATTAAAATTAATACCTTCCAATTAACAAATTATGTCCCTCAAATGTTCTGAGAAGTGTTCTCTACATATCCCAATTAATCAAAGCCCAAATAAGCTTTTTACTTTCAATGCACATTACAATAATAAAGCTGCAGAAAGTCAAATAGCAGTAGTTGAAGATCACAAAGATGAAGATCCAAATATTTCAAGTTAATTCTATATTGATCCACTAATTGTTTCACAGATTGGAGGCCAGACCCAAATAAGGACTTATCTGCTCCAATGCACAGCCTTTTAAATATATAGGATTACACAATAATAGATATATGTAATCATAATATATAAAACAATGTCTGGGAAAGTTAAAGTTAAAGCAGTAAATTTTGTGTGCAGTTTTAATTCTTTCAGGCATTAAAAATATATTTTGAAAGCAATTTCAAAGTCTAAAGGTTTGCCCCTATGGAGATCTTAAGTACCAAAGCCCAGTTGTGACTTGAATACTCCTGCTCATTGAATTTATACATGAAGGTAACCAATGCTTCTCAACAGATTAATATTTTGTTTTCTATTACCTCAGCATTTACTGTTACAGCTTGTTATATGCTTTCTTTCCCATGAAGAGACAGGATATGCATCCTTAAAAGGATTTCATTCCGTTTGAAGTCTAACAAACCGGTAAAAATGCATTCTTCTGCCATTTAATAAATATAGTTATGTGACACACCTGTGAGAGAAGGCAAAGGGAATTGAGACTGTGAAGCTTGGAGAGGATAAGGCTTCAGGGTGACCTAATTATGGCCTTCCAGAACCTAAAAAGAGCCTACAAGAAAGATGGAGGAAGATTTTTATAGGGGCATGTAGTAAAACATGGGGAAATGGCTTCAGACTGAAAGAGAGTAGGTTTAGAATAGATAAAAAAAAAAAATGCTGTGAGGGTAGTGAGGCACTGGAGCAGGTTGTTCAGAGAAGTTGCAGATCCTCTGCCCCTGGAAGTGTTCAAGGTTCAGCAACATGATCTAGTGGAAGGTGCCTCTGCCTATGGCAGGACATTGGAACTAGATGATCATAGATGGTTCTATGGTTCTATAATCTTAATTCAAGGTACTTAATTCAAATTGCTTTATAGCATGATAAATACTGGAATTAAAAGTGAGCATGCTTGCCTCTCTACTGCCAGTGTACCTGAGCCACTGAAAGAGAAAAACACCTGCTTATTTCTAAGTACAGGTTTTTGAACAACACAGGTAATAAATTCTGATTCTGTATTGCTGTAGCTAAAATCAAGGCATTGGTATTCTCTGATTATATTCTTTGTTTTGGATTCAGCTCATCAGATTTCCCTTAATTTTTCATGTTTTTCCTCATGGCTTGTTAATTTTGGGGGGGTTTTAACCTGTGTTATCCGGTTTGGAGCTATTTTCACTTTCTCTGCCTCTATCCTGCCAGCTTGTACAGGGGTTATACAAATGCATAACAACGTCTTCTTTGTGCTCCTCATCTTCACAGACTTTGCTGCAGTGGAAAGTTCATTTTACAGTACTTTCTTTACTTACAGGCATGTGCCTCTGTGTTTTGGGGTTGGCTTCAGCAAAGTCTGTTTGAAGTGTGCTGCAGCTCCTCCCCGAGGTATATACAAAGGCTCCTTTTCCATTCCAAAGGGAATGGGAAGAGGAGCAAAGGGGAGCATGGTGTGTGTGACAGAGCTGTTTGTTGAGTTCCTGGCAGCCAGTTAAAGTCAACCCACCACGCTGAAATACAGTTACACCCCAAAACATCACTATTAACTTACACATCCAAACGGGCAAAAATAACACACATTAGAAAGCAATAAAGGCTAAATTTTTAGTGTCATAAAGTAACCATATTAGAAGGGAATAAACTGCAACTTTTACAGGGGTATAGCTCTATGCTTAGTGTGTATTCAGTGCCTGCTCAGCAAAGGAAGGGCAAGTGCATTCAACCTCTAAATCCTTTGGGGGAGTGGTGGTGGAGGCGGGGGAAGGAAGGAATTTTAAAAAAAGGAGGATGGAAGAATCTGAGACATCAAACTGACTAAATGGCTAACAAACAGCCTGATTTTTTTTTTATTTTCCTTTTTTAAGCTTTGTCCTTTGTTTTCCCTCCAGATACACCACAGCTGTTCATAAGCCTGACTTGTTATGTCATGTTTGATTTAGGCCATACAGGGCAGGAATCCTCTTTGCGCTGCATCTGCGTGGTGTATGACATGTTTACACGTGAAAATGAAATAGGCCAGTCAAAGAAGAGGCATTCATCTCCGTAAGCAGAATCATAAGTGAAGCATTTTAAAACATTTTTTTAGAATCTGAACTCTGGTGTTTCCAAGCTGGACACTTGCATTTTGAAATCAGATATTTGTATGCAGCCCATGAAGAGTTTAGGACAGCTACTTTGTATGGGTTTAGAAACTGTACAAAATGAACTTTCCTACATTATCAAAATAAATATCACAAAATTTTATGTTTAAGAGCTTAAGATTTAGGTGCTTGAAGATAAAAGAACTTAAAGCATTAATATTTAAGTGGACTACCAATAACATGAAGTAAAATATTATAGAACATAACTAGTGTTACTTCTAGGGAAATTTATTTTTAAATTACCATGAGCTGCAAAATGAACTCTATCTGGAGGGGAAATAAAGACAGTCAAAAAAACATAGACAGATAGAATGTATGATTATGTAGAGATTCCTTTTTAGTGAAGAGGAGAAATCATGTGTTTCCAAAAATATACATGTTCTCTCCTTAATCGGTGTATATTTTATATAATACATAAAATTTTCAATTATTTTTGGAAAGATAAAACTTATTCGTTTTTAAATCGCCCTTTTCTTTTCGTTTTTTTTTTTTTTTAAAGTAGTTCTAAGTGATCTTTCTTCTTTCTTTTCTTTTCTTCTCTTTCTTTCTGTCTTTCTTTCTTCTTTCTTTTTCTTTCTTTCTTTCTTTCTTTCTTTCTTTCTTTCTTTCTTTCTTTCTTAACATTTTTTTTTAAGGATACCTACCTGGAAAATATATTGTATTTTTTTCATGTTCTGAAGAGATAGGACAAATGATGAACATTTATATGTTTTCATTATGTTTATATTATAATTTCAAACTGGTACCTGTCGAGGAAGGGACTGAAGTTCTGGGCACACGAGAGTCACATTCCAGAGGGCTTATTTTGACATCCATCACTGTGACATCTCAGAGCAAAACTTTCATTCCAGACCACAGATAAAAGATTTTAAGGCCGAAGTCACAAGACCAGGGGTTTCCCATTGTCCCTTACTATGACTGTTTAGGAAGCAAGAAATTCATATAGAGAAAAACTATTTTCATTGCACAGGTCCTTACTCGGTCCTTCAGGTGTGGTCCACAGTTACTATGGCCCTCTTGTGTGCATTATTAACAAACAGCTGTATCCCTATAATATATTTGACAGAACTTTATATATAAAGGTTTTTTAGAGCACTATAATTTCAGGAATTTTATGTTTTATTTCATCTTTTTATTTGGGTGGGAAGAAAATAGTGTGACTAAGAAGTGTCTGTGTGACTAAGGTGCTGGATGGGTAGCTGGCAGGAGAGACTTGGGGAGTTACAAGGGAGTGCGAAGGTTTTAACAGCAAAACCTTGGCAAATGAGTAATAGGTTACTTCACCATTCTACTAATACTGTTGATGTTAACAAGGACAGATCTGTCAACAGTGCAGCTGAACTACTGACATTTGTCATCTCTTGTCAGCTCTCACATCTCTTTTCAGTTGGGACAGTACTTTCCTAGAATGTCAGATTTTTGAGAAGAGCCCATTTATGATACTCGTAAGGCAAACACGAGGGTACAATGAAGTGGATTTCCATGAGTAATTACACCTGTCAGCAGTGGCAGTATTTATGATCCAGAATCATTAACAAGACACAGAATCTACCAGGATTCTGCCTCTACCCTCTGAATGAGTGACTGCTATTGTCAACTATTGAATGCCCTGAGGAAAGGTGAGGATGATGGTTTTCTGAGGCCCCAGAAAGAGTGACAATGTGCTGGTGGAAAACAAGCAAAGAAGTTGGTATTTCCTTGATTCATACCTGCAGAACTGTTAGCCTCGAGCAACACAGCATGATTGGCTTATGCATGATTGCATTTTGAGTGTTGGTTTGATTTCTGTACACAGGCTGTCAAGGACAGAATGAAAACAGCTATTCATAAATATGGCCCCAGTTCTCCTCTTTTCTGCTCTCTGGTCTAACTGAGAGCAGAGAATCTGATGTCAAAAGAGCTGGAATTTTAGGTATGAAATTTCTGTATATGTATCATTTCAATGATAACAAAAGGAGCCTGGCTACGTGAATTTCTCAAGGGTGTGATGAAACAAAATTTTTAGAGATTATGAATGTCCATTGTAACAGTATTCCATTCAGCACTCTGTATCAAAAAGCAGAAATATCATCCCTTCTAATTTACTTCTTTGCCTATCCAAGGCTGATATGAGCACAATCTCACAGATATATATTGATAGATGACACAGGTGGATGTAGATATAGATGTAGTCAGAGACATAGATATGAAAAAAAAACCCAGAAAGTTTTTTCACCCCAAGGAGGGGTGAATACCTATGAGGATAAAACATTTTTATTTTCTCATTAGTTAGATAAGGATTTCAGGAATGGAGGCTAGTATGAGTTGTGTTCATTTGTTTGGGTTTGTTGGGTTGTTTTTTTTTTCAATTAAGAATGTCTCAAACATTTGAGGTAAAAGTATGTATACATAATCATAGCTTGTCTTTTAAAAAATGAGACCTACAGAGAAATACATTATCCTTTAATACGTTTTCTGAAGATGCTGCTTTTTTTTCCCTAGTGCATAATAAAGTCTATAAGAAGAAAATTATTTCTGTAGACAGAGGAATTAATAAGGAAACTTAACTACAAAACAGCATTGAAGTTGGTAGTAAGTGAGAATTTAAGAACAGATACTGTTCGTAATGCCGTACTGCATGGGATTGTGCTTCTATATTACACACAGAAAAAATAATGCTGACTGGATCAGCAGAATAGCAATACTGTCATTTGCCCTCAGTGTCAAGCTCAAAGATCTGCAGTAGTCTCTATCAAAAGCTGTAGCAATGCCAATGTGAATTGCTTAAGAGTCTGCTTTCTGTAATTTAGTAATCCACAGTCTTGGGTTCCTGCAAAATTTAGATTGGATACAGTGGTGTCAGTTGATTCAGAAGAGATTACAAAGAAAATCTTTTTAGGGCTAAGAAGGAAAGGTAGATGTACCAAAGTAAAATCCAATAGGAACACATTTGAGATCAAAGTAATCTTCAAGTTTTTGTTACCCAACCCCACAATGCAGCAATAATTCCACTACCAATACTTAATATTTGAATACATCATAAGCATTTAACAGTCTTAATTTACAGTTAAGATTTCTAAAATGCTTTGACTCATACGTTGCTACTGGTAAATTTACAAAAGGAAGTCAGCCCGAAGAGGAATAATTTGGCGTGTACAAAGAGAAAGAGTGACTATAATCTGATTCACTTTAAGCAAAACTTATTAAATTAGGTTGACATTATCATAATACTGGTTTTGATTTAAATTAAGCATTGTCCATATACATTATCTTTTTGTGTTCACAGAAATTAATTTCTGCTTAATATCATTATACTGTAAATACCAATTGAATCGGGTTACATCTAGAACAGTGAAAACATGGTTTCATTTGAATTAATGAAGATGTATTTATTTCTAGGTATATTTTCATGTCTTCAGTGGGATGGCTTGAAAGTAGGCTGAAACACAGCATGCTCTATGACCTTTGTTCCATCTGTTCACAAAGGGGCTTGCAATACCCATAACTCAGTTTCTACCTATTGAACCCAAGAAATCCTAAAAACCCCTTTCCATCCTCTGTCAATAATATGGTACTTCTTCAAAGCATGCAGAATATGTGTTGATGGCTTAAAGCTAAGCAGGCAATCTGTGACCATTCCCAGCTCAGCCACAGCACTTCTAAATCTGTTCTTGATTTTAGAAAACAAAGAATCGGTGTTTTCTGTTTCAGATGCTCTTTCCTAACACCTGTGCTTGAACACGGAGTCATGAGTCTAGCTCTGGGATCCACCTTACAGGAAACACACCTGCCTGTTAGCAGGTCTGAAGGAGGACCATGGAGATGATAAGAAAGTTGAAGCATCTCCCCTATGACAACAGGCTGAGGGAGCTGGTTGGGGTTTTTCAGTCCAGGGAAGAGAAGACTCTGGGAAGACCTTATTTCAGTCTTTCAGTTCTTAGAGAGTTTATAAGAAAGAGAGAGGTTTTTTAAGAGGATCTGTAGCAAAAAACCCACAGAGCAATGGCTTTAAACTGAAAGACGATATGTATAGATTGGCTATTTAGATTGGCTGCAATTCTTTACAAGAAGTAAAGAATTTATAATACTGGCAGAGTTTGCCCTGGGAAGATGTTGATGTTCCATCACTGGAAGTGTTCAAAGTTACGTTGGATGGAGCTTTGAGCAACCTAATCCAGTGGAAAGTGTCCCTGCCCATAGCCAGACAGTTGGACTGAATGTTCATTGATGTTTCCTTCCAACTCCACTCTATGACTCTACAAAACAGAAAGAGATAGACAATAATTTGGAAAAAAAGTACATCACATTTGACACAGGCAGGATGAAGCACCTGTGCATACATAAAATTCAGAATAGAAGCAATCTGAATTAGTTCCACCACTGACTTCATGTTGGTGTGAATCTGTGATCTCCATTACAAAGAAAATAAATGTGTTCTAGCTTATACTCATTACAATTTGTTTGGTTTCTTTTTATCAGAAGAAAGGGTTACAATTACCTAAATGAGTTGGCAGTTCATCATGCGGCTATGTTATATACTGTTTGAAGAAAAGAGTGCTGCTTTTGTTTAAGTTTGCATGATATGAATTTGTTCATGGCAGGCTGATGCAGATTGAGAAGGAAAAGAGATGACATTGGTAAAGACATATTTAGATCACTATTGTATTGAAAAGAGGTCATCTATAGGAGAAATATATAAACATAAACATGCAATTTGGTTTAAAACATAAGTCCTAAAAGAAGGTATTTTTACAAGAGCACTATAGAATTATTTGCACTAACATTTTGATCCTAGTGTAAGAAGACATTATCTTAGACCTTTACTACTATTAAGGAAAATGAAAATCGTAATTAACACTGAGAGCTCTAATAATCTTGTCGAGTTTTGAATCCTCAATGTGTGCAAGTCTGTCTCTGTTGAAACCAATTAAGTAAATTAAAAGTCACTTTTTAATTGTTTCTTTTTTCCTGTGTTTTAACACATTTACTAATTGCTTAAAAGCTCTCTTTGCAAAACGACTGAAATCAGATTTCTGGCCTAGCAGTCCTCTCATGTTATCACATGTTTTTCTGATTTATTTGTTGGGAAATGAAATATTGAGATGATTGTTCTAGCAATATTTGTGTCTTTGTAGTTAACTAGATTTATTTGTTTCTAATTTAGAGATTAAAAAATTCTTTAATATTCTGATTTTGGAGATTTTTTTTGAGAAGGAACACAAAACTAAATTCATGTTTGCACTATATATTTCAGATTCTCATCACATAATTTTAACCTTAGAAAGAAGTCAAGAGAAGACCAAAATGCCCTCAGTGCTGCAAGTTCATATCTGGCCTATCTCACCTTAAAATCCACAGAGGAAATATTACATCAAACAATACTGAAAAACAGTCAGTAGATAGTAAATTTAGAGCCCCACTTCAAATATTCTAATGGAAAATGAGACAATCTCATATTTAAGTACATCTGATTTAAAAATATACATGTGCAATTTATGACAAAATGCAAAGACTGATAAAATCACAGTTTTCAGTTCATATCTCAAAACAGTAACAGCAAAATATATGTCAAATACTGAATACCATATTTCTTTTATGGGTATAATTCTTCAATGATTACCTGCCTTTCATTTAATTTTAATCATATAGTTTGCTTTTTTTCAAATTTCAGTCAAATTTTAACAGAATATTTTGATGTTTGCATACCTTCACCCTTTTCCTTGACTTAAGTTTCTAGTTCTCAATCTTTTTCCAGGAGACAGCAGCATGGTGCAGAGTGAAGGATTAGGTCAAATAATAAACAGCTAACAATCAAGGCAAGCCAAAAGTAGTTGCTTTTCTGAAGTCCAGCATACAGTGGAATACTGTGTAAGGAGTGAGTTGCTTTAAATTTTCCTAGCAGGTATATGGGCAAGCAACATTTGAACTTTCAATGTTTCTTGAACAGGATTTGTTTTCCCTATGTAAACATAAGAAATTAGAAATCCCTTGAGTATGTAATTAATATAACCACTTCTTGTGATGAAAATTAGTTTCTGTAACTGAACACATTTAGTTACTGTGTAGGAATGTGTAAATTTTCTTCCAATTTCATGCACCTCTCTGCAGGTACCAGCTTCCTAATGGATGGTATCTGAAGGCTTCAATATATATATACCCAAATATCATTCCTTTACATGGTTTTATACAGTTTACAACTCTGTATTCAAATGTATTAACATATATGTATTAGATTGAATGAAAATTTAAAAAGCCAGTAATACATCTGCTGTGTTTTTGGAAGATATTTGTTGAGTTACACTAGAAGACCCAACAATACTGAGCAATGGTGTACAGATCAGCAGGGCTACACATTATAACCATTGAAATTTTTTTTCTTCTGTTGGATAATCTCCATAATTTTTTTCTCCATATAGCAATATGAATTGCTAATTGTGTTGTGTGAAAATACAAATTAACATGAAATGAGATCAATTTTTGATCTCAATGTTGAGTTATCTGTACACTGAAAATTAATCACAATACTATAGTGTAAATAATGACATAGAAAAAAAGTTACATTAAATAGTCAGAGAAAAATACCATCTGACTATATTACAAAAGGTAATAGAGTTTAATTTGCAGACATAATATTTGTTAGTATTCATTACAGTTCTCTTTTTTCCCTGAATTTCAGTTCAATACCATAAAATTAACCATCTTTTTGTATATTCAATTGCATGTGTTGTAAAAAAAGTATGTCTATTGTTCATTAGCAAAGTGGAATAAACACTAGCAGCATTCAGACATAGCACAAATCCAATTTATTTGTTTTTTTAAAGATTTATTTTACCTGTGAAATGAACAGAACACATCGAAATGTTCTGATTCATTTGATCAATTCCAGGTTCCTGGCCAATAGTGTTTAAATATATTAGAATGTTTTGATTCAAGCTCTTATATAAAAGCATGAAACAATTTGTGACAAACAAGTCACTGTGGAATAGTGTACTACTGAATTTTTATTCTAGAAGAACTATAAGAGTTTAGCTTATTTTCCTATTTAAGAGGTAAGATACAGTAATCTAGCAATTATTATCTTTTCTCTGAGTACATATATATTATGCAATACAAAGTGCCATAATATATTTTTATTATTGCATTATATTGATTTGGTGATATAGAAAAAAAACCAACCCGATATATATTCAGAATAAATGATAGATCCATGTTAAAACACTTAACATGGATTCCTAATAAAATATGTGTGTATGCTTACTTTTACCAACATTCAGAAAATCCTTTACCAGTGCAGTGTTATACAAGAAAAGCGTATTATTTCATATAGGCCTAAGCCTCAACTTTAACATCCAGTTTCTTCTCCTAGTGAACTAACCTTTTGTCTTGCTATGCTTGACAGTAAACAGCCTACAGTGATTTTTCCCTTAAAAATATTCCCATCAAATGTTGTACTGTCAGAGTGATTTAGGCCACTGTTTCTGAAAATGGTTGAAGTTGTTTCCTTTTGCTAGACCAGTGTTTGCATGATGAAAGCAATCATATATTTTGTGTCTCATTAAAGATGCTTTCTAGCCTTATCACCACTTCTTAAAATAAGTGATAAACTTCATATGTACATGAATAAACTTATCTGGAAATCTATCCTAAGAGAAGCTAGAAGAAACAAATTGCATAATCAGAGTATCTTGATCTGTGAAGGATGACTGATAGGGATTGTTGTGCTCATACAGATTTATTTCCCTGAAAGAGCAACATTAGTGAGTTATATGTTGTTAACACGAGATGATTCTTGTCAGCAAGACAGTATTATTGCGGAGATTTAAAAAAAAAGGGGTTGCGGAACTTTGAATTTTTCAAAAACTTGATTGCAGATGAATAAAAAATACTAGATTTTTTAAGATTTTATTGATATCATTGAAATCCTGTACATTTTTTTTTCCTCCTGAAATAATTTGTTTCTGGGGAAAAATATAATATATCAGGCTGTTTTAGGCTTTCTAATTTCTTTTTTAAATATGTCACTTAGATGAGTGGTTTATGAAGTACTTAGCAATTTCAAGAAGAAATTGGTATTAAGTAATCATTGCATTATATTGCTAAGGAATCAGGAAAGCAAAAAGAAAAAGTTCTTAATTTTTACTTCTTTGAGACAACACTATTTATTAAATTAGTTTTTTTTAAAGAACTTAGTTTATTCTGACCTAATGTGACAAGTATGTGAAAAACTCCTAGGCATAGGATTTAGTCTATAATACATATTGAGAGGTGTGCTAGATGACCTTTAAATGTCCCTTCCAACCCAAACTATTCTATGATTCTATATGGATTTGCACATTATATAGTAAGTAGGTGTGCCGGGAAATATGAGTAGATTATAGCAGTGGTAGTGCATATGGCATATAAAATTCAGCTTCTTGCAAGTATGGATTACCTATGTCAGCACACTAAGAGGAGAGCTGATTATTAAGGTTTATCTTCCTGTTCCCAGACTTTGTTTCCATACAATGATGTTTTTTAAAAGAACTGAGCTGAAGTTCTGCATAATAGTCTTCACCAGCACAAATTTTGGACAACTTTTGCTTTACATGATTATCTGATCCTGAGAAATCAGCTAAAGTTCTTCTGCTTTCACATTATTTACATGAACCATTGACTATTTCAGCAAGGATACTTCTTCCTCATCACAAAAATCATTCAGCATTTTACCCATTTTTAAAATCTGTGAAAAACTTGATTTTGTTTGTGCACAACCAAACATAGCTAGTAAAGTCTACCCCCACTCTATTTTATCTGTGTATGGTCAGACTTACCTGTGCTTCTAATTCTGTACCTAATGCTGTCGATGTAGAACCAGTGGGTTCTCTGACAGCCCAAGATGCCAAACTGTATGTAAATTACCATAAGAGAAAAAAATACCATTGTTTAGCCCATCTATGGATAGGCAGAGCTGTACTGCTTGCTCTGGGCACAATTTTTCTTAACTCCATTATTTGTGAGTTCATCAGACTGCTGGAAGTCACAGTGCATGGTGGATTATGCCCATATGTAAGATAAATGATTTCCCCAATCTCTTAGATATTCCAGTCCTTTGGTCAAGCATATCTCACAAACTTTAACTTTTTTTCAGGGAATTAGTTAAGGAGACATTTCTGAACAAAACTCAGGTGTGTTTCTGAGGACAGGAAACACAAATATTTTCTTTACCGTGTCCATCACATTCCTCAAATCTTGTCTCAGAAAACTTTTCATCTCAAACTCTCTTGCAATGTTTACTGACAACACTACTCTGCTCAGCTGCAAGAAAATCCAAAATGTTCTTACATAATTTTAGGTAATCTGTACTGAAAACACAAGTCTATACATAATTTTCCTTTCTAGTTATAGAGGCCTGGGGCCATACATCATTTCTTAGAATCACAGGATGGTTGAATTCAGCAAGGGCCTCTGGAGATCATCTAGACCACAACCCCTGCTCAAAGGGGGCTCAGCTAGAGTAAGGTGCACAGGACCTTGCCTGATTTGGTTTTTAGTGTCTCTAAGGTAGGAGATTCCACAGGCTCTCATCTACTTTTTCCAGTGCTTCACTGCTGCTGTGATAGCTGAGCACCTACATATCTGCTCCTTCATTTTATCCTTTCTTAAATATGCTTTCTCCAAGGCACCCTCATCTTGCCGGTGGTGTTCCACTGTGCCTTATGGTTCTTTGGAGTTGTTAGGAACTGGCTGTGTCTGGCAGAGGGCAAACCCTAGCCACTCTTCTCAGAGGCCACTCCTGCAGCCCACCCCACACACAAAACCTTGAAGCCTACATCCAATACAACCACCATTATAGTAAAAAAGTATTTGCTTATGTATAAGAATTCCCTGTATATCTACTTTGCTCATTGTTTTTCATGCTCTCACTGGGCCCCACTAAGAAAAGCTCGGCTTTATTTTCTTTGTTCCCTCACCATCAAATATTTGTACGTATAGACAAAATGGCCTAAGTACCCAAGACTTCCCTTCACCAAGCTGAGGAGTCCCAGATCTCTAAGCCTCTCCTCATGTGACAGGTATTTCTGTTCCTTCATCATCTTGGTGACAGTTCCCTAGACTGTCTCTAGTATGTCCATGCCTCTCTTATACTGGAGAATTCAGAACTGGACCCAGCACTCCAGATGGCCTCACTAGTGCAAAGCAGAGAGGAAGCATTATCTTCCTTGACCTGCTTGGTGACATTTTCTTAATGTAGCTCAGGAAGTTCTTAGTTTTCTTTCCTTCAAGGGTGCATTGCTGCTTTGTGGTCAGCTCACTTCCTAGGACTCAGAGGTTCTTTTCTGCAAAGCTGTTCTTATATTTGAGTTCCCCTAGAACTTCTTGAATATATCATCAAATACTATGACTTTTTTTACTGTTCTTTTCAGTTATTTATTTTAAAATCTCTTTACTCAGGTGCAATAATCTGACTAATCCCCACTAAAAATAGTTTCAATGTTCAAATCTCTCTACTGGCCTCTCTCATACACTTTGAAGCAAATAATTAATTTAGCTTCATTTGCACTGGTTTTCATACTCTTGAAATCCTATTTTACACTCTGATTACCTCTCATGCCTTTTTGATTCTCTGGCAGAATCCTTGATTCTGACTTTTTGATGAAAAAAAAAATTGCATCCCATGAAGGAAAAAGCATTTCACAGCAATTTTTCTTACACAAAAATACAGAAAGCTTAATAATAATGTCTTGAAAAAGTTTCTGGCTTCTTAGAGACTCCAAAAATCATCATATCTATGAAAATTCATTGCAAAGGGGTGCTATAAATGGCCACTGACTCCAAAACCCTGGCCCAGGACCCCTCCTGCTAGTTTTTGAACCCAGCCTCATTGCACACAGACAGACACAGACACACAGACAACACCAAGAGTGCCAGTCACACAGGTGGCTGCAGACATGACGCTGCCTTCAAGAGCACCCACGTTCAAGACTCTCACCAAATACAAGCCCAGACAGCCACACCCACTCCTCTTGGGCTGCCAGAGGCAGGAGAGCATCAATGACGCTGTGTAGAGGCAGAAAAATCACACTCTCCAGGTTGACAAGCAAAAATACATTTGTGAACCCCTCAAGAACTGGTCTGATATCCTTACCTGCATCCCAACTTCTTCTATCTTCTTGCAACTTTTTTTACATTACAGACCCTCAGGTCTATACTCTTACCAGTGTTAAAGCTCAAGCTTGCCTGTAGTTTAATCATAGCCTATTAATTATTTTGACTTGTAAGGATTGATTCTTAGCTTTGTCTTCATCATGCTTGTCAGATTTATTTTTTTGTGTATTTTCTTTGTAGCTTCCTCATTTTCCTTAATATCTCATTTGACATCATTTTTGATCAGATAGTTTTACTGGAATAACCATTCCCACATTTCAGGTACTCTAATCAGTTAGTGTGACTCACCAGTTTTGGTTCTTGTTACTGCCTACTTAACTATTTTTGTGTCTGATTTATGCCTCTGTGTGTTTTGTTTATGGCTTCCTCCTTTTCTTGTTATCCATTTTTGCATTGAAAAGTCACAGACACATACCCTTGAGGGAACAGAACATCTCTCTTCCACTTTCTACTGCAATCCATTCAATGCCATAATTTAATGGCTGCTAGGGTCCATCAGTATTCAAAGACAGACTATTTTTCTCAATGACCCCGGAGCTGAGATACTTAATTCTGAATTGATATCTATTCTTTTCTATTTGCCTAGGGCTATTTGTAAATATTGAAAATGTTCTTTTGATATATTTGATACTGTAATGCTAATACTTAAATTCTCCAGATTTAGGTATGGAATTTACATATGAGACAACAAAAATTTTCCATGTAAATCAAAGATCAGAATGTTAATTACAATAAATTTATCTGTTGCATTTTTTTTTCTAGACATAATGTGATATCTTAGCTTGTTACATTTATTGTATCTACCAAACACAATTACAATATCTTTCTGCTGAAGCATATTGCAGCATCCTAATGAATATCTTCTCTAGCAAGTCTTGAAATAATTCCTGTTATTTCTTTTATCACTGTTCTGCAAGATACCTACATTTTTAGTCATATAGTATTTGTACAGAAATACAATTTTGACTTGCTTCAAGAACCTATTTCAACGTTTTACAATTGATAAGATCTTAATTTTTTTACAGTTTCTTTTGAAATAGTGCATTTTATGATTTCATTTCATAATTATACATCTATCCAAACTTCTCAGATTTTCTACAGTGCTTAATTTCAATGCTCTATATCTCTTTTTTATTACATAAATGAGGTTCCATTAAGCATGTTCCATTTTCATTTAGGTGAATCCTTTCTCTAAAGAAATGGCTCTCTGTTTTTTTGGGGTTTTTTTGTTTGTTTTCTAACATATCTAAACTTCGTCCATGCATTATTTTTTTTCAAGATAAATTCAAACTGACTTTTATGAAGTTGGATTTTTCCAGGATACTAAAAACATTTCAATGATTCATACCTTTAGCCTCCTACACAATCATGATACTCCACTCTAGTTCTTAAAAGGGGAATACACACAATTACAGCTTTTGACCTTTCTCACTTTAAGGTCAGGAACTTAGATGAAGGTGAATTAGGACAGTTGATTATGCCAGTGTTATATTCATAAAGGCAAATTTAGATGAAAGAGAGTATTTCAAAACAAGCCACAAAATATTCATATGGTCAAATTCAACATGACTAATAAATACAGGTAAGAGGTTACTGCAAGCCTAAATAATGTTTTAATAATCTAAAGAAATATACAACAGTATTTGTACACATATTAGTGTATTTACCATGTTGCTATCTGCATGGTACTGCCTACTTTCCTGTGGCAGAAGCCTTTATCCCCAAAACAAAGATTGATCTCATATCTACCATTTTCTTCCAGGGGAACTCTAGTTGGCATTAGGCCTAAACCCTGTCAGGAAGAGTAGTAGCAGAAAACCACCATGGATGACCATACACTTGAGTTATTTCCTTGGTTCTGTTTAGTTCACAGGTGTAACCATAGTGGCTCTCTTTTACAGTCTCTGCCTTTCTTAATATTATGTTGGTTTTTTTTTTTTCCTTAATCCCACGTTTTTCTGATTAGCCTATTTCTGAATCAGTACTCTGCCATGTGGTCACTTTAATTCAAGCTTGCAGATGGCTCATCCTTGCCATGGTTTAGCACTGACAGACATCTAATCCTCATTCATCCACTTACTTACTTCTCACAGCAGGGATGGGAGAGAGAATCAGAAGAGCAAAAGTGAAAAAACTCAGTTTCATAGGTAAAGAAAAAGCTGGGCATGTAATCAAAGCATGCCAAAAAAAAGGACTTCTTTCCCCACTTCCCATGTGAAGGCAGGTGTTCAACCATCTCCAGGAGAGCAGGGCTCCATCACATGTAATGGTGACTTGGGAAGACAAATATTATAATTAAAAATGTACCCCACCCTTCCCTTCCCTCTGCTAACTACAGTTTTATTGCTGAGGATGACACCATATGGCCTGGAACATCCTTTTGGTCAGTTGGGGTCAGGTGTCCTGGCTTGCTACCCTCCTAACCTTTTGTGTACCCCCACCCTGATCACTGGTGTGGTTGTGAGGAGCAGAAATATCCTTCATGAACAGACATTGACTAAGACTTGGGCATGCTACCAGCACTGATTTTGTCACAGATCCAACACACAGCACAATATAGGCTATTCTGAAGAAAGTTAAGCCTTTTGCAAATGAAAGAAGAACATTCACAGTAAGTCCCAGGGGACTGGAGTAAGACTACTCCTATTGCCTTAATGTAGTTTACAGCGCCTCGGTTCGTCCCTGGTGTAAGGAAGTGAGACAAACAGAGTACTCCAGAAAGCAACTCAAAGCATCCAAATGCCTTAATTCTTATCTCTGCAGAAGTTAGGGAAATGGAACCATTCAATAATAATAAAATATTAGAACACCTTTTTCTCCATCAATATTTGCAGCCTTAAGTACTTTGGTCTAGTCTAAATACAATTTTCATAACTACATTGGCAAAGGGGTAGGGCGAGATTGTGTAACCTGAAAACTAAGTGCCTGTGATGTTTCAAAATTACTTAAACTGTGGCTTATATACAGGTAAGAGGTTACTGCAAGCCTAAATAATGTTTTACATTATTTTACATTACAATGTTTTCTTGTATGGTTTGAATAACTGTTTTCTGTATTTGTAATAGAACAGATCAGAAAAACAGTGAGAAAAGGAGAATCATAAAAGGTGAAAACAAAAGTAAGATACATCACAATTCATTCCCCTGCAATGACAATCTCTTGTCTTCCAGTCTTGGAAAAGTTAGGATATGAATGATAATTCTGCTGTTATTAAAAAAAACCAAAACACCCAAACAAACAGCTGAGGTGTTGTTTTGGTTTTTTTTTTCTTTCTTTCTCAGCACTAACAGGATAGAGAAGGATTTATTATGATGCATATCAGAGAACAAAACATGATGAATTAAAAGAACCAGAAGACTGATCATAAGGAAGTGTTTTAAGAACAATGCAGGTAAACTATTACTGTTCTCTGCAAGGAGAATACATATTCTCTCTCAGCTTCACAGGTTTTTAAATGGACTTTGATCCTAAAAGCTTAGGATCTTATGGCAAGATGTCCTGCCAAACATATAAATAAAAGTTCTAGTATGTTTAATTGAAATTAGAAATGAAAGATTTCTTTCTGAAAAGAGAAATTTCTCTAAGGAACATAATTATACAAGGGAACTAGAGTTATTTAATGATTCAGAAAAATACAGGAAAATGCATTTGGGGCAATGTGATTCAAAATTTGAGATATTTCATTTTGTTGGAAATAGACACTAATGTATTCTTGAACATGGATGAAGAAGGGGATAAAGAGACATGTTAAATAATTCAACCCCTAAATGATAGGTTTGTTTTAAATTTCTGTTCTCTGCCTAACATCTAGTTTTGTAGGTTGAAGACAAGACAGAATATAATAGACTGTCTCAAAAAAATTTTTTTAAGTATTTATATTTCAAATCGTTTAACAACTGAAAGAAAGATTTATGTACACAAAATCACTTCCAGTTAGAATACAGCTTCAATACAGAAAAGAGGGGGTTTCCGTGTGCATATTTGCAAATTGAAATATTTATTATAGTATTTGGAAGTTTACCTTATAAAAATAAGGCTGGTTTTCTATGATCTACCTCTGCCAGAGGTGTAATTTACTGCCAAACACTGTGAACTTCTTTTCCAAGCAGAAAAATATGTTCATATGTATCAATCCCTAATATTGTCCATGGAAAATCTTTAATTTAGGTTGCTACATTCATGGAGTTAGTCCCTCATTGGCTTTGCCTTCCATTCATGGAGTTAGTACCTCCATTCTTGCCTTCCATTCTTAAAAATATAATAGAAACTAAAGCAAAGTTCTGAGGGGTTCAGTTGGTTATTTTTAAAATTATTTTTGCAAGTTTTTATGACAGGACTTTAGCTGCCTTTTTAGCCATAAGTGGCTATAAACTTGTAAGAAAAATTGAGTTTTAGTTCATATTTGGCAGGAATTCTTACTAACAATTTTAACAGTGTGACCTAAATTTGTTTGGGGCATATTGGAGCTGATGGAGTTGGAAATCCATGTTTCATAGCTGGAAACTCCAGCTGTCAAGAGTACATTTCTATTTTGTCTTACTTGCACATTTATCACTATTGAGTGAGATCCTGGTAGTTCTAATGGTATGATCCTGGTATGTTCTAATTATTTACTGAAATTATTTGATGATGTTTTCCTTATTTTTTTTTTTTCCATAGGCTTTGTGGGTTTTGTTTCTGTCCAACTATGATTAATGGATTTGTAGGACCCCTCATCTTTAACAGCTGTTTCTTCTTTGCTTCTGGGCAACCTCTATACGGGAAGTTGCCTTGCCCAGTCTGAACAACTACTTTAAAAAATGGTCAAAATCTGTTGTAGTAACTTGTATTTGAAGGTCAAATATGACACAGGTGATTGGTTACAATTCCCCATGTCATATACAATACTATGAGGTATAATTTCTTTGTACTCTTGGTACCTGATGAATCATCAGATCCCAAAAGAGGCAATACATGATATTATCTTAGTACATGATGTATCCACTCAGAGCATTTTGACTGTATTCACTTTCGAGAAGCCTTTTTTCTCTTCTTTTCTCTCCCTGAAAGTTTATTGAAGTTTATGTAACATGTGTGTTTCAAATATTTAATCTTTGAAAAGAATTATCTCATTGTAGTACCTATTTACTGGGTTTATTTAATGAATTAAATACAAAATCAGGCACTCGAATTGAAAAAAATGGTGACTGATTACACTGTTTCTGTATGACATTTATTTTAGAATTTTCAGATTTTTTTAAAAATTTTTTTTTAATAGTCCAGGAGCCAGAACTCAGAGATCTGAAATTACTTTTTTTTCTAGTATGTCTCTGTGCAGAGACATTGAACCTCTAAACCTCCAAGGACTCATCCGGCATGTTTTTGTGAGACATCTCTTCATTCTTACAATCTATGTAAACAATGTGATAAATGAATTTTTATAAAATTGTAGCAGTAGAGTGACATATTGATCATTTGTGTGATTTGAGGTTATCTACACATAATGCAATAACATATAAATTTTGTGGAACACAAGGGAGTAAGGAAATAAGTAACTGCAGAAATATCACAGACTTTTCAATAGGGAAAGAAAAGGTCTTTATAATGGCTGTAGTACTGTATTAAAAAGAAACAAATATTATAAACAAAATAACAATTATTAAAGATACTTCTCTATGCAATATTAAAAAAAATGTTTCCCCTATTTTTTCTCTTTACTAAGAATTATTCTACAGTAGGATATCTAGCTTGTGTGTCCCTTATAAATGCAAGCTTTATCTACACTGCATTTTGAGAAAAGTCTTTAGGCTACTGAACATACTAAACACACTTCTCTGCTGTGTGTAAACTGTTCTGGCACAGGCAGTGCACATCCTTCAAAATACAGAGAACCCCCTTATGATTAGTTTTCTACTGTTGTGTCACATAAAACCTATCATTATAGTAATTTTGATATATCTAAGTAAAAATTAGAGACACTGACAACTTGATAGCCTGAGTAGAATGAAATATATGACAAAACTGGATAATGTGTTATGTATACACACATTCCAGCTTGGAAATGGGTATTTCTGTGACAAGACTATTTAGAAGGCTTAATTTAGTTCTTTAAAAACTCTAAGTAGAAAGCCATTTGTTAACAACACATTTTGTGCTAATGACTAATTCTTAATCATTATCACTATTTATTGCTGCATATAAAGCCCTGCTACGTCTTAACACTTCTAAATTAGCTATGAGTATACATTGCAGCAGAGGTGATGATAAAAAAACAAAAAGTGAGCACTGAAGCATATCACCTCTTTCTTCTATGGTTTTCCCTACTTATGCCTGGTGTTCTTGTGTTGTTCCCTCAGCCTTCCCTCTTCCCCTGCTCCTAATGCTGATTAATCTTGTTTTCAGTCTTGCCAGTCATCCTTCTGGTGTGCTCAGCAGAATGCCTTGCCTTTTTGCAGTCCATTGTGTGTTTCTTTTGTTCTATATCATGAAATTGCTGCATGGGTCACTGTTCACACATTTTTATATGCCCCCTAAGTGCAATTGTACATGTCTTTGACCCATTGAGGGTCAGATTACGCACGTATTTTGCAAGATGTTTGTTTTGTTTTCGTTCTCTGTTGTCAGCTATGCTGTCACAGAGAGCACTTTGCTAGTGATTCAGACAATTCTAGTTGCATGCTTCCGTTTGGATTGAAGGCTACCCAGTGCCAGTTATATAGTAACCAATAGATTTATTACTTACAGGTGCCATAATCCTGGTGTTTTGCTGCATAAGATCTTAGAATAGGAGTGCAGGTCAGTGACATACATTTTGCATATTAAAATCCAGCCCGACACTGAGATACCAGGACTATAATAAATCATCAAAGGTAAAGTAATACTTATTGAAGGACAGAGCCTTTGGAGATATGTTTCAACATTTTCAGAGTGCAGATACCCAACATAACATATTGAAAACATATTGAAACGAGTAAAGGAAATGCATTCTTAACAATTTTAAGGAGACCTTTCCTTAAAGAGTAATATTTTTTCTTAGGTACATTCTTTTCCCTGCAACAAATAGCTCTGTTTATATAATATTTATTTTAGTAGACTATGTAGCTTGCATTTAAACACAGACTCTCTCCAAAATTTTGCTCATGGGATACGTCAGTGCATTTAGGGGGAAAAGTTTTTATCACAGAGTAAAAACTTCATAGGATCATACCATTATTAAGTAATTCAGAGATCTTAGATCTCTAACCTCCTGCTCAAAAAAGGATCAGGTATAAAATTAGATGAGACAGCTCAGAACTTTTCAATTTAGGTCTTGGAAACCTCCAAGGGCAGAGATTTCACAATGTCTCTGGTCAGCCTTCTCTACTGCTCTATGCATCTTGTATTTCCATTAAACTATTTAAATTTCTTTTGTTCTTCTGAACTTTATGTGATAGGCAAAAAATGCTGCTATTGCAGGAATGTACTCATTTAGAATGACTCTTCAGTTCTACTCTGGGTAGATCTGAAAAAATAATTCCTATGAATAACATAGGTTTAAGTTTTCACACAGAAGACTGTGTACACTTTGTATTCTTTAAACCGAGTACCTATCATTTGTAGAGACCATAATTCTCTGCTTTCTGTGGCGTACAGGAAAATAGGATTACATGGTTATATTTCTTGGATAATTTTACCTTGTGATTTTCTTTCCTATATTGTGGAAAAAATATTTCAGAAGTTGTTTTTACTGGTAGTGGAATGAATTACTTACTCATCAAGAAAAAAAATTATCAAACTGACTGTGAACTCCTTATTAAAGTGGGAAGCAAGCAGCTGTTGAATCTCTTCTTTACATTACTGTTATGAGGATGTAAAATGAATATGCCACATATATACTCATATAAACCCTTTGGTTAACTAAACAATAATTTTAAAATACTCTCTTAAAACTAATAGCTGTGTTTTGCCCTGTTGCACTAACACTAAAACACCTGGCTGCAAAGCTTAATTAGTGAACATTTTCATTCTGTAGTGCTGGCATTAGCGTCTACAGCAGTGAAGAGAAGCTTTTACAAGCTCGCTTGATGTGTTTCCATGAATATATAGCTTTGGTGCCACATGTGTACTTCTGGTTACCATATGCATTTGTTCATATTAAATTAGAAAACATGCTCTGAACTGCTAAATTTCAAGATCTTTGCCCAAGATTTCTAAGGTAACTCTATGGCATAAGCTGAAGTTAATGAATTAATGTGAACAATGTTCCTACAGAACATCCTTCAAAAACACTGTAGCTCTGGTTACAGATGTGAAAACCAGCTTAAGTGTTCATGTTAAAGATGCATATAGGAATTTTAGGTTTCAGCTGCACTGTTGGCTTATTGTAAAGTTAAGGCCTCTTTTACATCAAAAGTTTTGCTCTGTTGATGTCTCAGTTACCAAATCACAACATTGCTTGGGTTTGAAAAAACCTTTTGAGATCATCTGGAAATGATTCCATCTCTTTTGGCATATTTTGATGTATAGCCGTGTGAAATGAGTTTAGGACCAAATATGTACTACTATTCATTAAATAATGATTTGCCTTGTGCCTGGGGGACTTGGGCTCTCTGCCCAGGCTCTGATGCAGCTGCTGCCTTACCATTGACAGGTTCAACCACTAACAAAGTTGAGCACGTCCCAGACACACACAGGGGACACTGACAAGGCTGGATACACTGGATTCACAGGCAGCCACAAACAAATCTCGGTCTTCAACAGCAGCCACATATAGAACTCACACCAGACACAGGCCTGGACAGCCACATCCTTTCCTCCTTTTGGCCTGGCAGGGGCAGGAGGTGTGATACAGTGCACACACAACACTCTTCAGGTTCACAAACACACACACAGAGCTACATATTCCCCAAGCACCAGCACAGCACAGCTCCTCTGCTGCCTTACACCCCTGACTGGATACTGTCCCCTTTTATCCATCCCTCATTCCAGGCATTCTCTGGCTGGTGCAGCTAGATGCTCATTGCAAACATGCAGCACTCACACAGGCACTCCACAATAATGGGTGGAAAATCAGCATAAACCCTCTACCTAAAAAAAATCTCCCACTCTGGACCCAAGATCTACCTGTTCATGAACACTTCAGACCTAAAGTTTGACAGCAAATACACATGCATACCTGATTTGGTGAAGATACAGACACTTGCTCCCAGCAGTCTGCACCAGACATGTGGCCTCTGGCCATTCATCCCTGCTCCAGTGGATGTTGCTGAGCCCCTCACCTGTGTCACTCACCTTGGTCACCCCATAGCTGGTTTTCAGACACAAACACTCCCTGTCTCAGTGGCTGGAGGTTAATGGTGCCCACTGTCTCCTGTGGCTGATGCTGACACCTCATGGGCTGCAGTAGTTTACACCACAGTCCAAGGGCACCCAACCCACAGCCCTTTTTTAACTCAAGTAGCTGAATATCCAGTATTCTCATGCCAGCCCTTCCAGCAGTTTGCTAAATCTTTACAGAGTCAGACATACACAGAGTGTCCAGTTTGACACAGTTATGAGAATGTTTAATAAGACAAACACAAACTGCAGCAATCAGGCATTTAACTCAGACAGGCAGGCATAATGGTTGTCACTGTTTTACATATGACTTGAGGTTTTTAATACCTTTTGCTGTCTATAGCACCTCTTTGTTCCTCCTTTCTCACTTCCCTACTGTCCCTTCCCATGAGCTTATATAATCCTACAGATTCCCTCATGCCTAGTTGGGTGACAGGGATTTCCCCCAGTTTACCTGTGGTTTCTTGACAGCTCATCAATTAGTGTGACTAACAAGGCTTGTTTCTTGTCATCGTCTCCATGTTAGTTTGGTCACATTTATATGTGACTATGTTTATAGTTGGCCATTTTTTCATCCTCCCAGTTATGAGGTTTCTGATTAGATAACCTTGCTGGAATGGAGATTCTCACACTCCCATGTACTCTTGACATATTCTGACTCTGTGAATGCTGAAATTTTATTTCCATGAGTACCTCACACACATTGTGTGAGGCAATTACTTCACCAAGAGGCCACAATGTCAGCAGCAGGCAAACAGAACAGAAGGGTGACAGAAATGTCAACAGTTCAAGTTACTGCCAGAAAAGATAATACAGTGTACAAAGTACAGGCAGTAGCCTAAAATCATCAAGCAAGTTTACAGTGAAGAGACTGATCAAGCCATGTAGTCTCTCCACAGAGTTAGAAATAAATCCAGTGATCATCTGGCAGATTACTTTGGCTAAAAGACGAGCCACAACTTTAGTTCTGTTTCAGCAGGGTTTATGGATAGAGCATACTAGCAACCAATATTCTTCCACCATATCTCAGACAGTGATGTACAACCTAGGACTGAGCTTAAATAGAAGTCCTGAACTCATGGGTTGTGTGTTTGTGGGTAGAAAGCCCCAGGTGATGCTGATCAGGTTCCTTAGTTTTTTTTGTACACTCAGAGCCCTGGCAATATGGTTGTTATTATTATCAGAAAGAATGGCAAAAATTGCTGAAGTCAGGATAAACATCACTCACTGTTTTACTATTATAGGCTAAACCAATCAACACACCACAGAATACAGTCAGAATATTCAGTCATGATTTTTCCTTGATAAATTCATGCTGGCTGCTAAAAATCACCTCCTTGCTCTTCATATATTTGGAATACCTTTAAAGAGGAGTTTTGTTTGGAATACCTTTAAAGAGGAGTTTTCTCTATAATTTTCCCAGTGTCTGAAGAGAAGCTGTCAGGCCTATAGATCCCTGAATCTTCCTTTATCTCTCCTTGAAGTCAGCATAGATATCGTCTTTTTCTCCTCTCTAATTATTGTGACTTTTCACAAATGATAGGTAGCAACCTTCCAAGTACTTCAGCACATCTAAGTGCATCACAT
The DNA here is from genome assembly GCA_018697195.1 of Certhia americana. Taxonomy (NCBI): domain Eukaryota; kingdom Metazoa; phylum Chordata; class Aves; order Passeriformes; family Certhiidae; genus Certhia; species Certhia americana. The sequence goes on along the minus strand of CM031857.1, from coordinate 72,641,432 downwards.
GTGGTCTTATGAACTTGTGTGCATCCAGTTAATTTAAATGACCCATAACTTGATCCTAATGTATCATGTTCTTAGCTTCTCAAAACAGTGATATTGAGTACATAAATTTGATTTGTGTGCCACATTTAAAACTTCCAAAGCTACAGGATTGTTGTGGGGAAAGTACACTCTCTGAAATGATCTAAGGAAATCTAGGTTTTCTAGGTTCTTTTTCAGATGAGTGCCCTCTCTGCCTTATGGGTTAGCAATGAGTGATGAGAATTTGCTCTTCTTTATTTCATCACCTAAAGTGTGGGTTAAATGATATATTGTTACCTAAGGCTTTTTATAACTAGTTCCTTGTTATAAATCACCACTGCAATGCAAACAATCTTTCGTGGCTTTATAATATTTTCTGCTTTATGGGGTACTAATGAAAAAGAAATAGTACTCTTAGTAGAAGTGCTGAGTAAATGCACTTGGAAAACGTAGAATACTACTCACAAAATGGTCTGAAAAAAACATCATAGCATGTTAAAATTGGGCAGCTGAAGATAATGCTGTTGGCTTTGTCTTCAATCTTCATAAAATCAGGGTAGTAATACCTTCTTCAGAGTGATGTAGCCACAAGAAATGCTGCCAAATTAACAGAGTATCCCCATGCTGTTTTAATAAAAGGAAAAAAGGAACTTTTATTAACTGTGAAATAATAATTTTGAATTTAGAACAGCTCTAGTTAGCATAAGGTAAATAAAACCTACACCGATGCATTTTATACTGGAAAAACAAGAGAAGTGAGGAGCTATTTTAAAATGCAACTTTATCTTTGTCATGAGTGTAATGGGAAAAGTTCACACAAGTAAAGTAAAGGTGGTATCAAATTTATACAAAAATGATGATCAGATTAAGGTTTCTGAAGCAAATCCCTTTTCCTAATCTTTTCATTCCCTGACTTTGAAATCTTACTAGTGCCTGCTAAAACAGACGAGTGTGTGCTTCCAAAGTTTTATAGTCAGCACTAGTAGACAGCTTTATGGCTTCATTTTGTTCCAGTAATGTCACCAATGCTTCAACTAATAGAAGGAATTGATTTATTAAGAACTTTGCTTCTGGAGAGGATCCTACATACTTGTATTTCCAGCTACCTGTTTTCCCTTCATTGCATGACCTTCTATTATATATATAGACAAGTTGGCTCTCTTAATGTTTTCTAAGCAAAGCAATTGATTCTGCATTCACTTGAAATTTGTCTAATGTATGTTGAAGTTCTACAGGGAATTCAATGTATATAAAGAGGAGATCTCAAGATTGCATTTAATTTGAGAAAGCTTATAAAAATCCTGTAATAACACATTTAATATAAGCACTTGCTGCTAAGTTGACAGTACAAAGCTAATAGAATTCTTGAAGTTAAAAGTACTCAACTACCATCATTCCTTATTAGAAACATACAGAAGTTTTTATTTGTTTCAAGTATTGTCAGAGAGTGCTTATTTTTGCACATTTATTTACGTCAATACTCAATCTGGGTTTTTTGTCCCCCTAAAAAGCTTTATAAAGCATGCTTCCTGAGATGGAAGAACAGGTTTTTGTAACTGATTTGCTACTTCTTAGGTTACTATGGTGGCAGAACTTACAGAACTTATTTTAGACATAGATTTATGCGAATGTTCGCAGTTGCAGAGGACCCCAGTGCAAAACTTGTAGAATTTACTTTGATGATTTGTCAAAAAAACAATACACTAAATTTTAGATTATTTTGTTTGATGTTTAAAATGGCAATTCAATTACCTTTTCACTCTATTTTATAATTACTCCATCATTCCAAAAAAGTAGTGGATGCTTCATGCATCCATATTTCTTACATACAGTGTTACCAGTCATCACCCGTAAAATAGGAAGTGAGAAAAATAATTTTGTTGAAAGCTTTGTCATGTAATGGGAATCTCAGACTGCATGAACTTTATTTAACTGCAGTACTGAAAAATAAAATATCTCTTCTTTTACTTCTGGAAGCTGTATTTCCTCTAGTAATCAAATCTAGATTATTTATCTATCAGCATCCAAATAAATTTCCAGAATTTGTGATCTAAGTAGATGCATTTGTAGGTTCTTTAAAAATCAAATTCCATTGTGAAAAAATTATCACAATTTAGCTAAAAACAACTAAAACTCTGGAGCCATTAAAACTACATTGGTTTAACAAACTAGAAGAAAGACACATAGCAAGGGGAGATACCTTGCCAGGGCAGTCCAGCAAACAAATCAAAATCTCATCTGTGTATTTTGAGTATTAGACCACTGTTCTCTTCACTAAGAAACAATATTTTTCATAAATATATATTCAGTACTGTTCCTTCAATAATGTTACAAATACACAGATTAATTTCTTTAATCTTCCTCTTTTCTTCTTTCCTCACAATGAGAAAATAAATCTCCTTTACCACTGAAATCCATCTCATTTAATTAGCTTAGTATTTCCTAATGAGTTCTCAAATTAATAAAATTAGCAGCAATAATGGAATAACTAAATGGCATTAAAAGGGAAATGCCTGAGAAATTAAAAACATATGTAAAAGGTACAATGGAGACAGCTGTAATTAAGGACTTGTCATGCCTTCAGCTGCCATAGCAATGCTGAACTAAGAGGATTTACCTTAAAAAGGCTTCAGGCTTTTGAAGATAGGGAAGAGAAAAAAACCCAAACCAACCCTTGAAATGTACACTGAACAGCTAAACTTAAATAAGGAACTAAAGAGTTATAAGGACAAAAGGAAGAGGACAGAAAGTCCTCTTTCAAGAAATTTTACATATAAGAAAAAAAGAGATAGTTTTACATGGGTAAGGGCATTATTGTTCATAACACATTTACTTATCTGAATTTATACCTAAACCCTCTAGTTTAATTTTTTATTTTAAATAGCAAAATATGAACAGGAAGGGATTTCCGCTGTTTCAACACATATCTCATTATCAGAATAAACACAGAAATGAAGTGTCATATAAAATTATTTGGCCTTTCCTTCTGATTTATTTTTCAACATATTTAGAGTACATTACCATATTTTTTGGAATGGTAGATGAACCCTCACTAACATAGGTATAGAACGGTAGATTGAATGACAGTAAGATGATAACTTATCCACTTCCATGAAACATGGTTATAAATAGAAATTTAAAAAAAAATCCTTCAGAGAAATGAAATGAATTTGAGTTGTACGTTGCTTCTCTGCTATAAGCAAAATTTATTTGATTGTATATTTTCTTTTTCAATTAATAATCTCAAATACCTAGTTTGTTCAGTTAAAAAGAAAAAAAATTTAATTATTTTTAAGAAAAAAATATGTATGAACGTGTGCATGTGTGTTTTCAGAGGCATACTTACATTTTGAAGTATGTATGATGTATATACTCATCAAAATGAGTGCTTCTCTTCCAGTTCTTATGCTACTTCAAACAACCAAGTACAAATATCTGTAATTGGAGATTGAAGGAGTAAAATAAGAGCTTGTATAGATAAGAAACTAACAGACTGATGATTGCTTTATGGAAACCCTGATGGTTAATGATGTCACATTGTTTTGCAGAAACATTGCCTGAAACATTGTTTTGCATTGTTTGGGTAAACTTGAAGACACCAAGGTCGGAGTATAAGCACTGTGATCTAAAATTTGAAACAATTCCTCTGAAATAACTGTTATAAAGTTAGTCTACACTTTTATTTTCCTAGTGACTATAGCTGATAACAACATTGGTAATAGAAGAATTTGTCATTACTTGGCATCCTTTGGAAACAACTGAATAATTTTAATAATTCTTATTAAATTTTTTCATCTGAAGATCTGAAGTGCTATATAATAGAAGCTAAGTCTTGCTGTCTTCTCCAAAAAGAAAAAGAACCAAAAATAAAGGTTTTATAGCAAAATCCAGTGGAACTTTGACTACAATCCAATATGTCAACTCCCTGTTCATGCTCATCTGTCACAGGTTATTCAAATCATCATTTGTTTCAGTCACCAGCACATTAAATAGATCAAATTTCCATTAAAACCACTAAATATGTATAGCGTGAGTTGGTATGTTCAAATGGAAGATTCAGTTGTCTAAGTTCAGATGTTCAATATTATTTTCTAAGAAACTTTAGGTTATTCAGTGCACTAATATGGATCTGGCAGATACAGCAGAGGACCCAGTTTACCTGTGATCTTCTGGAGCAGGAGTAAGAGGCCAGATGGAGTAAATTAGGACATCTAAAATGACCTTAGGAAACACTGTTTAAGGAACGGACTCCTGCCACAGCTAACTGGGTTCAGAAGTATAATATAGGTCAACTTAATAGCTCACAGTGATCATAGCAGGAGCTTAGATGTTTGATGTGTGCATATCTGAAGTGGAACTCTTTTCAGATAATAATTTTACCCAATGCCACTTGAAAAATCAACATTTATCTCACTATCTGCTAAATATTTTATTTTTTTGCCTTTACTTTTGTGCAAAATTCTTCCCTCTACTGGGATTCTCTATATTCTGCAAAAGCATTTCAGACTGTATAAATGTTCCAATAATGTCATTCCCTCAAACTGTGTGCTAAATGTACGCATTCTTGGTTATGCGTGTTTCTGGAAAATAAATATTTTGAAGAGAAATATTATTGTACACAATAGTCCAGCCTTCTAATGTACTTTTCAAAATAAGTCAAAATAACTTTGAAAAAGGATTCCAATTTATCCATCTTCATAGATGAGGAATCCAAGTCACAAAAGACATTGCTTCACTAGTCAAAGGGTCTGTTCCGATTAAAGTGAATTGAGCAATTACAGGGCAACAAAATCTACATTGCTGCTTCTTTTTATGAATTTCCACTCTTATGTTCATATTAATGCTGTTCGGGATTTCAGAAAGGACTTGTAATGCTGGTAGCAACATCTAGTTTTGGTTGTACTTTTTTCTCCAGCAACTCTCACCAAGTTATTTAACTATTCTAAATTACCTGTACAAGTGCCATATTTTTAATGGAAACCTGAAATTTACATATACAAAAATACCAAAAAAAAAAAAAAAAAAAAATTAGGTAGTTCCAAAGTAATTAAACTGTCCACTATGTATTTTTTAAAATCATAGGCTCACAAATGTGTACCGGTGGGAAAAGACCTCAGGAGATCTTGAGTTCAACCTTCTGCTCAAAGCAAGGTCAGCTCTGACGTGAAACCAAGAAGTTCAGGACTTTGTCTAATCCAATACAAAGAACTTTCAGATCTTCAGATGAAAAATGTTCTCTAAGAGCTATTAATGTTGTTCAGTGCTTTCCTAGGAATGCCAGTTATGGGGTTTCAACACATCAACATTTCTGGTGTCTGGATCTTGCCTAGTATCCAACACCCTTGAAAAAAGGTAGAAAGCTGCCTCACAAGGAACTCTGACAGCTCTCTTAGCATTCTTTGATGCATCCCTTTAGGTGTTAAGGAATTGTACAGGTCTAGTTGTCTCAAGTAAATCATGACTCAAACCCCATCCTCTTCTGGTTGTTCTCCTTCTTCTTGAACCCATCAACTAATCACACAGGCCTTAGTGAAGAGTGAGTCCAAGCTCTACTGTGCCCACTGTCACTAAATACATCCAACCCATTCTGCAGTGATCTTACATGTCATTTGTTAGGCCTTTTAATATTAACAAAGTGGTAAATGATATTCTTGATAGCCTTGCTATCCCTTGCAAGTCTCAAATTTAGCTGAACTTTGGTTTTGTTAACATGATTCATAAATTCTCAGGCAATGCCTTTAATTTAAGCAGGAGAGATTTAGATCAGGACTCAAAGTTTCTCTAATTTTTTAATTACATTCAGCTAAAAAAACACTGGGAACAACCAGCCTAGACCATTCAATTGATGCTAACAAACATACTCCAAGCTTAATTGAATATGTAAGATTTACCAAATTAATGCCTATGTGACACAGGTTATTAGCCTTTCATTAGTGATATTTTAGGGTTTTTTTTCAATAAACATAGTTGAGAGACAGCTTGCTTAACTTTCCTTTAAATTTGCATTAAAAAAATGTCTCTTTTGAATAGAATATAAAGACCCCTTTATGGAAAGCATATACATTGTTGATTTTAAATCTTCATTATTCTACAAAGGACAAAGCATACAAAAAAAATAAATATAACCAATTTAGAATTAATTACAGAAAAAACAGGAATTATAAGGGTAGGGATGGAAAATGGCCAGGGTTAAAAGGGGCAATGGAGACCCTTCTGTTGAGTCCTAAGGTTCGGAGTGGACACCCTTGTGAATTTAACCTCAGACTTGATCAATGGTTTATGTCTGAAGGTGTTAGCAGCATTTCATCAATTGACTAATTTAAGATCTATAAAAAGATTCAATAGAATTTACTGCAATTGTAACAGTGACTTAATTATAGCTCTGAGAGTGCAATATCCATACTATGTATTTAAATCTAATCACACATCCTCTGAAACCTGTTCCACTGAGAGGGGGACTCTGCTTGCAAACCTGCAGCTGCTCAGGTTAGCTCCAAAGGCCTCACTGAGGTCTGTTGTTCATAACATTGCAAGTTTGACTTTAGCTGTCCAGCTACAATGGTACCATTCCCCCCAGACAAAAGTTCTGGCAGAGAATATTTCAACACTGCCAGACTGCCAGAGAAAAATGACTATATTCATTCTTGTCCTTTGCCTCAGTACCCACCTTTGCCAATTCCCACCTTACCTGTGCAAGAGTTCTATAGGGAGCCCACACTGGAGCAGGTTTACTGGCAGGACTTGTCACAAGGGCCCAGTGCTGGAGCAGTCTGTTCCTGGAGGAATGTACCCTATGGAAGGGATCCATGTTGGGGTAATTCCTGAAGGACTACAGCTCAATGGAAGGACTCATGTTGGAGAATAGCATTAGGAATCTCTCCGATGGGATTGTAGAGAAGGGGAAGAACATGGAGAGGAAGGAGTGGCAGAGACAAAACACGATGAACTGACTGCAACCCCCATTTCCCACCTCCCCTTGCTGTTAGGGGAATGAGACAGAGAAAACTGAGAATGAATTTGAGCCCAGGAAGAAGGGACGGGTGGAGAAAATTTTAACAATTGGTTTTAGTTTTCATTATCCTATGCTGATTTGATTAACACTAAATTAAACCAATTTCTCTAGGTCAAGTTGCTTTGCCCGTGACAAAAATCAGCGATTGATCCATGTCTGTGTCTATCTCAACACACAAGTAACAAATTATTTTTCTTCTCCCCTTTCCAGCTGACGAGGGAAGTGATAGACCAACATCAGTTCACACCTGATCCAGGCAGGATCAGCCCACCACATTTACCGAAATATTGCTTCACCACTAGTGCTGATAGAATGGATCATTTAAATATTGCTTAATCTGTTAAAGTTGGACAGTTCAAGAAGACTTCACGTTTCAATACCTGTACCTAGTATTACACATTTCGTCTGGGAGAACTCACATCTTATATCTTTAAGTTGACTGGTATATATGACTCCAGAGCTTGCTCAATGAGTCTCTTAAAAAGGTTAAGATTCTTTTATGCACCTTAATCCAGATGCATGGGAGAAAACAGCTAGAAATTATTCCTGAAGAGATCAAAACAACAAAAACTTTACTGGTAAATCAGAGAATTCTGGCAAAAGTTTAGCACAACATTCAATCAACATAAAACATTTCACAAAGCACTAACTTAGGAAATTCCAGCCTGTCCAAATTTAGGCTATTCAAACTGCAAGAAGAAGAAATTAGAAGAAGAACTTAGAAGAAGAAATAGAGAAGAAATAAAGAAAAAAAAAAAAGATAGCTACCACTCTTGGTTCCTGCAGTGTTCCAGCTGATATAAAATGCAAAGGACATAGAGTCAAGACAATGTTCTCACCTCATGCTCTGGCTTAAATACCCTTTGACTTTCCTGGCCCCTTCCCCCAGGTGAGCCTTCTGGTCATTTGGCCACTCAGGAGCTGGGTTAGGGTCTTCAGAGGTGAGGTGTGGAGAATTGCCTCCAGCATGCTGGGACTGGTAGCCACTGCAGGGCTGGGATACAGTCCCAGGGTGGGGGATGGTGTATAGAGCAGCGCATTGCCTCGCCTAGATAAGACTTGCCCTTCCGTTTTCCCCACACATCCCCCTAAAATGCCTCAATCCAGTGATCATTCCAGTCTCTCACACTGTTATTTTTGTAATCAATTTTTTGACTTGAAATGAGGGCAGTGGTCCACATAGTGTCAAATTGCTGCTTCTATTCTAAAAGAGAAGGAGGAAGGGAAAGATATTTACAACTACAAGCAGGGGAACATGCCAGAGAACTGGGTGTCCTGCTCTTCTTACTATGAAGAGATAGGAGGGAGGAAACTGCTGCTTGTTGTTGTCCCAGATGGTATCTAATAAATTAAACAATCCATCTCTCTCAGCACAAGTAATCCTTGCTTTTCATATCTACACCATATGCATCACCATTTGGTCAGTCTCAGCAATTTTCTGCCCAATTACTGCCTAGTTTGTCTTTACTGACACAGAATTTTGTACCTACCAATGCCAAATCAGCAGAGGTGATTGTTGCCAGTGGAGGACTCATGATAAAATATCTCCTATTTCCAGAGCGGCACATGGAAAGGTTTATCTGTCCAGCACTTAGCTTACTAATATTCTGAGGCCTTTATTTTTTATTTCAAATTAATTCTTAAGGTTTATGAGTTTGTAGTTTATCCTGGAATATCAATTAATACCTTAATGAAAATTCAAAATTAGTTAATGCTTAGTTCAGTGTTACCCAGAATTTTAAAAAGAGAGAAGATAGAAAGGAAAAGGAACTAAAAATAAACTATTAAGTTTCTCTTCTTTTTAATTTCAAAACTTGAAAATTCTATTAACTAAGTTCTTGCAGCAGCATTGGTTGAGTTAATGTATGCTTTTTTCTAGCAACATTTCTGTTACTTTTTTGGAAGATGAATTAAGCTTCACATTTTACTTTTATTTCTGGCTCCTTTTTTTGCGAGAGAAGGTTGTTACCTTTTGAATATAAGATTTGCCTTTTTTGTATCTTATGTCCTAAGTCCTGATAAAGACAGGTGTCAAGGAGTGAGTTGAAGCAGTGTGTTGCTGATTGTTCACATTTCTTAGCTGTTGACTAACTCTTTGGTTCTGTCTGGAATTGGCTATCCATACCTGAAAGTATGGACCTTAAGTATATAATAGTAAGCTAGTTCATATAATTTAGTTTTGTCCACTCATACATGCAGATGCTGAAGAAGAACTGATCTTCTAAGACTGAGTGTCTTCCAGAAATCTTTCCCTGCCATGGACAGTCTTTGCTGGTAATAACTTAGTAATATGACAAAAGTCCTGCCACAATCTCTACTAAATTAAGTAACTATTAAAGGGTTGGACTAAAGGTCTGACTTACTTTAGACAGCTAAATCTAAGCTTAAGCTTTCTTACATTTTGTTTACATAATGCAGAAGTAACAAGGTGTCTTGCTTGTTTCGTGTAAGAAATTTTTGTATTGCTGTAGCATAAGGCAAGATGTCCTCTAAATGGCATCTTCTTTTTTGTTAACGCCTAGGATCACTGGCTTTGTATAAATAGTTCACCAAATAGATCTCTGCATTAGTTCAAATAGGTTCCATCATTTCTTCTCAGATGTAAGTTGACAAAATGGTATTTCTAAAATGACATCATGGATTAGTAGTCCACTTTGTGTATCATAGAATCATGGAGCCATTCTGGGAGTGATCATCAGGAAGTTTATATTAAACATTTTTATTGTAAATATATGTATGTATGAGAATGTGAGATTCACTTCTCTAAATGTAAATATAGAAATATTCTGTCTAACATAATGGGTAAACATGCTTCCTAAACATACCATTACAAGAAATTATGATAATTTGGGAAAAGGTTTGAAATTTGGTAATAGTTTAAATCTTGTTTTCTTCTCTTTTTGATGTGTTGGGTTGAACTTGTATGGTTGCTAGGTGCCTAAAAAGCTGTTTTATCACTCCCCCTTCTCAAATGGACGGGGGAGAGAAAATAAGGTGGAGATCACAAGTTGAGATAAGGCAATTTACTAAAGTAAAAGAGGAAGGCTGAACATGAACAAGCAAAGGAAAAAAATCCACTACTTCCCATTAGCCAGCAATGTGCGGCCACTTCCTGTGAAGCAGGGCTTCCACATCTGTATTGGTCATTCTGGAAGGCAAAGACTTTAAACAACAAGTGCCCTGCTTCTTCCTACTTTCCTTAGCCTTTACATACGAACCAACATAATATAGTATAGAATATCCCTTTGATCAGTTTGGGTCAGCTGTCCTAGTTGTGTCCACACCCAAGATCCAGCCTGCCCCTGTCTATGGAAGGGGGATACAATGTTGGGGAAACAGAACTGATGCTGTGCCAGTGCTGCTCAGCAGAAGCCATTGATGTTGCTGCCAATACCTTTCCAGGAACCAATCCAAAGAACAGCACCCAGAGGGCTGCTCCGGTGAAAAATAACTCCATCTCAGCCACATACTTCCCTTCTCTTTTCCTCAAAGCCAGTACATAGATACATACAGCCAGCAAATAAAAAGATGTTTTTACTCTTGTTCATATATCAGGATCTTAATGTATGTGTCTATTCTTGGTGAGGCAGTCATCACTTCTGCTTATTCCATAGACAAAAAGAGAAAGAATATTGTAAATTTTGTGACATTAATTTGTAGCACAAATGAAATCATGTCTGGTTTTCAAAGGCTGTTCAGAGAAAATTAATGGCAAGGAATAAAATACTGAACAAAATGCTATTAAACACTGAAGGATCTGCACTAGATTAAAGACAATGGCACAGTGTGAAATGTTGATTGTAGTCTTAATCTGGTTTAGTTTGATTTTTTGCCTTTGAATCCCTTCTCAGAGTGTCCAGAGGTTCAACAGGGTGAAGTACTGGGTCTTGTGTTGGGTCTCAACAACAGCATGTAACACTGCTTGGAGTGGTGATCTGGAATCCCAGAGTGACTGGGAAGCTGCACAATGGAAGGGACCTGGGGATGCTGGTTAACACTGTCTGAACATGAGCCAACATGTGCCCAGATGGCTAAGAAGGCCAGTGACTCCCTGGCCTCTATTAGCCATAGTGTGACTAGCAGGACCAGGGTAATGCTTGTCCCCAGTTCCCAGCACTGGTGAGGCCACACCTTGAGTGTCTGTGTCCAGTTCTGGGCCACTCACCACAAAAAAGACATTGAGGTGCTGGAGCAAGTCCAGAAAAGGGCAACAGAGCTAGAGAAGGGTCTGCAGCACAAGTCTTATGAGGACAGATAGAGTTGTTTTGTCTGGCACTCTACGACCTGAAAGGAAGTTGGAGCAAGGAGGGGGAGTCTTGGTGTGTGTACTGTCTATTCTTATAGGACAATAAGAAAAGGTCTCAAGCTAAGTTACAGAATCACAGAATATTCTGAGTTGGAAAAGCTGCACTAAAGGTTTAAATTAGATATTAGGAAACATTTCTTCACTGAAGGGATTGTCCAATACTGGAACAGGCTGCCCTGGCAATGGAGTCACCATTCCTGGAGGTATTTAAAAATATGTAGATATGACTCTGAGGCACATGATCTAGTGGTGAACTTGGCAGTGCACTGTTAACAGTTGATTTCAATGATCTGAGACATCTTTTCAAACCTAAATGATTCTATGATCCTATGAATGTATTTTATAGTTGAATCATGAGCTTTTTAAACTTTATCCTCCCCCAGCACATTGGTTTTGTAAATGCAATTTTGATACCCATGCCACAGTGATAAGTTTTCATCTTCCATTTTCTAATGACAAGCAAAACAATTGTGTTTTCGTCAGGCACCAATACATTTTACGGCCAATATTTGAGTATATCTAATGGATTTAGTGTTATCACCATATGCAGGAAGAGACCACTACCTCTACTAAAAATAACTGTTTTCCAGGCTTGTAATTTCCTCCAAACACACTAAAGAGAACGTTTTACATGATCTCAGTGCAGATGAATAAATGTGTTAGGTTACTGAAGAAGGAAGAAAAAAAGGAGGAAAAAAAGGAAAAGGAAAAATAAAGGGAACAATTTGGAATTAGATTTAACACAAGTCATATCTGGACCACAAGTCTGTAGTGGTAGTCAAAAATGGAACAAAACAATATTCAGAAAAACTGTTCAGGTCTACCATTTTAGCATTATAAATATAGGCAAAATAACATTAAACACAATGAATATTATTTTTCAATACTTGAAAGCTACTGATACAGCTCTAAAAATTGAATTTGCAAGGATTACTTTAGATCCTCTAAACTCCTAATAGGGTAGACAGTGTTGTGAATTTGGAATGGCTTAAAGGAAAACAACTAGTTGAAGACTTAAAGATGATTTGATACCATACATAGATACATTTGAGCTTCTATATGCTTTACAAGTTGCCAAGTAGATTTTAGTTGTTTAAAGTCTTGTTCTATCCCTAGATATTTAAGTATTTAACTTTGAATACAGACTACTTGTTCAGAAATGTGGGGTCTGATGTCTGAAGATTCTCAGACTGGGGTGAAGGGCCCATGAATTTTATATTTCAGGAGGTGGTCTTTGTCCATATAGAAAAAAATGTATTCAAAGAAGGCAGGATTCATGTGCCTTGCTGAAGCACAAACACCAATAAGTAAAGAATACAGAATTTTAGAATCTGAAAAGGCAAGTCATAAGCAAGTACTCCAATGTGTAGCTTGTTGTTTTGGGGTTTTTTTTTATATCCACTCTCAGATCCTACATGGAAATACAGAAACAGTTCAAGATTCAGAAACTCAGCATTTTATTTATTGTGATTAGAGTCTTATCCTGTAGAATAAGACTACACCCTTTAAAAAAATTTATACTGTATGCCTGACTTTATTTGGGGATGGCTGTGACAGACAAAAGAGGAGATGGTGGTGTTTACAAACAATGTAAGGGTTACGTAGCTTTGGGGTACTCAGGAACCATCTGCCTTTTCAAGACTATAGTGTGCATTTCTGGAAAGGGTTTGCTTAAATTAGCTAAAAACAAAATAAACAATTGCAAAAATTATTAGAGCACTGAAAATAGTGTTGCTTTTATTAGAAATTGTCTTCTATTCTAGTACATAAGATGCTCAATATTCTTTTAACTGAGAGGAGTTCAAAATCCAATTATTCTCATTGAAGAAATTCTGTAATTTTAGTTTGAATTTCTGTTTTTCTCTTTGAATTCAATACAATGATAGCAAACTAAATACAAATAAAGCTAATCTAGAAAATTGGATTATTCAAGTATTTGAGATTTAAGTATTTTTTTCTCAGTTTCATATAGTGTTGAGCAAGAGGTTGAAATTTAAGCAGACAACCCAGAAAAAATTGTAAAATTGCAAAGTATGTTCAGTGTTTTTTTCCTAAATTTGTGCTATGGAAATGTTTATGGTGATTCTTTACTATTTACTTTTAGAACCTCTAAAATAAGTCCTGGACTGATTATTTCCAACCTTCAACTCTGAAATCTTCTGCTTCACACAGCTTCAGGAAAGTAGTCTAGAGAACCTGATAAGGAAACACTGTGGTAAAATATCAGTGTTTAATGGAAAATCACATCAAAAGGATTCAAAGAAGAAAGATAATATTATTTTCAGAAGTTACTATCTGTTTTGTGACATCATCATGTTAGTACAGTTAATAATACACTTTGAGAGAGTGAAGCAGTGGTTCTGACACCTGTCAAGTGATTTTCAACAGCTAATTTTAAAACATAATGATGCAAATGAGTACCAATTGTGGCACTTAAATTTTTATTTTTGTGGAAAATACTTTCTTTTTTCAATGCTATGAAAATATTGGAGCATTATTATATCATGGAACGCATAACATTTCTCAAAAATAGCCATTGTTCTGTAAAATATAGAATGTTAATTCTTATTTTAATAATATCTAACATATTTTTTTTTTCACAAGCTGTGTGGCAATTTATATTAACAAAAATAAGGGCAGGTATGGCTTTTATGTGTTCTTTTGTTGTGCATCTATTCTATAAAAAAGCTCCAAACCGTTATTTTATGCCACAGTTGAATAAGTTGAAATAAAAATTGTCCTATTTCAAGTTAAATATTTTTTTGGAATGGTGATAATATTTCTGGCAATTTAAGAAAGAAGGTTACAGGGAAAGGAATACTTTTCAATGCATACAATATGTTGAAATACTTCTGGTGAAGGTAAGAAATACAAATTGAAATAATTCTTTCAAAACTTTGACATTTGTCAGCAAGTTCTTATATTCGACTCAGCAGTTCCTACTGTCAGGAATTACTACAGGTGGTGCCTTTAAAAGAACACTAAGATTGGTCATTATGGTTGATTCATTCCCTAACCTGGAAACTCTGCAAACTCCCTGATCTGGAAACTGTCATAAGAAGGTGAAATGGGATTGCATTTCCAAGCTGAACTACCCCAACTCTCTCAATTTGTCTTCATAAGAGAGATACTCCAGCCCTCTGATCATTTTCATGGCCCCTCTCTGGATCTGCACTAACAGATTGATGTCTCTCTCTTATGCTGGAAATGGATGTAGTGCTCCAGGTGGGGTCTCACAAAAGCAGAGGTGAAGGAGGTGACCCTGTTGAGCACTGGTTAGGTCACACCTGGAGTTCTACGTCCAGGTTTTTCCACCCAGCACAAGAGACATGAAACTACTGGATTGAGTTCAGCAAAGGGCCCCAAAGTACATTAAGGGAGCAAGTACCTCTCATGTAAGAAAAGACTGAGAGTGCTGAGAGTGTTACCCTGGAATGCAATTTAGATCTGCTCAGAACAGGGGAAGTTCATTTTTACAGCTGCAGAAGAGAACGCAGAGCACCAGAAGGACCACTTGTATTGATATGAACTCTGCCCAAATGAGTCAAGGAGGAATCTCATCAATAACACCTGAAGGGAAAGTCCAAGCAGGCAGAGCCAGGGTCTTTTTGGCGGCGTCCTGTGACAGGAGTAGAGACCATAGGCAAGAGCTGAAACTCAAGAGTTTGTGTTGTTCATACACTTTTTGTCATGATTTCACAGTAGAGTATTTCAGTAACCAGTAATTCAAATGGTCCCAAAAATTTTTGGTGGTAAAAAAAATGAAAAAAAAAGATTCTACACAACCTCTACAAAATTACCTGGCATGGGAATTATCTTGGTATCTAAAAGCATTATGGAAGCTCCGGATTCCATCAAAAATTATCTGTGCATTAAGGTTTATATATAACAAAATACAACTGCTCAATTTCACTAAGAACAAATACACACATAGGTATTTGAGTAAACTAGAGACATAGTCAATTAAACAGTTTTTCTGTTTGGCCTATTCAACTTATTGAATGTCAGATTTTTTTTTACCCCAGTGGTTAGGTCCTGTCATAGCAAAATGTCAAATTAATTAGGCTCAAATTATTGTTGTAGTTTGTCCTAGTTCTGTCAATGAATAAATCAATAGGTCTTAATATTATTTTTTATCATATTAGTTAAATAATTTTTTCAAAGAGATAATGACATACATCGAAATATTTATTCTTGTTTTTGTGTAACTGATGGGCATTGCATAAATCAAACATAATGTGCCACAGTTTCATTGTGTATGCTTTAAATGCCATTAATAATAAAATACTTGCAGAACATTTTACTCTAAAGTAGCTCATGTGTATTAAATAATCAAGTAACACGGTGTGTACTTATAAGCTTTTATGTATTTTTATATATATACACAGAAAAAATAAAACCCTCGAGGAGAGAACAAAAAGTAAAATAACAGAAGAAGGAGGGAGAGCAGGACAGGATGACATATTTTATTTATTTTTAAAGTGAATGTTTTTTAAAAAATACCAGGGGGAAAATGAGTCCAAGTAGGGATATGAGAAAGGTTAAAAAGATAATTTAATAATAAACAAGAGGCAAGTGGCCATATCAGTCCAACTGCTTCTGGGTTTTGACAGCAGATATAAGATGTGCTGCTATCATTTCAAAGAGTCTTTTTTCTTTTACTGAGAAACAGCTGCAAGGAGCAAAATAAGAGGAGAAACAAAGTTTCACTGAAAAAGGAATAAGTGGATCTAATAATTTTATATTTTACATTTTCTTTTGTTTAAAAAAAATTTATTTGTATGTATGTTGATGTTGAAGGGATAGCTCCATGGACACCATTATTTAGTGTACTTAACACCAATTCATCAAAAAATTCTTAAGTCTTCAGGAACAGTATTTTGACATGTAAGTCCAGCCTGCACCCCACTATTGTAACTGAAGAGATTAGGGATTATCCTTAATGCTAATTGAAAAGCAATGTGTGTCTTGTCTACAACAGAGTGAAATTAATGCAAAAAGACTGCTAAGCTGAACAGCCACCACTGACTTAGGAAATTCACAGGTAAGGTTACAGAAACATTTAGAGGAAAGAAATGTGATGATCATAGCAGTAATTTAGTAGAAAATGCTGTTTTGGAATCATCTGTTTGGAAAAGTAGTATAAAACAAGGTAACAACATCAGGTTCTGTTTTGGCTTCTTCCTTTTACAGACACTTTGTTTAGAAAGAATATCAGAATAATTCTTTGTTAGTATAATATTGGAGATGTTAAGTCCTTGTTCTCTCAAGAATGTTCTGTGAAAATAACAATGATACTGTAAAAAAAATGAGGCTTTTAAAATCTCACTAGTGGCAGAGTACATGAGAAAAACTGACAATCCTTTTTCTGTAAATTCCCCTGTTCCTCCACCCCCCACAAGCTGCCAGCTCAGATTTAGGGGGAGTATTGGAAGAGGGGAACTACAGAATAGGGTAGAGAGAGTTACAAAAGAGGCCCCCTTACCCCAGGATGTATTCCAAGGCCTTTATTCCTTGAAGGGATTCCAGAGGCAAGAGAGAGCGTCACATGGGGAGAGAGGGGATTTTATCACCTTTGGGGTTGGGGTCAGGTTACCTGGCCGATGGCTATAGGTCAGGAGACCAGGGGGCAGGTAACCCAGGCCAGGTTACAGTTTCTGGAGGAGGGGCTTTGGGGGAGAAACATTCCCAAGAGGGATAAAACATTTTTCAAATTACAGATTTCACAAAATCACAAAACCATCAAGGTTGGAAGAGACGTTCAAGGTTAGCTAGTGCAAACTGTCAATCTAGCATCATCATACTCACTCCTAAACCATAACCCCCCGTGTCATATCCAGACACCTCTTGAACAATTCTAGAGACTGTGACTCCACAACTTCCCTGGGAAACTTATTCCAATGTCTAACTACTGTTTCAGTGGCAACTGCTTCTGTACTTTTAAGTATACTTATATGCAAAGAAATCCCTTTAAAATATTTATGAGAATATTGTAAATTAAGTGTTTACTTTGAAGTCCTGTTGAATAAATAAAGCCCTTAAAAAAACCAAAAAAAACCCATACATGGTAAATAGATTAACTACCAGATTTGAGGTAATAATTGAAAAATTTATTTTATAGAATCACAAGAAAAATAATCTGTGGGCTAAAGCAATGGCAAGGAATTGGAATTTATATAATGAGCATAATGAAATGACAAACTCTCATTATGTCAAGACAAACTGTTGCTACAAAATGAAGATAGTGTAGTATTGAAATGAATGCACCTAGAGTTGGTCAGTGACTGGGAAATCAAAGAGAGATTGCATAAGTCAAGAGATAGCCATATTGTAAAGGATCAGTAAAAAGAAATACATCAAGTGATACTAAAAATATATACTAGAAAGCTAGAAAGATTCATTCATGTATATTACTAAAAAAGGAGTTAACAAGGAAACCTTTGGCATTTAGGGAAATAGACAAGTGTACAGATACAGTACAGAAGAGGAACAGAAAAAAAGGTAATAGATATGGAAATACCTTCAATAGCTTGTTACACTTCTTTGTTTCAGCCATCACTGAAAAAAAAAAAAAAGGACTAATTTTAATCACATACTGCATAGCATACAAATAATTTTGACAGAGAGTTAAGAATATGGGCCTGAAGGAAGTAAGAATAAGCGAAAAAAGTTTTATGTTATCTCAAGTACAACAAAGCATAAGGAAATTGACCCTAAAGCAACAGAACTAGTCAAAAGGATATTTCAAGTAATGCTTGTTACTTTATAGAATTTATAGAAAAAGAATATGCATGCCCTAAGAACTAAAGAAAATGAGGTCTGGAGGAATTATATCTCTGTCAGCCTAATTTTTATCTGGGAAATGACTTATCAATATACTTTAAAAATTCAGCTTTAAAGTAAGAAGCATAAGAAAAAGGATAGATTTGTCAAAATTCAAAAATAGCCTTTCTTCATTCTTTATCAGCCTAATTATTCTATTCCATATGGGAGACAACATATGTTATGTAGCTTTTTATTTTCCATAGTTGTCAGTGTCACACATTATCACAGAACTTAGGAAACATGGTTCAAATATAATCACAATGTCAAAATGCACAATTGTCTGTGGGGAGGAAGAAAGTAGACACTCTATGTATGTATTAGTGATCACAGTCAAACCATATAGATATATTTTTTTAGGCATTGAGTAAGGGTGGGTCCTTACTATATGGCTTAAATAATTTCAGATCTTATTTCAGTCTATACTTTCAGTAATCCATGTATTTCAGATATTTTTGAAATACATACCTAAAAGAAAAGGGCATTAATTAGTCTTTTTCCTGACTTTTGGATTTGTTTATAAAATTTCTAGATATTTGCTCATGCAATTTACTTACTTCCTCTTTGTTCTCTCATCCATAAACCTCATATTACATCCAAGTTGTACTCAATATGGTGTGTTTTAGAGATTCTTGAGATTTCATTTCTGTTTTCTTTTTTAACCCTGAAGTAGGTTCTTCCCATCTGCCAAGGCTGTGCTCCTGCAGTGATCAGTGATAAATCATCAGTGATTTGTGATTATAGCTTTGGACCTTGTCTATTATCCCATGATTGCACTTTCAAGGCTATTTCTATCAGCTTCTGTTTGCTGTTTTTGGAGCCCCTGATACAATCCCATATTTCTTCAATAGTTTTTAAACTGTGATTTTATTTACACAACTCAGCCACTCATGAGTATGGCTGTAAGGTCACTGAAAAGTTCACTCTAAAAAATATATGAGCTATCAGAAGACACACATGCATTTAAGCATAATTTTTTACTAATTACTGTACTACCACTGCCTCACTATCAAAATTGGTTTTTTGATTTTCCTCAAAACAGATCCTTGAACACTTAGTATCTTATTATTGTTGCAAAACTTCATCTAACATTTTCATTTTAAAAACCAGAAACCATTTATTTCTGTGTTTCTGCGCAGGAAAATTCAAAACACAGGATACTTTTACTCTTCTGGATTTTTCTATTTCTCAGATTTCCTATCAGTTATCAGTATAATTCATCACAAGCTAATCTAAACTCTTTATTGGACCTTTCATAATTTCTTTATGTCAGTCTAACTTGCATCATGCTGAAATTAAATGTGGTTTTTATAGGCCATGGGGGGTATTTTGGTTGTCTTATTTTGTTTTTTCTTAATGGCTTTGATTTTTAAGTAATATCATAAGATTTCTGAAATCTTATGATAAGTATTTTTGGTAGATCATCTCTACCTGTGACTATCAGCACTACTAAAGAAGAAAAAGGTTCATAAGTTTCTTGAGATGAGTTTTTTCTGACTTTGAAAATGGGACTACGTGTCCTCATTGCCTATCCTGAAAGAATATAGGTGGAAAGGGGAAGCACACATACTCTTAGAGTGTTTCAGATTGCTAAATTAGTTTATGTTATGGCCACATTATCCACCCACACTATGGATCATAATGAGAAAATAATTCCAGAAGAGAGAGGGAAAAAAACCTAAATAATTTATTCTTATTTTCAGCTGTGGCTTGTTTTAAAGTTTGTCTTTGTTTGAAAAAAAACGTTCTGGTGGACTAAACTTGCATTTTTTTTTTTTTGTTTCGTGTTGAAAAGAATAACAGACAAAATAGCTGTGGGGATATTGCCTAAATTTTCCATCAAAAGACTCTGTGATTACACTTAGAAATTCATTTTGAGGTCTCCAGGCTGAAGGTAAACCAAACCTGCAAACTGTTTTTAACCTCCTACATTAAATTTTTGATTTTGGCTTTGTAACATCAAAAATTTCTTTCTCACTGTTTACTAGTTCTTTGCATTCCTAATTTAGATATTAGTAAATCAGTAATGTCAGTGAAGAAAACTGAAAAATTTTGAATGCTCCATCAAATTGTTTTCCCTTCAATAAATAAAATGTTAGATGTTTGTCTGACTTAATGTATAGCAAACCACTATTAGAAAAATAAGAAACCAGCAGGATGTTTAAAACAGGATCTTCACATGGGGTTTTGTATTGTTAGTTTCTACCTGGAGTTGAAAACAGCAAACTGCCTTTTGAAGAGAAGAGACTTAGCAACAGAGATAAAAAACATATTTCTGTAGAACTATAGCTCAGCAAAAGTTAGGATACCTAGGATCTCTCTGGGGAAAATTTAAAACAAAAATTATTCCAAAGTCCCGTCTGCCAGCAGACAGGTCAGGCAGTACTTATTTGAAACTGGGTCACTGTGAAGTCAAGAACATCTGAGTTCAGAGGACACTGCTGAAAGAAATGTGAGTTTTTCAATGAGTTCAACATATAAGTAAGAATATTTAGACTTGGGGTGCCAATTTTTTGCAGTTTATGTTTTACATTTTTTATACTGAATAAAAACTCAACCAAAAGCTACCAAAATCAAAGAAATTAATAGGAATTAGATCTGTTTTGTCATCTAAATGTCCTAATGACAAATTAAGACAGTAGAATTTACACACCTAAATTCTGGTATTAACAACTCAATGTTTCTGTAAATGGTTCTCCTAAGAGTCTATCAGAAATTTTAGACCTTGATAGGGATTTTTGCTTGTCATCTCTATTCATGTCCTGCATATATAAGTCAATACAGTAGAGTACCATGATAAATTCATTGAGCCATCTCTGAAAGGTCACAGACCATAGAAGTCAGTCAAATATATTCCCTTTATGTATACTTCCCACCCTAAAAATGTGATTATATTTTTGTTGAAAACCCACCTAGATCAGAACACAGCAGAATGCCATACAGTAAATGCAGTAGTTGAAATCCAATTAGATTCTGAAATTGCTGACAATAGATGACTGCAAAATGTTTCCCTCCCATGCAGCTAAAAAATTAAAGATTTTTTTGGAATATCACTTACCTATTGAGAAGTACTTTGATTAAGTTGTATAAAGAGTGGTACTGAGAAGGAGGAATACCTAATAATTTCTAAAGAAAATAGAAGGATTATGAGAAAAATATTAATTAGAAACTGTCTTTTTCCAGTTTTAATTCAGGTTTAGGTGATTTGCTCTGTCTCAGGTAATGAACTCAAGTTAAATTCTACTTCACCAGCAGTAGGGTGTAAAGCTGCGGCCACATAAATCATATTTAATAAGTTTCTTCAGATGCATTAACTGTTTACACAAAATTTATGGTTCTATTTTTCTTTACGGCTGCTGAACTACTATCTCCTAACTAAATTATAATGGATTCATTATTAAGGAAGGCAAGTTACTCTTCCTGGGGATAGCAATGCTTAAACAACTAGAACTTAATGTAGGATGTTTACTTGAAACTACCTCATGCAGGAAATGTTGTGAAGTTTTTCAATAATAATAGATAAATATTTTTTAATAATTAGATGGTCTGTATTCTTGGTTAGCCAACAACATTTTTACCTTTTGAATAAGGTTTTTGAAAGCAAGTATATTTGAAAGCAAACTATTATGTTCAACGTTGACACAATTTAGTACATTTTTACATACATACATTCTGAGTTGCTATGAAGTCAAAACCATGTAACTTTTAGCACAAATTTAGCAGTAGAAGAGAAATATGTTGTAGACATGTCTGAGGTTTGTGTTAAGCATGTAAATAAGTAATAAGTAATTCTTTACTTTTACCTGCATGATAATTAATGCAAATACAGATTAATTTCAAAACCAAGGGAAGTAAATGACAAAGGCAATCCAGTAACTGGCGCTTAAATTAATTCTGAGTGACATCACTTCCTTTTAAATCACTGTAAGTCAGAAATGTTATCAAATCTTAAAGGTAACAGAAAATTTGTCACAGATATCTATGACATGATTCAACTACCTATTAAGCTGACTTGATTTCAAACAACTTAAGATTTAATTTGTCTCAAGATACAATACAAATGGAAGATCCATGATTTTCTAAAGAATGTCACTATATGTTGCTTATAAACATTCTTCCTACAATAATAATGAAAAACCCTAGACAATTACTGTCTCTAAAAGTAAGTAATTTAGTGTTTGTTTTTATAAAAGAACCTCTAATATAAAAAGACAATAACAAAAATACAAAAAATTTTATCTGAATTGTGTTAATCCTGACAAAAAGTAATTATTTTGGCAAAAAAAATGCCTCATATTATGTAGTTCTTAATGATTTTCATGTTATTTCATATTATCAAGGATTTTTAAAAAAAGAAGTACGTTTGAATAAAGGATATCACTTTTGAAATATAAGCTGTTTGAGTTTACAGATCATAGAATCTTATTTCCCTGAAGCTTTCCACTCTTCTTTGTACTCAGTTGAAAATAATTGCAAAGGTAAACCAAAGCATTTTCACTGAGTGTAAATAGATATTTTACCACATAACTATGTTTTTCCCTCTCTTTTTTTTTCTTTTCTTTGTTTTTTCCCCTGGTCAGTCTGAAAAATGGATACTTGGATAAATACGATGCAGCAATATTGCACTGCCCAAGACAGTAAAAATTCCTTTTGAATAGATGAGAGTATTATCAGAACACTTCATTCAACAAAGAATCCTTTGTTGTTATACGTTACATTTAGGAGGATGCATGAAATTAGTAACGGTAAAAGGTCAAATATTCAGACTCCAGGAAGTTGCAATGCTAGAAGTAGTAAAAATCTCCAATTGAAGTAAATTGCCTGCTACAACAGTAAAAGCTAGCAAATAATAATTACAAATTCAGAGTACATATACAGAACATTGCCACTAGCATTTGACAGAACCTATTTTCATATCCAGTTTTCAAATCTTAAAAGCAAGCAGCAATGTCTATGAAGAATTATTACTCCTTCTCCTTGAGACAATGGAAATAAATTTTTGTTAAAGGTTTAGTCTATGGGAAATGTTATAGGATAAGACAGGGAATGAGGAATTGATCTGTGTAATAATATTCTTTAGGAAACTAATAGATTTTTGCTCTGTCAAAATGATGTGGTTCAACTCTCCTTGCATTCTCTTCTTCATACAATAGAAAATTTGCACCCAAAGAAAGGACAAACACAGTCATAAATCTTGAATTATTCCAGCTTTAGAGGGGTTTCAAATTTTTTTTTAACCAGAATTAATAATTTTTCAGAATAGGTGTTATGAGAGCTATGTACAGCCTCTGCTGTCAAAGGACCCATCTACTTAAAAACACCCACACCCACCCAAAAGAGATGACACATAATTTTGAAAAAATAATAATATTTTATTATTTCTGTGAATATTTTTCAGTAGTAGGCAATCAGTATATTACTTGTATAATGCTAAAAATACACGACTCAATTTCTCTTGGAAAATTTAATCTATTCCTACAGAAGCAGTTTTCCTTTTCTGTGTTTGTAGCTATGAAAAACAGAACAGGATATGTGGAAAACAAAAGGAATAATTTGGCCATTGCCATTTTTCCATGCACTTCATGAAGTGGTGAGAATGATTTCAAAGAAGATCAGTGTGCCTTTGAAGATTTAAAGACCTGCAGGATTCTCATCCCCATCACCGGACACAGCAGGGACAGGGCAGGTTTCTCTGAGGACCAGAGCAGCCTTGGCCTATTGGATCTGGTTCTTCCCTCCTACTCCCCTCCCACGTAGAGAGGTCCTTCCTAAAGGCAGGCAATGGGTGCAGGGAATGCACACCAGGATCTCCAAGCATGATCCCCAGCCTAGAGGTGAAAGTAAGGCACAATGTCACCATCAGAATCACGCTCCTCCAAGAAAAGAGACAAGAACTCCATCACAAACTTCACCTCCCTCCAGGTAGGAGGACGTGTGTTACTGAAGTTTACTGTAGTGCTTTAAACCCGAAATTTCCGTAACTGGACTAATTATGTGCACTAATATACTAGTTAAAGCACAGATTGGACTGTGGCAGACTCACAGCTGCACCTGTAAAGTATGCTTCATTTTTTTCCTGTAGCAAGATATTCAGTGTAACAAACAAATCCAATAGCATCAATGTTTTGGGAATAGAAGACCAGGGCACTAGGTGAAAGATTATACTTCACTATAAGAATTGTTCTTTCACTATAAATACCTCCACAGTTAATCATCCTGAAGCAACTGAAGATAATATTGGTTTCTGTTAGGAATTTTAGGACTCTTGCCACGTCTCCAGTTGCTCCAGTCCAGAATCTCTCCTGCCCCAGTAGCTGGAGGTTAGACCCATGTCCTGAAACTGAGGTGTGAGATGTAACTGCTGCTTTCCTGTAGCTAATACCAATAGCCAGGGGTGCCCACCACTTGGTCAGACTCCAGTAGATACTCCCAAATTTCACTCACACATGCTCACATCTCCCCTGTGCCCTTGAAGCACATACACACACACACACACACGGAGTGCAGAGTGAGACTATGGTTAGAGGCAGTTAAGAAAAGATTTAACAGGAATATAAAGGATGACAGGACAGACTGCAGTTAACAAGCACAGGGTTCAGACAGACAAGCACAATGACAAGTCCTGTTCTATACCAACCCCTTTTATATGCCTGTCCCCATCTCTGTTCCCCCCTGCTTCCCTTCCCTTGAATATCAGTTGACACTGTCCCACTAACCCTCTCTGGCATGCAAAGCCATCAGGTTCTCATTCTCATCCATTGCAAATTCCTGGTTTGCCTCCAGTCTTGCAAAAGCCCATCAATTAAATACCTGTCCAATTTAACATTGTCTTGTATTGGAGTAAGAAAATATAACAGATAAGATAGGCTATTTTGGAATAAAAAGACTGAAAAATAATATTAAAGTAATGCTTTAAGAATTTAATTTTTTTAAAAGTTTTTATTCACAATAAAAGTTTTTTGAGCTTCAAGACTTGCCTAAATGTATGTTGTAAAAAATTAGGCCTCAGTATTATCTTGGGTTGTGATGTGGGGAGAAAGGGTGAAGTAGAACTATCCCAGGACACTAGTAATAGAATAAGAGAAAACATCCTCAGTCTGGGCCAGGGAAAGCTCAGATTGGACCTCAAGAAGAATTTTTTCACTGAAAGGGTGGTTAAGCATTGAAATGGGCTTCTCGGGTAAGTGGTGGAGTCACCATCTCTGGAAGTGTTAGAGGAAAGTCTGGACGTGACACTTCATGCTGTGGTTTAGTTGACAATAATTGTGGTGTTTGGCTAAAGGTTGCACTCGATGATGTTGGGTGTCTTTTCCAGCCTTAAAGATTCTATGATTCTATGATAGTGTTGAAATGGAAAGCAGCAGAATGGAACAATTGTGATTTCTGATTTGAAGAGTTTCCTAGGTAACACTTCTGAAGCTAATACACACTCAATGTCCTGCAGCTTCCTCATTTTCAATGAGAAAATAATAGTGCAGGAAATAAGACTGACCCATATGTTCATGGTTGCTGAGATATTTCTTCTTTTTTCTACATATAAATTTTCTTCCAGTGGAGCTTGAGGACTTCTGACACATTTAGAATTTGCAGTTTTGACAAGGCCACAGTCCTGTCAAACTTGTAGTACACATATCACTAGCACAATATAAATGAAATATATAATATAATGGGTGTAAATCAGATCTGCTGCTGATGCCAAGAATCTGTGTAAGTTGAATAAATTCAGCATGCCCTAAATATGTCAAACAGACTATGTTTGTATACACCAACAGGGAAACACACTCAGAGATTGGGCTAATGTTGCAGAGGGGTTGTATGGATATAGTTTATAAAAAATGGATGACACAGAATACAAAAATACTTATGTAGCTACATGAAGCTGATGCCTGTATTTTTCTTTGTATTCAGTATTGTGTCTAATTGGAAATATTAGGCTTCTAGCAAGTGAGACAATCAGTGGCCGATGCAAGAAAAGTGAAAAAGATGTAAATATTTTTGTGTTTAATAGAAGTAAAACCAACTATTTTTGATATTAATTTTGGTTTTGACTACTTTATAGTCATTGTGTATTCAAAGAAGTCTTTATTAAAAAAGAGAACTTAATTTCCAGAAATGTTTTTTTTAAAGCTATCTCAAGAATTTACTGCTTTTAGAAACAAATCTTCAATGGATTATCATGTTGTTCTTCCTTAAAACCTGAGAAAACAATATTACAAGTACTGTGGTACTTACATGCATGTTTTGGACAGTGTAGTCTATGTTGATCTTCTAAATTCACATAAATGACTATGTAGATGCCCATCAACTGAACAATTTCTCATAAAATCTATTTCAGAAGCTCAAAAAAAATGTTGAAAAATGCAAAAAGTGCAACACTTTTTTAGAAGATGCTTTACACTTCCTGGCATCCACTGGGTAGTCTAATAATTATGAGCCTTAAGATTTAAATCTTTTAACAGCAAGCATTAGCAGACTGCTTTCTCTAAATCTATTTTCAGAAAAGATATATATCTTCTAGACATTATGTGAATCAAAGCAAAGACAAAAGAAGCTGTAAGAATAATAAGAATAATTCAAAAGTCCAATATCAGAGAAAAATAGGTTATTTAAGAAAAGAAAGGCTGATGCAAATCATTGTCACCTATGCTTAGCCCTCATATGACAAGACTTTGTAGTTTACAATCAAGAAACCCAAGTTAAGCGGGTTGCACAGCTAAATGCTACATTGTTTCATCTTAAACAAAAAATAATTTGAAAATAAAAGAAATATCTTAAATTTACTCTGCAAATAAAAATTATTTACAATTTTGTTGACTACAAAAAGAAAGGTAGATATATATGCTATGAAAAAAAAAATCAGGTTGGAGTTCAATTTGAAAATGATATAAGGAAGATTAAAGACAAAAAAAATCACTATTCTGTTTTGGCTAATTAAGTTTAAATATCATTACCCCTGGATAGTATATATATGGTTATCATATAACTGATTTTTACATTCCTAATTTTTTCTAAGAACAGATGGAGTAGATTAATTTCAACAAAATTAGATATTTTATGGAAAATCATATTTTATTAATAAATTGATTGTTTAGCAATGACTACTGTTCATTTTCCTTGGGGTATCATTGTTTGTTTCACACTGTTTCTCTTCCTCTCTGAGGTAAAATTCCTGTGACCATTCTTCTTAGCACCTGTCCTCAAGAAACCTTGGCTATTAAACACATCCTTTATGTCTTCAACTTTCTGCTCAGGAAGGATATACAGCTTTCAAAGCTTGCCTGTATTTAAACTTAAAATTTTCAAATCTACTAAGAGGGTTTTTTTCCTCTAAACATGGTTTATTTTCTCATTCTAGAGGTTTTTTGCTTGCATAACACTTTCTTTTGCACTGCAAAAGTAGGGGGAAAGCTGTTGGCATGTTACAGAACACTTCTACCATCTTTATCTCCATTCAAAAATTGATTCATCAATTAAAAAAAAAAATAGTGGGAGAGTACTTCTCAAATATATATTTGGAGGATGAACTAAACATTACTTTACCAAAACACAGATATCTAGACTTTAAGGCTCTCTCTATATGTTGGTAGGCACAAGAAGATTACCCATTTTGAACCTCCTTGGGAAGGTAAAGTAAATTTTGTCTTTCTTGACAGGTATGAATGCAAAAAGCTTGTTTTTTCAAGATGTCCAAGAATGACTAAATTCCAGATGATTAAAAATTAAATAAAATTTCTACACACTGTGTTTTGTCAGCTGGAAATTATTTGAATGTTTTACAGAATAGAATTTACTCCTTTGCTTTGTCAGTTTAATTTTGCAGATCACAATGTGGTCTTCCCACAGACAGATTAAATGAGTAGCTTCAAATTAATGATTTCTTTCAATAAATTTTCTGATTGAGTATCCATACGAGCAGAGCAAAAGAAGGCAACTCTCTATTATATTTTTCTTAGCTATAATTAATGGATATTATGAAGATAAAGCTGCAGTCATCTCATTTTGAAAGCTTATTTAAGGGAAAGAAAATGGAAAAGGCAGTCTGTTAGAGGTAATTTCATGCACCTGTTTGAAGAGGGTTACATTTGTTCCCAGGAATATTTAAGAGAGATATTTTGATAATATGCTATAAAACTTTCTTTTTCTCTATTTTGACCATAAAACTGAATATATGTGGATCTGTTTCATAGCATCCCAGAAGGTTGTCCTAGTTCTGGAGAACCATCTGGAGACTTCATCTTTTCACAGGTTCATACTAGCAGACCATCACTACATATTTTCCCTTCAAAAATTAATATGAGAAGTATAATTTGTACAAAAGGAGATCACTGAAGTTTTCCAGAAGATGTGTGATTGTGGAAAACTAGAAACCCAGGCTGTAAAGTTGGAATGCAACTCTAGCTGCAATGTATGAACAGTGTTTATAGGAGGATGTTTGGAAGAACTTGGAAATAATTTAGGGTTTATCACTGTTGCTCTTCAGCTTTTCACATAAGAAAACACATAAGAAAAAGTGTCAGTAAAAAAATTCGGACTAGAAGGCTATCAAAGTATTGTAAATGTTTTCTTTCCCATCTCAGTATGAATTCATGATTATTTTGAAACAGACAGAAGACTGTACAAGTTCATTATATTTTAACATAATCATGTCTTGTACCTTCCCCTCTGAAAGGTTATTCAAAGAATATTCTCTTAGTCTGCAGTAGGATTTTGGATGTTATTTCTTACCTGATGCTGCATTTTCTCTTTTCTCTATGTTTTATGTTGTTCAGGTGTCACTTGAACAATGCTTATGGTGTGCAGTTTCCCTCCATTTACTTTTCACGCACAAAATAAATTATTCATTCATTTATTTTTGTTGCAGTATAAAGCATATGGACCATTGTCCTACAGTAAATTACCTATGCTTCTTTGTCTTTTATGCAATCTATAATACAGGTAAATACCACATTATTACTGATCTCTGCACCGTTATATCCTCAAAAGAAATAATATCTTAGGAAATCTTTGCAATACAGGCGTTTAATATTTTCTAATTCCTGCTCTTTTTCTAATTTCTGCTCTTGGCTAGTTAGAAAGTAGTAATGAAAAAAAACCTGCAAACATTTCAAAATTGCTTCCATGCTACATTTCAGCAAAACTTATATCCATTAATATTTTTTTTCTTCAATGTTAAGGACAGAATCTCAGTTCTTAAAGATATTTCAGAGGAGGCAGACATTAAAAGGCAATAGCTGACAATAAGTAATGTAGATAGAGAGAGTGAAACCAGGGTGAAAACCTTTAAATATTTAATTGTACACATTGGAAGAAGAGAAGAAAAAAATACGAGAAGGAGACAGAACAAAGGAAGAAAGGATACAGAGAGAGGGAGGAAGAAAAAGGAGGAAGAAAATTAAGGAAGGCAGGGAGGAAGACAGGAAGGCAGGAAAGAAGGAAGGAAGGGAAGTGAGGAGGGATCACATGAGTGTTATTTGTCTTAATTGCTCACTTTCTGCCCAGAAAACCACATTTTCAAAGATTTTTATCCCCACATTTTCTCCAGAATATTGGAGTCTGCTGTTCTTTTTCAAAACAAGACTGAAAAACTTTTTCAAAAACATTCACTTGTTGCCCCTCCAAGAATCTTGTGTGTCCTAGCCAAAGTTTTTCTAATGCCCTAGTTTTCCTCATTTATTGACTCCCTTTCAGGCCAAAAGAAATTCTAATAATGTTATAGGATATAGATAAAAGATTCTTCTCCAAAAGCATGAAGAGCAATGGCAAACAGTGAAATCCTCATACCTCATAACTTAAACACTGGTTCTGGTCCTCCTGACAGCTAATGCGTAATGACCTCATTACCATGAGTAAATGGAAGAGGTTCTTCAGATATGTCAAAAGCTGAGAAGAGTTACTGCTTAGTGGTATGGGACACATCATAAGATGCAAAAGAAGTGCATTTTGGGACTGTACAGGACATCTGGGATGTTTAGAATATGAATCAAAGGAAGGGAAAAGGAAACATCAAGGTTGCTTGGAGGGATCAATCATGAGAAAACTGATGGTTAAAAGGTACGTCTCTGTGTTTTACAGGCTACTGGTCAGTACATATGTCTGACCATGTTCTGCACCTGATGAACAGTTTTGTCATCTTGAATTCCACTTCTAATTATTTTCCTATGTGATATGTTCTTCCATATATCCTGTGAACCTCTGTGCACATGTGTTGGGGGTTGGGTTATTTTCTTATAGAATTTTTTCCCAGAAGTTGCTAAGATGCTAAGTGCTGGGTGCTTTTCGGTACTCATGGGTGCTTAGGACCAAACAAAAGAAGCAGCTAAGGCAGAGACAGGGAGGCACTGTCTTCACTTCGCTCAGGGCAGTTTTCTGCTCTGGGGGAACTGCCAGGGCTGCTCGTCTCAGCACAGCGGAGAGCTCTCGCCATCCTTCACCTGGAACTCGGTCGGACCACCGTCTCTTCGTGTGTCCCCCGGGATTTTGGGAACCCGTTCCCTCCTTGCCCTGCTAGGAGCTCCTTCTCCCTGCCCTGCACCCACAACTTCTTCAGTTTTGTTCAAGGTCTCCCCACGCTGTATTTTCTGCAGCCCCTGCCCAGCCGGGACATTTTCCAACAGCTCCAGCCACTGCCAACCCTCGGATACATCTCATCCTCCCAGGACTGCTGCTGGCTCTGGTAGCTTGTAATGGTACTGAGGAGGGTGGGGGGTGCCATAGGAAAACTGTAACTGAGTTGTTGGCTTTTTTCCCTTTTCTTCTCTAGTTCTGTTTTTTGTCAATATTATAGTTATTATTGTTAATTTACCTTGTTAGACTAACTAGTAAAGAACTGTTATTCCTACCCTCACACCGTTGCCCGAGACCCCCTTTAATTTTAGGATAATAACAAGTCCAAGGGAAGTTTCCATTCTTTTTTTGGTTCCCTAGCAGACACCCCTATCTTTCCAAACCAAGACAACATGTGTGTTTGTGTATTCAGAGATTTATATGACAGCAGATGAACTAGGATCATGGGTCAGAAGGGACAATATTTCTCTCATATGAGCGGCTGGAGCAAGGGAGGGTATATACAGTGGTGAATGATCACTAGGAAATACCAGATAATGAAGAGAAGAGATGGTCAGCAAACTGGCTACTGGAGGCACAAGCTGATCTAAATCAGCTGGTGAAGGGACTTTTGGGTCAACTGAGAAACACATTTGCTTGTGTGTGTGTGTGTGCACACGTGAGGCAACTGGAGACAGGAAGGTCCAAGAGGGGGTGTGTGTGTGTGTGTTAGGGTCCATGAAAGCTTTGGATTAAGGCTGTGGGAAAACCCCCCATAGTTATGGTGAGTAAAGCTCACTCCCATAACCCCCTGGGAGTTCTTATGTTAATTTAGTTACCCGTATGAGGTTATGTTTTAAGTTATCATTACTGATTGGTTTATCAAATGTCCCATATATGGTTATGTTTCTAGTTCTTTTTTTGTGATTTGACCCTTCCCCTCAGACTCTTCCCCTAACCTACCCTATATAATTTATTATCCTACTGGCCCTTGTCTTTTTGGTAAATCCCTCTACCATGCTGGGATTCTACACATTTGTTATTTTGGAGTCTTTTATCTTCAGGTCACAAAATTGTGCCCATCCCTCATTTTTATCACCACTTTTGTGACTCTGTGCCAACCTCCTGAGGTCCAAATATGGACCAAACTATCCATGCTGGACCTAGTGTGCTACAGGGTGAGGGGCATATATATCTATAAACCACAGCTTCTTTTTATAGATTTTCCTTAAGGTCAACTTTACATAGAATTCTGTATAGTAATTGTAGAAAGAGTACAGAAAGACAGATCTGCACAAAACTTCAAGGAAAACAAATATATTGTGCCTTTTTTAGTAGAATGCATATTCTTAAGTACGTTCCAGTGCTGGGGAAATAAATAAGTATCCAGGTGTTGAGTAAACAAAGTGTCCCAAACTGAAATGAGGACAGGAGTTTAAAAATACAGTCAGAAAGAAATAATAAATAACTAACACAGATTAAACAAGTACTTGAAATTGTTTGTTATGCAAATTTACCTTGCCGATTGCAAGCATTATTCATTAGGGATTTGATCAATGGATCAGTGAAGGTGTTGCAAATTTGGACTGCTAAGAGCTGCCTGAGTTAAATATGAAAACTGTCAAATGTCTCTTAAGTGGAAAGGATTCCAGAACTTTTTTGCCATCCTTGTCAGCAACATGTACAGTGGGATTGAATGCACCTTTTGCAGGTTTGCCTGACAACACGATAGACTTGAGAGATGGCCCCATGAGAACTTCATGACAGCCCATAAGAATCTTATGATGTTCAACAAGGTCAAATGCAAGATCCTGCACCTGGGTCAGAGCAGTTCCAAGTACAATTACAGACTGGGTGGTAAACTAATCAAGAATAGCCCTTAGGGGAAGGACTTGGGAATGCTTGTGATGAAAAGCTCAACATGACACAGCAGTGCACACTTGCAGCCCTAAAAGACAACCACATTCTAGGCTGCATCAAAAGAAATGTGACCAGCAGGTGCAGAATTTAGGTGATTATGCCCCTCTAGTGCTGGAACACTTCTCTAATGAAGAGTGGTTGCAAGCTTTGGGGCTGTTCAGCTAGAGAGGAGAAGAATCAAAGGGATTTTATCCAGGCTATTGCTCAACATATTAGAACATTTAAATTGGTCTAAGCAGAGTGAGAGCTGCCTGTGGCAATGTGCAGGACTGAACAAAATCCATATTGGAAGAGGTCTCTTACACAAATCAGTTAGAAGTTTTATTGTGGATGTCCATTACCTTGGCTGACATCTGTTCATGCCCACATATTCACACAGTCTTGCTGATGGTGACTAGTGCCCTAACTAGAATTTTCAGTGTATAGTCTAAATTGAGATATGATAATACCAAGACAGTAACAGAATATATTTTTGCCTGTCAACTAACATATATCTTCTAATTTTAATGTGGTATCATATAAATTATGGGGATTAATGGACTTGCTCTGATATTGCTTATGAAGGCAGAAATATGAATAACAAATTTTTCTCAGAAGTTCGCCATTATTTTCTGGGATTAATCTTCTGTTGAAACACAAGTTATTTATCTTATTATACCTTACAGAGCAGTGGTAGGTAAAGTTCAAACATATTCTTAGATTAAAATTTTATTTTAGTTCATTGTGGAAAATTGTTTTTGTCCTTGATGTTAATAAGAAAAGAAAAAGAAAAAGAAAAAAAAAAGAAAAAGAAAAAGAAAAAGAAAAAGAAAAAGAAAAAGAAAAAGAAAAAGAAAAAGAAAAAGAAAAAGAAAAAGAAAAAGAAAAAGAAAAAAGAAAAAAAGAAAAAGAAAAAAGAATCTAAGTTGCAAATTTTCTTACGAAACAAATGTGGAAATATGAAGAAAATCACTATTGCAAGTATGAAAATCAACTGCTTTTGTTACCAGACAGCACTTGGACTAGCAAAAACTAGAACAGAAGTGAAATAACTTTACATAATTGCAGACACTCCCTGCAAACTGAAATTGTATGGAACATCATGGGCACATCTTCATGTTGAGGAAGACCAGTAATTTTACCATAAAACATTAAAATTAATATTAGGGCAAAGTAGCTGAATTTTTCAAAAGAAGGAATGAAATACTGTATTCATTAAATCATTGTTAATGTAATAATTAATTTTAATTAGACTCAGAGTTGGAAATTAAAATATGCACGTTAGAAAGTATGCAAAAGTATCTCACTTCCCTTCTTCACTTTTTTTAATACAAAACTCCATGTGTAGAAAGTCTAGAAAGGCTTATGTGAGAACTAGGATTGGACACAATTTCTGTTTGCTTGCTAGAATTGCATGTGAAAGAGTTGCTGAAAGAGCTGCTGTATGGTAAAAGATATGCAGAAAGCAAAAATGAAACCGCATTTTTATTCAACCCAGAACTATTCTCCAGACAGCAGTTATTGTGGTTATTATTATTAACTATTCCCAGTACCTTCATCAATAGTATTTATATGATCTTGTTAAATCCTTGTGTTGTTTATTAATATAACTTAAAGTAAAGAATACATACAGCCCATTATTGTGATTATAAACACACCATCACAAATTAGAAACAATTTTATTCTACTTTTGTTGAATCTTTTTAGTTGTCCAGATCAATCTTCATTTCTTTTGATACTGTAGTTTTAAGCACTCTGTCAATTTCAATTTTTTTCTCTGAAATTCTATTCTATGACTGAAAACAAAATTTTATTTTATCCAATGCATTTCTACAGTCTTTTCTTTGACCTTTATATTTTTTCCTAGTTTTTCCAACTGCACCGTAATGATAATAATTTTAATATTTAAGTTTCTATTGACATAATAAGTGAGGGATGACATGGGGGAGAAAGAGGCTTGGACAGCTGAACTAATTAAAGCACTTCAAATGCTGGCTGAGTGAAATATTACAAATACATGTATCACCATCTGCTTGCTTATTGATCTTACTGGTAGCATCGTTGTTGTCTTTGGAAAATAATTTGCTAGCAAAGGTAATATTTGTTTCTGTACCTGTACACGTATTTGTACCTACCATGGTACATTTAGCAAAGTGTTGTTTGTTATCTCAGCATTTCACCTACTCTGTACTGTTATCTCAGAAAAGAAAACCCCAGTCATTCCTGCAAACTTTACATTCAATATAACAAAAGGATATTCTATATAGAATATGGAAATATATATATATATATTCTATATAGAAGGTTCCTATTTTCCTTACCTTGCAGTATGTTATTTTAGCCTACTATATCTTCTTTGTTGGCCTTTTTTAACTAGTGCTTGCTTGGCTGGTAGCTTTGCCCTTGGGCAAGGGTTTGATGAGCTTGTGAATGGGCATGATGCCATCCAAACAGATGTGAGAGAAAATAACCAGCCAACAGGCCCTCTTGTATGTATAAAACATATTTGTAAAGGGCAAAATTCTAATTTGGAAATGTTCAAATAACTGCTTACACTATTTAGTATTTGGATGAAGGATCTACCATTGTTGATCTAGTTCTGAATTCTACTTAAACAGTTTGCTCTCAGAGAAAACACATGAGAAGTTTTTGATGTCACACAGAGGATCATTTTATATTATTAGAAATAGAAATCATCTTGCTAGTGGAGCAAAGGAGTTCCCCTCCTTTTTTTTTTTTTTTTCCTGAATAAAAAATTTCACACAGTGTGCCAAATCTGATTTTTAAACTTTAGTTTTAGCAATAGTGAGTTACTTAAGAGCTTAAGCATTGACATTGATTTCAATGGTAATAAGTTAAATTGATTTTCCCATCTTGAGTCTCTTTTGCCTGTGACAGTAATTGCTGGGTCATCTATCCTTGTCTTTATCTCAAACCCATGAGCCTTTTGCTGTATTTTGTCTCCCATGTCCAGCTGAGGAGATGGATGATAGAGTGTCTTAGGTTGGTAGCTGGCATTTAGCTAGGGTCAACCCACCACAAGACTTTACAACGAGATAAAGATTTGGACCACTAAAACATTAATTTAATAAATAATGAAATAAATAAGATTGCTTGGTGTAGTGATTTGACTTTCCCTCCTAATGTCGTATTCTCATAATATCTGTATTTGTGTGCATAGGCTCAGGGTGGTCCTCCTTTAGTCCTGATTTTAATTTTTTTTTTTAAGATCTTTTTATTTCACATCATCCTTGGCTTTCCAGCCTGGTCCACTGCTTCATCCCATGACTGGAAGTCATCTTCCTCTCTTGATGTAACTTTTTCAAAACTCTCATCACCACGTTGACCAGGTAGATATTTCTTTTTTCCCCACTTGTAGATCCATAAGTGAATTGAATAATAAGGAATAATTGAAAAATTGAATACTAAGGATGACTCATCATACAGACTGTATGCATCTACATCTGGACTCCCAAATTTCCAAATCTCTAGATTGTTGCCCAATGTCTTAGTAAGTACTAACTTTAGAGTAGACTCTAGTGTTCCTGCTTCAGCTGTAGCTGTGTGTACTGGCTATTACTCTTAATTATGAAAAGATTTGAGAGACCTGGATATCATGTAGATTCTAATATTCAGTGTTCTCCTCAGGTGTCCCCAAAGCATGCAAAACCATCTGGAGTGTCTGAAATTATCCATCTTGACCTCCAGCTACTAACTTGGAAGCATATTGATATATTCTCTATATTCTGTGTCAAATCTGCTTTAAGGCAGATTACTCCTGTCCTCAGTAGATAGGAGTAACCTGCCTTAAGGCAGTTGGTTTGAGCTGTTAGAGACCTAAATACCACACTAAATGTTTTCAAGGGCCTAAGAACTAGAGCTTGGAGCTATTATTATCCTAGCACTGGGAAAGAAATTGGGAGAAATAAGTCCTTCTTTATTTTGCTTTAGACATGTGTTTCCAGGCAGACAGAAGCACAGTTCCAAAGCAGACCCATATCTTCAATTGCTTGCTCAACCAGCTTAGGATCTAGAAGCTGCATACATCCATTACATGGAGTGAGGCACATGGAAAAAACCCCACTATTTTAGGTATAAGTACTTGTCACAGGCATTTGCTTGCAGCAGAGTGTGAAGATAATGATGAATAGAAACCCATGAGAAATTGGGCTTTTTAAGTCCTATGGCACAGAGAACAACTTGTTTGTTTTTTTTTTATTTTGAGTAGGGAACCTTACAATTCTGCAAAATACTACCAAGGAACATAATTATAGAAGCACAGATATAAAATTTACTTTTGCTTTTGCAGTTAAAAATAAAAAAAAAAAAAAACATAATTCACTGATCACTTTATAGTTTAGCACTTGCCTAGCATTTTAAAACTCTAAATCTCTTTGTAGCCCTATTTCAATATTTCATATTGTCATTAGCTAATAAATCAGTAGAACAGCTGTGATTATTCCCACTATTGATGTAATCTTAAAACCAGCAGATATTTACTACTCCTTGCTTGAAAATGCAATAATGAAAGAATGCACTTTCACTGGCTCTCAGGTACTTCTGTCTGTTACTAGATAAGGTAAACTAATGAGAAAAGAAACCCTAATGACACAATCATTCCATTTTTAGAATAACCATTTCATTTTAGGTGAATAAATTCAAATAATTGTGTCTAGGTGCATTCTTGGTATCCAAATCAATGTCAAAGAGAATGATACCCTTTCCCAATTGATTTTTCACACAAAGTAAATACAATTTTAGTGCTTGCTCACTGAGAGGGTAGTTGAGTACGGATTCTTTTGCCTTTTTTGCAGTAAGTTTCTTTTTCTGATGTACAAATACAGTGTAAATGAACAATGCATTAGACCAAAGATTTTTAAATCAGAATGTTTTCTATTTTTAACCTGCTATTTCATTAAACCAAAGGGCAGACTCTTTTCTGACTTCTCACATCACTCCTCACCTCTAAATAATTTGTCAAAGGTTGGACATTTGGACTGGAGTTCATTAAAAAGAAAGAAGTGACCAACCTTAAGGAAAATACTCCAAACATTGTGTTTCATGATAGTTCTGTATTAAGAACAAAAGCTC
Organism: Certhia americana; assembly: GCA_018697195.1. Taxonomy (NCBI): domain Eukaryota; kingdom Metazoa; phylum Chordata; class Aves; order Passeriformes; family Certhiidae; genus Certhia; species Certhia americana. The sequence continues at coordinate 72,603,741 of CM031857.1, read as the reverse complement.
CTATATGAAATGTAGATGAAGTTTGAAACTTTGAATATTGCTGTGAAACTAAAGTGTCATTCTTAAGCCAACGACAATAAGCAACACTGCCTTAATCCAAAACAATTCTATAAAACCTTTTTTCATTAGCATTTATGAAAAGCACATAGTTAAAAGAAAATTTTTTTTCAGTCTTATATACATTTTTTCAGTCCATCTGGACAATGAATTAGTAATCCAGTGAAATTTTATTCACGAAAAGAACTGTATCATTTATCACAAGCAGAAATGGCTTAATCATAATGTTTTATTTGCCATTATTTATTAGCCCCTCTCAAACTCATAGATCTGCATTCTTAGCTCACAATTCTCTTAACCTTTAACTGGTTAAGTACTCACATCCCTTAATTAGTTTTCCATTTCAAAGCTTATGGATTCTTGGCAGACCTTCTAGATCCCTTCTGCATTGAACAAAACCCCCCACCAACTCCATTCAGTTATTATATTTCTTATTATAGATTTTAATGCCTGACAAGAATTTAATCCTCCTTCAGCCAGAGATTCCATGGATGCTTAGAGAGAGTTAGTATAGACGTTGATATCTGCTCTTCCTCTTGTGTTACAACATGAAATCTGTATTGCCTGCATCCCACAGAGAGCTGCTAAAATCGCTTTTTGTGCATTTTAAGCCTATAGGGTAGTGTGTTGTAATAGTAAATCATTCTGGCCAGGCTCACTGCAGGCTGTTTCCTGTGTAGGTCTGGAAGGATGAAAGTACTTAAATGAAATATAGCTCTGGTCTGAATTGAACAGAGCAATCGAAAAAGGAAAGGCAGAGGGGAAGGTATTGCAAGTAATACCAATATCTCCTTTCTCTCCTCATTGTCACTGAGATTGAGTGAATTCTTAAAGTAGGTATAGGAGATGCAGCACTTTACAAATCTTTCTTCATCCACTTCCCTCTTCAACACCCCACCAAGGTAAGGGCTGTTTTCCAAGCATCCTAAGAAATGTGGATTGGCATACTACTGTCAGCTCTATATGAGAACAGCAGACCCCGAGGTGTCCTTTGCTGCTGTCCTTCATCAACAACAGAGAGATAGTGTCTAGGGCCAGGAATCATGGATCTTTTAAATTTTCCTTATGTACATTCATCAAAGGATTTACCCGACTAAGTTGCACCTCAGCAGAAGAAACTGGGGGCTTAATGAGGAAGAAATAGGTGTAGAGAACCAAAAGTTTTTCTGTACAAAATATTTTTTTATTATATCTGAGGACTGACAGCATATCTTTTTATGCACTATTTCTTCCAGTTTTCATTAATGCCATAGACTTCCTTTTTATTCCAGTTTTAGTATTTCTTTGCTCCATGTCCCTTTAGAAACTCTGGTTTCATTTTCTGTTTATAAAATGTTCTGTCTGAGCTAGACTGCACCAGGCAGTATTTTGGAAGCAAGAAACCTCTCTGCCACCCAGCCATATCCTCCTAGCAAACATCCAGTGCATATTAAAGAAAGAATTTTAATTTCTTACTGCATTTGGTTTATGTAGCAATGTTTTACTAGCAAGATGGAGGTTTAAACCATGGTTTCTGTGAAGACTCTGGGGGCTACCCCTGTGAACAACAGAACTGATTTCAAGATGGACCCTTAATTTGTCAAAGCCAAACCATCAGCAATCCTGGTGGATCCTCTGTGAAAACATATTTCAGAAAGGGTAAAACCTGCTGTGCAACAGCTGTGTGAGAAAGGAGTGAGAAAATATGACAGAAACAGCTCTGCAGATACCAAGGTCAGCAAACAAGGAGGGTCAGGAGGTGTTCCAGGTGTCAGAGCAGATTCCCCTGCAGACCATGGTGCAGACCATGGTGAAGCTGCTGTGCCCCTGCAGCCCATGGAGGATCACAGTGGAGCACAGATCCACCTGCAGCCCCTTCAGGACCCCACATTAGAGCAGGTGAATGCGCCTTAAGAATCTGCATACCAGGAGCAGCCCATGCTGGAACCTGCTCCTGGCAGGAACTGAGGCATGTGATGAGTATACACAGGATCAAGTTTTCTGTGAAGAACTACAGCCTGTGGGGAATCCATCCCAGAGCAGTTCTTCAAGAGTTGCAGCCTGTAAGAAAGAGTGAGAAGAAAGGAGTGGCAGAGACAAAGTGTTAAGAGATTACTCCAACCCACATTTCTCATCTATCTGCACCACTAAAGGCAGGAGGAGATAGAAAATTTATCAGTACAATTGAAAGAGGGAAAAAGAAGGGGGCCGAGAAAGGTGTTCTTAGTTTTATTTGATTTCTTGTTATCCTACTTTGTAATTAATTGGCAATTAATTAATTTCCATCAAGTCAGATTTGTTTTGCCTATGATGGCAATTAATTTTGATTCAAAAGTTTCTTCACCACATTTTCTTCCCTTTTCCTCCTGAGGTGACAGAGCTTTGTCAACAAAAGTAAAAGAGTAAGTTGTGTAACAGTCATGGCAGTATGAAAAAAAAAGTATTGTAGGTGTACCTCAAAACTGAGGAGTATGTTCTTAAGGATGAGATTACTATGAATACCACAACAGTCAGAGTCAATAATAGACCAAAGAGGCACAGAGGAAAAAAAAATCTGATTCATTTTCAAGAATTCAGGATGCTTTTAGGTTCTGACCTATTTGAAAAGCAATTACATCTTTAATGGAGGAAGAAGATCAGGAAAGAAAAGAAAAATGTGCAAAATACCTTTTTTCTGTGTTGTAAAACATGCTACTCTGACCTTAAACAATCTGGTTTTGACACATATAGAGGATTTCTGATGGAGTCCCAGGTAGTATTTAGAGAAAGGGGCCACCTCAGAGCTCTAGTGGACCAGCATAGACAAAAGACATTTGATGACTGCAGAAATCATCTGATTCTGCTAAAATACTACAACTTTGATACTAGCTGGCCAAATGACAACAGCAGCAGAGAAGGAAGAAAAGTAAACCCAACTTTTATGACCTCTTTCTTGTGAAATCTGTGCAAGGCTTCTATATCTCTAGTCCTAGTCTGGATATTTTCCAGAAGAGATGGAGACTTACAAGGGAAACAATATTGAATACATAAAAGTTTAAGTGGTGGATACATTAAATAATATATTTAATAATAAGTCTTCCATCATAGGAAGTTAGAATTTTAATTTCTTTTAACTCTGAAAGAATGTGTATTGAGTTTTGAGGGTTAAACTATTTAAACATTTCCTGTTTGTCTTTATGGCATGATTTTTTTTGTCAAATTTTGCTGAGTTTATTATTGCAGAAATCCTTAAAAGTATAAAGAAAATATATTCAAACAAGCTTGTATTAACCATACAGGAAGTGAGGATTTTATATCTAAATAACTTCATATCCAAAAAGTGAAATATATTCTTGCAGTTTTGTTGTTGCTATGATGGATAGAAAGTTTTTTTGTAGTAGTAGTAAATGCTGAAAATATAAAGAAATTTTCTTCATCTTTCAGAAACTTGCTTAATTCGGATTTGTCTGACATTTTACTGCTGTTTGATTAAGAATAAAAGCAGACCTCTTCCTCCTGAGTACTTCAACAAATCTGACTTTTAGCATTGGTTCAACTCTTTTTAATTCAGCACTTTATTTCAAGTAATTTCTTTAAGGCACTAATGACTCTGTCTTGTAATTCTCTGTAAATAGTCGTTAAACAGGACCATGATTCTGTGACCATTTGTACATCTAAGGTTTACCCTTTGGTTGTCTCACCTACTTCTCACATAAAATCAATTTTCCTATTTTGGCTTCCAGTACAAAAGCTTTTTCTACTTTTAATAATTAAAATGAACACATCTGATAGTATCTTTGATTATCTTCCCTGTTAGCCTGTAATAATCTGGTCAGCTTCTCATCTGCTCTTATTGCTGTCACTAATTCTCTAAGGACATATTGTGTCAACAAGCTTATCTGCTTGAAAATGCCATTTATTCTCAAGTTCTACATTCTATTATTTGAAACGTAATCCAAAGTCTGTCTGAGTCCTGTGAAATTACTGTAGTGTGTTATCTAACAGTGATATTTTTCAGAATCTCTGGAAAAGAAGAATCTATCACAAGAATCTGTTCCATATTATTCATTCCTCTGGAAAAGTTGCTGACATACTTTGTCATTCACATCCTCAGCATTCTTGTAAATGCCAGTAGAATAAATAAGTTAATGCTCAATATTTTCTTCACTTGTTCTCACCCTTCTTGTAGATGAGTTTTCTCATTTGCTCACGCTTGGTCTTTTTCTGGAATTGGTGTTAAATATATTCTGGAGGATGAATTTTTTTATTTATCATATTTTCTTTCAAGATTGTGGAAGTATTACATTTCTTAGTCCACATTATTTCCCCTTTCTGCATTGATACTTGACAAGCCTTGTACTGATATTTTACTTTATCTAGCAAGAACTCTGAGATTTGCTTTTCTTCATCTATTTGAGGTATGCATCTCCAGAGAGAATGTTCTCCAAACTTATTCCAGGTCCTGTAATTGTACATTGTACAGCTTTTCAAAATCTTCCCATCATTTATGAAGAAAAAGGGCAGGAGCTTTTTCTCCTTTTTAATGCCTTTATTAGTGATCAGCTCGAGGTGGGGGCTCGACGTGTTGCGCACACACCGCCGCTGCTCCCAGAGGTGGCACACAGGAGGAGGAAGGCAGCTTTGTCCGCAGGAATGCAGGCAGAGCTGGGGCTTCTATCCTCACGAGAGCACCAGAAGACAATGAGGGCTCGTCGGTCTAGGGTGTCTCTCTCTGCCTGGGTACTATTGCACTTAGGGCGACACGGCCGAACTCAGCTCTTGGTGTATGCTTCCTTGAGGTTTTCTCAGAGTAGTGCTGCTGTTTTTATTGTTCTATGATACGTTGTTTTGTGGTTTTGGGAGTCCGATTTAGGCCAAATGCCCCTTATTTGCATACAGTCAGTGCGCAAGGACGTCTGGGAGCAGCAGTCGAGGTGCAACAAATGTAGCTTCCGACGGGAGGATTCTGGGAACATGGGGACACAAACATGAAACTGGCAAACACAGACTAGGGTAAAAAGGGAACAACTGGGAAAACAACTTTTAACAATGATTGGTAACAAATAACCACAACACATTAACAACTAACTCTTACTGAATAAGAACAAACAGGGAATTTTGTTTATCACAATTTATTCATTCCTTATCTGTAGTAATTTGTCAACACTTGTCTCTCACTGCCAACATCTTCAGATCAGGTCTTCCAGTCATCTGCTTTATCTCATCACACAAGGCCTGAGGCACATTTCTGCTCTTATATTCTTTGGCTATTTTGCATATTTTGCTTATTGTTTGCTCCTGTATTGAATTTCTGGTTTGATTATTTAATGTATTGTGATTTCAGACTTAGCCCTTATATTTCTTTTCTTGTTCAATGGCTTTTAACTGTTCATTTTTATATACCTCATCTATTATTTTCATCTCTTTAGTTTATAGTATTGTTACTCTGGCTGCTTCTCCAATATGTCAGTGTTGGGGGTTGGGTTGCTTTCTTATAGAATTTTTTCACAGAGTTGCTAAGAAGCTGATTGCTGGGTGCTTTTGGGTGCTCCTGGGTGCTTAGGAACAAACAAAAGAAGCAGCTAAGTCAAAGACAGGGTGGCACCATCTTCACTTTGCTCGGGGCAGTTTTCTGCTCTCGGGGGGAACTGCCAGGGCTGCTCGTCTCAGCGCGGCAGAGAGCTCTCACCATCCTTCACCTGGAACTCAGCTCCGAGTGACCCACCACCATCTCTTCGTGTGTCACCTGGGATTTGGGAACCTGTCCTCTCCCTGCCCTGCCGGGAGCTGCTGCTCCACTGCCCTGCACCCGCTGCTTCTTCAGTTTTTCTCGGGGTCTCCCCACGCTGTGTTTCTGCACCCCCTGCCCAGCCGGCAGCTCCAGCTACCGCCAAGCCTTGGATACATCTTGCCCCCAGGACTGCTGCTGGCTCTGTCAGCTTGTGATGGTACTGGGGAGGAGGGGTGGGTGGGGGGGTGCCAGAGGAGAACTGTAACTGGGTTGTTGTTGGGGTTTTTTTTTCCCTTCTAGTTCTGTTTGTTGTCAACATTATAGTTATTGTTGTTAACTTACCTTGTTAGACTCACTAGTAAAGAACTGTTATTCCTACCCTCGTATCGTTGCCTGAGACCCCCTTCAATTTTAAAATTATAACAAGTCCAAGGGAAGCTTCCATTTTTGGTTCCTTAGCAGACACCCCTGCCTTTCCAAACCAAGACAGTCAGTTTTCTAGATTTCTCATGTTCTTTGTCCGTGTCTATTAATTTCCCCAAGTAGTTTCATAGAACAAATCAAGCTATATTTATACTCAAATGGGACAATGTGATCCAGGTGAAATGTCATTTTGTCTCTTCACAAAAATATTAATCCCTTCACGGGTTTTAAAAAAATGTTTTTGATTGTTTTTCGAGATTCCCGAGATGCAAAACTCTTTTTTCCCCAACCAGAAATTGAAGAAATGGTCATGAGCTGTCTCTTCTGTTTTCCAAGGTTGTTTATTCTTTCTTTTCTATTACATTCTTTCCCTTACTCGCAGAGTTCTTCACAGCAAGTCAGTTCCAGGCCCAATCCCCCCTCCTTAGGGTGGTGTTTACTTTTATACTAAAAGCTACGTCTACAGTATTTACAATAACTCTCCAATACCTATCATCTATGTTAGAAAGTCAGCCTCTACTCTAAACCAACCAGAAAGTGCCACTGTCACAGCAGAAGATGGAGCAGATGAAGAAGAAGAAGCCTGAAAACCATGTGGTTCTTCCATCTTGTCTTCATATGCTTAGCATTCTAGAAACCCCAGAAATCTAAAGTTCTCACCCTGTGATAAACTACATATTATGCTACTATATAATACACATTCTTGAAAGTTCTGCTTCATCCCAGAGCCTAAGAAGCCCATTCCATGTAGAAAGGTTTAAAACAGTGTTTGACAAAGGTTTTTCATCCCTTAAAACACGCAGAGAAATATTTCTTAGAAGTCCTGACTCCAACAATCCCTTTCTTTACACAGGATAAGCCCATTTCTCTTACAAATTTTCGTAAACTACAGCTAACTTCCACTTAGTTTATGAACAGATAAAATCAGTCTTGATATCTTTCACAATGACAGTGACACGGAGATTACCCAGCAATAGTTGAAAGAAGCCTTGCAGAAATAGAGATGGGAGTCCTGATGGAAACCAAGTTGAGTGAGAGTCAGCAGCACAGTCTTGTGCGGAAAGCCAGATCCAAAGTGGGTTCCAGCAGGGAGAGCATTGTGCCTAGTTAGAAGTAGTCTAGCTAGTGGGTGCAAGGAAGTAATTACTCTTCATTATTCACCACTCATAAAAACTTCACCTGCAGAAGTGCCTGGTACTGATACATTCAGAGGCACACAGGCATGAGGAAAGCATTTGCAAACTGAAAAAGTTTAACAAGTGGCCACAAAGGTGGCTGAAGACTTGAGTGGGGAGATCAAGAACTCTGTGTTCATTCATCCTGAAGAAGACACCTAATTCCCATGCCCTGCCCTCAGAAAAGGCAATTGCTTTTTTTTTAGATGTCACTCAGTAGCAATAGAGAAAAAATATCAAACTCATCTGAGAGGTGCACATTAAAAGGGTGATGTGCCACAGGAAACAAATTGCAGATAAACCATTTTCAAATAGATATTAGAAAAAAACAAACAAGCAAAAATTGTGAAAGTTGTGAAAAAGTGAAAACAGGCTGCTCAGAGAGGTTGTGAAATCTCCATCACTTGAAAGATGGGCACAGTTCTAAGCAATCTCAGATAATGTGAGATTACTCTGTCCAGGGAGTTGTCTCTCTCAATCTAGGTTATATTATATTTATGCAAAACACAGTTCTGGAATGCAATTATTACTGAAATTTGTATGTAGTATCACAGCCGCAACTTTGTGAAATGTGTTTTTAAAGAGAGAATAAATAGCACTAATCAGAATACAATCAACACAAATGCAGGCAAGGAAGTTGAGCAGGTAGCATTGATCTATCTTCAAGTTTTACAGGACTGGCTGCTACACATCACTACAGATTTTCATGTTAAGGAACCAATAATAACTGACCAGTGGTAGTCTCTATGTGATCATAAGTAGATGAAGGGGGGTTAATGATATTGTACTGGAATTCATGAATTCTCAGGTTTCAGGTGGTGCACAAAGATTGTAGAGAATCAGGATATGGCTTATACAGTTCTGGATATAATTCTCTGATAAATCTGTACTCATTAAGAAGCACTCCCAAACATATATCCTACCTGCTGGATATATCAATAACAGCATATGTTCTCTTGACAGATGACATTTGTTCTGTGAGTTCCCCAAGCATCATGAAAATCCCAAGGTTTCTAGATTATGGAGGTTATGTCTTAATGCATGGACATTTCTCCCTCTTCAGTGTTGTCAGATGCCATGAGAACAGACTTTTTTATTTAAAGGGATTCTCATCAGGAAAACATGTGGTGAAAAAGTATTTTATTTAAATAAAGGTGAATGATGCTTCAAAGCCATTAGCTGAAAATGTTCTTAAAGTCTCACCGTTTCTTAAACTTCCATTTTTCAAATCATGGCATATCATTCAATTAAAAAAAAGTCCTATCCCTTATGGAAATGTGGGGTGAAAAAAGTGCCTATACATTAGGATGTACTAAAATATCATTATTCAGTATTGCTAGAAATTTATAAGATATGCTTAATAGTTCATTAAAACTTATAAAACTATCATGAGGTTTTAAGAGTGTCTTTACTCTTAATGAGAAATATTTAAAAGTTAATGAGAAATACTAGACTAATCTTATTTTGTTTCCACTGCCATAGCAAACAAAATTCCAGATTCATAATAAATATAGGACATGAAATGAAGTTTAAATGAGAAAAAACTTTCTTTGATCCCACATGGCATCTTTGTCACTATACTGGAGAAACACAGATTTGGTGGATGGACCACACAAAGCAATTGGCTGGATGGTTGCACTCAAAGAGCTGTGGTGAACAGTTTGATGGGCAAGTAGAGAGCAGTGATGGGTGGTGATCCTCAGGGGTCAATATTATAACACCTAGTTAAGGTGATTAACCTCTGTGTCTGCTTAAAGAGTGTGGTAAACTGGTACTCTTAACTATGGCAGAAGTCATTTGTGAACCACACTCTGACACCATAAGTAACGAGCATCTCCTTGCAAATTGTATTTCTCTCCAATTTAGTATATATTGTAATTAACTTCAAGGACAAATACTTCAACTGATGAAATCTCTTTATTTCATGCAGTTTCTGGGGATATTTTATGCTTATGGCTATTTCTCATATCTTTCTCTAGATTTTCCACATTCACTGCATCTAGAGACTGAGACAGATAAACCTTTGCATTTAAATATTATGGCTGGTTGCATCTGCTTTAGGAATTCTGTTCCAACAAGTACAATGTTATGCAGAATTTAATTAATTTGGTTTGGGTACGCACAGTACTACTCCCAGGAACTACAACATCCAGAAACAGCTGGAAGGACATTAATTGCTTATCTAAACATGAAGATAAGTAGAAAGTGAAGCATGAAATTACTTTCTGTACGCTATATACGAAGTTTGTCATCAATATGCTGATGTAAGTATGACAATGCTATTTATTTGGATCTGTGACCATTAGCCTTGACTCTTGTTGAATGTGTTTTAGCAAACATTACTTGGAGGTAAATCCATGAGTATATTGTATGTATATTAATTAGGTTATCTCATTTATTGTGGTTGACAAAAATCTTTTTCTTCCACCATTGAATTTTAGATGAGCTAAACCCAGCATAAAAAAGCAGAGTAATTTTTTTTTTTTCCCTTACTTGCTGTCCAATTTATTAGGTCATAAATTCCAATAAAAACCTGTTTGTTGTTCTTAAAGTGTTCCCTTAAAATGTGGGGGTTTTATTTCAAAGTGGATGTGTCCATTTCTACTCTTACAAAGATATTCAGAGAACACTACATGTTTAGCTGTGTACCTGTCACTCATCCTGGTGAGGATACACTTTGAGTCCTGTGTTTAGTTCTGGGTCCCTCACTTCAAGGAAGACATTGAGGTGCTGGAGTGTGTCCACAGAAGGGCAAGGCTGGTGAGTGGACTAGAGACTAAATCCCATGAGAGTGGCTGAGTGGGCTGTGGTTGTTTAGTCTGGAAAGGAGGCTCAGGGAGCACCTTATCACTCTACAACTGCCTGAAAGGAGGTTGTACCCAGATGGGGGTTCATCTCCTCTCCCAGGCACCAATGACAGGGCAAGTGAACATAGACTTGAGCTGCACCAGAGGAGGTTCATATTGGGCATCAGGTGGAATTTCTTCAAAGAAATGGTTGTTGAGCATTGGGATGGACTGCTCAGGGAGGTGGTGGACTCACTGTTCCTGGGAGTGCTCAAGAAAAACCAACCATGGCACTTAGTGCTATTGTCTAGCTAAAAAAGTTGTGATCAGTCAAAAGTTCTTGGAGAACTTCAGCCTAAATGATTCAGTAATTCTGTTTGAAACAAAAGGCTCAAATAAGTAGAAGAAAGATTGCATGCTTGTGTATTTGCTTATGCAATACTTCACTTTACATCTTGAACTAAAACAAGGTCTGAGACAGAAATAATTATACTTTTAACATTCTATCATCTCATCAGCTGGAAATATAATCATCAGGGTGTGAGGAAATGCTTGAGAATGTAAATCCAGAGCTTTTTCAGATGTTGCTCTTATTCTTGAATTCTTTTTTCTTTTCTGTGGGTCATTTAAGTCTTATCCTTCCATGCCAGAATTGTATATATAAATAAATAAATGTTTCATATAATGGCTCTAGATACCCATATTTAGACAACAGAGTTGTTGTCCTGTCTTCAAAGAACCTCAAACTTTCCCTCTAGGAATTCCAGTGTCTGTGCAAAGTAAACAGCCTTTTTTTCTCTTTCTTTTGAATTTTCATAAAAAATACAAGGAAAGATAAAAAGAGAAAAACCTTTCAAGTTTATTTGATATCAGGTTTTTTTTACGTATGTCTACCTACATACTTATAGTTAATATAGTCGTATTCCTATAAATGCAGTAAAATGTCCTAAACTCAATTCAAACTCTGACCAATAATCTGTTCTGTTGTCAAGAGAATAAGTGGGATGGGAACGTTTTTATGATTTTTTCTCAGGTTTTTTTTCTGCTTTGATATCTGTCTCTATAGCATATGTTCACACATCAAAAAATATTCAAGGTATTGATAAAATGTCAAAGACATTTAATCAATGTTTTTTTATTGAAAATAAGGTTAGTTTTATATTTGGAATATATTTTGTGTGTTGATAGTATTAAGTCTTTGTCATTAAATTTCTTCTGTCACATTTAGTGTTTGACAAGGTTTCTTTATCCATAAGAAAATAGTTATTCAAAAAGCTTTTATAATCCCTTTCTGAAAGTTCTGTATTGAGTGAAAAAATACTGTCTCACAACAGAAACCATATTCTATATATCCTGATTCTATTTTTCTTAGTTTATTTACTTCTCAAGGAAAATATTCTGGAAATGCAACAGAGGAGACGTCAGTGAAAGTACTAACAATAGATGATAAAAAATAAGGTTTTGCACAGGACTTTAAAAAGTTCCAAAAGTTAAAATTGAATCAATGTTCTGTCTTTTCATTTTACCAAAATCTATGTGCTAACGGCTATTGCATGATACTTTTGAGACTTTTAATGTTGCCTTTACACACATACATTATGAGATGCAGCAATTCAGAAATCTGAAGTTACAGAAGATACTTTTTATAAAGGGTGTAGCCATTCCTGGTTTTGTCCGAACAAAGCATGAAGATCAAATAGATATGGAATTTGGGGAAAATAAGCAAGCTTGATCTTTTATCATCTTACTTGGTTGTAATCCATACCACATTAAGTCTGAATCAAACATTATTCTGAACTGTGTTATAAATGCATACTTTGTAATGGAATAGCAGATATCACATCATAATGTTCAAGACCAGCTGAAGGAGTTGGGGTTGTTCAGCCTGAAGAACAGAAGGCTCTGAGAAAATTTTATTGCTGTTTTTCAATTCTTAAAAGTGACTTATAAGAAAGACAGACTGTAACTTGGTCTTCAGTAACAGGAAAAGGGACAATGTTTTTAAGTCAAAAAAGGATAAATTTAGATTATCTATAGTGAAGACATTTTTGCAATGAGGGCAGTGAAACTCTGGAACAGGTTGCTCAGGATGTTATGCATGTTCACATCATTGAAAGTGCTCAAGGGTAGGTTGGATATGCCTTTGAGAAACCTGGTATAGTGAAAGATGTCCCTGCTCATGGCAAGGAGGTTGGACTAGGTGATCTTTAGGGGTTCCTTCCAACTCAATTAAATGTTTTTTTTTTTTTTTAAATGATATAATATGAGGACCATTTTATAGAGAATTAAGAAGATAAAGTCCATCCACCTAAAAACTGAACATCTGTGGATAAAGTTGTCATGTCATGTCATTTTATAATAAAGGAAGGAAAGAGATGCCTTTCTGGTTATAATTCATAGATCCTATTTTGATACCTGCATGAAGTTATTCAAATTCCACTTATGATTTTTTAAGCATTTAAATAAAAAAAGAAAAAAAACATCATGAGACTCATTACTAACAAATACCCGATTTTACCTAATCAACAAATTCAATTTGGTTAGAATAATAATATTCACTTTCAGTAAATGCTGAATAGTGATTGCCTATTAAAAATGTTAATGTCTTTTTGAGTGTTTCACTGTAATAATAAATATATTGCCAGTAATTTATTAAAGATTAAATAACGCATATATTTAAAAGCTGAACTATTACATTAGCAAACACTTAATAAAAAAATTGCAGATGTTATCTAAAGGTAATTACTGTTTTGAAGTCAGATGGAGATTGGTTAAGAAATTGAATAAAATTTAAATATAAAAGAAAGGTCTCAAAAATTTACTTTTTAAAGCTTATGTGCACTGAAGATTCATGTGCTTGTGGAACATTCTGAGAAACTTATACTTGTAATGTTTTGAATTATCTTACATAATAGCCTTTATTTTTCAGTAATGTCGTATGCTTTTTTTTGCTGCTCTTTATTACTTACGGAAGTATTTTAAGTATGATGTATTGCTAAATTTAAAAACAGACTTCAGGGACTTGCTGGAAATTTACCTAAAGCAGATTTACGGCAAAGAATAGCAAAAAAATGGATAGTTAAGAGTTTCATTTTGTTAAGAGTGTTCTGTATTCCTGTTGAGTAATTTCTTTTTCATACTGTTGTCAGTATGATCTTTTCTTAATAAATAGTGTGTTTTCATTTAATAAAATTAAAAACCATCTTTTGAAGAATTTTTCCAAAACCTAGCAGCAGAAAACTCTTTCAAGATAAAGATATGTATAAGATATGTATATATGCAATGACCTGAACAAACACATAAAGCTATTTTTCTTAGCTATACATTTGCTTAAACAAAAAGCACATATATAAGGCAGGGGAAAAAGTTATCCTTTTACACCCTATCATCATGCAACAACTTTTCATCCTTCTATAATAATTTTTAAACTTTTAAACCTTCATACATTTAATGATTTTGGCAGAGGTTAAACATGTTAGTGTTCTGACTTGGAAGATAAAGGATTACCTGGAGGTTCTAATTTGCAACAATGATTTCTTGAATTCTGGAATTGATCATGAAAATTCTAGAGTTTAAAAAGAAGGCTGAAAATTTTTGCTTTAAATCTAATGTGCAATATCTCAAAATCAATCTGTCATATTAAAATGAATGTTTATGATTGTTTGTGTTTCAGCTGGGAGGGGTTTTCTTACCCTTCTTCATTTGTCTGGCCATCTGCTACATCATTAGTGATGCAATGTCCTGTAGTGATTACTAAGGATAAATACTTTTGAGATTAATCCATAGGAGAATGGGAGATTATAGAGGGAAAAGAGTTACCAGCAAACTGGAAACTTTTGTTCTTTACTCTGCAGGTGTCTGTATCACAGCATAATTCAAGGTTTGGTGGCAGGAGAAAGAGGTCCATGTTTATTTACTCCCCTCAAAATAAACAATCAATTGCAAAATATGCTGTTATATAGTAAAAGTAATTTTTTGGAAGAAACTGAGAGAATCACTTGTAAAATGGAGAAGACTTATTGGCTTGATTAAAAAACATAAGCAAAGCGGATATTAATCCAAAAGTGGGTTTATGTGCCTTTTTTCCTTTTATTTTTTGAGCAACATACTGTACTGGTGGCACTCTGTGCCACATGTCTGATGGTTAAAAAATGTTAAACTTTATCTTAACAGGCCTATAAAAATAATTAAATTGAGAAACAAATGCTGTTTCTGTTTTTCTGAAAATATTTGCAGAGTTTTCTGTGTCAGACCTCAGTTCCACCTGGACTAAATAATTTATTTTTAATGAATTCCCTTTTCTTTCTAAAATGCATTTGTTACAGAAAAAAAAAAAAATTGTAATCCCTGAGTAATTTTTAATATTGTTTGATAATATCTGAATAAAAATATACATGAAAAAGAAGTTTTGTTAACCTTCTTGAAAGGAAGACAGATTTATTACCATCTTGAAAGGAAGACAGATATAAGTGCAGTACTTTATTTTAAGAATTCTTTTTCTTAATAGTAAGGATATAGCTAATCATATTCAGATTAGGAAATCACGATTACAGATGAGAGGAACAGTGGTGATGTAAAAATACTGTTTCTATATAATAAGGTTTTATAAAGAAATCTTCACTTCAAAGTCAGGAAGGCAAAACAGAAACTAAAATTAACATCAAATTATGTCTGTGAACTAAAAATACATTTTATAAGAATATTTTTTACTGTTATATCTATGCCTTATAGACTTAGAAAGTTACGAGGATTTATACAAACTGATGTTAAAAGATATATGCAATTTATTTTATTCCTTAGTATGTGTTTCTAAGTCAAAATTAAAGAAACTAGGTGGAAGAAATGAGAAAAGCACGTTTAGTCATATTATGGTTAAAACCAGAAATGCATATAATTTATAGATTACCTAATTTTTTATTCCATTAATATTAAAGTGATCTCTAAATCTGTTTGTTTTGTGTGCTTGTATGTATTGTAACTTTTATGTATGACATACAGATGCATTTATGGACATAATTTATTTTTTTCTTCAAGGATCATTGCATGACTGGGAAAAACAACCAGAATGCAAATCAAAACCCTCAGCTTAAAGTAGGACAGAATTATACAACTTTTAAGTGAAATATCAAAAAATTGAGAGTATATTTTATTTCCAGCACTCTTGGTTGGATGATCAGATGATTCTTGATTGCAATCAAATGCACCCAGCCAGGACTTAGATTGTACATGATTTTTACCTCTGATTGGTTCATCTCTTCTTAATAGCTTGCAGATTGAACATTCAAGGAACACATTGTAAGTGAAGTTGTAATATCAACCTTTTGACTCACACTTAATGCTAATGGCAAAATTTTGACTTAATGGAAACACATTTAAACTGCTGGAAAATTAATCAGCTAATATCAGTGTTCAGAACCGAATACTCTGATTAATAGTTTATGTAGTTTGTGTATCATACCACCATAGTACTCCAAGTAAGTATTTGTAAATGTAAATCATGTCTGAGTTATGTGCCAACACCACCTAAACTGAATGTATTACAGCATGCTGCAATTTTTTGTATTCATACTATCCAACACATTACAGCATTGCAGATTTTGTCTAAATTATTTGACGAAATACTTTTGTTCATCATTCCTACTTGTAGTTTATTAAATGAAAGTTAAAGTTTAATAGAAATGTAGGCATTTCCCTGTCACATTTCCTTCTTAGAAACAAGTTCTTATTTCAGTTATTACTCTAACCAAAATTTATTACTTAAAACAACTTGTTAGGAGAAAAAGAAAACAAAGGCATTAGGTCATACATTTGAATACAGTTTACATCTGTTGCTTTTAGAAGTTATTGCTTTTTGATATAATTTTCAGTCTTCTATCAAGTGAAGTCATCATCTTTTAACAAGTCCTATTGGGCACTACAGTAAAATCATTATCTAAAATTGCCAGAATTAGTTTCCTTATTGATTGGAAAGATTTTGGCAGTTAGTAAACTTATTTTTGGTTGAAGCTGTGGAAAACAGTGGTTTTTTCCACATTGCATAAAGAAGAAATACTTCAAATAAGTATTTTTGATGTTTCATGCCTACAACTGAATCTAGTTGGTAATGCAAATAGAAAATTTCACAGCTAGGCTGATTTTACTTCAACGTATTTCTACAAAAACTAATACATAAGGCCACAACATAAATAGTAAATTTTGGTGTTTCCACTAAAATGTAAACATCACACGCTAATGTGAATTTATGTGGTTTTGAGAAGATGCAGGATGTCAGCACATCCAATAAATAAAATATTGTTTTTCTGATATCCCAGTTTTTGATTCAATACAAATGTTTTAATGAGGTTGAGGACCCAAGATTAATGCATAAGAAAAAGTCGTAAGATTAAAGAGACAAAAGAATTTTAATTGCAGTGGAAACTGGGAAATCTGGTCTGAAATGACTCTGGACAAATCAGCTTAGGTAAGAAAAGGCATTTTCACATTCAAAAATGAGTTTTAAACTTATCATCTCATAAAATCCTATAGAATTTTTTTTCATAGGTTTGTAGTTATTTATTCTTTTTTTCAAAAAGTAATTGAGAACTCAGTCAGTTGCTCAAAAAATCCCTCACCAAAACAGGACAAAGCAGATATTGTTCTTGATATTTAAAGTACCAATCAATGATATCATAATTAATACATTTAATAGTAATAAATTCCCTAGTTTTCATCTCAAGTTTCATAAAATTTTAGCGCCATGTCCTCAGACTTTAATAGAAATAAATACTCTGAATCCAAGTGTTTGAGATAGGAAGTATCACCATCTGCTGTAACATGTTGTATCAACACCATATTATTAGAAATAGGAATTTTATTTGGCATGAAAGAACATAAAAAATTCAAGAACCTTAGATTGCATTTGAAATGGATATCCTTTGACTTTGTTTTAGTAATGTTATGCTAGTGATGGTTACAGTAGCCAAAACCTCTCTGCGTTAAAGATTCTTCAGTGTTTTTTTACAGGATTATATCTTAAGAAATGTGCTTGTGATGCACTAGTTTATCAGAACTGTCATTCCATCAGTCTACTGTTGAATTCATAACAAATCCTATGTTATATCTGCTTCTATTGTGTGGATATATTTTGATTTCTAAATCTTGTCAGGTATTACTGGATAGCTATATATCTGCAAATTTAGCTTAGATTTCCACTAAACTCTGTGAGCTTAGATAGTCTAGTTTGCATAGAAACAGCTATACTCAGATAAAAAAATCTGAAGTGTCTAAAAGCTGGATCTATATCCCCGATGGAAAATGGAAATTCTGGTTTAATCTAAAAGAGATTAGAGACAGTGGAGAAGGAAAAAACTAATTCCTTAAAATATATTTTCAATTGCATTTTTGGTTTGGTTTTGGTTTTGGGTTTTGTTTTTTTTTTTTACTTTTAGGCATTTTACTACTGCAAACTGGTAATCAATTGCTTTAAAACTTAGTGAAAGATGAAATTGATTCTGAGGAACTGGACTCATAAGAAGGCACATTTCTTATGCCCACAACTTACCATGAGGGAAGGCATTTGGACTTATATGAGACTTAGTATGACAGGAATAAGTGGGAAAGAAGTTTGATTGACCTTCAAAACTGAAAAAAAATCCTCAACAAAACATGGCTATTTGTGGAAAGCAAATCTTTCAAAAGAAAAAAAAAAAAAAGAATCACAGTTTATGATATGCATCTGTTTGTAGTGATTGCTTCATGATAATTAAGAAGTCTCTATGAATTAACACCAGTAACCTTTCTTTTAAACCTAAATGGGTTTTATAGAATACATAAAAAATAAATAATTTAATATAGAATTATTGAATTATTTTCAAAAAAGTGTAAGGAAGTAATTAACTGATTATCTTCTCAAGAAAATTTAACACTTCTAAGCAGATCATGTTGTAATATTTCTAATAAAAATATAAAAAATATATCAGGCAAATTCAGGAAGCATCTGTTTGCAACATCTCTGAAGACTGTTTGGTCTTTATGTCTTCATCATCCACTGCATCTGTATTCTGATATGCAAATTTTTCACTTATGATTGAAGTTATGCAGTCAAATAATATTTTTACCCTTCCTATTAATTCAGTTTGGTTACATTCATTTCAATTGTTACTTTGAAATTCCAGACAAAATTATTTTAAAACTTGTTTACATAAATAAATGTGCATGACATCAGAAAGACATTGTTCATAGCTGATAGGAAATAAAAACAGAACACAAGGGATAATTTTTTATTGAGAAGAAGCAATCAAAAAGTCAACTACTGGTAGAACCTAGGGTTAGAATCAATCATGCTAGGTTATTTCTGCCATCTGAGAGAACATTTTGAACATGCCTTAAACAAGTAAACATCTTAAAAGTGGTGACAGAGGGGAGACCAGAGGCGTTAAGCTGAAGCATTTATTATTCTAGTTGTATGAGGATTTTAGCAGCAACTAACCTCTTTTCAGGGGTGAGAACCCAGTTTCTCACTTTTCTCTCTTTTAGGAAGTTGGAGTAGAAATGAAGTGCCACTGAGTGAGACAGAGTGAGTGGATATTTGTAAGGAATTTGATGGCATGCTTACTTTTAGATATGCTTTTATTGAAGAGATATATTAACCCTATAGCCACTGAAAAATGCTGAAATACTTATCGTAAAAAAAAGTGTTCCCAAGTTTTTAGTATCAAATGCTTGCTGTCCTACCATATCTCTTTATAATATTTTTTTTTATTTTACTGGAGGAATTAGATTACTGGTTGTATATTTTATAGACATACTAAAAAAATGTTAGGGTACACTTGAAACCCCCATCTAGTAATTTTTCTTTTTGATTAAGAGAGAGAGAAAAAAAAAAAAAAACCTATTAGAAATGTATTTTTACCCTTAGTTTAATATTCACTCAAATAACAGGAGAAAACCTACATAATTTAAAATTTTTTGGCTCAGCTTTGTCTTACGTTTGTATTGGTTCTCTATCAACCATGACTCACTTAACTGATAGTGTGTGATTCTACTGTGATTTCCATCTTGCATAAAGTTACACATATTGAATGTGGGTGTTTAAAGAATACTCATACCCTTTTCAGTTTTCAGCTGTTACCACATGGTGTTCCTGATCTTTTTGTATGCCACAGCTTGTTTACTGAACAAGCACTGCAATTTTCCTCTTAAAATCTTTTTGAAGAATACTGATAGATTATCTTAATTTTTAGTGCCCTTCAAAGGTGTGTCCTACGTAAACTTTATGACCAGCTATTTTAAAAACTATTAAGCTGTGTAAATGTTGTTGAGGACAAAATAGTGATCAATTATAGTTGTGTATCTGATATATTAAATATGTCTAGAGTAGATCAAGATATGACTGTATTTTTACACATTTAAAGCAAATTTGTTTATTGCAATTCAGTCTGTTTTGTACTCAGTTACTTATGATTTTTAAAGCTATAGACTGTAGACTACACAATCTACACATATTAGCAACTGCATTATAATGAAAAAGTATTTAATTATGAATATTTTTCACTTTATTAATATATATTTGACCTGCAGAATTTTTAACAAGTATATTTCCTATCTCTTGTTTTCTAAGTTGTTTGTTTCTGGTTTGTTTTTTATTTGTTTATTTGCTTGTTTAAACATTGCTGGTTGTCTCCATGTTTGGAAATATTTGGAAAACCCAATAATGTCTTTGGATACATCCACACATCTATAATGCATGAATGTGCCCTTCCTTCCACCCTTACACTGCAGCAAAGGTCTAGGGTATGTTGCAGGTGAGTGGCCTTTCCCACTTGTACAGTCTCTTCATACAGGGTAAGTCAAGAGTGCTCAGAATCCCTTGGACTCAACACATCTGAAAAACCAACGTAGAACATATTCTTTCAGCTCAGGAAAAATATCTCAAATAATTGAAAATGAAAACAATCAAACAAAAAAACCCTACCAAAAATAAAAAAAACAACAATGCCAAAATCCCTTCTCCTGCAAAACACCTTTACAAAATCAAAGTAGTTATTTTCTCTATCAGTCTTGATTTTTCACATGCACCTAAATCAGAATTGTAAATGTAAAACTTCAAGGGAAAAAAATAGAAATATGCACATGACATTTTTCTTTGGGTCTTTGAAAATTAACCAGTTGTCTTTTTAGAAAGATGCCCTAAAAAAAACCAGGATTCTCTTCCTGGAGAAAGCAGTATAGAACAGCACATTTCTTATTTTTTTAAAAAGCTGGACAAAACATTAATGTGGAGGTAATTGCATGTAACTGATTAGAAATTAATAGCATGAAATAAATAAAGAATAATTTGATGCAAGCTGTAAGGTTTTTTAAGGAAAAAGAAAATTATTAGCAATTTTGTATAATATCTTTAATATAAAACAGTAGAACATTCCAAATTTCACATCTTAAATGTTTTGTCTCTACCTCTCCACATGAAAAATGCTTACTCTATTTTGAAAAGATTTCTAATATAATTGTAAAATTGGAAACAGATTGCTGACATTAGTCCTCTATGATGGGAATCCTAGCCACAGTAATTGCAAGGAGCTTCCTTTTAAAAATTAATTGAAAACACAGCTTGATACCATTTGCAGTTTAAACACTGAAACTCAGTGCGTTAAAATACAGATGAAATTAGTATGTTCTTTTTTTTTTCTTTTTTTTTTAATTATCAAAGAAAGGACAAGTGGAGAACGTCTCTAAAAACATAACTGCACAAACAGCAACTTCAATCTGTTCCAGGTAAAAAAAGAATGCATTATCATTTCTTATTAATTTTAAATTGTTGGAAGTTATCTCTTCATCTATATGTTGAAACCTGCTCATATCTTTAAATATCTGTAATACAAAAAAGGTGAAAAGACCCAAAAGATTTGCTTTTTTTAACGATATTCCAATGTCACCATTGTGTATTTGGCTTTGTCTTAACCACAGTTCTTAATATGGGACACCTTGGGAGAGTTTTATATTGTTCCGCAAATTATGAATTCTTAATGAGACTGGTACTATCATAGCCCATTTTCCAGAGTGTTGCCTACACAGCAGAACAGCCTTAGATATTGAAATGTAAGTTAGTTTTTTCCACACAATTCTGTTTAACTAACCTGAACTCTATTTAATGGGATTTCTGGTTCTGACGGCTTTTTTGTAAAGAAAGGAACTGCAAGGAGCCTATTGTAACTAATAAGTTTTACTTTAGATTTGATGTTGGTGTTCTGGGCAATGTGAAATTAACTATAAATCATTATGGATTTTTTTTTTTCTGGAAATAATTCAGTTGACATTTTTGCAAATAAGAATATTTGTGGCTCTGCATGTAAACTGTTAACAAACAAAATAAAAATAAATTACCAAGATTCCCTATAGCTCTATGATTTGAAAGCTTATGTCTTGGAAGTGTAGAATTTGAAATTCTTTTAATAAAGCTCTTGTTGAAGTAACTGTTAACAGCACATAATTAACAATTTTCATAGTATTAAAATATGTTAATTTGTACAGAGAAAATCTTTAATGTGTATATGTATGCACTGACCTATTAAGCTTATATGAACTAAAGTTTAAGTATAAATCAGTCATGACAAGTATTTTATGGTTTACATCATGTGCCTTGGGTAAGGTAAACAAAATGCTTTGCTGGATCAAGGGCTTCAGGAAACATTCTTTAAATATGTAACCAACTGAGCAATTAGTTGAATGCACGGAATATGAATAGAACTGGAGCACAGTTTTTGTCCACCAAATATGTCACTTATACCATGCATTGGTCATTCACATTCAAATATATGTAATTTCAAAATGCCTCTATGAGTCTTATAAAGACTTTTAACATTTTTCAAAACCCATTGATAATCTCTCCAATTTCTTTAAGTGGGTTTTTTTCCCTGTTTCCATGATTTCAGTGTCATTCTGCTTCTCTGATGATCCGTAGATGTCAAATTCTTATAAGAGGATTGTGGGCAACAGGAGATGTTAGTGTTGGTGTGGGTAAATTAAGTAAAGCTTGTTTCGATGACCACTCTTTGAGAAAGAAAAAAAAGTATAAAAGCAGTATAGGCAGTACAATACCAAGGGCAGACCGAGTAAAAAGTTCTTGTATATCTGAATATTACAACCCTGCTTTTATCAGTTTAGAATGGTACATTTTCCAGGCTAAAAGTAATGCAGAGGCTGCAATTTGTTGAAATGTACATCTTGATGAGGAGTTGCTTACTCTTCTGAAAGCTAATGGCAAATGTATAACAGAAAGACGATGGCTCTGTGTGTTTGCTACTAACTACAGCAACTGTAGTAACAGTTCTTCCAACTATGGTTGGAAGAAATTCCCAGCTACAGCTTTAAAGAGAATTTTTGTTTGCTTGCTTGTTCATATGATCACTTTAATGACAATGCACTTTATTCTTTCAGCAGCCGAACCCAGCTGTGATTAGCAATTTAACTTTCTAAGTAATGGAGTAGAAAGAAAAAGAATCAGTAGATCCTGCACCAGGTGGCAAAGAAATAAATTCAGTCTAAGCACCAGCTGATGTGAGGATCAAAAACTATAACCCAAGAATACAATTGCAAAAGTCGAAAGAGCACCTGGAAAATGTAATGAAGGGGAAAATCCATCCTGCTGTTCTGTTTGCTATTCTGTTTCTGTGGCTTTGTTGAAGAACACCTCTGCCTGCTCAGTCCAGTGAAACAAGGTGTCAATGGGGAATATTCTACTGATGGATCAATAGCAGAGAAGATATTGGTAGCCCATGACAGGCCAGGGATTCTGGCAACAACAATAACAAATAATGCTCTTCAGCATCTTACTGACCTTCTCGGGTGTAAATATTATTCTCAAATAATTTTTATCTGATTTCTTTTTTAGTATGCCCCTGCTTTCTCTTGGTGGCTGTTCTTATTGCTGTATACACTCAACTCCATTTTCTCCTTTTGTACTTACAGATATGAATGTAAGGTCATGCTTAACTATGTCATATTTTGAATGCTCCTTACTATCACATCATTTGAAAAACCATTATGCATTAATGACAGTTGCATATCATACAGCACTTACTGAGGGAAAGAAAATTTAAATGAAGTGTCAAAATTAAACACAATAAAACATATTTAGTTAGCTGTATACTAAGTAGGACACAAAACATCAAAAAAAAAAAAAAAAAAGTCAGTGTATTCCAGATGCATTTGATTGACAACTAAAGAACAGCAAAGAGAGAAGGACATGAGGTTTATCCACTGTGGGACTCCATACATTCACAACCAGATCACCACTAAGGATGCTCATGGAAGTTTTTAGTCTAAAACACAGACAGCAAAGTGCTAAATGACCGAACAGCCCCACTGCAAAAGGAACATTTCCAAAGGTTCCCTAGGGTATTGTTTTAACCTTAGTACTGCATATCAGGAAGCACTGAAGTGCACCAGTGACACACTTGAAGTGCATCAGAAACACACAACAATGGAAATTAACACCATGAGACTTCTTCCATGCTACAGCATGGGATAGATGTACTCTATGAGGAACTGCAGACTTCCAGTCACGTAGGACAAGCTGTGCTTCCAAATGCACAGACTGCATATGGAAAGGAATACTGCCATTTAAGGGGTTAGAGAAGGGAAAAATAGCTGTCTATTAGCCAAAACTAGTCCCCATGATCAATTTTCCGATCACTCCATCCACTTTGATTTGAAATGTGAACTTCTGCTAGCTTTTTGCTGTTCTGGATCTTTGTTTGCCTTTGTTTTGTTTTATTTAAATAATAAATAACCAGAGAAATGTTAAAATTATCACCAGGATCTGTTTTCTTCAGGAGCCTTCTGGGAACGCTAAGATTGACAACAGGCCTCAGAAAAACAGCAATATATTTTAGAGCTATTTATTTGTTTTTCTTTATTCTTGTTAGGAATTGTTCATCTGGGCTCTCCCCTGGGCACAGCATCTTGAAGGGCCTCTTACATCGACTAGAAAGCCAAAGAGTATCAAAATAAAACACTTGAAAGAGTTCTGCTAATACTATAATTCCAACAATTCTTTGCTCTGCTTGATCTATTTTAATTTTGTATTGTTTTCCAAAGTCTCTAATCAAGGATGTTTAAATACATTGGTATGTATCATCACCTTGGCTTCTACTGGGATTTAGTCAGAGTTTATATTCGAATTAACCGAATTTACAACTGAGACAAAAGCTCTGATTTTTACTGAAGTACGTTGTGTTCTTTGGTACATGCATTATGACCTCATGCAATCCATTTATCATAACCAAGAGAACACACTTTGATGGAAACCAATATCAAACTCCCAGTGATGAAACTAAAGCTGTTCAAGATAGAAGACACCACACCATAACTTCTTTTCAGCACTAAAACATAATAAATGCTAGTTTCTTCTCTTATAATGGTTTATCATTATAAGAATACATTTCTTTTTCTTATATAGTCAGCATTTATCACTGTTTTTGTCCATAACAGAAATTTGTTTACCTTGCTACAGAAACACTTATATTTTCTGTCTGTTTCTAAAAAAACAGACATATTGTTATGGCTTCTGAAACAAAACAAGAATGTATTTGTAGTGCCACTTTTCTTCTTTGTGCCTCTACTCTAATAGTGTGTGTTTGTAAAATACAAACCCTTTTGATTGTCTAAAAAGTGTTTTCCATTCTTTCAAATAACATTGTGTACCAATTTCCTCTGAATGCTTTTAAAGCTGTTTATATTCAACACAAATGTTTCTCACTACATTTCTGTCTGTCCAAAAGCTTCATAAATACAGGGCTGTCAGTATTTATTTATTGCTTGAGATTATTTTCCCTTGGACATTTCAGTATAAACCACACACGTTTAATGAAGTTTTGTTTGGTTGGTGTTTAACTCATTCACTGTTGCACACTTGAGTCATACTTTTGCATTATCAGTAACATGACAATAATTTTTCTAAAGCCTAAGAAATTCTCTCTGGTGTAGACTATTTGAATAAGGATCATGGATCTTTCAAATGTTTAAGCTGTACACTTCATGTTTAAAGAAGTAATCTGCAAGTTGTATTGATATGGATCCTTGTGACAGCTTCTGTTAGAAAATGCAATGTTTTATTATGCAAAATGCAAAGTAAAATAAAAAATAAAAGATTAAGAATGAATTTTGTAGTATGTTTAGGATTATTCCTACCACAAATTTTAGAAAATGTTTATCAATATGAGAAGTAGACGGTCTTAGCCTTATTTCACCTAGGTTCATCATCTGTTTCATTGTTGCTTGGAAAGCAACGTGCACGGCAGGATTAATTTGCTTTATGCCCAAAGATATATAACATAAAATACAGCTTCAATTTGTGGAACCTGAATTTTCATTAACATAATGTTTTGCATTTACTTTCAATTCTTTCAAAGAATTGATTGATACATGAATCTTCATTAATTTCTTCCTTCTCCTAGACCCCCTAAACATGCATATTGATCTTATTTGCTAGATAGGCATATTAAATGCCTCTGGCTTTCTGGAACTCTAAGACATTTGATCAGAAAATGAAAATATTGGCATGTAGTCGGCATTGTTCTTTCTGGTTTAGTTGGCTTTAGTACAACATTCACATTAGCTCTGTGCCCATAACCTCAAACTGAATAACATTGGAAATGCGTGATGTATGGAGGAAGCTTAAAGGAAAAGTGCCAAATTAATATTGGCCTTTCATGTCCTTCTCTGGTGAGCACATGTGCAAGCTGGATCCAGGATGCAGAGCAGAGAGATGAATACTAAATATTCTCAGTGCACACTGTAATGACTTTAAAATTAATTCCTCTAGAAAAAGTCCAGCATGTTGATCCAACTCAATCATTTTTTTAAACATCTTGGTCTGGATAAGATCTCATTTACTGTAAGAAGCAGCCATTTCCAACAGTAATGAAAAAGGTAAAGAATAATTTTGGGGCATCAGCATGAGTCAGAAATTAAATCCCCAGAAGATAGACATGATTTATATAGAGTTTCATTTTACACATCTCAAACAAGGACCATTTCACACTGTTCTACTCAGACTTATAAACATACAAAGGATTTTATTTGTTTAAAATGAACACAATCGCAGTAAGATCTAATCTTTGACCAATAAATTCTGATGGAGAGTGCAAGAGGTTTTGTGCTGTTAGCACTAGTTAATTTATTTCTTAAAGTCAATTGACTCTTACACTTTCTAATTAATTTTTAAAAATGTATACTTTGGCTGATTCCGTCTCTGAAAAGGGTGCGGATATATGTCAATATATTGTTTGAAACATACATTTTTCTTCTTGTCTGTTGAGGTAGGGTGTCCCATTGCAACATGTGAGGACCTCTACAAAGCAGGTAGTCACTGCAGCCCATGGAAAGCAACACATCAGGGCAGACAACCACACTGATGCCCTTGGAAGACCTCACACTGGAGCAGTCTTTCTCTGAAGAACTTTATCTCATGTCAGGGACCATATGTCAGAGCAGGGGTATACTGTGAGGATTAACAAGAGTCATATATGAACTGTTATAAACTGATCACAAACCTCTTGTCATGTTCCTCTGCATTGCTTGAGGATGAAGAGCTAAAGGAACTGGGAATGACAGAATAAAATTGAGCCTGAGAGGAAGGCAGGGGTGGGGAAAAGATGCTTTAATTTTATTCTTTGTTTCTCACCATCCTACTCTTTTTTAAATCAGCAATAAATAAAATTCATTTTCCCTAAGTGTGGTTTTTCAAGTCTGTTTTTTCTGTACTACTGAGTGGTGGTAACTACAGAATGATGTGCTTAGCTTAAACAACGAGCTTTTCCATCTAACTCTCTTCCTGTGTCCTATTGACTAGTGAGGAAGAAGGACTGAGAGAGCAACTGGTGGGCATCTGGCAGCCCACCACAGTGAATTTACCACAAATTTATTCTTCATACTCAATAAAATCGGCCCCAGTGTTAAATGGAATTTTTATGAAGTAATACTGAAAAATCAGTTTAATAACAATGGAACATGTATCAGGAAGAGTATTCTACAATAATATTTAGAGTTTTAAAATTTGATCTTGACTTTTTTTTTGCTTAGCTGATAGATAAGAATTTATGGGTACAAGAAAAATAACTTGATGTCCTGAGATTCAATAAATATACATAGAGAAATATCACAGAAAAGTGTCATTGATTATATTCTTGATGACTATTTGTATATGTCATTGTTTAGGAATGGCATTATCAAATTTAATATTCCCACTGAAACCACATCAAACAATATGTCACTCAATTATTCCTCCTTCCCCTCTCCTCCCCAGCTTAGGGCTGGAGAACTAAACTGGAGGCACAAAAGGTAAAGATCACAGGCTGGGATAAGAACCATTTATTGGAAACAGCAATGAGATAAGAAAACAAACAGTTACCGAAACAATGCTGATGACAGAGGGTGCAAGAAAGGACACCTTACTGCTCAAGCCCCCCGGGAAAACCCCTGACAATCCAACATGCTACCCTGACCCAGAAGCGAGTCCTTCCCGCATTCCCTGAAAATGATGTAGAGTCATATAGAATAACCTCTGGGTTCTAGTCATGCCTCCTTCTGGCTATTATAAAAAATGTTTTACTGTGAGTGTTCATGTCCTAAAGGATATTACTGTAGTGTAAACTTTTCCACAAGGGCTTTAAAATATCTCAGAAAGAGTAAAATTAGCATAAATTACACATTTAAGAGGTTGGAGAAATAGAAGCTTTGAATGGAATGCAGGAAATAGAATAATTTTATCTTCTACCTTGTACATTTTTTCAGCTTCTTGGCAACTATGATTAACCAACATAAAGGAATTGTAAACAGTTAGAAGAAACATTTCTCTCACCCCCTCTGTCTCCCCCTCTCCCTATAATTCTTCCCTCCCCTGTTTTTCTCAGGTCACCATCTAAGTTACACTCCTCATATTTTTTCAATTTGTCCTGATATATAGATATCTATTTTCAGTCTAACACCACCAACATTTTCCTGAATTTTAAAAGTGCCATATATTTAAATGGGTTTGTAGCCACATGATTCTCCATCTGTTTCAAAATTCATCTAAAAATAGTTTTCTCTTGTCTGGTTCTCCATGTTTGCCTCTCTTTTCAGTATTTCATTCTAGCTATAAAGAAGACTTATGTTATATTTTATTCGGGGCATGCATTTTTTTATTTCTTTTTCAAATTTGTACTATCTATTATTATTATTAGATTTTGAATTTCTGATTTAACTTTCCCACCCCCACTCCCTACCCCCATCTATTATTATATAAATTACAGTCACTTTCTCAGCACCCTTTGTTTTCTAATGTTCTATAACAGGGATGGTTAATTTTTTTAAATTATTTTCATATCTGCTGTGCCTTTTTCTTCTGTGAAAATGAGACAGAGTTATTCATATTCAGGAACTTTTACACAGAAGCAAAACTTGCCATGAATGCCCTTTTCTGTTTTTTTTTTTGTTTTGTTTTTTTGGGTTTTCTTTAATTATTTACTAACATAATCCAGAGCTTTTTTTTTGTTTTTAATGAGTCAAAAGCCCTATTGACTGTTTTAAGTGTTTTGTCAGAGAACTTAGAGTTAGCTAATCTTTAACAAATTTACATTGGAAGGGAAGTCTTATACACTTCTGCATTTTAAATATGTCTTTAATGTAGCTTTTGAAGCAAGGTTGTTCATCCTCAGGTGAGTAGTTGGAAAAATTTTGCCAAAGTCTTTATGGCTGTAAATGTATTTCTGAACTCCCCCACTGGAGGTTCAACTTTGAGGAACACAACAGAGTTTATGAGGTTTGCAGATGCTTCTGTATAAAACAGCTACAGTCTGGAGGTAGTTATGTGCAGAGGGAAAACTCAAAATCTTTTTTACAGCCACTGAGTTAATATAGTCTCAACCAGAATAAATGAGAAAATTATAATTCATACAACAATTTGCACATGGATGGGATCCCAAATGAGGCACCAATGCCCAAAGGCCAGACTAGCAACTTCATGAACAAAAATTTGGGTAAATAATACCCATGAGCAGTTACTGTTACTGTAGAACTAATCCTATAAGTGATAATTCATATACCTACTTTTATCACAAATATGGACCTAAACACAACAGTGAATTTTGCATGAATTTTCATATCCTTTGTTTACTGGCTGGTATTTTGAAAATCACCCCCCAGATTTCACATCCAGTAGAACAGTTATTGTAATTAATCTTATTAATACTTATTGAGCATACATAATTTATAGGTTTTTTTCAGCTCTTTGGTTACCACAGTGTTTTGTGTTTCCTTACCTGTCAAAAATACAGCTTCCCCAAGAATTTTGTAAAGTTCACATTTATGTACAAGAGAGTTAAACACTGAAAGAGCCCCCAGGTAGCAGACCTGTCACTCTTTCATATACTTTTCTTGCTGGAAGCAGAAATCCACTTTTTTGGATACTTAGATGAAAGTTATGACAAGGGGATTATAGTACGAAGTGAAGGATAAAGACATAAAAAGACGTAACAATCAAGGAGGACACATAAATTCTTTCAATTTCAGACACTGAAGGTCCTAGATATATATGAAATACTGTCATGAAAAATATGAGCCTGGTTTAGGAGCCTTGACTATCTGATAGTAAAGTTTCACATCACTTTTTTTTTTTTAAGCAATGCCAATGTTTTTACTCTGTGTAGATGTTATGCTGCAGCTGTTTACAGGTGAACTGGTTAATTAAGAAATTAATACTCCAGGATCCTGCTCCCTCTTTTGCATGAAACTCTGGTGTACATAAATATTTTCATTGTTTATTCAAGATAATTTTCTTAAAATAGAGTTCTCTGTCTTCTGCAATGATCCCTATTATGTGTAGGTAGGTAGGTAGGTAGGTAGGTAGGTAGGTAGGTAGGTAGGTAGGTAGGTAGGTAGGTAGGTAGGAAGGAAGGAAGGAAGGAAGGAAGGAAGGAAGGAAGGAAGGAAGGAAGGAAGGAAGGATATATTGTAGAAAATATGTGTATGAAAATTGTGCACTATAAAATGCTGAGGTGTGGAAACAACAGTGTGAGCATCTGCCTTTCAGGTTTTGTAGATAGGCATGATAAAAAGAGCCCATACGAAAAAATGTCCAATGTAAGGACATGTAAATAATTATGGAAGACCACAATGACAAAAAAAAAAAAAAAAAAAAAAAAAAAAAAAAAAAAAAAA